>JAMPIT010000566.1:22405000-23005000 GCA_026261815.1 Monarcha castaneiventris obscurior | reverse complement strand
TCTTAAAACCTTTAAATAAACATGAAATCTCTCATTGATTACTCCCCAGATGACACTACTTTGGTCAGAACTATGACCCAGTTTTCCCAGCCACCTGACAGAACCAGTCCTTGCTGATTTTTCAATAAAAGAGATGAGTTAAAAGTCAGTTCCCTGTGCAATTTCAGAGCCTTAAGTTATTTCAGGCTTTTTCACCTCCACAACGGCAGCATTTACAGCCCTGGAATTTTCCACAATTCCTTATGCTGTAGGTCACAGCAAGAAAAAAAGAACATTTTGGGGAAAATATGAGAAGTATTGCATAAAAGCCATAACATGAATCTCTGCTGTAACTGCTTCATTTGATCTTTCCTGGTGGAAGCTGACGAAGCACGGGATAGCTTACATTTTCCAGCAGTGTCTTTGTAACTCTGCTATCCAGCCCAATACCTCTGGTTTACTTTCCAGCCTTTCCACATCTTTCTTTTTGGCTCCTTGCCTTGTGACTCAAGTGTTTCCTAAGCAGAAACCCTCTCCCACTTCCACCCCAGAAAGGATTTCACAGTCCAGTCCTGCTACAACTCATCGGAGCTGGGTTTCCTCCTGACAGAGACCAGGCAGGTCACAGCTCAGAGGTGCTACTCCCAGACCCTGCTTTTTTGGGACTTTTCTGTTGCAATTTTCACTCTCTCATCTGGCTCACAGGGAGGGGAGAGGGGTAAGGAAGGGCCTGGAGATGAAGCTGCCCCAAAAATGGAGTGGGCAGCTGTATTTAGCATCTGGCAAAGCTCCCAGAGCTCAACAGAGGGAGCCCCACTCCGGTGAATCTTGCTGGGATTGCTACTAGTGGAGAGGAGACTTCATTATTTCTTTTTTTTTCTTTTAGTTTTTTAAACATAAATAAATGCACACCACGAAAATCTTTCTCCTCTCTTTCTCCCTCCTTTCACACAAACATTAACTTAAAGGTTACACAAAAGCTTCTCCCATCATTTCAAACACCGAGAATCAAGAAAATTGGCACCTGAAACAACACAAGCCACGTTGGCAGCCTCAGCTCACAGGCTGCAGCACCCAAAGAAAACAATCTAGAGAAATTTAAAAATTAAGAATTTTTTTAAATTAGTCTTTCTGAGGTGACACAGGTGGGGATCATTCCTCCACACTGACACCTGCATTTACTGAGGAGCCGAGGAGTCTCTGGGGATGTCAGAGTACTGAAAGGCCTGAAGGGTGAAACAGGGATGGTTTTTTACAGGGGAGTGAGCAGGGTCACTGCCAGGGTTTCCAGGGAGTATGGGAGAGGCAGTGTAAGACAAAAGCTCATGAAGACCCTCTGACACAGGAATGGGATGAAAAAGTGCCCACGCGAAGAACCTGCCTGTGGTGTCAGGGCACCCTGTAAACTGAAACTGGTAAATGGGTGAAGGATGAGAAGCCAGTCTTGATTTTTATTTCTGATGAAGGGGAGGATCTGAAATTCCTATTTAGACACCAAACTTCTGCAAAAAATCGCATTCGATTTACTCATGCAGCTTTTACTTTATGCTTTATGATAAATAAATGTGGTGCCTAGGAAGCACTTCTTTCTGTTGTGTCTTTTTCACTGCATGTGACCACAGAGCAGATTCCTGCACTATAAAACTGAAAATATATCCTCTGCTTTCCACTTGTCCAAAGTTTTCATAAGACAGCTTTAAAAAATGTACTCTAAGAGAACTTTTTGAGGTGGTATTCACAGTTTCATAAATACTGTATTACCTGAACTGTGCCTTCCCCGAACTGACAGGGCATTTGATAAATGCACCGTGGACTGCATACACAATGGAGCTAAAGAACATGTTTCCTCAGTAGCTCAGTTGTAAACTTCAATAGGTGGATAAATTCCCATGTCACTAGAGAATATTTACAACTGAACCATATTTATCAGCAGCGCGCCCTTACCAACAGCGCACACAAATCCTGTTATACAAAAACGGCTATGGCTCTTTTCTCATAGTTACATGAACATCACAGAGGTTTCTTGTGCACCAGGACAGGTTTTATAGCCAGTGAGATGAAACTGCATTAGGAGATGCTAATGTTGAAATATTCTTGGCTCAAAATGTCAGCGTGAGAGGAGCTAGCTCATCCACATCTGCACTGTGTGAGCAGCCTCCTCGTCCCTTTGCTGCTGGAGACCTTCTCAAGTGAGAGCCCATCGGGGGTGTCCATGCTCACATTGTCTGAAGAAACATACATGACTACCCACTTGCCAGGAATTTAGAGAGATTATTTCCCCTCTGTTTGCTGCAATTAACAATATGAAAATATCTGCTATCCATTAAAAATGAAAAACCTGCTTTTTAAATCACAGCATTTCAGCCCTGTTTATCAGAAATACCCCTGTGGTTGTTATTTTCCCTCAAAGAGGACCTTATTTTTCAGAATCCCTGCCCACTCCTTGGTGGGACTGCAGGTTCCCTGACATCCCACATCCTGCCTCCACTTCGTTTTCCCATCCAGGTCCCTTGCCCCAAAATGATTCTTTAGCTGCAATTTACTGACACACACTTTCTTCATGAAGATGATTAGGAATTGCTTTTGGGCCTCAGTTCTGCTGACAGGACAGGCTGGCAGCTTCCTGCATGTCAGCCAGCTGACTGCCAGGAGGGCTTTAATCAGCTCTGGCTCTGACGTGTGCCAGGCACTCAGGACAGAGGTGCCTCACTGTGCTGAAGAGGTCAAAGAGCATCTCACACTCCAGTGCCGCCAGTCCTCACCTCCTCCGGGGTGGGAAAGGCCCCTCCACTGCTGCACCGTGCTCCCATTAGGAGCAGTTCAGCTTCTCCCCTGGATGGAGCAAACCTTTGTGCGGTTTGATGTTAGGAAGCAGCCGTAGCTGGAGCAGACAAGTAAAACATGAAGGAAGATACAAGGCTTCTTAATGCAAATCATGCTTTTATGTCATTCTCCCAAATCCCCTTTGGGGAGAGGAAAGTTGATTATCTACAGAATATGGGTCAAATTTATGCCTTAAGGATCTTTCAGTGCTTTGGCTGCTTGCTGACATAGTACGGGGCTGCTTGGTGCCTTTTCAGGTTAATGCTTTCAAGGTGCTGTCCCTGGGCATCATCATCATCATCAATTTCATAATATTACTAAAAAAATTAATTTCCTGCACCCACTCCCAGGAGCTTCTCTCATGCTGAACTTAATTGATGCTTCCTCCTGCACTCTGAGGAATGATTAAAATGAATGCTGCACATGTTAGGAAGCACCTTGGATTTCAAACTCTGCATGGTTTCTAATTAAAGAGACACACACAGGATGCTTGTGCTACATTTCACTCCTCTCTAAGGCTATTATTATTACATACATTTCAGCAGTAGTCAAAAGAGTCTCCTCTACCTCACATAATAGGATCCTGATTTAGACTGGATAATCACCAGTCATTGATCTGGGTGAAAAATGTCTTTAGGAAAGGGAAAAGAAAAGGCTTGTGCTGTAACCAGCCCTCTGGCAGAGAGATTGATATTAATGACTGAAGTGTTTGAATTTCTGGATAACCTGGAGTATGTAGTATCCAATGTTCAGCACTGGCACTAATGAAGTACAATAAAAAAGAAAGACCAGCTAGAAAACCCCCATCATAACCAGGGGAGCCTGATGCTCAGAGATTTTGGAAGAAAAGGCACAGGTACATGAGTGTCAGCACTACTCCCACACTTCCCTACCCACCATCTCCCTCCCAGCTTTCTGGTCTGTGTCTTGGTGATAAACACTTGATTCCTGGACAAAACTGGACTTCTGGTACAATTGTTGAGATGTTGGTCACCTTTATCTACTTCAGGAAATCTCAGGACCCAAGTGGCCAGGGGGGAAATAACTAGCACTGAAATCTCACTCCAGTTAGTTAGACACCTGCATCATCAACACCTGCATTTGACATCAACAGAGCTGCACAACAAAGCTAATACCCCTGCTTTTCTGTGAGAAAATATGGGGCTGTAAACCTCAGAGGGGAAAATATTTCACATAGATGTGTTATTAATACAAAGCCAGCTCATAAACCCTATCTTGCCAAGCTGTGCAGTCATTTTGAAAACTGCAGCTACACCTTGCTAGATGCAATGACCTTACTGTTTTCCAAGGCCAACTTCTGACTTTGCTTACATGAATGTAAATAAATCAAGCGCTCTCCCACTGCCCATAATGACAGTATTCCTGATTGTCACTGTTGTGGCAGCACACTCAAGCTCTGTGGCAAATGACACCAGGGGAAGTGCTATGATAGCAATCGTATACTGCATTGCGTGCATCTTTTACCACCAAGTAATATTTAAAATATGGGATCCATTTGCTTTTCCAATGTCTTGTAAAATGCTACTGGTTATAAATAATTCAAACCAATAATAACAGGAAGTCTGGGCATTTCATTTTTGGGTTTAAGAAGGTAACTGTCTAACTTGGTGAAATACACTGCTTTTACTGAAATAGTTTGCTGGTAAGGCAATAGTTATCAATTAGATACACTGCACATTAGCAACAGAAAAAGACTTAACAAACTTAACAACAAAGCAAAACAATGCTGATGTATACATTTTTATTACTTATTCATTTCTGTATAGTTTCAAATCCCTTCAGAATAGAATTGAACTACTGTGCCTCTACCTTGGGTTAATGCTATAATCATGGGGATACTGTATAAAACAGGCTTCTTCTCTGTTCACGTTACAAAACTGAAAAGTATTTTGCTTTTGAAGGGCAGATTTTAGACACAACTTCAGGAAAGGATTAGAGTATAACTCATGAAAGGAAGAAGAGACTTTGGCCCCTGAGAGGGGCAGAAGTAAGACATACAATCCTCAACACTTCCCTAGCAGCTAAATCAGCACACTAGCTTTACCTCTCCCCTCCTTCAGCTAACAGCTCAGGCTCCCAGTCTGCCCTAACTCTTCTCACTGGGATTAGGTCCCTTTTTCAGGACAGTAACTAAGGTCTGCAAAACACAGGCGAAGAATGGAGTTCAGTGTTGCTCGGAAAAAACATAAAGATACCCTGAAAAAGACTACATCTTGTATTTCCATGACATCAAAACCAATTCAGCTTTGTTTCTCTGCCCATTACCCCAATTATTCCCTCATACTGCCTTCATAAAGCTATTCATATTACGTGTGTCATGTGACCTCAGCACATCTGAAGACTAAAAGTGTGCAAGTGCATTTTGTGAAATAGCAGAGAGTGCTCTGTGGTCAAGTGGTTTCCCTGAGCTGCTGGAGAAACTTGCAACTCCCTGGACTCTCTCAGCAATGCAACCTAGAAGAAGGACTTTGAGAAAGAAGTGGCCAAGGGTGCGATTTTATGATATGTCAGCCCATCTTCAGGCAAATCTTTGCTGGTTAATGTGTCTGTGGGTTTAGCTTCCTGAGCTGCCTCCTCAGGCTGCGAGATGAGGACAATGTGATGCACAAAGAACGCAGTGGGACTTCACACCTAATGGGAAGGCTTAGAAGGGAACCAGAACCTCCTTTTAGAGCAGCAGCCCCCCAATGGGCTCCATAGGCTTATCCCTACCCTAAACACACAGTTTCAGTATGACAGTAAGTGATAGCTCCAAGTCTGAGAAAGCTCACTGTGTCTTTCACTTGAGCAGATGGGAATTACCCTGCTGTATTTCTGAGGAAGGGAATTTAATTTCCATATCATGCCAGTGCTTTCTTTATATCACCTCATCCCCCGGCCCACCAGAATCTCAACTAAGGAATTGTCCATACCCTTGTTTCAATGTTTCTGTGGATTTAGAACTTGAAAGATTATGTCTGTGCTCAGAAATTATACATAAGTCCATTACAGCACAACAATAATTCAGCTGTAACTGCCTAGCAGTGCAGGTTGGAACAAAGTGAATATGAGCAAATCCAGAACATGAGCAAGTATGAGAAAAGTCAAGAAATAACGGACAGACACCCCTTTGAGACCACTGGACTCCCACATGGCCTCTGAGACTAGCCCTCTGCAATCGACAGGAAATGTTGCAATAGATTAATTTCTCAGGTTCTCAGCAATTTTTTTTCTACATGCTCCACTTCACCACAGGCACCAAAGCACCTTCAAATCCCTCTCATGAACTTAACACCAAGCAGGAATGACCAGAAGCTGCAACTTTCACATGGTAAATGAAGGCAGCAGGAGAGAGCAGAAGCAATGCCGATGTCCTGCTCCTGATGAAGAAGGGAGCTCAGTGAAGTTTGGTAAGAGGCCTGGCTTGCCATGTGAGATGGTAAGCGCCAAGAAAAATCAAAAAGCAGATCACCAAGGTACCTTGTAACTTGAGTGGAAGAGAAAGCTTCTTTCAGACCACAGATGTAAAGAATGATGCAGGCCTGAGCACACACTTGCTATGACTCTGTGTCCCAGTGCACCCTGACCTGTGTCCTGGCTCCGGATATGGCCAATACCCAAATCCTTGCAAGAATGCCAAACACAATTAAGCTTTTTCATGCAACCTGCAAAGTTCTGCAGCATGAGCTGAAGGCAATGTAAGCATGATGCAGTGTGACAGTAGCTTTAAAATCCCTTTGGCCATATCACTGTAGCAAATACCTAGTGGTTCATACTTCTAGAGCACTAAACATGCCATTACCTCTGCAAGAACCTGATAACTGTAAAAATCCCCAGACATACAGAAGGACTGTTCAGCCAGTGAGATCCTGTAGCTACTAGATCAATGTCTTCTCACACAGGTACGAAATGAGAAATTATGTGTTCAATAGTTCAAAGCCACAAATTTCTCTGTAGAACAAAAAGGGGGAAAAAATCAAATCCACTTCCAAAACATTATACTGAGAAGCTGTCATCCCCTCAATTTGGTCTCCTTTATAACAATTGTTGGCTATTTTAACACAAAAAAATTGCACGAAACTTTGCAAACTTGCTGTCACACAAGGTTATTTCAGTAGAAGTTGAGAAGTGCTGATGGCAGTGGAAAGATCCTGTAGACCGAACTCTAGAAAACAATTCATCTGCACTAACAGTGTCCAGCAGAAGTGACAGAAAATGCTGCTTAAGGGGGATCATGCCCATTTTACCTTTGAGTAGATACTACATGAAAGCATAACAGAAGTTTAAGATTTTCCCTTCCATGTTTGCCAGTATCAACCTTGTTCAGCCAAATTATCAATCTGCATCTCCTCTGAACTTCCATCATTATGAGTGCACACACACCTTCAGTGTCTGATGTGCATATATTATCTACATGAATTAAACCAATTTGCATTTGTACGCTGAGCAGCTGGTCTGAAATTTACTCCAGAATAATTTTTTTTTTTTAAGTCCAAAAACCATATATGCAGCTGGGATTGCTTATGAGTGAAAAAATGTGGTATCTTTATAGCCAACAGCATATGTATTCAGTACGCAGATCTACAAATATTGGATTCACTGCCAAAAATCATTGTTAAGCAAACTGGCTGACTCTCTGCATTTTCCTGATGAACCAGAAGGAACTCGCTGAAGAGAGGTAGAGTACTTGCAAACATTTCAGATCATGGATTTATGGTGTGCACAATGCAGTGCCATCCAGCTATTTTCAGAGGAGCGGGTATGTCCCTGCAGCACAGCACACTCCTGACTGGGATATGAGCTTGGATCCTTGGGAAGTGTCAGCACCACTGCAATGAGCCCTGATAGTGTGGCCATATTGTTGTAAACTGCTTGGAGCAAGTTTGGGGGCCTCTGCACACAGCTGAGGTGAGTGTTGTAGACCCACCTAACAGCATCCACAAGTGACACTGGAACAAGATCTTGATTTCAAAGGGATTCAGTGGCCTCTTGAGGTGCAGAAGATGACACATGCAACAACCTCTTCCTTTGCAACACTTAACTGAAACAGCTATATTGCTTAGTTTGCAAAAATAAAAGTAAATAATTAAAAAAAAAAATCAGTCTTCATTTGTGTCTTTCTTCAGAACATTAACAAATGCTATATTCCCCCCTACTTATTTCAGATAATGGAATCTACGTAATGATAATCATTTTTAATAGACCTTCTCTTTGTTTCTACCATGGGCATATTTTTACCCACTGTGTGGAGCTGACTTTGCGCATATTCATTCTGCTATTTTAGCAGTAGGAGACTAGGTTAACACACCAGTCATTCACTCCTGGAGATCTGGATTCAGTTCCTGGCCTACATGACAAGTGATAATGAGTTTGGTTATTGAATCTCCAGGGGATATTTGTTCGCATTACTAAGCAACCGCATAATTTGGCAAGATGTGTTAAGTATGTGCTAAGGATAAGACCGGGGCCAATTGCTCAAATGACTGACACAATGCAGCCTCCCGCACATCACTGCACCAAACCCCTCCTTTGTGCAGTTCTGCTGGAGGTCAGGAGCACCGTGCAGGCTTTTCAGCCTGTCCATTTTGCTGTCTGTCTGTACTGACACAGCCCAGCACACAGCCACGCAGGTACAGCCTGAACCTGCAGATACACAAAGAAACATGACTATGTCCCTGCTATCAAACTCAGTACGTAATTCAAGGTTACTTTAATCAGCTATGCATACTTTTTCAGCATTTGCTGTACCCAAGAAATAATAAAACACAATTAAAGCTGGGGGGGGAAAAAAGGATGTTAAAAATAATTACATAATAGTAATTTTTGTTTGCCTATTGACATGGAACTCTGCAGGGTTTGCATCGCTGGGGCTTTCTCTGCAAACACAATGCTTACAAAGGTTCATTTAAACAAAATGAGAACTGAAATTTGTATGTTCACAAAACTCCATTAAAAAAAAATATGTTGGCCATTGCAAGTACCAGTAACACTGCTATGTCACACTGGCTAAGAATTTCAGGCTTGAATTTCTTTGCAGTGGACAGATTTAGCAAAAGTAGTCACCTACCCTAAGGCTACTTCCAGTTGATCTTCTTTTGACCCTAGTCTAGCTAACTGTGCCTCAGAGCACATGCAAGCTTTTATAGATGTCCTCTAGACTGGTGGCACAGCCACCTGTAAAGCAGACTGGATGATACCTGTGGATGGGTATATATTATATTTTTAACAAGTCTGGCAATCTCCTCTCCCTGGGCCTCTGTCTAACAGATCTGTGCACACAAGGCCCATCCCAGGATTTGGGAAGAGAAAAGCAGACTTTGCCTTGTCTTTGCATTAGAATAGCACGTGTGGGTGCTACGTACCCAGAGCCCAAGCAGGCAGGATTGTCTGTGTGAGCCTGTACCTGTGGATCTTGGAAACTTAGGAGCCAAACACTGAGGTGCAACAGGAGATTTAGATACTTAAGGACCAAACGTGTTCTTCATTATTTTCTGGACTGTGGTGTCCACATCATTTAGGAAAGGGATAAAAAACATTCTGGATCCTTTCCTTGACATACTGCAGTAGAAATAAACCTGATTCATGGGCCATAGCCATCTGCTACAGATTAAGGTTCGAAAGGGGTTAACACTTACAGAAAATAGGAGATCCAGATGTCACATCATCACCCAGTTGTATGACAAAAGTCAGAATTCATTGATAGCTTTTGCAAGAATTAAGGTTCAACACCTGGCAGATTTAAACCCATAGAAGAGAAGGAAAAAAAACCACAACAGGAATAAGTCTGCTGCCATTCCAACAGGAACAGTTCTCGTCATGGGGGTGGCTGGTAGCTGAGTAAATCTGGAACGGCTGCAAATCAGGAAATTACTTGTCAGCCAATTCCAAATCTTTTTTTGGCACACAAGCCTCTTGGGGGGGATAGTGGCAGGAATGAGGCATTTCTATGTGATCATTTGGGAATTTTATGAATAAAAAGATAAAGTTCACTTGCCATGAATCACAGAAAACCAGAAAACTCTCCCTGCCACAACCAAGAAAGTGTATGAATAAAGCTTCATTGAAGAGAAGCCATGGTAGAGCGGGATGTTACTCATAAACATACGCCAGTCAGCTTATGTTCACCATGCCCTGGGACACGCAGCCAACAATTAAAGAGCTCCCATTTACACTGGAAATAATGTAATGGCACTGTTCCAGCTTTCAGTGAAGGTCTGGACAGTGACAACACCCGAGCCATCATGGAAGGTGGATGTGAGAAAGATGTTTCATCTCTTGCCGGTGAGGACATGGGGCCCCCCACGCCGCCCCCACCTTCTGGCAGTGCCTCTGAAACATGGGCAATCTCAAGTACAGCACCGTGGGTGAGAAAGATGGTTACAGCCTACCTGATTTGCCAGCCCACCCAAGGAAACATTGAGTCGTGTCAGAAACGACAGATAAAACATTTGCTTTGATTTAGAGTGCCTGCCTTCTATTTAGGGGATGCCAGAGACTCCCAAAGTGTGAACAAGAAGCAAAGAGAGGAAGGCATCTAATCTAGTGCTTGAATTTATTTTATATTTATTTTTCTCTCTTCTCTCATAACACTCCACCTTGCCCAGATTTCCTCTAAATCAAGTTCCGCTCCAGTCTGATGCAGTTCTTCATAGTTGTATAAACCTGTCTGCTCAAATGTTCCACCTGCAGAAAAGCTGTGCCAGCTTTAACTTCATCAAACCAGCCATAAATCCCATATGTGCCAGAAAATGCTGCTGAAATGCCAAAGCAAGCCACATTTTCCAGGTCTCCTGCTGGGAAAATGAAGCCCCTTTAACCCCAAATGAAGGATTGTAAAAATCAAGGAAAACTACGATTGCTTTTTGATAATTGGAAGACTGTTAATATAAACACCACTTTACTCTTGCATAAAGCTGTCCTTCCTCCTGCCAGATTTTAAGGATAGTGTCTTCATTTATTAGAGCATTAATGTGCATTCATCTCCTGCTAAAATCCCCAAAATGATAATGATGGGAGAAATGTGAATATTCATCTGAGATGGGCGGGGCTGTGAGGCCACTTTGGCCCGTATCTCCTCCTGGGCACTGGAAGTTAAGGTATCACAGAAAGAATCCTTCAGCCATGCCAGAGCCTCAGGCAGGTGTCCCCAGAAAAAGCATGTTGGCCACTACAGTGTTGACCACAGACACCTGACCAAGAACAGAGCTGGCAACTGTCTCCAAAAATGACAGTGCCCTGAAATTCCCAGGTAGATGGGTCTCATGATCCACTGATAGTACTGTAAATCAAGGTTAAGCCATTGCTGAAAAGGCAGCTCAGAGGGAGTAAGTGTCAAGAGCCACTTTACTTTTGGCACATCGGACACTGAGAAATGCAGGAATGTGTTAACAAAGGGCCTCTTGACTCAAAAATCTGCCTCTGTGTCGTGCGAAACACGAGCCGTGGCAAATTCAGGTAATTATGGCCTGATCTTATTTATGGCATGATTTGGTGTAATGCTGGTGGTGTCACTAGAGCTGGGGCAGCTAAGACCAGCAGAGAAAGTGGCCCTATGTGTTGAATATACCATGCCTGGACATCTCTGACTCCTGGAAGCTGCTGAGACAGCATCTGCTGCAGGTCAGCTTTCAGCTGGAGGGATTAAGCAGCTCAGGAGCTTGGTAACAGGATATGGGCACTTCCATCCCCACTCCTGGCTGCAGTTCAGCCCAGCTTTACACTGCTCTTTGTGAATGAATGGCTGTGCCAAGAGGGGACCCTGCCGATGTGCTCTCCTTGTGCTCCCAGCAGAGGTGCTTCTGCACCACGGAAGGAAAGCCCAGCACAGCTTGGTTATCTTACCAGGGAGAAACTGTTGGGAATGCAGCGAAGTGGTCTCATCTGTCCCTCAGAATGAGGTCAAAGCATACTGGTGGGACAGGCATGGGGTTCTTCTAACTAGGCAAGGCTGTAGGGACTATTTATGAATATTACTAGTTCAGCGTATTCCGTCCAAATGAAAGCTGGCATTTTCGAGCAATTCCCGAGAAACAGAAATCCTCGGAAATATTTTATTCTGACAGTAAAGTAAAATTAATTTTGTTTAAACAACAGTTTAGTTCTTCTAAGCTCCAGATTTCCAAGGTAAAAACCTGTTTGTACTGTCTCTGAATGTCAAAATCAACCTGGTTAATCCAACAGAAAAAGCAATCTCCTAACTTTCCCTCCAAAATCAAGAAAGATTTAGCAGGAAAACACACCAAACATTAGGGATCAGTAGACTGCTTTGGATGCAGGTTGTCTCACTGCATCGGTAGCGCCACCTTACTGGGTCCAGGTTCCTCCTGCACCCACTGAGACCCAAGGACTAGCCATGTCCCCACCACTCCTCTTCCCTCTAGGGCTTCCACAGGTGCTGAAGAGTGGCTGTGGTGCTGCTGCTGCCCCCATGATCCTGGTTTTGCTGTGAGAGGGAGGAACAGCTCCCTCGCCCTGTGGGCTGTGCAGGCTCCCGGGGAGGGCAGCTGGAGCCTCCCAGGGCAGCTGGCAGAGACCCTCTGCAGCTGCAGAAGCAGGACTTGCCCCAGCAGGGTGAGGTAATGACACAGTTGTGGTCTGTTGAGTTGTGTAGCTGGAACAGGAATTTCTCTGGAATCGCTTGCTGCTTATAAATGTAAAAAAGTAGTGTGCTTATACAATGCTGAGACTGAAGGCTTGAGCAGTGGGACAGATAATATAATACTCCTTCTGTGGCAGTGTCATTAAATAGAACTTTGCATAGAAGCCAAAGCACAGCACTACAAATCTCTCTCCCTGGCAAAATCCTCACTGCCTGCATTTTTCTGTATTGCTCATTACCACCAGGAGAATGATTTATTTTGAAATAGGAGGGAGAGGAGACACTTGGCACCACAGCATTGAAGAGTTCCAGTCTTCTGTTCTGCAAAAAGTATTCCAGCAAAAATACCATTAAGGGAAAAAAAGAAAGGACTGCACATTGCAAGGAAGAAAAAGAAAAGATTTTGTGCAGTGTGAATTCCTAGATGATTCACATCCTTTCCCCCCTTCCTCAACATACATCCTTACAGTAGTGTGACCTCTTCTGCAAAGAGTCTTTACCTGATGGGGATATTCTCCGAGGAAGGTCAGCACAAGGTGTTTATGCAAAATAAAAGCTCCCCCCACCCTGGTGTTAATGGTGCTAATGGAAATGACTGGTAATAGGAGGCAGCAAATAACAATGGCCTATCACACGGATAAGGGTGGAGGCACTCGATGAGATGGCAAATGTTGACATAAATTCTGAGTACATGACACATATGACATCTGCAGAGGGGAGGGCGTGAGACAGCTGGATACTCTGTGTTTGAGAAATGAGAATCTCGAATTAATTTAGCTGTAGTGACCCCTTGGCATGGCAGAAAATACTCCACCTTCTTGCAATGTCTTGTCTCTATTTTAAGGCGGTTCCCTGAGGGGATTTTAAGCACATGGGGCACTTATCAGTTTCCCAGTCTCTTTTAAAAAAGGTTCAAAAGAAGTATAATTCTTTGGCTAGACCAACACAGTAATGATTTTTTCCTCCTGAAAAAATAAATACATAATGATATTTAAACTCCTCTCTGCATTTAGTTTTAATTTATTGTGAATTCCTCCAGAATGAGAGGAAATGGCCTCAGGCTGTGCCAAGGGAGGTTTAGATTAGATATTAGGGAAAATTTATTCACTGAAAGGGTGGTCAAATATTGGAATTAGCTGCCCAGGGAAACACCACACGTGCAAATGTTCAAAAGCATGTGGATGTGGCACTGGGTGAATATGGTTTAGTGGTGAACACAGTGGTACTATGAAAATGGTTAGACTTGATGACCTTAGAGGTCTTTTCCAACCTGAATGATTCTGTGATTCTGTCATCATCTAGTCATAAGCCAGAGGTGTCTTTGACACCAAACTCCCTAAAAATGCAGTAACTCAGGGTAACCTGCTCCAGATTTCTGATGGCTACCAAATTATTCCCAACCTCTATAGTTACATCTTCACTTCCCCACTTTTTTAAATGTCTGAGGCAGCCAAGTCTGAAAGATGATTTGAAAAGTGTATTGGAGATGCTAAAGATGAGCAAGTTTTTGTTCTTCTCCTGCACAATGTGGTTACTGATGCTCAGTTATGCAGGAGGTCTTTTCTGTTCCTTGCACTACCTGACCAACCCCTCATCTCAGCTGCAGAACTTTGCCTACTCCTCCCAGTCAGCATTTCTACCATCATTAGCTGCACAGGTTTCCACTGCGTTTTTCCCAAAACTGTTATCTGTATGATGGGCAGTTGTCACTTTGCTGCTACCCCTTCTCTGGCTGAGCAGCCCTGGGAGGCAGCTGAGTTGGGTAAGCCAGAGAGAGGGGCCATGCTGACCGATTTGTCAGGAATCAGTCACTGGCTGCACAGTTCACTGTCTATTAGAAGGATGCCATCATTTGATCATGTACATGTAGGACTGCCAGTTAAACCGGACTGACAACCCACTGCCAGCTCAGTACAAGGGAAAATACCAGTGCTGACAATGTGACAGCTGTCAGTGAGGCACCTGTGGGAATGGGACATTGTGACAGGGAGCAGGCTGTTAGAGCATGCCATGTCACAGCCCCACAAAATCCCAGAGCAGAGCAGTTTAACTACTACAGACTCGTTATGTACTTGTCTTCCTTCATTAGATCTTGTCTAATCTCATTAAGCTAACAACCTAACCAATGGTAATAAACCCCTCCCTCAGCAAGCACTGTGTAGCTCTAATTGGCATGAAGAGGAGATACCCGCTGGCCCCTCTGTGTGTCAGAAAGGTGCTGTCCTCCAGCACTGGCTTCCCTGTGGCAGCCAGCACTGCCCATACCCGCTCCCTTCGAGGCCAGGCAGCTCCCACCTCCTCCAGGAGCAAAGCCAGAGGGAGATGCATTCATGCAAACAACAGCTCATCCACCGGGCTGGGAAAGGCAATTTAGGTACCATTTTCCTATGCCCTGCTAATGCTGAACGCTGTCCTCCAGCAGCAGAGTGTAGACCACTGCATGCCCCGTGAGACTCTGCCTGGAGGACCAGCACTGTCAAGGATGGTCCTACAACTAGGAGAGCACTGGCCCTCTTGCACAGAGCTTTTACATTCTTTAAATACAGCACAAAATTATATTTCTACATCCAAGTATGATAAAAACTGGCAATACACAGCAGATTTACTCAAGTCAGATTTATTCTTGTACCAGCAGCAGTGAAAATCTGCCTCCTTGGTTTACTCCATGTAGTTCCATTTGTGGAATTATTCATTAGCACTTCATTTATAAATCAGACCTTAGAAAAATTATTGGCAGTATCTCCCTCTTTCAAATTCCAAACTTTAATAAAAATAGATTTCCTTTTCAGTGTTCTGTGTATACAGTATCTAGCAATAATTTTTTAATGATGTTTGTAAAATTCAGTCATAAATCTTTACCACCGTCTTTTGTTTATGCCATGGGTGTGCCATTGAGCACAAGTGTTATTTAAAAGGGAAGATGCACAGAGGACAAGTCCTTTTAGTCCCCCATTGCTTCCCTAAATTGTTGCCCCAAGGAAGAAAGACTATTTTGCTTCATCTTTTGTAGCTGGTTAGACACCAGCTTTCTGACTTGCTTCAGAAAATTTGCTGCCCTTGGCTCCTTGAGGTGCAGCCACAGGGCTGGTCCAGGTTCTGCCAGGGGCTGGTGCTGAAGAGCTAGTTGGGGTTGGTGAAGCCTCCCTGGTCCTCCCTGCCAGCTCCCAGCCCACCCAGTCATGGGGTAAAGGCACCATTTGACATCTCAAGGAAGGGCAATTGCTTGCTGAGATGATGTGACTTGACCACGTGCCAAGCCCCCATGCCTCCTTATCCACTTAGAAACAGATTAGCACAGTGTGCATTTTGCTCAGAAACATCTGAAAAGATTAATAAATGACGAGATTGATAGTGAGAACTATTCCTCACATGAATGCTACCCTCCTCCCAGCTAGTGCCAAGTCTCATAAATCCATCAGGAGTCTCCAGGTTTCAACTTCCATAAAAGACTGAGCTCTTGGAGGCTAGTGGAGCTTTCTGGTCCTTCTCTGGTGAAGAGGAAAATCCATTGGAGGCCACAACAAAGGCATTTCCATTGGCCATTTCTCCTCTACAGGGACAGGCAAAAGCCAGTGGCATATTCCCTCTTTAATCAAATTTGTAATACAAAATTTGTATTTTTTTAAATACAAATGTAGTTTTACAAATAAAGAAGGTTTTAACTCACATCTTCAGGGATATGAGTAGATAAAGCCTGTCTGCTTTAGTGGTTAAACCCCACCAGGTGATTTTCCTATCTAAAAAGGAGAAGGCAAATTTTGCTGAAAAACAAATTATCTTGCAGTGCATGTATTAATTGTAAAAATTTATTTGGTTAACAGAAATAGTTAAAAACCCCAGCTACTCATCTTATGCTCTAATCAAGAAAATACAATCGCCTGGGAGATAAATATTGCTGTTTACTATTTATAAGTGTTAGTAAGCCTCATCCCATGAAGTAAACAATCTTCATTTCCAGTCCAAGACAGTCTCTTTACTGAAAGAAAAAAGCACAGTCTGATTTTTCAAAGCACACCAAAACCGGTCAGAATTAGAGAGGCCAGTATTTACTGATAGAATTTCCTGCTCTTGTGATAATCCCCATCATTTCTCACCCTATGTGACACTCATGCATATTTCAATTTACATGGCACATTTGCTCCGACGATTTATTAAATTAAATGGCAAAAGAGGAGGATGGGGAAGAAAGCCCTTACGTGGGAAGAGAGGTTTAGAATAGATCCAAAAGAAAGCACATTGTGAGACAGATGATAATCATAACTGGGACACTTTTGTAATCTGTTTTTGAAGTAACATGAATTGAAAAGTTAGACTTTTCCCCCTTTTGATCTAACCAGTCTGTGGTGGTGGGTTTTTGTTTGTTTTGTTTGCCTTTTTTTTTTGTTTTTGTTTATTGGTGGGGGGATGTTTTGTTTTGGTGTTTTTTAAGGAACACTTAAAGCACAACAGCAGTGAGCAAAAATGTGGTGGATATAAGGAGCACTTGATACCAGGGCTTCAGCACTTCATGGAGGGAACACTGAGGGCAAGGTCTCTGCTTTACAGATCAACACCTCCTATCAGTGGTGCTTTTCAGGAAGCCTCTTCAAGCTGTAAAAATGGTCTAAAATTATCAGGCTTGGCTCTGCGTTTCCTTGAAAGTAAAACAAGATTTTGTACCAAGTGAAGAAATGTTATCCACCTTCTGCTTCCACATACTAAATGCCCTGTTTTACTATTCATCTGTGGTTGTTTTACCAGCAGGAAGGTGGAAAGGAAAATGTACAAATTCAAAAATGTCTCCGTAGATGGAATGGAGTCATGTACCTATTACATTACAGACTCTGTTGTCTGCTGTGATAACAAATATGTATGGCAGCAAGAAACCCGAGAAACCCTGCAGCCCCCCGAGCAGATCACCCTGTGCACACAATACCATCGGGCTATTGTTTAAGACCTGTTTTAGGGGATGAAAATATTTCTCTGTCAATGCTGTGAAGGTAAAACCAGCTCAAATTATCTGCTGTGTAAGCACCATTCACGTGAATGAAATATGCCCAGGGACTATGAATCTTGTGACAGACCTTTCCTGGCTGTATTATCCATAGCACACTCTACATTTTCAGATAGGAAACACATTTCTTTACGCCTTTATGTTTGTTTCCCTTCATCTTCTCATTTCTACCTCACATTACTCATATCTGCAAGGCAGCTGGCTCTGTTGGGGTGATAAAACTGACAATTTCAGAGCCACATATCCTTGCTCTGAAAAGAAAGCAGTTTGCCTGTACCGCTTACAAGAAATTCAAGCGTGAAGGCTCACCCATGAACAGTGGTCAAAGCCCTTTCTGGGAAGCACTGAGGATGGGCACTGTCAGTTGCTGGTTGGAATTGTCCATTGCAAGGGCTCTCAGAAGAGCTCACCTGAGGGGATGTGCTGATGCCCAGCGAGAGCCTTGTGAGATGCCACATGTGACATAGAGAGGCTGTGGTGCTTTTTAGCAACACTGGCAGCAATGCTGGGCTTTCTGTAGTGCACATCACCACCTCTCCTAAACACAAGACCAGCAGCAGTGACAAAAAGGAAGAGCTATCAGATACAAGCAGGAACAATTTAGGAATTTGGTATGCGTACAGAGTGGAGAACATTGCAAAACCAAATGAACCACTTTAGAACCCCCAAATTACACAGAACTGTCTGAAAAGTAGTTGACTACAGCAAACAACACCCTCACTAAAATTCTTTACATTTAGAATGCAAAGAATTTTAAAATTCCAATTTGTCCAGGCTTTTCCCTCTTCTAAAATGAATTTCAATATTTAACCTGATGCATTGAAGGCAGTTATAAATAAAGCAGCCATCAATAAGTACTTTTAACTGCTACTTCTCTATGGAGATTTCCTGGCTTACCTTTGCCATCGCTACATGCAAGCTGAAAGAGTAGGATCATCCCAGGGAGGACAACAGGCTGGCTTCTGCTTTGGCTGCAGCCAGTGCTCCCCTGTCCTGCCAGTCCTGCACTGCCATAGGCACAGCACATCCCACGAGCAGCAGCAAGCAAAAAATCACAAATGCACAGAGGCAGCAGAAAAAATACAAATAGCTGAACAAAGGAGCACTCTGCAGACAACTAAAAAGAAACTCAAGTCCTTGTTCCTTTCCTAGAAATATTGTTTGTACCAGTTTAAGATGATAGTAGAGACATTTTCCCAGGGAATAAAATTATCTTGTTTTTCTGAAGATAACAGTACAAGCCTAAAACAAAAAGGATATGGAGTTATTGTATCCATTCCAAGAATTTAATCTATTGAATATACTTGTGCACAAAACCAACACATTAATATGAAGTCAACTTCTCTTTATCCATCTGATTTGCTCTTATGAGTCATATTAAAAAAATAGCAAATGTTTTTCATATTCGAAATCTGAAAAATTTCAAGATATCTCAAAGCATGAACTTTTGAATGGTTCAGAACCACATGACATACTAAACCAAGCATATTATTACAGTTTAACATCAAATTCCAAACTCTCCTGGCAGATCCTACATCGAGGATCTTTGCCCTGTTAAGTCTCATTTCTGCTAATCATCTGCTGAAAGCTGAATAAATATGCTTTCAGGGCAGCCAGTGTGCTTCGAGGGCTTTGGCTGTCTCTTGATACAAAGGATCCAAATTTTCCTCGTTCCTGGTTCTTTTGGTTGCTGTTGTAGTTTTGAGAAAGATTATGTTAATTCCTTGAAAGTATTCCAAGCTTTCTTTTTTTTACTTCAGTAATTATTTCCACATCTTTGAGTGCTTCCAGCTTTGGAAATATTTCCAGGATTCCTCCTGGTGGTCACTTTCCTCATCACATAAAAGGTGGTAAGCATGCATGCCACATTTGTTTTTCAGTAACTGGAAGGCATATAGCTGGCTGTGGTATAAAATTACTCCAAAGGCAGCCTTGGCTCTGTTTCAGTTTCAAAGTTACTTCTTACTTCTACACAGCATTAATTTGGGGATACAGCAAACACATTTGTCCTAATTTTGAAATCAGACTCAAGGGTTTTAAGTGTTGTTTTCACTCACACTGCAGTAGATCTCTTCACTTTAAGGAAACATTTGCTACATATTTTCAACCAGTTTGAGGTTTAAAATCTCCTTAAGGTGACAACCTTCACAAGGATCCATTTCCATCACAGCTGAATTTAAAATACCTCTTTGAGAGTACACTCTACTCAATTTTCCCTGCTGAATGAGACTTGGTTTAGAAAGCCACTCTTTTGGACAGGATGGATTTCCAACATTAAGTTTTGAAGCATATCACAAAAGTTAGAGAGAGGTAGGAAAAATCAAAACAGGAAGTAGACCCTCAGAGTGATGGGCATCCCCTGGCAAAGAGGACTAGCTGGTGACCTGCTCATCACAGCAGGGTTGATTTGGCTGTCCTCATTCATGAAAGTAAGCCAAGGCACTCGAAGGGAGCTTTTCTGAGGAAGTGAGGTGAAGCTCAGTGTGAGGGTGACAAGAATTAGCTTGTCAGCTGGTCAAAAAAGCCAATCTCTCTTGCTTAGTCCTCTCCTAAAAACTGTGCCTTAAGCCATACAACCACACTGTGGGTTTTTTTGCATTTCCACTTGGAAGTCTGAAAGACAGGGTGATCTAGGGCTCTGTGATGCTTTAATTGGTTCACTTGGGAGCCACCCAGATTTGAATTCCTGATTTATGTTAATCACAGGCTGAAAATTCTCTTTCTGCCAGAGAAGTCCTTCTTATTCCACCCTCACTTAACGTCATAGCAGGGAAACATACATGAATGCAATTAACATTTATGTTCTTGACTTGACTTGGACAGAAAAAAAATAATCTCTGTCAGCTAGTGTAAAATTTACCACTTCTATTTTTATTTTAAGAAGAATTAAATAGTGCAGGCTTCTGAAAAGTAACAGACAAGGGCTATGTACCCATCACTTCTACTTTGTAGGCTCAAATGTCACATGTATATATTTGGGTGATTAAAAAAAATCAACATGAGAAACCAAAGGGTTTTCAAAAATGCAGATCAACTTCCCCATTCCTGAGCTTATAATTCCCTGACTCTTCAAGAAGTTGGAAGGAACTAATTTTCATCCTGTGGCCAACTCCGTTGCATGCTCCAAAAGTTCATGGGGACACTTTGGAAGAGAAAGTGTCTGCCTACATCAGCACACAGCTTGGAGTCACAGAAGTGGATTGTCAGAGTGGAGAGCTGGTGTTGAGGACCTAAGGACCACGCTGTAGGAGTTTTGTGTGCCTTGCCTCATGCAAGTCTGCACTCTGCAGCCATGCACTAAATGTCCATTACCAGCTGGGGTGCATGACCTGGTGGACTGCATCTTCCCACTCAGTTTCCTCTGAAAAGTACCAAATCTGTGTGCTTCAAGACCACCCTGTGACAGAGCCAAAGCACAGGCAAGCAGGATGCTTGGATGGAACACTTCAAACACTCACTCTTTCTCCAAACAGCACCCATGGAGACAAAAACACAGTGACCAGAAAAAGCAGAAGAGTGGCATTTACTTCTGCCCCAGGAAACATGACAGAATGAAGTGCCACCTCTCCTCAGCCCTAGTGCAACCTCCTAACCCTGTGCAGCTGAAGGACGCTGTCACACCTTTCCCTGACGTTCATTTTTCTGTACTTCCACCAGCTGGCTTAAAAAGAGGCAGTATGGGGCCACTGTATGCTAGACCTAGTCATTCACAAAGCTCATAAATTCTGGTAACTTGCACTGGACACAAGTGAAACAGGATTGGCAGATTTAGACCGGTGTGAAAGGTGGTGTGTGTGAGCCTCCAGCCCAAGCAGCAGCAGTGCCCCATCGGTGAGAGGGACCCTCAGGAGCTGTCTGGGGTTGCCCCACAGCAAGTCCAGCATTTTCCCCACCAGCACTCATTCTGCCACCCCGACACCCCTCGTAACATGTGCAGCAGTTCATTAACCTTTCCCCACTATTTATGCTGCCCCGTGAAATGGTGTAATTACCCTGATGCAGTGTGATGTAGAGGAGGGTGGGAGCAGAAAAAACAGAGGACTGACTAATCTAACTCACTCATCTGACTGCCTTTGACAAATGGAGATGAGGAATCTGATCCTTTTTGGAGAACCATGGAGATTCGGTCAATTTACGGGAAGCCCCAAGCTAGGATGAATTTGCCTGCAGTGGGAGGTACTGCAAGATGGGGAGGACAGCAATTCCTGAAGCACCTCCTGCCTAGGCAACAGGAGAAAGACTGCAATAAAGTCTGTTCAGACCAGACTTCACATCTTCCTCCCATGTGCTTCCTCATCTCCATACAGAGCATAATAGCTGCATATATAGCCTCCAGCATAATAGCCTCTCTGCCCCAAGATCCTGAGTGAATGAATGAACAAATTCACTACCCTCTACCTTGTTTATCCTTCATCTGCTTGAGACTGTTGCATTCTCCTGTTAACCGCAGTCCACTCAAAGCAGTGCTTTTTATCAGCCCTTCCTCCGCCTGTCCAGTTTGTCTCCCAAAAAGACTGCTCCAGTTCATGTAGATCTGTGTCTTCCAGTTTTGCCAATATTATGTTTTGGGTTTATCTGTGTCTTTTATATAACATATATTTATCTGCCTCTTGTGTCCCAAGGAACTAAAAGAGGGAACTTCAGCATTAAAAATTCAGCACCTTTTTTTTAAAAAAATCTCCTGGTTTGTGTGTCATTCATTCCAAGATGCTGAAGACCAATTTTCCCTTAATAAGGTCTCAGGAACCTGGAGAACCTGGACAGGACAGATGAAGTGGAATTGCTTCATTTCTAATAAACCAGGCATAGTGGAAAGTGCTCTGAGAGTACTTATTCATTGTTCACATTCAGCACTTATTTATTGTTCATAATTCACCTCCTTCTGACAGAGAAGGGCATGATAGAGCTAATTTAATATTTCCATGGTCAGATTCCATTCATACTTGAGTGAAATATCAGTAAATAAAACTGAAGCACCATTTATTAGGCTTCTGAAATTGTCACAGGTTAGGTTATCAAACATTGTGAGCCGACAGCATGAAAATTAACTCACTATCCTGCTCACCAGACAATGCCTAAAGAATCACTCAATCCAGGTGACCAATACTTTTGAGAAGCCCTGAGTTCTTCCAAAAATATGGCCCAAATAAAAGCTCCAGCTGAGATAAATGAGAAGTGTCAATATGGCAATTTACACCGAATTGTTTAATGGAGCTGAGAAAAGCTGTTTAGTTGGGGTGGAGGGGGAAGAAGGTGCATTTGGTGTATAGGAATTGTGGAATGGATTTGTGCCAGATTGCTCCAGGCCACAAAAGATTAAATCCTTCTCATTCCCCAAAGGAAAATGTTCCATCTCAGGACTTACCAACTGAAGCAGAGTTGGGTTTTTCTCCCCCCAGAGACTTATCTGTTTCAATCAGCATCTAATAACTGGCCATTGCCATGTCCTGGTTCTGCTGGGAGAAGCCTGGAGATACCAAGAACATTGGCTTGGATTGGTGTTTGCAAGTCCTGCAGCCCTGCCTTTCAGCAAGTCCACTTGGATTTATTGAGATCCAGAAACTTGAAAGATCTAAGTAAGGATGTTACAGAAAGGTTAGTGTAGGGTTAACTCGGGCAGTAGCCCCCTGCTGTCCCTCCTTCAGCCACTGCTAGATTCAAGGTAGATTTGAACTAATGCTGAGTTTCGGAAATATTGAAAGAACTATTTCCTTCTCTTTTCCTCCAGTACGTAAATTTCTTCAACTTACTGCAAGGTAAGAAAAGGAGAATATGGAAATTGCATAAAAGAAAGCTTGATCTCACAATATTTCCAGCTGCCTTTGGCAGCTTAAAGAGTACTGCGTAGGTTGCTGAACTACTAGCTGTACATCCAGCCTGACCCTTTGAAGTGCACACATCTTAAGTTCAAAGTGAGCCAGAGTTTAATAAAGTGATTTACTTAAATTGCCCATATTTTGAATTCTCAAGGGCCAAACGCCCCATTTAATTTGAATGCCACCAATTAACAGCAGTGTACTGAAAGTCTGAAAGAGACCAGAAATCTACTAAGGCTGAAAGCAAGGACTTACACAACCCAAGAATGACTACATCAACATTTCCTACTTATAACTCATTACAGAATAAAACGATTTTGGAGACAAGGTAATTAATGTAAAGAAATGTAAGAAAGATAGAAAATATCAGAACTAGTCAACTGGGTTTAGCTAAACTTACGCTTCTGGGCTATGATTTATTCTACTGGATGTGCCACTTGTTGGACTGTCATAGTCCACCCACAATCAGTGCTATTTGCCAAATCAAGTCATGCAAAGACCAGGCAGGGAAGGATCACTCACTGTAATACAGTACATCCATCAAAAGGGTTATTTTCATGGACTTGGTCTCTAATCAAGCAGCAAATCATTCTCAAGTTTTGCTATCAAGGACCATTACTTTTAGGAAGTGCTTAATCTGAAAAAAATGCATCTATTTGAAACTACAGGGCATCTGGTAAGATATACTGGAGATAGAGGAAATGAAATATGTGCCACACAATTTACCCTCCTGGCAGCATTTTATGAACAGCTTATTTGTGGAGAGAGAGGTAAGTTGCTGGCAAGACAGGAGTTTTAGCTTTCTATTTGTCTCGTTTGTTGAGTTATTGCAAAGGTCACTCCTGTGCTTCAATTACCTGAGTGCCACTTTTGATGGGGGAATTTTCAGATTATATCCAAGGTGCCTCAAATATCTGCAAAAGGCTTCAGGGTACATATGCCTTTTTAATTTAAGTGCCCAGATAAAATTACTGTTACATCTGCAAGTTAAAGCATTTTCCCATCAAAGTCAGGGTAAAAGCCTGTAAAGAATCAGTGTTGCCCCATCCAAACACAACTGTTCTCCTGCAGGTAAAACAACCCCACCAGAGCATGCTGTGCCACCTGAATGTGCTGCCTGGGCCATTTACTGCATCCCTGTGGCCTGCCAAGCATCACTTGGGAAACCCCAGGGGATGTACAACGCAGAGGAACGAGCAGCAATGCCAAGGCTGACTCCCAAAACAAGTTTGTCATTTCTTTCACATAGCACAGACATTGCAGACCTAATAAGTGAAACAACCCCATTGTGAAGAGAGCAAAAGCCTCTATCAGCTTTCAGAAACCATCAGTGATGGTGGCACAGGGCTTGAACCATCTGAAGAATTACTGTTCTTGTCTTCTGTGAGTTTTGCTCTCAAGGACAAATTTTCTCAGTGGTTAAAACAGGCCAAGGTGCCCCCACCCCTGCACCACAGGTCAAATTCCTGATGCCTTCTGTAACAGGAAAAAAGGATGACTAGACATAACAGGCCTGATAAAACTTCATGCTGCGACTGATGAGTTCTGCTGGAAGTCATTCACCATAATACTTTTCTCCAGGAGTAATCCCACTGAAATTCATGGGGGACAATTATTTTTTGAGCAAGGAAAAAATGAGATAAAAAAGCACTAAATAGATGTAAGCAACATACTGCCCTTCTTGTACAGATCTTCTCTTCCTTATCTCTGCAGGTTTCTTCCAGATCTTTAGGGGAAATATTTTATTTAAAAAACTGCTTTCACAAAGGAAGAAATTTAGTTGCTGCTTAATGAATCCCACTAGTAGCCATTTTTTCTTATCCATAATACACAGACCATACGGAATTACTTTGTAATGGCCATTCACAATGTGATCTAGATAATGAAACACGTTAGATCAATGTGTCTTAGTGCATCCCCTCTGCTGCCACATGCTCACTCTGCCTGCATGTGTCTGCTGATTCCTGGCAGCACAAGGAAATGCCTCTACTTAGTCACCATCAGGTGAGTACATACATCCAGAAATGCCCAGAGGAAACCAGGTTTTGGATTTAGCTCTAAGTACAGACAATCAACAAAGCACATTTTTTTTCTTTTTCACATATTTCTTTCAATTGCAGCTTATTGAATCCTCTGCAGCCACAGAGAGGGCTCAAGCAATCATCAGTGCTGCTCAGGAGGTAATTCAGGATACTGTCTGCAATATTTGTCCTTTTTAATCATATGCCACACATTGCTCTTTTAGGATGTTGTCACTCAGAGACTGAAGAACAAAAGGGAACATTGAAGTGAAAGGGCGTCTGTTTGAATGTGGCAATTCCCTGCATAAAAATGAGTCCCATTAACAGGAAAGACCAACCTATCTCCAGGCAATATTTCAAATCCTTGTCTGCCTGCAACCTCAGAGGAATTTAATTCCTTCATATTATTCAAATTATACACTAGAGGAAGAAATTTTGAGGTACTGGTCATTTAAAATGATTTCTTTAAAATATGTAATTAAAAGAGCTAGCAACCCTACTAACAGCAATTTCATCATGGCAGTCTAAAAAAAATCAGAATTTATGGCATTTACGAACTGTCATTTTCTCCTACAGCCTTTAGTTGGTAAACCAAGATTTAAACTATTTCCCCAGCAGTCTCATTCCCTAATATTTGAGAATGTAAAAAGAGTAAGTGAAATGGTAGTGGACCAAAACACGCAAAAAGGAGTCCTAAAAGAAGATATACACTGCTCATATACTCCTTAGTTCAAAACAAACTGTGTTCAGTGTTTTCCTTCTTCCTAAAGTAGTTCACTGCGTGGTTACTATCTGGTTTGGAAAGTCCTGGGGGACTGAATATTTGGGCCAGACTTTTATCTCAGTTGCCTGAATGTAAATCTAAAGAAGTTTGCTGATCTCAAAGGTATTATTCCAGTTTATGGGTTAAGAGAAGTTCTGCCAAAGCAGTGCACATTTAAAAGAACAACACCCCTTCTAAATTCAGCAGTTGTTCAAACAAGTGAGCTGAAAATTAACTGCGTTGTTAGGAACTGTCACAAAAAGGGTAGGACCACAATTGATAACATCCTATTGGAGACAAGCTGAAAGAATTGGGGCTGTTCTGCTCGGAGACAAAAGACTCCATAGACACCTTATACCACCTTCCAGTACCTACAGGGGCCTACAGGAAATCTGGAGAGGAACTTCTCACAAGGGCATGTAGTGACAGGACAAGGGGGTTACGGCTTTTAACTGGAAGAGGGTAGGTTTAGAACAGATACTAAGAAGAAATTCTTTGCTGTGAGGGTGGTGAGGCACTGGAACAGGTTGCCCAGACATGCTGTGGATACCCCACCCCTCTCAGTGTTCAAGGCCAGGATGAATGAGGCTCTGAGCCTGGTCTGGTCTGGTGGAATTGTCCCTGCCCATGGCAGGGGAGTTGGAATTAGATGGTCTTTAAAGTCCTTTCCTACTCAAACCATTGTGTGATTCAGTGATTCTGTGCCTAATAGCTACATATTTTCTGCACCACTACATTAATTTTTTTTCCTCTGTAGGAAGTGCCTGTTTCTAAAGTCTTGTGCAAATCACCTCTGAAATCCAGGGCATGTTCAGCAATGTATTAACCATGCACCATTATAAAATTTGAATGCCATTACTGCTAGCATTTAAAAATTTCTTTCTTCTCAAAACAGCAGGGGAAAATGTGTCCTGAAATGGTATATAATAACTATGTAAGAACTTGCTTCAAAAGTATTTTAAAAGGAAGAAAACCCACCACAATCAAGGAGGCTTTTTTGGCTTGCTTATATATATGTGCATAAAAAATACATTCTTTTTTGACAGTGAGGCTGTGGAGACATTCCAGCAAGTACATGTACCATTTTAGGGTCAAATACACAGTTTGTAATTTTATTTGTGGTATACTTATGCAAAAGGCCATGTTCAGGGGGGAAATTGGGCATCACTTCCAGAACGAAAAGAGATAGAGGGTTAAATGGCTCCAGAGCAAACATGTGTTTGAAAATCAGATGACCCAAGTTCCCATCTCCCGTCTCTGGATAGCCATGAGCACACAGGAGGTGGATGCTATTTATTTATTTGCTTATGTACTGGAACAGTTCCACTTTTCCATAAAGCACATGCTCGCTGGAGCAGGAATCCACACTGCTCCCTTTCCAGCTCTACCACTGGCAGGACGAAGACTCTTCCTGCTCTGGTGAGTATATTTAGTACTTCATAACAAAACACTGTCAGGACAGCTGAGAGCAACCATGCTGATGCTTAAGGCATAGTCCTAGTGGGGGTGTGAGCTTGCCTTGAACTGGACAGACATAGATGTCTTCTGTTCCTGCTGTCATGGGCTCCTCTGCTGGGTTGGCAAACGGTGCTTAAGTCCCATAAAGCACCACTCTCAGGAAGAAGAATCCAAACGTGAACTATTCCCAATATTTCCCCAGCCCAACTGGGTTTGTTTTTTTATTTTTCAATTTTTAGCCTGGTTTTCTAAGCTTATGTGATGCTACAAACTGCCTGCTTCTCCAGCTGCCCTAGGGACTTGGAGCCTGCTGGGCACTTTCAGCCAAACCTGAGGCAGCAGAAGAGAGTTCCAAGGTAAGGTGATGGCCATGCAGAGGAGATGGTGGTGAATCCACACCAGCCAGGAGAGCCAGAAAGCAGAAGGAAAAGTCTTTCTGAGTTCTTGCATAGTGGAAAAGCTTCAGTTGAACCTTGTCTTTCTAAACAACAGAGCAACCTCACGGGACAAGAACTTTGGCTGGGGAGCCTACTAAGGGATGCACACACACTGCAGCTGCAGCTTAATTCAGTTAAAAGTCAATCAACCAAGAGACAGGCATCCATTGGAAAGCAGGCATTGTCAGTTTGGCTGCTCATGGAGCTGTTTGCTTATTAGCTGAGACAGCACCTCTCTCCATGGTACGCTGAGGGAAAAATTAATCCAACTTGAAAAAGAATATGGGGGCACCTAGGGTTAGTAGGCAAGCATAACCTGAGAAGCAAATATAATGAGTAGAAGACTACAAATTTAGTCTGTCTTTTCCACAATTAAAACTGAAATGAAACAATTGTGGAAAGAGTTGACTTCACAAGCCAAAAATTGAACTCATCTAGTTCACTGTGCCAGAAAAAAAATAAATATAAGGCATCTGCACCTTCATTTTCAATGCAAAAATGTATTTTGTCTGTTCTGCAGGATTCTAAATACCATCTGATTTCTGAAAAAAACACTATTTAAAGCTGTATTTAATGTCTCAGTGTTTAACTTATGGGGTTTTATCTGCCAGTGCTCTATAATAGGATGTTAAAGGCCTCTTTAAGAACTCTTAAAAATAAAAATAAAGCATTTTCTGCTTCTAATACTGATGCACAGGCAATTGCAGGAGTTATGTGAAGTGAACTGGATTTTAGTTGCTCACTTTAAAGATGTTAGTATGTTGATTTATATTTAAAACACCTTTTTTTACCCAAGGGAACTCTATACTCCAGCAGCTCATTTTCTCTAACCTTTCACTGCTCTAAGGTTCACAGACAGACCATGTTTCTATTTATGTCTGTTAATGAAGTTAACTTCAGTCCTTTATGTTTTCAAACTTCTTAGCAGAAGCAAAGACCTCTAAAAATTTGCAAAGAATAGGGATCTGACCCACTCAGATTAAAAATTGATAGAGCACTCCCTGCACAAATATGCATGCAGGATGGTATTTTAAGAAGGTAAAATCTGTGCCCAAAATCAGTGGAGAGATAATTTGAAACATTAGATAAAGAAATTAGCACAATTGTGAGAAACATGGGAGATCTGTTCCCAGAAATGAATCACAACTTTATTAAAAGTCTGAAAGCATCAACAAACCTTATGAGGGAACCTAAATATCCACAGCAATACTTTCTGTGTAGGTAATACAATGTTCCCTGATAACTGTGTTACTCAGTGCAACCATAAACAAGCCTCTTTCTTTCCCCAGCTTTGCTCTCTGAGACTGCAGCAAAAGCTCACGATAAAACAATGTTGTTTTCCCTGGAGCACACTGTATGCCTAGCACTCTCTACTCCTCCGACTCGCCAAAGTTTCTAATTTAGAAATTACAGGGGTTTAGCCTGAGAAACTCAGCTATACATTGCTGAGGGAAATCTCCTTTCCTCTTGGCAAAATATGGCTTGCATATATGCACGCACGTAGCTCAGTCTGAATTTCTCATACTTCAGGAATTTGAAATCATCAAGACCAAGCTGCACTTTGGGCTGTGACAGAAAAGCTCATGCACAAGTTCATGTCTAGCTGAGACATTAGTTTGGTTTTCACATTACTAAGCTCAAAAATCCTGAAAATGGAGAAAAAAAATAAAGCCTTTTTTATTCCTAGCACTGCAAACCACAGTTGATCAAGCTGGAATGACTCTGAGGGAAGGTCCCACATTCCTCTCAACATTATGAATGGGTAAGTCTCAAGTAGTGCCTTGGGCTGTACTTGGATGGAGCACCAAAAGGGTAAATGTTTATTTAAGTCTATGTCAAACACTTCGAATTTTTTCAGTATGCAAAGCTGAGCTAGAATGTCATGAGTCAGTGAATACTGGGACATTATGGTATTTCCTCCTCTGCTGTAAAGGTATTTCATCTCAGAAACATGGTTTTGGTTCTGATTAAATTTGGGCACAAATTCAGGCCAGTACTTTATTTGTGAATATGGATATTTCCATTCCCTGAAATTAATTCAGGGACCTTTAAAGAAGACCTTTAAAAAAACCTTAAGACCTTTAAAAAAACATCTTTCACTAGACAAGGTTGCTCAGAGCCCCATCTAGCCTGGCCTTGAATACTTCCAGGGATGGGGCATCCACAGCTTCTCTGGGCACCCTGTTCCAGTGCCTCATCACCCTCACAGTAAACAATTTCTTCCTAGTATCTAATCTAAACCTGCTCTCTTTCAGTTTAAAGCCATTTCCCCCTTGTCCTGTCACTACATGCCTTTGTAAAAAGTCCCTCTCAAGCTTTCCTGTGGCTCCCTTCAGGTACAGGAAGGTGCTAAAAGGTCTCCCTGGAGCTTACTCCAGTCTGAACATCCTCAGTTCTCTCAACCTGTCCTGACAGGAGGGGTGTTCCATCCTTCTGATCACCTTCATGGCCCTCCTCTGGACTCACTTCAACAGGTCCATGTCAATGTCCTTCTTATGTCAGGCTCCCAGAGCTGGATGCAGCACTCCAGGTGTGGTCTCATGGGAGTGGAGTAGAGGGTGAGAATCACCCCCTTCAACCTGCTGGTCACGCTGTGTCTCACTGTCGTGGCCAGGCACAGTCCCCTTCCTCCTCATCTGCTCTACCTCTTCTTCAACCTTTGCTTCCTCTGTACCCATCTTAGTACTGAACTGGGAGCTTGAATCCCACTGGAAAACTACTGGCTTTGCTTTGGGTGAGTGTTCCAGACACGTGCACTGGCTCAGCTGTGTCACGTAACCACAACACAGAAGTGAGTGGCAAAGCCAGATTGGTGTCAGCACAGCGGAAGGTCCAGCTGGAGGAGAGTGGCACTCTGAGGTGATAGCCCTCCATGCTGACACTTCTGCCAAGTCCTGTGTCCTTCCTAGGAGCAGGGGAAGACAGCTCCTGAGCACCAGGAGGTTCAGCAGAAAGGTGATGGACAGAAAGAGGAACACCAAGTTTGCTGTCTTCCTCGCATGGGGAAACCGGCCAGCCTGGACAACATGACCAAGCAGAGAGCCATATGACAGGGGGCAAGGAATGAACACTCAGTGTGAGTAAGACCTCCAGCAGAGGTACTAAAACACCAAATAAAATCACAGGCACCCGTTCAAAAACCCCTGAAGGCTGACCAGAGGCAGATGACCACAAAAAAGGATAAGGCTAAGACAAGCCTGGACATCATAACTTTCTATTCATCCTTCCCATTGGATCCCTTTTGTTTATCACGTAGGACAGAGGCTGATTGTGTCCAGTCTCCAAACCCCTCAGAAGCTACACTGATTCAGTGTTAAGCAGTGCTGAGCTCCCAGTGTGTTTGCAGTGATGACAACAAACACTCCACCAGAAATTAACACTGAGGGCGGGGGTGGGGGAAGAGGAGAGACAGTGATTGTTTCTAAGAGGTTCTTTGCTCAATCTATAAAGACAAGAGAGCAGTGTGCCATCTGTATCGGCTCAGAGTGCACTTGCTGGGTATGGCCTCTCAATGATATTAAATGGACTCAATATTTTTAGTTTTCACAGTTCCACTTTTTACGATGGTTCAGAGAATCCCCCACAGCCTTATGAAAGTTATTGTGCTGCAATGCAATTTAACAGCAATCCAATGAGCTTTCCATGAGCCAGGATGACATTGAGACAAACAATAACGCTGCCATTTGCAGTCAGAATAATTTTCTTTGTGCCCTTGGTAAGTCCATGACAAGTTCATCAATGTATCCAAAGACAAAGTTTAGAGGCAGAAATGCCATATCCCAAGCTTTGCATGCAGAAGTGCCAGTCACTTTTACAGTGCCACCATCTGTTTTGCCATGTACAGGCATTACAGCTTCCAGAAGCCCAGTAAAGCACTAAAACATTAAACTTCCTTATAGCTTTGGACCATCTGCTTCTTCATCCCAAAGGTTTCCCTACCTAACTACCTTCGATATTGTTTACCCTAGCTAAGGATCAGAAGGAAAAAAAAAGCCTCCTGAGTAAGGACTGTGCACCTTCCAGCACATGCTGGTTCAATGGTACAGTTACAACAGCCTAGAAGATTGTCTTGGACAAACTGTGTTTAAATTCCACATTTTCACAACTGCACATGAGGGCAATGTGGCACGTGATGCTTCCAGGAATGCATGCAAAGGCTCAAAACAGCATTATAATGAATTCCCAGGGAATTTATCAACAAAGGCTTTTTCCCTTATTCATTCCTTTAGCAATGGTCTATCTTAAAGGATAGCATAAGAATGTGTAGAGCCCACGGTGTCTAGAGAGAAACCAGATCTCTGTTTGTGTACTTTCTAATATAATTTAGATCCCTAGAGATAAATATCTTATGGATTATCCCTTTTTATGCCTGAGTTCACTGCACTTTCCCACTGAGAAAATATTCTGTCAATCAATGTGGGTCCTGCTTCCTTTTTGTTGTGTGCCAGTTTTCCTCCACAGTGCCAAATCCAGAACTGACAACTTACAGCAGGCAGAACAGATGGAAACACAACTGCCCTGAGCTATGGAGATGCTGTAAACTACTTCTAACAAATACCAAAAAAATTATGAATGGTTTATAAGGAGCCTCATTTAAAAGGTGAAGCAGTCACCACAGCATCTTCTAACCATGCCGTCTATGCCTGCAGTTAAGCAGGTACCTTCAGGGGCAGCTCAGTTTGACTTATATTTAAATGTAACAGAAGAGCCAGCTATCGGCACCCTGCCAAGTGCCCAGAAGTGCAGCACACAAAAGAGCTTGCAAGATCTTGGGACTCTGAGTACATCACTCACGGAGCCTCCCCGCTGGCCTGCAGCACCAGCACCACCACAGCCCTGTCCCACTTTCCTGCTTACAGAAGAGCTTGGACTTTTTTGAGTCCCGTGCTAAATCTTTGTAACACCTTAGCTGGAGGGGCAGAGGTCCCGAGCAGACATGGTTAGACAATGCCTCTCTCAAGAATAAGCCAGTTTTACTCCAGCAGACATCACCCTTGAAACAGCTGACCCAAATGTTTTCTGTGCATGCAGTGGTTTAGTTTTCAAGCTTTGAATGTTGTATACGTAAGTTGGTATGACATGCATTTTTATTTCCAGTACTTGTTTTTTAATGTCACCTTAGCCTCCTGAAACCACAGAGCTTCCCCACTTATAAACTGTGTAAATGTCAGATTTATATTTGCAGAACCTGAAAATAAGAATCATTTGCTAAGAACACACAAATCAAACAGTTGGTAAGAGGAAAACAGAGAAATAAAAAAAAAAATATGAAGTATATTCCTGAGAACAAAAACCAGGTAAGCAATGGTATAAATAAGATGATAGCAAGAAAAGATCTCACTTCTCTTTGGGAAGTAAGATTTTCAGTGTACCACTTGAAGAAACTCATATAAATACTGTCTGTGTAAATTGAACTAGAGAAAATGGTGCCTCTGTCTGGGCAGCCAGTGCATTAAGAAATAGATAGGACTTTATGGTAAAATTTGAAAGCTTCTCCCAATTTCTCATCAGTATGGTATAGAAGTAATTAAAACTGGTCAGAGTTCTTACTTATATGCTTATTGGCTTCCAGCTTCCCAATACCTTTTTGCTTTATATGCTAGGCCATTTCTTTTTCTTGTGCTACAGATATATCAAATCCTTTAAAAAAGAAAGGCAAAGAAAGGCAATTCAATCCCCCAGATAAGTCGTTTAACACATGCTTTGCTTAATTGATTGGAAAACCCTCGTAATTTCTTGACTTAGACAATATAACTTCTCTAATGTCTGCACTGTTTATTATAGAGTGAGGCACAAGAAGCAGTAGGAGCCACTGGAGAACACACTACCTTTAGGGCAGTGCTGGCTGCAGAAGCTCACTCTGCTGACCCACAACCTCATTCTGCTGACCCACAACCACCATTGCCCCCTTGCACTGCTAATTGCTGCTCCTCCAGGTTGTGCAGTGCTGCCAAGCTGCACCGATCACCCAAGAGATCCAACTTGAAAACAGCCATCTCAAAGTACACCTTTAAAACGGCGGCTGCCGAGGATTGCAGCCATCCTTCTGCACACCAGCTCCCTCCTGGGGATGGTCCCGAAGGCTGAGCAGAGCACCAGGCTCGGGAGGCTGGTGCCAGCTGGGCAGACCTGGTGCACCTGGCCAGGTTCATGCCTGCCAAAAGCCCCATCTATGTCTGAGCTGCTGCCAAAGGAGATGGTCCCCACCTTCCTGATGGACTCTGTTTCTTTTCTCCAGCCTTGTCTCTTTCATACACACACACAGACAGAGAACATTCTGGGTTGGAAAGGACCCACAAGGATCAGAGTCCAACTCTTAAGTGAATGTCCTGTATGGGGACACAAGTGCAATCAGTCCATTCCAGGATTTAGGCGGACTGAAAACACAACCCTTTTTCTCCTTTCAGTTTTGTTTTGTTGCAATGAGTAACCTGATTATCACAGGGATGTCTGAGTGCAAATGCCTCACAGGGATGTGATAACCCAGTTATCAGGTGCTTATTCTTATCCTAAGATTAAGTAACATGAGCAAATAAATGCAAAGCATTATTCACTACTGCAAACAAGAAACCGTTTCCTCTAGACACATCAGAACAGGAAAAGTGTTTCCATCTGCAAATGTGTTAGCTAACTTGTTTTAACTAATGTGATTTTAAGCCTGACTTAACATTAAATGTGCACAAGCCACAGGCTTCCCCAGTGGTCTAGCCACAGCCAACCTACATGTTTTTAAATAAAGCTTGCCCTCACTTGTATCCCACACTCCTAGAGTTTTCCTGATTGACATTTAAGTTTAACTGATGGCTTGAGCATACAAACCCAGTGATCCTGTTAGGAGGATGTACACAGGATTCACAGATGTGCAGCCATCCTCAGACCCAGTTTTGCTGGTGGGCTCAGGCTGCAGAGCTGCAGAGTGTAGCTCCTGCAGACATCGCACCACAGGAGAAGAACACCCTGCAGTCTGAGCAGAGGCTAAATGCAACACATTTAGCTCAAATGTCATCTTCCAAATGGTGCAGAAATCTAATACGGACCTAATCCTGTGTGCCCACAGAACGGTCTCTAGTGGGAGGTTCCCAAATACTTTGTGGATCCTATACCATATGTCTCACAGAGAGTAGAGGCATAATTATATGGGGACCATGACAGAATTTTTCAAACGTCTGGAACTAGACATGTGAGAAACTGGGGAAAATGTGTGCCTCTTCCCTGTTCCTCAGTCTCTTGGTGTGTCCTGTCTTCCTGCTTTGACCCCCTCATGCAGTATCACTTCTAGGGGGGACAAAACAGGAGCTGAATTACTGGAAGTTGTGTTCATATCCCCTGCAATGAGTGTGGCCTCCTAAATTTCTTCAGGAGTTCAAGCTGCCACAGCACTCTGCCACAGTCATCACTTAGAGGCAGATCCCTCCACAACTCCTTGCAAACCTTTCTTTTTTTCCTCCAAGAGAATTAAAGACCTCATTTCAAAATGTCAGCTGCTAAGCAAAGGCAAGATTTTATCTTATTTTTGACACATATTATTTTCTAAGAAAGGTAGAAATTGGTGAGTTTTTCCTTTACCATGTCACCCTTCAGAACCTATTTCATCCGCCACTGGAGTTCCTCCAACCCTCTGGGGCATCCTAATGTACCCACTGACATTTGGGCACAATGTTCTTACACTGTTGCAGCAGTTGCACTGTTGCATGTCTCTGGTAGTATGAAAAAAAGGCAAGAAAGACTAAAATTCAGGTTTCTGCACTCTGGTAGGCAGCTACACACAGGGAATATGCATCAGGCAATACATCCCTATGTAGGAGACCTCAGCCCTGTTTCCCCACTGTCAGCAGGAAATACATATCTAATTTCAGCAGAAGTGAGGCCTGAGTCTGTTACCTCGGGCAGGCTGCAGATACAAAGGTCTGTCACCTAAGAGTAAGGAGATGTGCCTTTTAATCTCCAGAATTTAAGCGGGTTTGTCTTTTTCACAACAGACAAATGTTGCCTGACAAACCTAGTAATGAAACTTTTATAAATTCTAACATGTTCTTCTGTAAAGCACAGCACTGAGAGGCTGCAGAGAAAGGCTAAATGAGCTCCAGTCCCCATTCATGCTGCATGATAACATTCTCTGTGAATAAAAAATACCGTTATCACCCTTCTCCTCCATTAAAATGAAACCCACTACCACAGCTGATTATAACTTTACATTTCTAAGGGAAAAAGGAAAAGAAAAAGCAAGCCACCAAAATGAAACTTTGAAGACCATCAGCTGCATGTGCTCTAATTCCAAAGAAAGCATTTGTATGCCTGTCTTCCAGAGATGCGATCTGGAACCCAAAGACTGTTTAATACACCTACAAACCGTTTATTTTAGCCACCCTCACATAAGACTCAATTTGCACCCGATAGCAAGGTGTGAGATGGGAAATTTGCATCCACATTTGAGAGCTCTTGTCAGTCCACAGGAGGACCACGAGGCATGCCAAGTCCAGAACACTTTGCTCCATGTATCTGCCTTCCATGTTTTGCCATCCCTCCTGCCAACTCAGACCCTATCCATCAGTGGAGAGGAGTTACTTGTGTGCCTTGCTTTTCTCTTGCTCCAGTTATGGGATGAGTGACTTCTAACTGCATTTTGATGCCACTTGTAAAGTCCAAGAACAATATGCATTGAGACTTGTAGCTGCTTTCTACATTGTGCTCATTTTTAATTCTGTAAAGCCAGCATTCCCAGAGTATTAAAGCAGCCAGAAGTGAAAACAAAAAGACCAAAGCCATGGCTGCAGTGTAATTTACCAGGAACCACAGACACACATGCTTTGCACTGAGGTTTACTACTCATCACACAGAATGCTGTGGCAGACACATGCAAAGGGATTCATTCAATCTGTCCCCAAAAACAAGTAGGATAACACTCATGAAGAATTTGTTAGATTTGGCACAGATACTCTTCTTGTGTAATCATTTTAGCAAAGAGAAAAGGTGCTCCAATTACTTTACTACTATCTTGCAAACTCTATAGATTCTACTGCTTTAATAGCATTAGATATTAAATCTGCCCTCCAACCATAACCTAAAGTTTCCACATAATTAAGTACTCCACTTATGCTATGAACAAATAACCTTTCCTCTTTCTGTATATGACTATGCATGTACAAACAAAACCAGCATGTATTATGTTAACAGTGCCTCTTCTCCCCCTCCAGAAAATATTCGTTGCTATTTATAAATTTTGTGTGGGCTCTCCCAATCATTTTCTGAAAATGCTTCACAAAAAAGTTGAAGCCTATGAGCAAAAAGAAACATGAGAAGGATCCCCAAGGAAAAATCAACAGCAACAAGGGCGTACTGCATCACTCCTCCTATCACTTAGAGTCCCTTTCATGTTTTCTGTGACATTGAACACAGTGCCATTCCCTCTGAACTGGAGTCCAAAGATAGTTCAGAGGTTAGGACGCCCCATTTAACTCCCACACAAAGGCTTCAGCATAAAACCCTACCCTGATTATTTATAGCATAAATCAAGACACTGTCCCAACAGAGTCAGGCACCCAAGCCTGCCTCAGCCAGCCTTATCAATAGGTTGTTGTTTTGCCTTATGCCAGGTTTACATTTGCTGCAGTAATCATGCAAATTGACGGCAAGTCATGCATATATATTTGCAAGCTACGTGCTCAGTGTTAACCCAGCCCCTTTGGTGAAACTGTGGCAGAAGAACTCTAGCAAAGCAGCACCAAGTCAAAGGACATACATAGTGAAACTGCAGAAAAAGCTGTAAAGAAATACTCTCAGAAGCAGATTTTAAAAATACTCAAGTTATCAGTAAATGGATTAAGTTTTATGCCACATGTCCCATAATTTCAACTATTTATATCACCCATTGTTGTAATTTATGTCTTTTACAATGCGTTATCTTACTCTACATTTTAACAGCAAATCTATATTTTTATGAAGAAAGATACAGATTTGTCATTTCTGTTAATGCCTGTAACAGGCCCCATTCAGGTTTTAAAATACCTGAGAGAAGAACGTGGTGTTGTTAAAGGGCTAGCTGGACAACATGATGCAATGCTTAAGCTGTGCATAGTTTCTGACTGTAAGCTATTTATTGAAATAAAATGAAGACTCATCATCACATAAATATTTCATGAATTCGTATCAAATTTGCTGAATTGTTAGCTTCAGACAAAAGAAATCAGTGAAAAATGGAAAGGCTTCATTTTGACATTTTGAAAATGAAAGGTTTTGATTTTCTCATTTGAAGTTACTTCCATATACAAATTTCCCTTATTTCATAGAATATTTGAATTTGTTTGAAACCAAAATAAAATCTTTCATTCCACGTCAAACAAAATGTTTCACTCAACTCAAAGCATTTCAGAGTCTGTGGGGTACAGTGGTTATTAGCTCTCAATTCACTGAAAATTTCATCTAGTTCACTCTCACTCTGACATAAAACCATCTTTTTCTACTCAGAGGCACTGTGAAACAGAAATGCCTGTTGTTCTTCATCCTCTGCTCAGTGGGCATTTTTCATATTCCGCATCCGATATTCTACAAAATGTTTTTAAAATAAGGAAGGCTTATTCAGTACTTCAAATACTTTTTTACTGGTGAGTAAAAAACCCCACTGTAATAGCAACAGAAATACCCAGAAGCTGATTAATTACGTTTTCTTCCAATTTAGAAAAGCTTCCTTAGAAACCCCTACTCCAAGGCCTAGGAACTTAGCCTTTACGTGTTAATTCATGAATGACAATGGGATTCAACGAGCCTTTAAAATCACCCAACTTCACAGTTGTAGCAGCTGTGGTTTCATCACACAAGGTGACTTTTCAGCATAATGCAGATTCTGAAGACCAGACGTATCTCATCCACCCTGAAAAGTAGGCATCTGGCTTTTCTGGCAGTGTAGGGGCTTCCACTCCAGGCAATGGAGAAAAACAGGCAGCTCAATTAAGTATTTCATTGTATGCTGGGAGAGGTGTCTCACACAAGGAGGAGAACATACCTCTGGAAATTCTACCACTAGCAAGTGACTATAGGGAATGTTTGCCTACTGCATTTCGGGGAAGATGTCTAGTTTTAAAATTACTCTGGCCCTGGCAGCCAGTACAGGCCAAAAACTCTCATAGCTCTTAACTGGGAAACACTGGCCACACCTGCAGAGTACTTTGCCAGCTCTGTGCATCATCCCCAAGTCCCCATGGAGGAGCAACTCTCATTTCATGGCCAAGTCAGCATCACCATGGAAATGCTGATTTATTATAGTTCCTCACCCTTGTCTCCATCATGAACACCAGAAGAACTCAGACAAGGAAAATTGCATTTATTTCTGTGTATGAGTCCAAATGCCTTGAACACAGTACCTGTTCCCAGTTGAAGCTCAGCACAGGGAGCAGTTACCAAACTCTCTGTGTTTCATCTCCAGCTTTCTACCTGAGGAGCAGGTGTTCCTGCAGCTATTGCTTGTTTTTCTCAGTCCCCTTTCACAGAGCATTTAAAGGCTGTCCAATGAACTCTGCCAGTCCTTATAAGAGAGTTTGCCTGCCCTACAACCTCCACATTCACAGTATGTTCCTGCTGAAGAGACACCTTTTGTCCCTTCCCAAAACCTAAGCAAAAAATCTCCATAAACCTCCTCACCACCACTGTATTCAGGGAGAAGCAGAGCAGAAGCAACAAGAGGGAGGATACCTGTGTTTGCCTGTAAGCACACCTTTTCCAAGGGTGCTGGCCACTGCTGATGCCTCTGGGGCCAAGCCTGCCAGCCTGCTGCCCTGCCTGCATGCACCAAAATGCAGCAAAAGCTCTTGCACCTGCCTGACAGTCCTCATGGGTGCCCATGCTTGTGCTTGGGAACCCACCCGAGTGTCTGCTGATGGTTAGAATCCCTTCCATTCCATCATCAAGCCAGGGGAAAAGGAACACCACCAGGGCCACCTGGAACCAGGCAAGGAGGTGCCATATTCCCAGATACTGGCATGTTCTCCATTGTCACCCCAAGGACAGTTTTCTTAATAAATTATTACTGCTGAGATTTTCTTTCCCTGTTGGCTTATCTTTAGACATTCCAGTGATTTAAAGCTTGGCAGAAGGCAGAATAGTATCATCCAGCTTGACTGCAGTACACGTTAGTAAAAAAAATGCATATATTACCTAGTGCTTTCTCACTGACAGTGTGTCTAGGCACAATTCCATTTACTAAAAGAAATATAGAGAAAATAGTTTTTCTAGAGCCAAAGATGAGTAACGAATATGTTCTTCTGTAAATAAAAATCATCCTAATACGTCACTTAGAGAAGAATCTTAGTCTGTGGAAAACTCAAATAAAAAAGTCCATTATTGTGAAGTAAAATACATTTTGCTGTTTTTCTCTTATTTTCAGTACTATTATTGTGGATTATTTGTGTCTAACTGTTATTTCCTCTTCTGAGTCTTTACTTTAACACAGAGTATACTCAGAATTCTACATAGTATTGCACTGGAGCCAGTGCTCTCCAAGGAAATTGTGGTGTCACCCAACCACTACAATGACTTCTCTGTAAGTTGAACCAAGAAAAATAACTGAAATGAAAGCACTGGGAAAGATCTCATCTACGTGCTATCTTCTACCAGCAAACATATATTCTGTGTCATTTAAACATGGCATATTCTAGAAGTTTTTTATGATGTTTGAATTTCCTTTTAGGACAGTACACTAAAATGCAGGGTTTTATTTTATTGAACAAATGTACAGTTTTCTGAGAAAAGTCAAATCATTCTGTGTTCTGCATTTTACATACATTATGAGTAGTGTGTTAAAGAGGATGAGCTGCAGAAATCAGAATCATCTCTTTTGGGACTAATTGTCAAGTAGCAGAATTCCAATGATTATTTCAGAAACTGTTCTCCTTACTTATGTGTCTAAGTAAGAATCACATCTAAAATGTTAGTTCCTAATTTAGTCTGAAACCCTCTTCTGTCTGCTGATGTTATGAGTGATTTACCAGTTTTTAGATACACTTGCCAGATAATTAATGCACTGGCAGAGCTTTAGTGCCTTTCTCAAGCTCTGTTAATTTTCCACATGTTTGTATTCCAGGCATAAAATCACCTTTTAGCGGAGCTCACAATATAATATGAAAGAATGAAAAAAAAAAACCCAAACCCCCAGAAGATTTATAATTTGTGTCTAACTGTAAAAGCATGGGCATGAAATTAGCAGGAGCACAAACAGAGTCATTCTGATTTGTCAATCAATAGGTAATGCTTGTCTTATTTCAGATCCCAGGTATTATTAGCTCCATGTTCATTTTCTCTGCAGATGCTGTACATGCTGCAAAGGAATGGCATGTGCCTGTCCAGGCTCCTCGGAGTCACCCACAGCTGCCACACTGACATTTCACAACTGCCCTCATTACTATCACCACATGAAGTGCAAATGAGAGAGCTCCGCGTGAAACTCTATCAATTTCTGAGATCTTGAGACTCATCAAGACAATAACCATTCTGAAGGGAAATAAAATGTTTTGAAAATGCATAAAAAGAAAACCCATATGGAGGGAAATTACTGAAATAACATGTCAATATGGGAAATAATCTTCCAGACCACCCATTTGTACCATTTGAAAATTACTCATTCACTGGTAAGATACACTCAATTGTGAAGACATAAAAGGTAGCAATCCTTTTCATAATTACTTTAGCAATACATATGTAAATGGCATTACAATTGAATCTTGCTCAGAAAATCCTTCTGTGTATTGGCAGAACATGGATTTATACGAGAAATGTCTACAAAAAAAAGAGTGCATAATAACAGAAAAGGAAGCCAAGTTAAGGGAAAAACCCCAACAATTTAAGCTATGTGTAGTTATAATGTGGGGTTTAAGGTTAATGAGAGCTACCTGAAATAGCCACTTTACTTTAATTGCCTCCTTTATATGCAATAAACAGTAGTTATGGATAAAGACTCATATAAATTAATTTTTAGAAGCTGTCACTGAATGTCAGAGCTTCAGAACATGTTGTAATTGCACTCTAATACCTCCAAACAAGAACACCAAAAAACCCCAAATAGGAAGACTTTATAACAAGTCTTACCGTGATGGTGTCTTGACTCAAGAATTGACAAGTCAACTCGAGTTCCAAAGGGTGGGGTTAGCAAAAGCACAACCCCTGCAAGGCAGGTGTGCAATATGGAATGTCCTTCTGGAATAAGGCTCTGCTGGAAACAAACCGGTTCAGAAGAGAAAGCCACAAGGTATTGGGGGCTGCAAAACCATGTCAGAGAGAAAGAGGAGCTGGGGAGCCAATGTTGGCCCTTCATGGTTTGCTGCAGGATATGAAAAGACCCAGCAAAAGAAAAATTTTCTTCTCACAAAATAATTCTTTTAACATGGAATCCCCAGGAGGGTCATAAACTATAAACATTCCTAGCTAACACATTTTTGTTTTTGTCCTGACATTATTTAATATGAAACAAAACAAACTCAGCTGAGTTTTTTGTGTCACCTTCACAACCAGAGAGAATTTCCCTCTGTGATATGATATCTATGATATCAATATCTCTATGATATCAATAGCTCTGTGGTGAAGTACAGATGATTATGAGAAAGTTGAAGAGATCTATCACTGAAAAGGGATTTTTGCCAGTAGCTTTCATCTCTGTTACCACTATTTCACCTCCCTAAGTGTTTTCAAAACTAGAGCACTGGTACTGATCAGGTTTTGCAATATGTTATATTCACTGCTAAAATGGTTGTTCGTATGAAAACCAAATGTTTTGGTTTTCCCCAAATGGGAGAAAAGGAGGACAAAAACTGAGAATTTCTGATAATGCCATCTCAGAGTTTTATGTCATCTTATTCTTCACATAACTTCTCAGTATAATCTGGTCCCTTAAATATTCTAATGTAGCCATGTGCACATCTCCCATACCCAGAGCAAAGCCCTTTTCCACCTCCACTCGTATAACTCTACCAAGGTAAGGATGTCAGAGGCTGTGCTGCTCTAGTCCGGTCCTCACTCTCAGCATGTCCACTTCCCACTGCTCTTGCAAGGCACAAAGGATGCCTTCAAGAAGATACAAACACACTAAGCATAAGAACTTAGCATAGAAGTCAGTCCTAGTCCTTGCAATCTAGTAACTATGACCTCCTACATCATCTAAAATATTGTTAATCCTAAAACTCTACCCATTTACATCTTTTCTTTGAATTAGGAGGCATTCCTCATGAATGGGCCAGTTTAGCAAGTCATAGTAATTGCTTGTAAGCCTGCCCTAACCTAGAAGACACATTATGTCCTTTCTCATCACCACTGAGCTAGAAAGTACTTTACCATCATCACCTGCTTCATACACCTAACCTTGCTTTTTTCCAGAAAAAATACAGAACATTAATGTTTATTGATGAACTCTCTTTTCTGCATCATTAACAATTTTTCCATCTCCATCAAGCAACAGCTTATACTGTTGCTAGGATATATTTTTTTTTCTAACATACTTAAATAATCTTTACTGTCCCCAGCTCTGCTAACCATTGATTTTGCCCTGATGTCTTTAGCTTCCCTCATCAATTTTCCACACTTCGTAACTTCTAACTTATATTGATTACCATCTCCTAAGCTTTTTTTATTTAGCTATAATATTGCTTCTTCATTTCTAATTACTGCCTTTTTCATAATCCTGAAACAGAATGAGCTTTTAGACAAATAATGTCCCACTCTGTAAGAGAATCTATATCTGTTCATCCAATAAAATCCCCTTTAAAAACTCTTTGCATTTTTATAGCAAAAGATTTTCTCACAGTTTATTTTACGACTCGTTTTCCTCAGGTTTGTGTATTGACCCCTCTGAGGAGCAAAGCAGATATATTACTTGTTCTTTAATGCCAGGCACCTGTATGCCCATTTTGAATGTAATCAGGCTGTGGTCCCAGGGTCCTCATCAGCCACTTGGGTAAAACTTCTTTATCCATTATAAGAAAATTTTAGAAAGCAGCTGCTTCCTGAGGTAAGATGTTCTCATCCATCTTTTATTCAAACTTTAGTAATGTGTTATTACTGTCTTCATGAGGCAGCATGTCTCCCACTGTGATGCCCTACATCCCTGCCATTCTTCCTCCCACCCATCATGGACAGAAATGTAAGCAGCACCTTACAGATTTTACCCTGTTAACCTTGTAAGTGATCTGAGGACATCCACCACCACACTCTTCACTGAGGCTCTGCTAATTAATATTGACCCACATGCTTTCGAGATCCCAACGTTATCCATATTCATACAGCAGGCAGCACTGGCTTTACGCAGACTGTACTGTCGATTCTCCCCACTCTCTCCCCACCCTTCTTGCCCTCTCTGTCTTTCATAAGCAAGATAGAAACCAATGACCTTAATATTTCAGTGCTAGAAACCAACCTATTAGTTTTTAGAAATGGCATTTGTACCATAATTGCATCTTTTCTTCAGGGATAATGTTTCATTCCTACAGCTTCTCTGAAGTATTAATGCAGTTTCTAAGCACTAAGATTATCTCTTTATCTGACATTCTCTATCACATTGACTCATTTTGCCAAAAAAAAGTCTAAGTTTGAACTCTTTATTGCTCTCTCTTTTGTTTTATGTCTCCTTTGATGTCATGTTTTATGTCTTCCTTTTCCTTACACTTTGTATGTATAGGACTCTATGATCTGGGTGGGAAGTGATGCATACTCTTCCATAGAACCTTAACTCTCAGTTTCACCTCAGAAGGGCAGTCATCTCTCCAAATCCTGGGTCTCCTAACTTCTGTATTTTTTCCCTCATTCACTTGAAATGATATCTAAGAAAATCAAACTGGCTTTTCTCCATGTCCTTGCCCGAAGTCTTCTATAATTTGCATAATTGTACATTTACCCAAATAATTTCTTCTATTATCGGTAACCTTTAGTGGAAACTTGCCAATCTTACAGTTTCATTTAATTTTTTTATGCTAGGGAGCCAGCTGACAGATTTCTTGCTGAACTCTCTATTCATTCGCCTAAACATAGCATTGCTTGTGTTACTTGAATTTTAGGATGACTGAAGAACCTTGTAGTAGCAGACTAAATCCTCAATTCCACAAGCTGTAATCCCTCAAGTGTCTCTCCAGTGACTCTCTTCTGCTCTACAAGAGGAAGTTTCTCCTGTAATTTTTTTCAGTTGGTATCTGAAAAAAGGGTTGCTATTTCTATCAGGCTGAATGTCTTCTGGTTTGCTTCCATCATCTCATCATATTTCTTAAATTTAAAATTTTTCCTTTTCTCCTTTTGATACATTCCTCCCTTTAGTATCTCAACAACATCTGGTTGTCCAAGTCTGTTTCTTTCAAATATTACACATTGTGAGGACCCAGGCTTGTAAAATCATGTAGGTTCTCCTTTGCTCAGATGATTAGCTAGCACTCATATACTGGAAATCTCATTTTTCATCAAGAAAAGCCAGTCCAAAGTAACTCCAAGCTCTAGGTCTTGCCAGGGAGCCACTGAACCCGCCACTGTATAAACATTCAGATGTTTTCAAGAGGCTCAAAAGAACATTGCCTTGCCAGTCACACAGAGAACAGCAAGCCCTGTCCAATACAGACGACTGAACAAAGAACAGGAAAAAAGCACAAATGCAAATGCTTTGGCAAAACACCAGACAGATCTTTTCACCTCTTCACTCAGAAAGCAGCCTGCAATTCCTGCCTTGCCCAGGTGAGCTCTCCTTAGCATAACCACTGACACATCCCTGTCTATAATTTATGTAGTATTTAACCATTCTCATTTTATAAACTATATCACCTTCTGAGACCACAACTAGTTCATTTAGGACTGCTGGATAATAAATGATACTTCATTTAGGTTATTATCTCAAGATTTATACAGATTAACACAGATACGTCATTGTAATCTATGGCTGGATTCTCAACTTCAGCAGTCAAAAGTGAAAAAGCCACAAGGGGTCTAGCTATGGTTATGCACATGGGCTTAGAATCATCCCTCCTGACTTCAGAAATCTACTTGAGGCTCCCAAATTGGAAGCACAATCACCTTTGCTTCCATATTTAGGCAATGAGGAATGACAGGCAGATTGAGATTCTCTTGAAAAGAGAATGAAATCAAAGTGCTTTCCAGAAAATGGTTATTCCTCTCCCCTCACTGTATGGAGGCGGCCTTGCAACAGGAGCTGGGCTGGCTGGGCCCTCACAAAGGTCAGCAGCTAGCAAATAGCAGAGAAAATTGACAATATTTGCCTCCTTTGAATTACAGCATTTTCCCAAAATAGACTGGTCAGCTTCCTCTCAAAGGAATTTTTCTAACAGGCAGCTCTTGTGCTCCTGTTCAGACACAACTAGTGATTTGGTGCGTTAATACCACCTCAGTACTAAGGTAAATTAAGATGACAAAATATTGAGGATGTGTGTGGTGTTCCAGTCTTAATGTGCTTTTCCTGAGGAGCTCTGCAATGAGGCCAGTTGTTAAGTGTCATTATGACATGCTCCTTTGACTTCTTTTCATATCTTGTTGAGTTTTCCAATGTCTGAAAAGGTAATTTTGCTATGTGGAGGTCATATGTTAAAAACCTGAAAGCAAGGTCCCTCGCTAATGGTGAACTGAAAGCAATTTTTTGGCAGTTCATCACATAAATTTTGCTATACTTTTTTGGGGATCGTAAAGAGAAAAATTCTGCTTTGTCCTCTAATGAGGGGATGTAAAGATTATATCCAAGAGACATTGTTCAGCCACTGGGAGCTGGAATGGGGATTAGAATAAGTGGGTGGGGAGAGAAAAGGCCACGCTCATCAGTGAGCAGCCACAAGAGTACTGGCAGGTGAGAGGAGGTAAGAACGAAGTCTGGGAAGTTATAAATAACAACCAGAAGAGATAAGAATATTCCTAAATGCAAGTATAGAGGCAGGCAAGTCTACAAAGCTGACATCTACAATGCTAACATCAGACTTTTGTTACGCAGTCAAGTTAGAACATCTAAATTTAATACATATTTTCATAATTTTCATTTAAAATTTGTGCTAATTCCTTTTTGGAAATGCAGATTTTATTTTAAGGATAGTTTATTCCAGTTTAGGTGGAACAAAGTGCTCAGCAGTTTTAATGAGGCAAAGTAACGTTAATTAAAACCAATGAAGGCGACCTCCCACAGCCTTCTCTGGCACTTGAGGCACTCTGTCTTAAAGACATACTGAAAGTAAACAGATGCAATTTATCTTTCTGTTCTGTCAGGAAACATTTTCTTCAAATTCCTCAGTGTTGAGAGCAATATATAAGGCTGAGGTTGCCTTGGTGGATTGCAGGAAGGAAGAGCTTTGGCCATTACAAAAAAAGGAATCACGTGGATACATGAAATTCTGCCTCAAGTCCTTTTCTTCCCAAACTGAAACAGCACCTGGAGAAACAATCCACAGAAATTTCCTCCCTGTATGCACAGAGCCAACATGCCATCAGTTCTTCCAGGAGCAATACTCCTTTGGGACTCAGTGAGGGTGTGACAAGGTTATTCGCAAGCTCTGAATCCGACCATCCCACTCTTGCAATAGGTTTGGCTCTGCTAGCAGAACTCATCCCACCAAAACGGGCTGGACTGCTCAAGGGAGCAGCAACACAGGTGGGACCTAAAAGACTGGGATCTGAACCAGGTATTACTGTTTGATCCTAATAATAGTTACAGTACTTAACCTATAGAGTAGTCCTTCTTTAGAACTCAGATATCAAGAACCATAAAAGATACAATTACATATATGCCTAGCAATGTGCTATACAAATACTGGACAGCAAGGCTGGGGAGAAAAATAAAATGGTTAAATAAAAAGATAGTCTGGGCTTCAAGAGCTCAGATATGATTAGAGCCTAAAAGGAAACCATGAAAAAGTTGCACCAAAATTTACAGGAAAAGCAAAACCAGTTCCATTTGTTTGTTTTTACAGTCATCATAGGCAAAATAGAAAAGCTAGCAGTAGTAAGAGAGGATTTTTGGGAAGCATTTGTGTTCTGTTTTGTTTCTAGTTTTCCATCTCTATTTTATGTGCTAACATTGCAGACTCAGGCTTGCAGAAAGGCTTGGATGGAGAGAGAGCAGATATTTTAATATATATGAACCTGACCTGGTAAAGGCATGTTTACCATTGTACAGCCAAGTATTGCCACTGACAGCAGAACCAGTTGTGAAAGCAATGGGAAGCATCGTGAAACTTTTCCAGGACCAGCAACTTGATGAGCACAATCTCAGTAATGTCGTGACCTCTTGACACTGGGTGTGTACTGAATTCTTCCCTTAATTAGCATCTCAGTAGAGTACAAGTGCCTCTAAATGATGGTATGAATTGTTGTCATACACATGGCTATTAATACTGTGCACCAATTGTAAAATATTGTAATGCTCTGTGCAGTTGAAGATGACGTCAGACCTTCTGAAACATATACTAAACCTCTGGATCACAATTCAAAGCATATGTTCTGCCTGGTCTGCTGAGGACATAACAGTACAAAACTAGGATGCCTTTAATGAATAAAACACTAGTCACTGATAGCTGTGCATTATACATCGTTTCCACTTCACCGGTAAAGCAGTTACAGCTTCCACTGCCTGGAGCCATCCTACATTGGACCGTGACTGTATCACATCTGAGAACATAAGCACATTGAGGCGGTGTGGTCTTTGAACAGGAAACGCTGAAACGAAGCCAAACGTGCTGCCCAAAATGTTCCTGGCACCTCTGCCTCTGAATCAGCAGCAAACCCACACCTCAGCCTGTTCCTGGGGTCACCATGCAGCTCTGCCCAGAGGACCAAACCACATGCTGACCATCACCTCTGCTCAAAAGAGCTGCCACTCAGCTTCTGGTTGCTTGGCCAGATTTCAGTGCAAACAGTCAGACCCTGTCTACTATCTCTATTTCTACAGCAGTTTCAACAGAGTATTGTAACTTCATTATTTTTCTGCCCTAAACTCTCATTTTATGTCCTTCCATACTGCTAAAATAACTACCATAATCCATGCCAAAAGCATATTCCAGCAATACTCAAAACCACATTAAGGCTTTATTCTAAGCTTGCATTCAGTAGGGTGAATTTAAAGTACCTCAGCACTAATTGCACAAAAAGGATCCTACCTGGTTTGAACCTGGCAAAGACTGGCCTTTGCTAATCCGGAAATGCTAAAGAAATTCAAGGTGGAAATATATGAGAAATTGGCTCCAATCCTGTCAACAGTAAGAAAATAATGCTTCATCAATTCATGCATTGATTTAACCATATTTATTCCAAATTGGTTTTAGGACAGATTTAATGCAATCTGGAAGCAGCTTATTTTTGTGCAATGTCACCAGGGAGAGTGGGGGATAGTGTTTGCGTTTTTCTTCAGGACCCAGCTACACCAAAACAAATGGCTCCTTCAGGAAAATATGAATGTTAATGGAAAGACCTATGATGACCTAGATAAATCATTGTCTTAACCTGGCATTCAAGTCTCTCAGCTTCCATCATGAACGGTATCAAGTCTCTTCTGATGGTGTCTCCATGCCCAATACACGGGACAATGTAATGGGTATTTGTCTGATTGCATGAGCCAGCAGGAGCAGGGGCACACCAATGATGAGGCTCTGGGGACAGCCCACACCCTGCCAGTGGGTCCCCTCTCCTCAGAACCTCTGTGCAAGGTGCACCTCACCAGCAGATCACAGCTCCAACCAGCCAGCAATAGCCGGACACCACAGGAGAGGATGGGAGCTGCAAAATGTCCATTTTCTGAGGAGGCTGACTCTCCTAGTCCATTCACAAATAGTGCACAACCTGTGTGCTCGATTTAGTATAAATTCACTGAGCTTTTCTCAATTCCACCCACTCTTATTCCAAACTGAGAAAGACCATAAACCATTTCTGCATAAAAGTAAGTTGATTAGGTTTGCTTTTTTCCTACTTTTGTTTAAGAGTGCTTGAAGTTTACTCCCATTGTATACTGACAACAGTCACTCATGCATCCCCCCCAGACCTGGTGGTGAATGTATAAAAAGACAGAATGTGAGTGGTTCAGCTGTCATTTGCATCTGTGCAAATCAGGCCTAACTTCATTAAATAAATGTAATTGCACCAATCAAAACAAAAGTTTAAACACCTTATTTCAAATACTTTTGAGAGACTACAGTTAGTGCAATAAGATTTAAACTCAGGAAAATTTGAATTGTTATGGAAAAAAAAAGAATATGTTGATTTCCTGTTTTCAGTTAAACATTTCTCTTTCTCATCACACCTTTCCAGCAGGGCAAATATTTTTCAATTAGGCCCAGTAACCAGTGTTTCCTAAGAGATCTATGATGAAGACTATTTCCAAAGCATTCAGCTTTCCATTTCCTGATTCTGGCATTTCATTCAATTTAGTGTAAACTTATCCAGTCAAGAAAGGCCCTCTTTTCTTTTTTTTTCCAGGGTCCTCATTATCCAGATCGTTTTGCCTAGACATCCTACTTTACTTAATTTCCAAGGTAGATCTTCTACAAATTCAAAGCAGATTGCTTCTTCCTTTCCTGTTCTCCACGCTATTCTTGGTTACCCCTACGAGTCTCAATAAAATGGCCTTTTGCTTCTTGGCTTTGGGAAGTGGGAATTATTTCTTAAGAAATTTATAAATATTTGCTCTGAATGCCTGAACAAATGAGTTATTTCCTGCGACTTGCCTCTTGATACCTTAAATCTGTTAACATTTTGGCATCAGACCCTCTGTTCCCTCAGTGTCTCAGATCACAGTGTGAATTGATGGCTGATGAAAAAAGGACAAAGTAATCTCTGGAAACACTGAGAACCAAGAAAAAAATAATTAAATAAAAATAGAAAGGAAAACAGCTTAGGCTCATCTGGAAGCAGAGGCTGGACTGAGCAAACATTAGCAGTTTCTGGTGGCTCTATTATTCTGGTGGTTTTATTGTTGTCCCTCCTACATCTCCAAAGGGCAGATTTAGAAAGGCTTCATGTCAGTGGGGCCCTCAGGCCAGGCTCAGGATTCACAAGAGACTCTGCAGAGAGCTCAGAACACACTCAGGAGGAGAACAAAGAATTTGGTGCATTTACAGCCACTTCTCCACCCTCCAGCCAGGGTTTTGCTCCAGCTACACTCACTTCACTCTGGAGAGAGGCACGGCCAGCCAGTGCCTGTTAGCCCATGCTTCTCCTAGTTTGATGGGAAAAATATTTTTATCAGACACTGAAAATTTGCTGTAGGTGCATTTACTGCTCTCAGAAACTGGGCTTGGAGGATGCTACCCAGTTCTGGGAGTGGGAGAAGTTGAAAGCATTATTCTCTCATGTCAGCACAGGGTTCCCCTTCAAGAATAGATCCACAGTTTCCAGTAATTCAAGGAAAACTCCAGTTGTGAGTTGTAGGGGCTGGACATCCCTCAGACAACAGGATCACATGCAAATTCTTATCCCCACTTTCTCTCCTCTGAAACAAACCAACTGCCCAGAACAAGATCACTTATGGAGGGGGAATATATCTACATCAGCTAGTTTTAGTCTTTCCCGAAATGACTACACTCCACAAGCACTAACAAAGAAGCAGATGTAAGATTTTCTATGACTTATCTCTGAGGCAATTATTTATAAATCTCCTTGATTCATTACGTGCCAAGCCTAAATTAATCCCCTAGTTTAATAACAGAAATGTATACGTAGCCTTGCACACTGCAACCAGTTGTGCATGCTAGGCATTTTGCTTTATAGATTATTTTTGATAGCATGAAGCAATTTTGTCCCTTTTGAGTATTTCAGTCAGAAAAATAACTTTCTCAAAAAAAAGACCTTGGCTAGGGCCAGTTGCTGCTGTGGGATCTTTTATCTAGGTCCTTCTGGAGACTTCTGAAGGGTCAGGGAAAGCTGGCATTGTATTTGGTTGAGAACTGCACAGAAAAAACACACACCCAGATGCTCACCTGCACACGCACACACAGAGTTATGTAGGAAACTTCAAAGTATGGTCTTCATCTCCTCCTTCCCATGATAAAATAAAATTAAATGGCATGAGTCCCTGAAGACTAACATTCTCCAGACTTAGCTATTTTGCTTATCCAAAAGACATCTTACTCCTGGTGGCCAGAGGCAGTGCAAACTGGGAAGGATGGAGCAGCTGGCAAGCTATGGTGTAGTTCTGTCTGTGCTGTAATCTCTCCTGCATCAGCTACACATTTGAAGGGGCAATGCTATTTATGCAGTGTCAAAAGCATTGCAAAGTTCATGTTTGGAGGCTGATTTTATTTTATTTTTTTTTTTACTCCTCTCCTCCACCCAAACACCAATTGTTGTCGCTTTTTAATGAAAGTCAGCAAAGTAAAGGATTTTAATTTAGGCTGTCAGTCAAAAAATAATGGAAGAGCTAGAAGGCCTGACACTGCTTCTTTTCTCTGTGCTGAGAAAAGCTGTGACAGGGGGTATGTTTCAGCAGGGGTGAGGAAGGAAGGACCAGGGACAGAATAATTAGCAACCAGGCCCTATCTAGGACAAATATTATGAGGGAATGAAGCCATTTAAATATGCTGCATATTTGCTGATGCTAGAGCAGATGTGGCTTCTTTTCACAGGAATTAAAAAAATAATCAAGGCAATAGAAATTGTGTTCTGTGTTGTTACAGTATCTGGAGGAAACTCCTCTTCCATCATGGGCAGGAAAGTTAAACTCAGAACAGGAGCTGTTAAATAAATGTCCACAATCATACACAGCATGGTGCTGGCTATGGCCAGGAGCCTGACCAACTGAGCGAGGAGATGAAAAGCTGTGGATGCTCGTGACGGAGGCCAGCCTTGCAAACCATCCATGTGTCTGCACAGAGGCTGTCACCCATGGCACTGAGCCCCTTGGGGCAGTACAGACTTCCCCTTTGGGTTCCCCAGGGCTCTCAATTCCAAACCAGCACTAGAGCAGCCCACTACAGTGGGGTAGAGAGGTGAAAGGAGGCAAGGCAGATCCATATCTGTTCCCCCAGGTACACCCACTGAATATGGGGAGAAGGAGCTGCTTGCTCACAATGGGGTGGCAGGTCCCAGGGATAGGACTGTCCCCAAGTGCAAGGACCCTAATGCAGAGGGGCTTACGTGTGCACAAAAGGGAGGTGAAGCTTTCCCTATGCCTCTTCTGTTCCTTATCACACTAATTTTCATAGAATCATTTGATTTGGAAAGGACCTTTCAGATCATCAAGTGTAACCTGTCACTGCCAAGTCCAAGACTAAACCATGTCCCCATGTCCACACATCTTTTGAATACCTCAAGGATGGTGACTCCACCACCTCTCTGGGCAGCCTGTCCAAATGCTTGACAACCCTTTCAGCAAAGAAATTTTTCCTAATATCCAATCTAAATCTCTTCTGGTGCAACTTGAGGCCATTTCCTCCTGTCCTATGTCCTGTCACTTGGGAGAAGAGACTGACACCCACCGGGATGCAACCTCCTTTAAGATGGCTGTAAGAGAGTCATAATATCCTCCCTGAACCTCCTTTTCTCCAGGCTGAACAACCTCAGCTCCCTCAGCCGTTCCTCATCAGACTTGTGCTCCAGACCCTTCCCCAGCTCCATCGCCCTTCTCTGGACAGTCTGAGGCCCTCAATGTCCTTCTTGCAGTGGGGGCCCAGAACTGAACAGAGAATTTGAGGTGTGACCTCACCAGTGCTGAGTACAGGAGGACAATCCCTGCCCTGGTCCTGCTGGCCACACTCTTGCTGATCCAGGCCAGGATGCCACTGGCCTTTCCTGGCCACCTGGGCACACTCTGGCTCCTGTTCAGCTGCTGTCACCAGCATCCCCAGGTCCTTTTCCACCAGGCAGCTTTCCAGCCACTCTGCCCCAGCCTGTAGCAACGCCTGGGGTTATTGTGACCCAAAGGCAGGGCCCAGCACTTTGCCTTGATGAACCTCATGGAATTGGCTTCGTCCCATCAATCCAGCCTGTTCAGATCCCTCTGCAGAGCCTTCCTGCCCTCCAGCAGACCAACACTCCTGCCCAGCCTGGCATCATCTGACTGAGAGTGGGCTCAATCCCCTCATCCAGATTATTGATAAAGATATTAATCCAGACTTGCCCAAATACTGAGCCCTGGGGAACTCCACTAGTGACTGGCCACCAGCTGGGTGCAAGTCCATTCACCCCTGTTCTCTGGGCCTGGCTATCCAGTTAGTTTTTACTCAGTGAACAGTGTACCTGTCCAACCCATGCTCTACTCTCTAGTGCTGAATGCTTTTTCTCCTGCCCATCCCTCTTTTTGTTATTTCAAGAGGAAGTGGTGTCTGGTTTTGTTGACTGCTTTGACATTAATTTCCTATGTGGTGTAGGAGGATAAAATCTATAAAAAGCTATCCATCCATCCATCCATCCATCCATCCATCCATCCATCCATCCATCCATCCATCCATCCATCCATCCATCCATCCATCAATCCATCCATCCATCCAATCCATCCATCCATCCATCCATCCATCTCTCACAAATGAAGAAATAACTCAGTCTTAAATGAGATGTATTAAATTAAATTGACTAAATTGCCCCATTAGTTATATTTGACATGCTATAAACTTGAACACTAAAAAAATGGGGAAAAAAAAATAAAGCTATATGAAAATAGGAAGGGTGATACTTATGTACCAGACAGAGTTGGGCTTCAATCATTTTGGCTGAGATGCTCAGTTTTACTCCTTCAGTTGCTTTGTCAAAAGGCCACAAGTCCAACTCTCTTTTTACTTCCAGCATTCTGGGACTCATTATTTGCCATTCATGATGTTATTAATTCTGGCTGCCTGAACATTTTCATTATCAGAGGAAAAGGAGGTAACCAAGATAACTTGGCTGGCATTATTCCCGTTTAGGTGCTCCTCTGAGATTTCCTTTTGACTGCAATGTATTTCATTAATTCAGAGGACATTCTGGCATGGATGTCTAATTAGATCTGCTTAATGGATTTCATGTCACAGAGGCATGTAAATCTTGCCACAAAAGACAAGGTTTGTATTGAGAGATAATATCTTTTATTAGACTTTCAGATAGAATTGAAAGGAATGGACACAATTTTCACTTGTTTAAAAAAATGTTTTGCTATAGACTTTCTTACCTCCTTTCTTACCTCTTCAGACAGTCAGAGCTACAAAGATCTGACCAAGGCAGTCTCTTCATGGCTTATTTCAACAATCACTTGTTTTTCAATAACCTTTTGCCAAATGGTATTTTTCTTATTTCTTCCAGAAATTTAGTCTTCTGACATTCATCTGTTTTACAACCCACTGCATGTTACATGCTATGAATGTTTATATTAAATTTTAGTTATTCAGAGGAGGATGGTATCACAGATGGGGTTTCCCTCCAGGCTGCTACACCCAAACATCACCCACTCCCAGAGATTACAAAATAATACTGGAGACATTACATTTTTTGTGTTACTGCCCACTTGACTTAAGTGCATATTCATCAGTTGCATGCATTTGCCAGTTTGAATACCCAAGACTACCCTTAAAATATCCATCCATTCATCTTAAAATCTTTAGTAGAGTCCTGCAGTCTTTAGGGGGAGAGGAGTTGCTATGACTGACTTGGTGGCTCACCTGTTCTCATGAGAGCAGTGTAGAAAGTGCACATGTGGGCCACTTTCATCCTTCAGCTTGAGCTTAAATTTTTGATGCTGGAAGTATTTGAAGTAACTGACAAAGAATATTCTGCCTAATATATTAGACAGCACATAAGAATATGTACCTAATTTATGGTGGCTTTTTATGCCTGATACTGGTATATTCTGCAAATCATGCAAAATAGATTACTACAATTTGGAAAACTTTAGTACTTTTAGTAACTAGTTTGGCATTATATTCCTCGAGGTCTTAGGATGCAGTTCAACAGGAACTTCAGATCTCTTTTGGCAGGTACTTCAAATATTCTGAATTCATCTTGCAAGATTTCTCATAAACCTCCAACCCCTTTTTCATGTTGCTAAAGACATGGTTTCATTTATATCCTATGACAAATTGCATGGGTTTATTCTTTGTGACACCAGTGCTGTATCATAAGCCTCTGTGTATGACCGTACCTTCAAAACAACCTGTATGTATGTTTGTAAGCCACAAAAACTGCCACTTCTAAAAGCACAGTGTTATCTTATATTCTTGGAAAAAAATGGCCCTTCTGTTGTGAAAAAAATCTCTTAGATGTAGAAACCAGAAATTAATTATCTCACACATAGTTTTAGTTTGCAGTGAATGGGGTGGATATATAAACTCCTACCCCATCAAAATACAGCTTTATTTTTAATGCATATTCAGTTATGTGTCAAAACTGTTTTTTAAAAGCCTCAGTTTTAGGGCATCTCAATAATGGTTTTCAAAGGTCAGGCAATAAGAAACCTCTAAAGATCAGACCATTTAAGATATTTGTAATTTGGCACCTGAAAACAGAAGCTGCAGAAATGTTTTTCTTACGAACAAATTAATTTCAGTTTTGATTAGCCAATGCTTATTAAAACATAAAATTAGGCACATCTCATGTCTAATACAGTTGTACCTTAAAATAACATTGCCTTTCTATTTTCCAAAATTACATCCTTCCCCAAGTCCAAACAAAGAAATAAACTTCCCTGGTGCACATCAGGTTATGCCCTTTGCAATGCTGGTAATAGCTATTCAAAATTATATGCCTTCACAGTCTTCTCCATGGAGCTAAGTGAGAGTGGGTTTTGGCAAACAGAAGCTCCACCGAGCAGGTCTGTGAAAAGGAAGCACTTGCTGATACAGCAAGATCTTTAAACTGGGTAACCTGGAAACTGGTTACCACACTTATCCGTCATCCTCAGACACAACACCCACAATGGGTTCGACTGCAGTCTCCATCAGCACCACAAAGAGCCATTAGCGTAGGTAATGGCTGCTCAGCGGCCTCAGGAAATGATCCCATGGTCTCAGTTCAGTTCACTCAGGACAGGTGCCCACATCACAGAAACCACCAAGTGCTGCATGGGCAGGAAGCCCCAGCTGCCCCCTCCGCCCTGGAAGCCCCTTCCTCCTGAGCACATCTGGGCTGTACCCGGCAAGGGGAGAGACAGACATTTTCCACCATCAATTAGCTGCTTCTCTCAAACAAGAGGCTCACTTCTAGGAGGGAGGAAGAAAAAAGTCTGGAGCCTCATGATAAGCCTGGAGGATTAATAAAGGCAGTTTGGTTTACAGGATAAAGTTGAGCCTTTATCACCTGCAGTTCAATCTATCAACTTAAAAATATGTGAAATCACAGGACTGGCTTCAACACCACATGAAACAAAAAGCTTAAATAAAGGCTATTTGGGGAAGTAATTCTAAAAGATAAAGAAAGAAGGATATCCAAGACTGAAGGTCGTACTAGACATTTCTCCTACCCTGTAAAGCTTAAAGTACTGAATATTTTGTTGTAGTAGCACAGGGCATAATAGCTGTCAAGAGATTTTCTTTAAGAACATAGATGAGGAGAGGGACAGGTCCAGGAGAGAATCTCAGATTCACATAAGTGGAGGGAGTTGTAAGCTTTCAAATTGTGTTCTATTTGCCTGCTGCTTTGGCCACTTTAATTTTTTCCTAAAACTTAAACCCTCCTTCTAAGCTTCTGGTTTCTTCAAGGTGCAATTTATCACAGTCCTATTTCATTTTGAAATGCACTAAAGCACCAAGGCAAAAAGGGAAGATGAACTCCATTTAATCCCTCTGTCGCACTGCACTAAGAGCAAGCAAACAGGGAGGTGTAAGTTTATGAGGAAGGCAGAAGAAATGGGAATAGAGTAATCTCATTGCAACTGGGTTTGGAGATCCTTAAAAAGGCAGTAATAAGCTTCCAGAGCTCAGCTATTTGGTTGTAGAGCAGAAAAGCACTTTCAGCCTCAACCTGACATCATTTGGCATCTCCTTAACTAGCAGGGCGAAGAACACTGCTATTTTACATGGCTATGAAGTACATGCCACAAGAGATTTTAGCTGCAATGAGGGCCAAGTACAGACATCAAAGGCTGGCATTTGGATGCAAAGAAGTGAGAAACACACTTTATTTCTCATAATGAGAAATGCGACTTATGCTTTATCAACCCCGAACTTCTAATAGGAGTTACATAACAAAAAGCTCTGCTCCTCTCTGCTGACTGCCAAATAGCTATCAAATATTAAAGAGATGAGCACGGGCTCTGAAAGGGGGTTGTATGATCACAGTGCAGCAGCCTTAATGTGCACGTGTGCCTGCATGTGCCTCTGTGTACGTGAGCAAGAGACTCTTCACAGCAGGGTGCATCCTGAAGGTCAGTAAATAAACCCATAAACCTCCTCTCTCTCTCTGTGTTACATTCCCACCATTCCCAGTTGCCCCAAGAGTAAGGAGCCCTAAGCAGGAAGGGAAAGAATTGGGTCGAGTGCTGTTTGCAACCACTCTGCTGATTAAGTTAATTAACTGTCAGGGATGGGCTGTTGATCACAGAATCAAAGAATGGTTTGGATTGGAAGGGACCCCAGAGACCAGCTAGTTCCAATGGTATGGGCAGGGACATCTGCCACCAGCCCAGGTAGCTCAAACCCACATCCAACCCAGCTTCCAACACTTCCAGGGATGCGGCATCCACAACTTTTATGAGCTACCTGTTCCAGTGCCTCACCACCCTCACAGAAAAGAATTTCTTCCTAATATCTAATCTAAATCTACCCTCTTTTGGTTTAAAGGCATTCCTATCACTACAAGTCCTTGCAAAAAGTCCCTCTCCAGTTCTTCTGCAGGCCCCTTTTCTGTACTAGAAGGCCTCAGTGAGGTCTCCCTGGAATCTTCTCCAGGCTGAACAAGCCCAGCTCTCTCAGCCTGTCCTCACAGGAGACGTGTTCCATCCCTCTGATCATCTTAATGGCCCTTCTCTGGATTTGCTCCAGGAGTCCAAGCCCCTAAGTCCCACAAGCAACATGGCCTGTTAGAGATAGCAATGGTACCAACCCTCCCAACAGTGGATATTTTTTTGAGATCCAGTGATGGAATAACATTAGTTGACTGCTAACCCCTGTGATTTAAGTTAATCTTGTAGATTTTTCTAGAGAGGAGGAAGGGAAAAGGAAGCTGCCTCTTGGACTCGCGATACTTGGAGTTGGCAATATTAGGACTGTGCCTGGAAGAACCAAATCAAGCACTGGGAAGAATGTGAAATACGAGGAAAACTCTGTTGGGCGTTCTAAATACTAAGCTTCAGTTCAAATATACTTTCTTGTAGTGCGGGGAAGGCAGGGAGGTAAGCCCTCCTGACAGTGGATGAGTCTTTTCAAGTGGATCAAAGACCTGGAAGGCAAAGAGGAGTGGGATGTCTCCATTGGCTTCCAGGTGGTTTTCTAACAAGATGAAGTATAATTTGATTCCTTTTGTACTCTCTGCTGACCTAGTCATTTTCACAGAGGGAATAAAAACAACTTCAGGACTTGGGGGAGCAAGACAGAACTGCTGACTGCTTGATTCCAAGTAGTTCACCAATCCGTATAGGCTAGTCAAAAAGCACTCTGGACAGGGATATAAAGAAATGCACTAAAATCAAGTGTACTTTTGAATTTTTGATCCAGAGGAACAGAAGTTAAATTAAGGGGTGGGGGGAAGAGAGGATGTGAAGCTGAAGAGTAGAAGAAATGTTACTCTGATCCAAATAGTTAAAAAAAAAAAGAGAGAGAGAGTGTCCCAATCAATGAAAATTAAATTCAAATAGGAACTTGAACAATGTCACTGTCAGGTAAGCTGAGATCTGAGTGTGAAACATGTTGATATAGGCTCTTCCTATAAGGCACTTATCCCAGAATTCAGGATATTTACATATGAGGTTCTTGTTCTGTCAGTGAAATTAAGAAAAGCAGAGAGAATTTATCACAAAAATTATGTTTAAATTGTACCTGCTTTGACAAAATACAGACATGTATAGAATAACCCAGGATGTGGTACATGTTTTATAAAGGTTGATAACATTATTGTGAAAGAATCTCATTTTTTTTTAATGTACTCTGATGTGTCCTGTGTGTGAAGTTTCTTAATTTATCTGGAAGCCTTTGCAACAAGCAAATTTGCCAGTGAATTTCTGAAACTTTGCCTAGTAAAAAGATTTTCCATTACGAACAAAAGAAAGTAAGAAATTAATCTGTCAGTGGTTAATACCACCAACAATTTAGTGGGGAGCACTTCATGATCAAGAAAAATAAAGTAGTCCCATATTCACATTTTAAAGATAACTAAAAACCAGGAAAATCTTTTTCTAAAAGAGAAATACATAAGCCAGTGAGAAAAAATATGTGCATGTGTCCTAATTTGGAAGGTAATTAATGAAGAAACCAAAACCCAGCTAATCAAAGACTGCAATGTTTCTGGTAACAGGTGAAATTATCCCATGAGAGTCTCCCCAATGTGTTTAGTAATGCCTTTCTCAGGTCTTTGCTATCCATTAAAGTTTTAACTGCCCATTTTTGCCCTGTTGCCTAAAACCTAAGAGCAGGCATTGAAAATTGTCCATCCTGTCGTCTGCCTTTGAGGCAACCAGGTCCCAGAATACAGTGTCCTTCCCAAAAAATCAGTTTGTTCCCATTTTTTTTGCCACATCCATACAGCATGACCTACCATGAGGTACCTCAACCCAGGCTGCTGGAACAAGGAGACCCAGTCCCACGGAGGACACGAAGCAGCATGGCCCAGGACATGATAGCTCGTACTTCCACAGCCTCCTCCTGCAGACCCACAGCTCACCCCAGACAATGCCCAGCACCCACTCGAGCAAACGAGACAGATCATGCAGCAACACGTTCATTTATAAACTCACCTCCTCAGTTTATTAGTTAAACTTACATTAAACTGATACTGCAAAGACATAAGTTCAAGGATTAACGCCATGTAAACAATGACAAGCCTTTTGCAGTAAATGAAAGCCCACCAACCTACAGCTAAGTTTAAATTGGCAGTGCCTGCCATGAATAAATGCACTTTAATGCTAACTGCTGGCATCACAGCTACACTCACTCAGTTTGATGATTCAGCTGATGGTAGTCCTTTCATGAAACAGCTCGGTATACTAAAGCCTTTTTTTCCTCCCCCCAAAAAGATCACCTGTGCCTTTGGGATTTCTTTGGATTCATTTTCAGTACAAATATGTCATGCTATGAATGGGGTATTAAAGAACAGACTGGTGGCAAACTGAACTCTCCCTTTTAGGTTTATGGTCAACAGGCACCAATAAAAAGACTACAAAGGAAAGTGATTTTTTTTAACTATCACTTAGAAGTGCCAGCTATTCCCTGAAGCTCAGGTACTAGACTTAAATGAGTCAAATAAAAAGAAAACTCAAATGACAGCAGTGTGCTGATCGACAGCAGGCAACTCCATATCAGGCAACATACTGGGACCCTGATTTCTGCGAAGTTCTGCAGAGGATTCCCACATTGCTTTGCCCTTCTCGTGTTTGAGGGTGCCCTGCTCAACAGCAAGAGGTACTATTGCTGTGGTTTCTCATGCCTCCCTGGAAAATATGATCAAAGACCCAACAAGTAATTTTTGTAGTCCCACACAGTCGCAGTCTGAATATCAACTTTTCTTTCAAGCACTACTATTTATACATGATTGTTTTCAACAGTGCATTAAAAGCCAGCTGGAGCAGGAAAGAAGGATAGAGCAGAGGATATACATATTTTTTACTCCAGACACATTAAACCCACAGCCTCATTATGTTTTGTACTTCAGAGACATTAAGTAAACCTTTGATGAACATCTATCTTAAAAACTGTCAGTTCTGCTTCATTTGTACTATCCATATTTAGTTCCATGTGGTAAGGTATGTCTTTTACTGTAATAATGATACAAAAAATTAACTGACTCCCTAATTACTCAGCATGGCTGCAGGGCAGAGAACACAGGTCAGGCTGCAGCACTGGCAGTCACCATCCAGTTGCTCTCCTGCCATCCATTCTCTCTCTTCAACTGTGCCCATTCCTTCCCTGCCTTTTTCACTTAATTTTTCTGTAGAACATATACTATATACACTTTTTTCCTAACCATTGCTTCTCCTTTACCCACACACAGCTATTGTATGAACTTGGGCTGATAACTGGGTTTAATTAACCATACTTGTATAATGTAGTAATACAATTTTGATATGACTGCTATGTTAGGAATAGCGGACTAATATAATGGTCTACTGAAGCGCAGCATTGTCCATTAAACTGAAGGTGCAGCTTCTTCTAAAACATAGCAAGCAAAGCCACCCACATGCTTCATGTACTATTAAAACACCCTTACACAAATTCACTGTCACAGACTTCTGAGAAGAAAAACTGTATCTTGTAAAAACATAAGGTGGCCTGAAACTAAATGCATATTGGTTTATGATGAGAAAATGCCCCTGTCACCAACTGGAAACATTATCCCCTCAGCACTGAAAATGTATTGGGAGAAAGGACTGCAGCAAGGAAATCCCTGTCATGAGCTTGGTGTGAGAAATTCTGCAGCTCATGTAACATGGTCACCTATTGCTTGATACCTCTAGATCCTTTCTCATTTTGTTTATTTTCATGATCTCTAATGTACTGTGCACACGCACGGGGAAAATCACTGCAGATGTCTCAACTACTCCATGCTGATCAACACATTTCAAAACATTTCTCTGTCCAAGGACACAGGTAACATTTTTGCTGCCATCACCAAGAGAAAAGTCACATCACTAAAGCTGCATGTGTAGATGAAGTCAGGATGACAAGGGACAAGATTATGTTTAGGCAAATTTTGTTTACACGTAGTTAGGGATGTTTAAAATCTTCAGGGATCTGAGTGCTGTAGCCAACTTGGAAACAGATGTTCTACCCTTGCCCACAGTAAGATCACCAGAGTGCCTCTTTAGGAAAGCAGGCAGCATCTACCTTTCCCCCCATCCTGTCTGAAGCAAAACCGAGGCATTTGGTGTTTTCCACAACAACTCAGTACTCAGGGTGTTAAATCAGAACAGGAATAGCCAGGTATAGTTACCTGCTCTGACTAATTCAGTCCAGACATTTGAGTATCAGTCTCTCAGGTCTGAGGGAAGGGTCCTAAACATAATGTCATGCCAGCAGTTTTCCAAACTGGTTCTTACCAAACTGTTCAGTGTTCTATAAAACCTGATACTGGCTGTGCTAAAGTTGAGTCCGGCATTACATTGTGGAGACAGGACCCACACAGGACCCTGGGAGATCAAGGCTCATGGTTCAGGCCAGGAGTATATACTTGGAAAGATGTGGAAGAGCTGCAGCAGGAGACACTAAAAAGACATCTGAACAGTATGTTGATCATGGGGAGTGGGGGAGAAAGTACGAATCGACACACATCTCCTGATTGTGATAATCCTACATGATCTGCCAATCCCTTTAACCATTTTCCCATAGCAGCCGAATATGCTGCCTCCTTTAATCATGCTGTTACATCAGTGGCAGGTCTCAGGACCCACCTGTCTGTATCATCCAGCAGTGGTCATTATAGGCGGGCAGGTGGTACCCTGTCACACAAACCAGTGCTGATGGGGAACTTCAGGACTCCAGGCCACACTGAGTTTTGATATCTAGCAGTGCAGTCTAGCATGCCATCTGAAGGAGATCTAGAGAGATGGATTAAGGAATGAAGGCCTTAAAAAGAGGGTGAAAAGTCAGGTCTTTCTAATCTCATCCATCACACTACGGCATGTTGTTTCTACCTTCCAGCAGGTGGGTCTGGACATTGTTACCCTTCTCCATGAATTCTCCCTTAGCATCATTTCTGTGGCTCTCTCTGTTTGTAGTAAGATGTTTCAGTGACTGGTAGTACTCTTCCAACTACAGGATTTCAGATTGGGAAATTAAAGAGTTTGGTGGCCATTCTAGATGTCCAGGGTGCACAGCAGGGCCTCCCAGTACTCACCTTCTGTTCCATTCAGAAGCAGAACATGCCCATCTGACTGCTAGGCAATCTTAAAGAAAAGTTTGATGTGACACTGGGCGCTGGGAGAAATTTGTTCTGCTTTCCCTTTGCTGATCTGTATAATGGTAATGACAGGATATACAACATTTAATCAGTTTAGTCAGATGGTTGCATGGATTACAGAGTATCCCTGAAAGCACCTGGTTGGCATGGGTCCAGGTGCTCTGACACAGATCACAAAGCACTCTGTGAAGGGCTTAACAAGGAGTGGGGCTGAGTTGCAGCTGAGCTGACACTCGCCTTTCGAACATCAAGGAAACCAAAAATGGCTTTTGATTTTGTATCCAAAGTATTTAAATTCAGGGATGTCTGGGCTTGCTGCTGTTGTTTCATGACCTGTCAGCAGGTGTAACACAGACTCCTGTACGATACAGCCTGCGACCAAGAGCCCACACTGGCAAGGCTGCCTACTGGCACATCCTTTGTAAGGATGGGACCTCTTCCAGTGCAAGGGGGACATACAGCATCATGAGTAAAGGGACAAGACAGTAGTGATGACACAGTATAGTCAACTAAAAAGCACTTAATAATGCCTAAGAGCCATCTAAATTCAGCCTGCTGTGGTTTCCTACTTAAAAGTCAACATTCAAAGGCAAAACGTCTCCCATCACAGGACTCCCCACATTGCAAATGAACCTCCAATTAGTTTCATTAGGGCAGCTGGCAGCCAGAATGGGACTTGCCAAGCCACAAACCCTGTAGTTGGCAGCGCATCTTTATCTGTTTCGGAAATAGGCACCTTTGCTCAGAGACACTGCCAAAATGTAACAGAAGAGCAAAATCCAGTGTTGAAGTGCCTCTGGACTGCTGTAATTGGAAAACTGCCTGCAAACCAGTTTTATTTTTTTCCCAGCACAGGTGCTGGGAAGGTTTTAGAAGGACATAAGCAAAGACTTTTCTGATTTGATGTTTTGTTTGTCAAGCTCTGTTCATCTATTCTACTTCTCCACAAGTTATTACATAGTAGCCTTTATTGTAGATAAGAGGCTGGACCACGACCAGGGTTGAGTAAGTACAGAGTGGATTAATTCTGCTAGAGCAGATGAAGTTTGCCCAGATTTACAGTGATGCAGGAGAAGAGACTCTTGCCTGTTTCTGCACTTCCACTGAGGGAATTAGATAGGGAAGCATGACCATTTTGTGCCTGAGGAAAAAATGTATGTTAGTACCCCATTCAGAAATAATGATCATCCTTGCAATATGGCTCAATAAAAGAGTAATTTGAGGAACGTAAGACACTCCATTTTGTATTTTGTGGACAATAAGACCCAGTTTTCACTTTCTAATTTATGCGTTTGTTTCAAGGTATTCAGTGTTAGCTCTACAGCCAAGTTAAACATGATTTGTACTATTCTGGAAGCCCAGAAAGTAGACAACTGAGAATTCTTTTTACACCAGGAAATTCTCATTTGGCATAGAACCAAAACGGCCAGCTGTACACAGTGTATGGGACCTGTCAGGGACACTGTTGAGCAAAAAAAGCATGATAAGACTGCAAATTACAACAACCAAGTTGTTGTTTTTAACGTTCCTGCCTCCACCTCAAGTATCTTTGGATGTTGCACTAGCCAGTGCTGGTGATGTCTAGTACAGCTGCCTTGAAGGGGAGTATGATCAAGGAGGCCAGAACAGCCTATGATTTGATGCGATAAATTAAATATAACAGATCATGCCCTCTGCAGTGCTGGGTGGTAGGCTGGGTGTAGAATGCACCATTCTCCCAAACTAACATCCTCCTCCTCCAGACGTGGTCAGCACTGGGGCCAAGCTACCCTAGTGCCAGGCAAGCTTCCTCCAGCTGCAGGTTTGGCAGTGGAGCTGTGTCTCTCCAGGAGCTCTGGCTGGAAAAGCCCTGCTAGCTACAAATTGTACCTCATCATGGCTCAGCCCAAAGAAGTTATGCTGGCACGAAGTCCCAGGGAAGACTGGGGCCAAGCCTTGTTAGGGAGTTGTGCTTAAAAGCATTAAAACTTGTAAATTGACTAGACTTTGTGGACTGAGAGCACCAAAACACACCTCGCACCATCACTATCACCTGGTATTTAAAAGAAGTCCTGTCCTTAAAAAGAAGTGTAATCCTGCACATCCTAAGAGTGGTGCTATCCCTTGGGAAATACAGCCCTGCCAGGAATACAACTCACCAAGGGGTTGGGAACATGAAGCACCCAAACTACCACTGCTCCCCAGCATTGCAGGACAGCTTTGGAGCAACTGGCTCCAATTTTCAGGTTTTTCTCTCTTCATTTTCTTGTGAAAGCAGATATTTTCCTCATAAATTCCATTGTTTTCATAAAGATTGTTGTGAAGGCACTTTTTCAGCCTTTTTCAGCCTCAAGTGCACACATTCATCTTGCAATACGACAAAGCAATACCCAATCGTCAACCACATGACTCTTTACTTTTGAGGTCGCTTTGACTAGAGATAAAAGCAAAAGCACTAGCCTCATCAGATGAACAATTTTGACCAGACATGTTGATAGAAGAAACCTAAATTAAATTAACCTGTCACACATATACTTGAACCTTTCTACTACCTGAACACGCAGGTGTCAAACACCCTCTGTTCCTTGCACTCTCCTGCTTCCCTCTTTGTAAAGAGTAGAACTTCTGTACATTTGCTTTGTTGTTGTTCAGAACTGCCTGACTATACTTTAAAGAAAATCAGGCCAGGGAGTGAGGCCAAGTGCTGGCTCCTGATGGCTCGCTCCCCTTTGCTGCCTACTGTTTTGGCCTCCTCAAGACAGTCTCTGGATATAGTCCTGGGATATGTTGCTCCATCCCCTAAGGCTGACATGATGAAGACTACCCTGCATTTGTCTGTGTCTTCCTTACAGCATCCCCCCTCTAACAGTTGTCCTGGGCTGCAGTGTATTCTATTACCATCCTCATGAGCTGTTGAAACCAGGTGGGGCAGTGTTTCCTTGCCTCCTCCCTCCAGACTATTGTTCTGTTAATGAGCCCATCAACACCTGGCCTCATGACTAATTATCCCATTGTGAGAGGCTCCGCCCAGAGGGAGGAACCAAGCATTCCATCCTGGATATAATCTGAGATTCCGACCACCACACAGATCCTTTCCACTGGATTCCCAGAGGACAGGAGCTGCATAGCCACCACTGGACCATCTGAGGAAGAGCAGACCCTTCCACTGGCCACCGCTCTGACAGAAGCCATCACTTCAGGAGGACTGCAGCCACCGTCGTATTGGACTGCTACTGCCACCCTGACTAACAGGGTACCAGGTTGTATTCTGACTCTCTCACTTTAACCCATTGTTTGTCTACCTTTGTTTTTTTGATTTCCCTACTAAATTGTTATTCTGACTCAGTACCTCCCACTGCTTTGTTTTCAAACTAGCACACAGTACATCAGCATATTGTTGTGGTGTTCTCATGTGGGAGCTGTATGTGCTTTCCTCCCACTGTTCCACGGTACTGAACGCAGGTCCTCCATTTCATGTTACCAAAGCACCACGCTGATGCTTCCAAAAACCTGCAACTAAAAAGATGTGCAACAAATAATAATTGTGTCTCAGGACCACCAGAGACTATTTGGGGCTCACAGGAGATTTAGGGCTGAGGGCTATGTGTTGTGGATGTGACCAGTCTGCTCCTAAAGGCTCCATCAGGTTTGGGGGACAGAGGGAGCAAGCACTGTCTAAAATAGAGGCATTTGGCTGATGCAGATGTTGCCACTGGTCTGTGAAGCTCAGCATCCCCAAGCCACTGACCCAGCACTGCCTCGCCTGGCTCGACGCTTGCAGAAACCTGCACGTCTGGCAGTATTTATGTGAATGGAGATGGCTCTCCTGCAAGCAGAGATGTCACGGTCCAAGAACTCACCTTGGCTTGTACGTAAATCCATCTGAAAACCTAGCCCTTAGTATACATGCTTCTCCAAGCATGGATTTGTAAACATACTAAAGAGTACCTTACTATTAGAAACTACACGTGAAAGCAGCATGCACTATCAAGAACAAATAATTACATGTTTGAAAACTTTTATCAGCTTTAATTCCAAAAGGTTCTGGAGATAATCATGTGCTTTCAACAAAAATAATAACATCATATACAAATAACATTCTGAGAAACAAGACTGCATTAAGTAATTGAAGAAGAACTGCTCTACAGGAAATGTATAGTTAGATTCTGCCATCTCCTAATCTTATTTTCCAAACAACCTTCTTTTTTAACAAATATGTTGAATCTTCATCTTTTGTTGTTAGTGTTGTCTGCTATTCCCATAGCAATAAAAAACAATTGCAACCAGTGCATGTGTGTGTTAAAAATAACCAACTACTTCAGCAAGTTATTCTTGTTTTTAAAATGTCTCCATTAATGTCCATTAAGATATCAGCAAACTCAAACAGTTTGACATGGTCAAGAAATGTTCTTAAAATTAAGTTTCTTATTGATTTCCAATTTAATTTTAAAAAGCTCTATATTAATGGGTGACAGCTTAAAAGACTATTTAATACTCATATTTCTGTGCTTTTTGTGCATGACTGAGGAATAGAGGAGACAACAAACAATCAATATTTTTCTCTACGAAACTAAAAATAATCTGCATTAGATAATCTTAACATTTTGTCAAACTGGGAGATTCAACTATTCAAAACCAACATCTTTAGTTCATCTAAAGGGCTGACAAAATTCAGTTTTTTGAATGTAGATATTTTTGTTACTTCCTTAAAGAATTTGATAGGAGGGGATTAAGAAACTTTAAGCAGTCAAATTAATGCCATATTTGAAAAACTTATTATGGTAAATAAGCTTCAGTATGGACACTGGGGCATGCATGAATTTTTGAAGACTTGCAATAAACTTACCATATTTACAGCATATCCAACTTCATGCTTTATTAGTGTGACCTCAGTTTTCATAAAGTGTGAAAATGGACTTCCAACATGAAATCTCTCTGGCATTTCAGCTGCAATACTACTGCTGAATATAGAATGTAAATTGCTTCCCCACTTTCATTCTCCTAATGAAGTACTTATAGCATATTATTAATACCCATTTGAACTAATGTTTTTAAATATGCATAAATACCAGAATGTATTACTGATTTTTTTTTTTTCTCCACCATGCAGAGGCCAGTTGAATTCATCTGCTGAAACTCAGACTTAAAATGCTTTCATGGAGGAGTATCCACACACAGACCATGCCTGAACAAGACACTTCCATCAGCCCCTACAGTTCTAAGAAAGAAGTTAAAGAAAATGACATGAAAAGTGAAGGTCCATAGTAGTGCTTCTGGGAACCAAGTGCCAAAATCTTTTGGGGGATGAGACTAGGAGCTGTGGATGTTTGTGCTTTAAAAGAGGCAGCAAGGAGGGAAGGATCTGGGCTCCTGCAGTGTGACTAAAAGCCATGGGAGCTTCACTGACTTCAGAGGGCTGCAAACCAGCTCCTCATGAGGAAGCAGGGAGGACTGGCTGGGCAGTGTTAAAAGAAAGGCAACCTGTTACTATAAAAAGCAATTGTTACTGAAAAAGGGTCATATTCAGCAGGCAGAGCTGTGCTAGGGCATCACATGAAGCACTCTGTGCTGTCCTCTTCCCTCCTCGCAAAAAAAGCATCCACCCAAGTGGGTCTCAAGCACAAAGTCCCTCCAGAAAATAGTTTTAATTGTGTGCATTCAGATAAGCAATTATACCAAAGGCTATTATGCCAGTTACCCCAAAACAATATAAATAGTCATCTCGCTGACAGATAAAACACATGGTGCCAAACTCCTTATAACAACAGGACAGGCTATTAATCCCGTTCAGTTTTGATGATATAATGCTTTGGAATATATTTCTGCCCACATTACTGACAATTAATGCAGCTTGCATGCTGAGAGGAAAAGCTTTGTGTTCAAGGGGAAAATTTCCATGTAAATGTGGGATAAAGGTACCAAATGGATGGCTAGCCTGAAAAGGAAAGATTTACTACTCAATGTGCATTTTGCCAAAGAGAATTTTTGTTTTAAATAGTAGTAATAGCAAAGAAATGTCCTGCCTGTTAACTAATTGGATTTGTGCAATTCAGGCGCACTAATTTATACTGAAACGGCTTGCTTGCCTTCCCTCTTTTCAGCCTGGCAGATGGACTAGGAAAAAATGTGAAATTCACACAGCCATTTCTACTCATAGCCCACTTAATTCACAGGCCTTTGTCAAAACTTCTTTAGTTGAGATTAAAAGAGAGGGTACCATATCTATCATAACCATCTGGACTGAAATCTGCCAATCTGGACCGATTGGACAGAAGCCTAAACTGTACTAAAGAGCAAAGCCCTGTTTGGGCTCAGTGGAGAGAATTCAAGCACAATGGAGAGGAGATGCTCCAGGAGCTGAGCACATTGAGCCCTGATCTCCACTCCTCAGCTCCTCTGCTGCTCATGCCACTAGAGACAGGTTAGTGAAAAATGCTAATCAAGGCATTAGCATTTTATATCTTTCTTTTTTTTTTTTTTTTTTTTTGACAACTGTCAGTATTTATACAAAGTGGGAAGCAGCTAAGAACATAGCCTGCATGCTTTACTTTGAAAAATGAGAAATTGATTAGGTGATGCGCTGTCAAAGCATCACACTTTTGGCTAAGAAAGCTCTTTCTAATGAAAACAGTGCTGGTGGCTGAGCACAGTTAGTGTATTGACTATGTATTTAGGATTCATCAAAGCTCCAAAGTGCTCAAACTGCCTCTGGCACAGGATAGAGGAGCCAGTCTGAAGAGATGAAGGGCAGGACATCAGTCTGGGTTGGCCGGTGGGTAGGTTTAGCTCTGATTTCATCTGCTGACATCCAGGAGTCTCCACAGATCCCCAGACTACTCATGAAAACGAGCAGCAACCATTCACAGGGTATTTGTTCACATCTGTAATTGCAAAATGCAGCTGAGGCTTTTTTAATCTACACCCAACTCCCAATGGCTATCCCCAGCTTTTTAACCTCCAGAGTGAATTTTCATGGCAATCTCCACACTCCACAAAGCTGTTAGAACATTAACTTTTGTGTGGTTTTTTTTTTGTTTTGTTGTTGTTGGTTTTTTTAAAGAGTGTCCTACCTGCAGCCAACTATTGGGGAAGGCAATAGGGCTTATCTCATTTCTTAGTGAGTGAAGTTCCTTCAGGTGTGACAAGTCCAGGTTTGTCTCAGTGCCACCCTTCACTGTCAAACCAAGTACTGCATATAAAGGTCTTTGGCTGTGTAAGAGCCAGGCTTTGAGAAGTGAGCAGTATGGGGGTGACAAAGTATCGAAGTAGGTATTACCTCTTTGGAGGTTGCATTTAAAAAAATCCACCCTACCAGTAAATACATTTTATTACAAAATGTGACTTGCACTGCACATGCATGTCTAATACACATGGTTGTGAAAATTTGGGCTGTATATCTTATCAGATATTCAGGGTCAAATCTGTAGGTGGCTCCATTGACTAGAATAAATCAACTTCAGTTTCTGAAGATCCTAAGTCTGATTTTGAGTGGGAGCAGAGTGACTCTATTAAACTAAAATGTTTTTCTTCACAGAGCAGAACTGCTAATTACTTATTTTATGAGCTGGTGCATTTAGTTTACATTCATCTGACTTGATTCCAGTATCAAACTTATTTTAAAGGCATCATTGTATCCAGTTTGGATTGCAGTAGACTAGATTTTTGCTTCTGTACCAAGTCTTTGATTCTATGGGTTTCAAAGGAAAAGAAAGAAGTTCTGTATGTAAACAACACTTCCCCCCCACCCCCCAGAATACTTTGCAATAGTTATTTTTTTAACATCACCAAGACAGCGATGATGAATCAGAGGGTAGAACACCTGGAAGTATACATAATACTGACAGTGCTATAAGAAACAGAAACATCCCCATAGTATTTGCATGTAAATAATGAATTTACATTATTTATCCTAGCAAAACTGCTTATGAACTTTGTTAATACTTTCACTTTATCTGTAAATGACGTTATTGTTATTTCCAGAGGGATTACAGATTGCATGTAAACACAAAGCTAAGAAATAACTCCCAGTGTTAAGTACTTAGAATATAAAATATTTTACTGGTGTTACATCTGGAACTCCCAAGGAGGCACTGAGTTCCTCTTAGCTACAGAATCAGAGCAAGAAGCAAGATTAAAGTATGTTAAGGAAAGCAGAGGCAAGTGGAGAGAGATGAGGATAATGATATGGTGAGACAAGGTACCCATACAGAATTGCAATCCCTGGAGCCAGAAGTGACTACCTGTCCAGAAAAACAAGCCAGCTGTAATGATTTGCAGGTGTCACTCCCATACAGCACTTACAAAGTAACAACATGCTATCTTTCAGAGGTTCACCCCCCCCATGTAAAAGGGACTGTATAGATGGAAAGGGTTGGGTATTGATGGGTAAAGCAGAGAAGTTATTAAGAGCATTGCAAAGATAAGGTTAGACTTGGATGATATAATGTGCTAATAAAGCTGGGAGAGCTGTTTCCTACCCGAAGTGTTTTAAGGCCCTTGACCACTGTTGCAATACTAACCAGTTAATTAGGGTTGGGACATGTAGCAATTTACTGAGAAATGAAGTTTCAAGGTGCCTTATGTAAAACGAGAAAAAAAACCACCCAAGTTTCCACAGCACTGTTTCCAGAATGCTCTGATGTTCAGACACATTTAATAAAAACAAAGACAGCAAAGATACAGATTCCTGAAATGCCATGGGGAAAGGCCAGAGAAGGAAATGCACTTTCTGTACAAGAGCTGTGTATCTCAGCAGCAAAGGCCAATTTTGTGCCCTTGGGTAGGACTTGGTCAGGACCTTCCATCCCCCAGCTGAAGACCCTGTGGCCAGGCAGCACCAGGCTGGGCAGGGAGCAGAGCTCAGCCTCCTCCACCTGCTGAGCCTGCTGCACATCCCTGAAGCACAGCTGCCCCTCTCGACAGGAGATGGGTCAATATGTGAGCACCACTCTTGCAGCACCCTTTCACACTCATATGGTTGTGTGCTTCAGACCCCAGATTTTCTTGGAGGAAATAGACAAGTCTGAGGGTACAGGGAAGTGCTTTGCCTCCAGTCCCCAAAGGAGTCTTTGGGATCTGGGAGATGCTTTGGTGTCTGGGAGATGCTGCAGCCCCCATGTAATAGAGGTGGCTGTTTGGCAGCAGCTGGTGAGCCAAGGACCACAGGGTCCCTGAGCACCTCCCTACATCCGCCTCTGCTACAGAGAGCTTGCTTTTTTCCTCATTTAATGAATATTTAAGTAAGCTGTGTGAAGTGGGAACACCACTGGGCAAAGCAAAAAGGGTATTCTGGGATCAGCCGCTCCCATTCACGTTTATAGGAACTGTTCCTGGAAATGGGTTCAAGTTCCCCCAGGCAGTAAAGGGAATTGAGCCTCTCGCATCTCGGGTTAGTGGTATAATTATCTTCAACTGAGTAAAAAGGCAATGGGTTCACCCTTCCTCTTTGGTTTTCTAACCCAGGCTTTTATCTCATTTGCTTTTATTTCAGAGCTTGAAGATGAAATGTGACACAGAGAAAGAGAAAACACTGGAACAAGATGCATGGGGTTTTTTCTTTCTTTTGGGGCAAGAAAGAATTGCTTTGTCTTGATTTAAACCATTTTTTTCACAACTGATTGCTCTTTGTCAGAGAACTAAAGAATGAATAAATGTGCTATTAATTGCAGTTTGGGATTTTATATCAAGCTCTCCTTGCTTTTTTTTTATCTGCTAAACAAGCAATGCACACACACAAAGCTTTTAGTACATTACAATTAAATTAACATAAAATAATTAGGTTCTATTAAAAGCACAAGTTAAAAAGTGCTAAATATCTTCTTTTTAATGACACTGTTTTTAAAGGGAAAATCATATATCCATATATTTATATACTCACAGACCACAGTTCAAGTGGTGTTTAAGGATATTACACTTCTTTTGGGGAACAAATAAAGAGTTGTAGTTGACCTTAAGTTGTTTTTGAAAATCCTTTAAGTTAAAGCACAAAGGAAAAAAATCCCCACAAAGAGGAAGACCTGCTTTTCCTTGGGCACCTTTCTCTCTTGCAAATTAGTATTTAGCATATGTCATTAAAGAGAGTAATATGGCCTTATCTGTCTCAGCAAGACCTGGCAAACTCCATGAGCAGAAAGTTGAAAGCACTGCTTCTAATTTGTCTTTGTATTCCAGTCACATTGCTGGTCTTGGCAAGTTACACCGGACTATTAAAATAAAGTAGCAAATAGGAAAGAGTAGGTAAAAAAAAAGAAAGAGGAGAAGAGAGCAGAGGACATGGTCAGATGCAGCACCCACCTGACAGGCAAAAAGGGAGTTAAGTGGCTGTACAGCCCCACAACCACCTGTTAAAGTCAAGTCACCCCTCACTCTGAGGAAGTCTTTTCCTGAGAAAAAGGGGACTAAAACAACCAGCAGACAAAAAATTGGCAACTGACAACATTTCTACTATCCAGTTGTCCAAACACTGTAATGGTGTGGTGGTGGTTAAATGTGTTACAAACGAGCAGCTCTGCTGTATTTGACTTAGATTAACAGACTACATCTTCATGGATGTGAAGGTGACACTGTGGTTATATCAGGAAGGCAACTGCAGGGAAAAGGTTTCTACAGTGCAAAATGTTTCTACAGACAGAGTCTGGGATAGCTGGGAAGGAGCAAGGTACCCTGCATATGGATGAAGTTTGACCACACACGTATTAGTCCAAAATCTCCAGGTCTCACTACCTCTCCCACAATTAATATGTGAATGAGAGATGTCCATCAAGGTCTGGTATAGGTTTTTCCCTCTAACTCCTTTGCTCTGGGGGCTGACAACAACAGTGTGCAAAAACATTGGCAGGAAAACACTTCTGCCTTGATTAGTGATAGCCATATCTTGGCTTATTCTCACCACTATTCCAAAACATGTAAATGCACCAAAATACCCATCTTGTTAATTAAATTTATCATAGAAAAATGAAGCTATATGTCACAGGACAGGCCACTGTCACTTGTCCTAGAAAAGAACTCCTCCCATACAGCTGATGGCTGGAATGACACAGGATCGACAGCACATACCAGACTACTTTGCACTGTGTGGATTTTGACTCCCTTGCCTACCTCAGCATCATTTCCCAAAAAAACCATGGCTGTGATGTCTTCAAAACCACTACACAAAAAAGTCTGGGAATTTCTTACTTTTTAAAACAGTGGTCATTGCACAGAGTGTTTATGGCTTATGTGGGACACAAATCAGAGAATCATTCAATAGTTAAGGTCAGAAAAGACCTCCAAGATCCATAAAGTCCAGCCATTACCCTAACACTGCCAGGTCCAGCAGTAAATCATGTCCCTAGTGCCACTAGTGCCATCTACATGCTTTTTGAACACTTCCAGGGACAGCGATTCCACCACTTCCCTGGGCAACCTGTTCCAATGCCTGATCACCCCTTGCACAACATCTCTGTAAAGGAAGCATTTAATGCATTCTGCAGAGGGGTAAATCTTGGAACAGACATACCCACATCAGACAGTAAAGCACTGGCAAAAATTCTAGATCTTTCTATACTAGCGGTTAACCATAAAGGCAAGGTACTGATGCTGTAGCACATTTCCACAGGTTCAAAGATTTTTTGCTCTCCTTTCATACATGCCCTGTTCAACATCCTAAACTTAAATTGTTTAGGTGACAGAGGAGCTCCATCAGGAGACTCAGTGAGGTATCTTGAAAGAGACTTTTTTTTTGTTATTATACAGCGCTAGCATTTAACTCCGTGTTGTCATGGAAATCCTCTCTTCCCTAAGATGTTTAAAGTAAACAGCCATCTCTCTGCCTTTCTTCAGTTTTCATGAATGACAGCTTAACTACCACAGCCACCACTTATCCACAGGTGGTTTGGGCAGTTTGGGGGATATTTCTCATATTTTTTCACTTAAGTCTGGAAAAGAGGTCAAGGCACTCCTCTCTAATTGTTGACCTTTCTTCCCCTCAATTTCTTTTCTCTGCCAGCTGCTAGGGAAAAAAACAGTGCTACCCATTCACTGATATCCATAGATGAAAAGATATCAGTTCGAAACATCCCAGCTTTTAAACCATGTGAAAGTTTGTATTTAAAAAACACCCAGGTGGTACTTTATATACTTCTTCTGGTGAAGGGGAGGTGAGGAAAGGAGAATCATCTGTGCATAAATGAGTAATATCAGCTTCTTCCTTCATCAACAATGATATTAACAACACTGCTGTATTTGCAGAAAACATGAAAAACAGTGAACTCGCCATGTTACTATGTAGGGAGCAACTATCCTTAACACAAAAAAGATCTTCTCTTCAGGGTGTCCACTAAAACAGCAATGCAAATGACACTGCAAGTCATCTCTTCTTTGGGCACACCTCCGTCAGTATTGTCCAAGACAAAATACCTTGAAATTCTGCCTTAATGGACTAGATTAATTGTTTTAAGGAAATCATATTTTTCTGTGCTCTTAATATTTTAAAAAGGAGATATGCTCAGGAGGATCTTATATTGACACAAATCTACCTAATGTTCTCTTTTTAGAATGAGAGCAAAAAATGTGGAAACTAGTGTCACCATACCTCCTTTGTAGTAGCAAAGAAGAAACTGGACAAGTAAACTAGTCAGCACTGCATGCTCAGATAAACTCTTTCCCACTTTCCTGTGCTGTCTATGCATTACTACCATACTAAAAACCAAGGGTGTCCCTAAGGTACCACAAAATGCTTCCAGCAAGCATCAGCAGGGAGGCTGCTTCTGCAGGGAGAAAAAGGCTTTCCAACAGGGCATGAAGCCACGTGCACAGCAAAACAAAACTGTAAAGCTCAGCAGGGAAAGATGTGGAGCTGGCAGAAATACTTCTGTACTGCTGAAATGAGAGCTGCTCCCACTCATACCAGAGCTACATTTGTCACATCACAGGTCTCTTCCCTCTGTTTCAGGGTTGCATTAAGAAATGAGAGAGACAGCACAAATTTGCACGGAGACTGAGTCTCAGCAGCACTGGCTGCAGGAAAATGCTGGTGCCTTGCTGTTGCTTACCTCCATCAGTTCTGGGACAAGCCATGCTGCCCAAATACATCCTCCCCTACCTCCTGCCTTAAGCAGAGCTTCAAAGGAAACTCACTCATTACAAGCATATAGAACCCAAAAAATTAGCTTTGAGGTAGTTTTGCACTGCTAAGTGACCTTCCCATCTCCCTTCCCTCTGAGAACTAAATCACAGTGTTCATGTCCCAGACTGGTGTTTTTCTACTGTAAGTTTAACAAAAATGTACAACTATTTAATTGCTTCAATGTTCAGGTTCTTTACTGTCACCTGAATTCGATCCATCTGAGACTTCTCTACTAAACATCACTGACTGACACTCTCAGTGCACTCGTGCCTGCACAGTCCATTTCCCAAAACAGACCATGTAAACTTGGGGAGAGAAGAGTGACTGCCTTTTCAATGCATCCACAGCTTCCTTTGCCAAGTCCTCTGTTCTTCAGATGCCAGGAACGCAAGCTTGGAACACTTCAAGTATAACTTCTTTTTACTGTGTTTTACTGTCAAGCTAAGCCACAAAGCTCAATGACCAAAACACCATTTCAACCTGCAGCAATATCCCTGATTTATTCTGGCCCAGGGAGTTACTCCTTCAGGTTGAAATAGATGCCATTGGACTGAATAAAGCACAGAAATTTCCACTGTTTAATATAAAAATTATCTGACCTGAGTGCAATGTAAGTTGTCTAATGACACAGGAGAAGTCTGTTCTCTCCAGCTCCCCCGTGCTAGGTCACTGACTTGGGTAAGTAAGGTAAAAGCAAGGGTAATGAAACACTTTCCTCTGCTGCTGAGTCCCATATCTATCCTATCTGTGTCTAATTTTCACTTTTGCTAGGATCAGGAAAACAATGCCTCCTCCATCTGTGAGGAATGTCAGAAAAGTACTTCCAGATCAATGGATGGAAAGTGCCACACCAATGCACTTTGTTAGCCTTTTAAACAAAATATCTTTGGTAATCATAAAACTAGCAAAGAAATGGAAATAATAAATGTCTCAATCAATATAATAAAATAGTCTGGAGCAGTATCAAATCCAGAGTTATCATCACCACATAAATTTTGGTCTCATTCAAGGTTTAATACAGCATAAACAAGGTAACAAAAATAAAAATTGTAGGGAATGGAATGGCATCCTCAATTGTTTATGAATTATAACACTAACCAAGAAAAAGAAGAACAGAAAAAACAAGTGTGCTGGAAAACAACTGTTGAGTTCACTATACATCAAACCCAATTTTACTTCTGGGTTCTCAGAATGGAGTGTTTCAATTTTCACACTCTAAAACAAACCATACGAGAGCTTTAAATGATCCAGATGGGATGCCTTTTGTTAAAGCTTCTGAAATCAGCACTATAGTTCTGTTTCATGGATGGATTTTGGTTGTGTGTTATTGCAATCAGTAATGCTAAAACAGTCTGTCAAGCTCCCAAGTAGAGAGATGACAGAAGAGAGAACTAAGGGGAACAAACACACAAAAACACCCTTTTAAAACCTGTAATGTATCATGACATTTTTTTTTTGGAGGACATGAATCAAGAAATAAAGAAAAGGCAGACACTCAGGAATGGCCCGGCTGGTAAATCACAGCTCATCATTCCATACACTCTTGAACCTAAGGATGAAAGCCTGTGAAAAACAAATAAATTGCACTTCCTATATATAATAAACTGCAGGCTGGACTCTGCATCCTAAGTATTTTGTAAAACAAATGAAACACTACTTTCTAAACACAGCAGTCCAAGCTATACACTTAATGAAAAGATGATAGCATAACTAATTAACCCTAATCAACATGGTTTTACAGGAAACAGGTCTAGTCAAGCAAACTTGCTGCTGTTTTCTGACAAAACAACGGGCAGAAGCAATCTACAATCCCAGGACAGACTTCTGTACAGCACCCAGATGAATGCATAACTAGCAACCCTGACTGTTTTTAAAAGCACTTACACAAAATCAATGCAGCCGATGCCAAATCGATTAAAAAGCAGCTGACAGTGAGTTCACACACATGAATGAAACCCCTCTACTCATAAATGGGCTTCATCATCTGAGAGCAGCTTTTTTAATAGGGCCTACAGGGATCTGGTTACAAAACTGCTTCTTGTCTTCATGAATGATCTGAAAGAAAACACCGATCAATTTTCGGTAACAGCTGGAGAAGAGTCAAAATTAGAGGGAGGGGGATAAACACAACTGTGGATGTGCCAGTTATTTAAGTCATCTTGAGTTGCCTGACAAGGAAGGTTCTTCTGAACTACAGTAAAACCCTGCAGCCCTATGAAAAATCACAGGTGTACTGGCAAGGATTAAGGAATAAAGGATGAGGATCTATGGCAGCAGTGAAGTCCTTAGGCAAGTATTGTGCCCTGTCCCAACAGCTGCCCATCCATCAAGGGAACACACTGACAGATTAGAGAAGGATTGGATTCAGGAAAATGAAACAAAATTTATCTGAGATTGAGGAAATTAAACAATATCAGAAGACTTTCTTATTTGCCCAAGAGAGCTCAGAGATGATTCATTAAAAACATTCAGGTTGTTAGAAAGAGGTTTCCAGCCATAATGTGCTTTAACGTAGGGGGAAAAGACATAGAAATATCACTGACAAATCTAGATTCAGATTAAAAGACTGTACTTAACATACCAAGACCTTTTCCTAGGGAAAAGAATTTCTCATTTGCTTTGCTGTTCTCAACAAAAATGGGGGGACTGCACCAATGCAGGGGGCACGTATCTGTTAGATGTGACAACTGACATTAAAATTAAAAATAAACCAAACCCCTTTCTATAGACATACAAAGTTCTTTGAGACTTCACCAAAGAGACGATGCTGCCTAAACCATCCCACTGAAAGATTGATTTCCTAAGAAAAAGCAAGCACCGTATAATAAGGCCTTGAAGGGGTACAGCAGAGATAAACAAGGCATGCAGGGGGATGTCCCACAGCCCTCAGCTGCTGCTCCTGCAAAACCTCATCAGTTGTAACACAAGACTTGCAGGTGGATTAAGTGTTTTTTTTTTTTTTTGAGTAGTAACACTTCTGTTGTAATCATGACCATCTAAGGATATGGGACAGGCAGGATTGGTGGAAAGATGCACCTCTGGGAAAAAAGCATGCACATTTTTGGGCACACATAACCCCCTTCTACAGGTGCAAGGTAAGCTGTGGAGCAGAACAATGAAAAGCAGAGGAATAATGATGAAAAAAGGAGGTGGTGGTGGTGCAAAAGAGATGGATGCTGGGGAATGGTCCTCACTGGCCTGGGTACAGCTTCCCCTTGCCCCACACCGGCCCCTGCAACCCCAGCACCAGGTCCCTGTGTCCCACTGCCTCCTGAGGCCAGCACCAGGGTTTCAAAGCTCCCTGCAATGTCAGCACTGTGCAGCTGCTTTAATGAGTAACTGCACTTAATTCATTAACTCTCCAAGATTAGCAGAAGACGCATGCCGCAGCCAAGACCAACAGAGCCAAATAAATTCAGAGTTCTCAGGCCAAGTCACAGAGTTATACTAAGCCAACAGAATTTTTTTTAAATGAGGAAAACATTCACTAAGTACTTTTCATTCTTCAGACCTTTGCAAAAGCCTCTGTAGGATTCGCTTTAAACAAGGCTTCTCCCAGAACAAGCACCAACAGAAAACATGATGAAGACTTTTTATTTTAATGACTTTTTTTTTAATTGCATAAAAAAGTGGATGCTCAGCAAAAAGTCAGTTTCAAATTCATCTGTGAATAAAAGCAGCAAAGAACTGCCAGACCTACTGAAAAACTGCCAGGGTGGATGTAGGTGGAAAGGAGATTCTTCAAGAAAATCCTCTGATGCCAACACACTTGGTCTGCGGGACCAGCCCTGCCTGCACAGGGCATAGCGTGTACCCAAAAATGCCACTCCACTGAGCACTTGCAACCTCTTGACGTGCATTAACATTATGGTCACTGCAAGAGGGTTCTGTTATACTGCAATTCCAAACAAATGCAGTCTTGTGTTAATGATTTCATGCTCGCTTAACTTCGCTGCCAGGCACCAGGCAGGTCAGGAGCCCTCTGCATTCCCATGCACACAGTCTGCATTAACAAACTGCTGGCCAGGAAATAGTAAGTTAGAGACTTTCTGTGAAACCAGGCAGGCCTTAAGACATATATGTACACAAACCCATGAGGAGATACCACACACACAGATGGCAGGAGGGCTTACAAAGAGACACCATCCATTAGAAGCAGCGGGAGGTGGCACAGTCCCTACTCCTGGGACCTGCTTCCACTCCATCCCTGCCCACCATGTTTCTACACAACTGATAACAATCCCAGCTCCCTGTCCCACCAGCCACCGTGCAAACCCATCCCCACTTCAGGGGGCACTGGGACCTCAGAGAGCCCTCTGCCATCCCCCACTGCCCCAGGGTGATCATTCACCAGTGCTGGGGCTGGCAACCAGTCAAAACTGAGGAGTGCTCTGGGGCAGACCCCCCGTGTCAGAGCGCTGGGTCCAGCAGCTACGCCAGGCACAGCACCTGTGCACCTCAACCTGCACATCAGCACATCCCTGGTGCTGAAACAAAACACTCCGCACTTTTGACAGGAATCCAAAGAGCAAGCTAATCCCAAGAACCCAATATTATAGCTGTTCCTTAAGAAACTCTCCCAAAGTCTGTGTTTTGCAAGTGATAAATGTATTATTTACCTAAAGAAATCTTATTACTATTACATATCCAACATACATTAACATAAGCTTTGTATGAAATTTGTATTAATGCATTCCTCTACCTGAGCTTAAGCATTAAGATGCCAATAGCTTCTTCAAATAAAAAGGCAGAGGTATGAAGGCTGACAGCAAGCTCATCTTTTAGATACTCAAAAAGTCCCCAGGGAATTATAAAACTCAAGAACTACAGTGCATTATTTCACAAAAAAAGTAAGAAAAAAGTAGAATTTCTTATAAAAGGTGACACAGTAAAGTGTAATTCACACAGTATAAGAACAAAATCATGAACAATAACCTAGTATTAAGTACATACAGAAGTTATAATTAGGGAAAATTGCAGATTTTATTATGGATTTGGAAAACTCTAAAAAGAATTTGAAAAGTGACAGGACCTTATTAAGAGAAGTTTCTCCCAAGTGCAGCTCCTTTTAAAAAGCCTTGAGAGTAAGAATTTATCTATACCTTCTGTGACTCAAAAAAACCAGAAATCAGTGAAAACTGGGAAGGAAGGTGATCATGGCAAACCTTGGTGAGGAGGGCTAGGACAGTGCCAGCCTTCTGTGGGTGGTTGCCACCTCTGTGCTTTGGTCGTCCCAGTGCTCGGTGCAACATCCTGGTGACAAACCCACCTCCTGAGGTAGCTCTGTCTAACATGCTGTGACAGAGGAGCACAAAGCCCCAGTGCAAACCAGCCTTGCTGCTGCACAGGATGCTCTGGCCTTCTTCGCCACCTGCAGCTGCTCTTTCCTCTCCCGTCTGCTCCTGCCAGCATGAATATTTGGATGCTGTGCAGTGAGCTGATCAGGGAACTAACCCGTGTGAAAATTAACCCAAGATGAAGTGTAATTAATTTCCCTTTGCTTTTGCTCCCTCATGCAGCTGACCCAACCCCAGCAGTGGCAGGAGAGGGAAAGAGAGGGAGAAAAAGCACCAGGAGCAATACACGGGGTAAGGAGATATGGACCCCCTGCCTTAGAGCAGTCTGGCAGGACAAGCATAAAAATGTTTAAGCCAGAGGCAAAACAAGCTTCAGGTCCTATGCCTCTAAATCCTTAGACAGAAATAAGTCGGATGGGAAGTTTATATTTTACACCACTGCCCAACCTCAATGGAAGCAAATTTCTGAGAGGTGGCAGAAGGGAGGCTGGTGGTGAGTGGGACTAGACCAGCCATCTCTGTGGATCCAAATAAATTCTGCTGGTGCAGAGGACCCAGCACCACAGCACCACAGCACTTGGGAGAGACAGTGGCATGTGTCAACACTCAGGGGAACCTCAAAAGTTCAATTTTTGTTTGATCCCAAATGCTCAGCCCACACCTGCTCCACCTTGCTTGGGTGATGCTGCATTCATTGCAAGACAACCCATCCTGTCACAAGGACTGTAATGCTACCACTGGATGGAAGTATCCCAGTATACTGCTGGCAAAGCTTTTTTCTTCTCTCCTTTGCCTTTCAGTCACTTTCCACCATGCACTTTTTCAAACCATATCCCTTGTGTGACAACATGATGTTTTAGTTTGTCAGCTTTTAGGAGTCAAAGTATATTGACCCTTTGGCAAACAAGCCACTCCTGACAAACACGCCTTCCCTGCAGAAATTACAACTCTGCACCCTGTGCCATTTATGGCTGTCATATGACTCTGAGAGCAAACTTTACAGCAAACCTTGGAAATCAAATCCTTCCATTCACTAGCTTTAGAACTATTATCCATCTATCCATTTCTTTCTTTTCTTGCTCAAAACTATCACTCCTTGCTTCTTAAAACCTCTGCAGAAAAACTCTCCAGTGTTTGTAACCCATTATCCATAAAGAACGGGTAGTAATAAAACACTTATACATTTGGGATAGAATTAGAGAGAAGTGGATTTTCATAGCCAACTTCCACATGGCAGAGAATTCAGCTCCCTGACTTTGTGTCTGCCATTGAGATATGCAAGTTGCTGTCAGGTGTGTAGACTGATGAGGATTACAGTGTTGGAGTGGAGGCTCATTATAAACATACTGATTAGTACCATGAAGGTGGGAAATGCAGCACTTCTGACAATGTGAGTACTAGGTCACAAAAGACAGAAAGCTGCTAGTTTAGAGTCCATAATTAATAACATTGCTTATGATGGCCAAACCAGTGAAGTAGAAAAAAGATTAAATTTTTTCACTGGATCACTGAACACTTACCAGAAAGATGGCACTAAAATCCAGGCAGTTAAGTTTTCTAATTCATAGCCAAGAAGTTTGACCCTAGTTCATAAACCAATACCATATAAAATACCAGCATTATATCAAATAGGCGATTTCATATTCAAAAAGCCCTTTCACTAGCAGAAGTATTTTCCCAAAACTTACTAACTGATTTTCCCTCTTTTCACAGTAACTTAGAGTCACTCTAATGAGAGAAAGTTGTGATTCAAACCAGAAAGCTCTTCATCTTAAGAACTGGACAAAAACCAGTGAATACCTACATTAATCCAGAAACATTTTCTAATAACTCTAGCATGTGAAGAAGCTTTTTGCGCATTTGTTTCTCCTACAGAAACAGCAGAAAGGAAGAAATGAAAGAGCTGGACTATAGAGGGTCAAATTTTGTATGAGGTACTAAGTAATGTCTCAGTTTGCAGACCATAAAATTGCACAAAAATCAGTCCTTGTGAGTATTTTTAAGCTGCAGAGTTTACATAAAATTGAAAAATGCTTCACATCAACATCAAAACACAAAATAAGTTTATGTCTTCAGATTGATAATGGATCTACAAACCAAGAAAATCACTCTTTAATCTTTCAGTTCAGTCTACAATATAATACAGATAAAGAATAAGATTGTAAGCACAGGCTGCTATGCAAATAGGGAGCCAAAACCTCATCTGAAGCCAAGGTGAAATTCACAGAATTGAGAATATTTTCTACTTTCAGCTACAACTAGCTGTTTTAACTTCACACTGACGACTGTGAAGAATTTGACCTATATTTTCTAAGAGAAATTTCTGCTGTTAATAAAACATGTATTTTTAGATTTCATTCACTCTCTTTGAGCAGTCTAATAGTTTTGAGATAAAAATACTATAGAGGAACCCCCCTGTATCCATATCAATGAACAGCCCTCAGGGAACACCAGAGCATTAACCTGCCTGATAACTGCATTAACCTTTCCCGGAAGGACATTTTCTCTGAAACTGTGAAAATCTGCCAACGTGTGTCTTCCACTGTATCACCCCATGCCCTTCTGTTGTGAAAGGGCAGCAATTACTGTAAAACAACAGTTTAAGGCAGAGACAACAGCACTGATTAAATAATCAGGGAATTTCCTCATAGGCTCTCCCAGTAGGAAGGACTTATAAACACTGCTATCCAGAGTATTTTCAAAGTCACGAATAACAAATATTAATTATCTTCCGTGGACTACCTTCACGGCTGTGTCTGTAAACTGACATTCAGGAGCCATGAGGATTAATTACAAATAATGAAGCTCACTTCTGCATCGCACAGTTAAACACAACTCCCTGCAAATGAGTTTGACCTTTCCAGCACCACATGCTCTGGAATTCCTTGCTCAGGAGGGGATTACCTGCAGCCAGCATCTTCACATGGGAACGTCTGAGACACGCTAGGAATCTGGCTCTATTACATTCAGGCTTTAAAAAATACTGAAATGGATATTTGACAGGAGGCCATCTTTCAGTAGATGACACCATGTGAGCCACTGACACCTTAACAGGCTTCTTGTGGAAAATGCTTGGTAACACTTGTGCAGACTTGTGCATACAAAGGAAAGGTGCATCTGCATCAACACACAGCTCCCTACAGAGAGGCCTGGGCTGTGAAGCTTGAAGCTACCCCAACATGAGAATATAACAAGATTAAGATCACTTCAAGGCTGAACTTAAGAGGGGATGTATTATTGACAAACTATTCAGTCCTAGCAGCACACTGAGAAACACTCCCATATACTCAAGTGATGCCATTAAACAAGTGACAGGATGAAATTTTACCATGCATGCCATGGTGGTATTTTGGAAAAGAAGCGAGGTCATAGGGTTATACGGCAATGTTTTGCAAAACCAACATGAAAAATCATATCTAATGTAATTATTAGTTTGGAGAGGCATGACTTTTGTAAGTCAGTCATGTCAAAACATACCTTCTGCATTTTTGCTTGAATCTGAGATGGTCCAGCCTGGAGTTTATGGACACACAGAATATCAAAGAAAGTGTTCATCAAAAGATCTCATTGGCTTCAAACATACCATTTTGTGTCACCATTTGAAAAAATAAATCATAGTGTTATGAAGATGGTATGAAACTATGAAAAAATTTATACTTCAAAGTTTTTCCACAGACATGCTGATTCAATAAGTCATGTCTTAAAAGTCTCATTTGACATCAGAATTTAATGACCCTGATAAACTTGATCCTCACAAGCAGAGAGAGTCACTTCCTTGCCCTGGAGAAAGTGCCTCCTCCTTTAATGTGCTCACTTCTAAGGCTGGGAACTGCCTGGTTGCTGACGAGTATTTGCAGGTCAGTTTGCATTTTCGTAGACTTTAGTTGCTGCCTTAAGTCATCGCTCCCAGCAGAGAAGAAACAGTTTTAAATGCCACAAAATTGACAATCTCCACTCTAGCAGAGGAAAGCCACTAAATCTGACATCACTTCTCATCACCTACGCTTTATAGGTCAGACATGTCCAACTGCAAGTTAAGATTAAAAGTGGCTTGCTACTAATCTTAGCACGGACATTAGTGCCGCTCTAATACACTGGCTGTGCAGCAGGGTGGGAGATGAAATAATCAGCTATCTGGATGGCCTCTGACCTTGGCTGGGAGGTGTGTGGGGGTGGGAGTGGCATTAAAAACATGTTTAATGATCTCTGCCCGTGCAAGTTGAGTTTAGTAATAATTGTAACAAAAAATACAGGTAGTCTGACTTCAAGATCCTTCAGAAGATGCTGAAACAACTCTGACTTATGTAATTCTCAGTCAAATAAATATGGCTTAGACAATACCTCTCGAATCTGGCGTGTCTCCCGCTTTGTCTTGCAGCTGCTAGCATGACTTGGGATTCAATGCTCACAGCAGCTTTAAAAATTTTTAATGAATAATTACACCAGCCAGTTTTCCATATCACTTTAACTTCATCAATATTATTACCTTTGGAGATATTAATGTAGACATCCCACTGGAGCATTTCAAGAAAGGCCAAGGATAATATTTTTGGATCTATAAATTTAACATGGAACTGTTTCCGGTGATTTCCCTAAGGATCTGTTCCCTGGGTGCATTTTTTTTTATTTTTAAACAAAAACAGAGATTCATCACAAATAAAAAAGCAAGACAAAATAGTCTTTTTCCTTCTGTGCATCTAAATGAATGCAGATGTCTGCAATTTATTAAGATTTCTTGGAAAATCAGTGCCCATAACAAAAACCTTTCACCCCTTGATGAGAAAAAAGCCATCACCGAGTTGTGAACCAGCCTTAAAGAGCCGAAATACTTGTCAACTTCATTTGGGGAAAAAGGTCTGAGGCATAAGAAAAGCCCAAAGATAATGATTTACATCATATGGAACCTCTCAGTCTCGTTCTCTTTTAATTACCTTCATCACTACGGAGAAAATGGGCTTTTTGTTTCATTCTTTTAACTTCTTAGACTGAGTTCTGATGCCCTATTAACCACAGTACTGCAAATAACAGTGAAGGGATAACTAGCCTTATTAAGAATTAGCTCATTTCACCATTTCTCTGCTCAAAGCATCGAACCTGAACTATCCTGCCAAACCACCCACTGATAACAAACATGGGAAGATCGTGTTAGTAGTAAAAAGAAAAGGTCTGACGTACTACCAGCATCCCAAACAACCATGGCAGAGCTGCTGGCTGCTCCTTGCTGCTGCTGAAAGGGGAAATGCTGCTGGGAGTCAGCTGAAGGTCGGCTGCTGCTGCTGCTGCTGCTGCTGCTGCTGCTTCTTAGAATGCAGAGCTAGTTTAAGCACAGATGCGACTCGAAAAACCTGCACAGATGGTTTTTGCCAGTGACTCTTCGATAAGTAACATTTATATTCACTTAAGCTTGGTGTAAAACAGCAACATTACCATTAAAATTAATGAATTCATGCTTTGGTTTCCTGTAATACTTGTTCTGCTGTTGACTGACTTACCTACTTCTGCACAGTCTGTTAGGCAACAGAAGGCAAATTTTCACCATCCAGAGTATTCTCAGTTATATAAAATTCTTCACTAAATAGGAATGTTTATTACCATGAAGGAGCTGTGGTTAAAATAAAACAAACACAGATTTCCTGGGAGAAAGATGGCCAAAGTTTGAAGTGCAAGTACAGACATAACCCTAATAAGGTTATGTTTGGTTCAAACCAGTGACTCTATCCTACACATGAAGAAAACAGCCTAATCCGATGCTTGATGCCAATGCAGGCCTGGCAATATAAATAATTTAGATATTCAGTTTTAGGTAACCCAGAGCTCAGTTCAGCATGGAAACAGTGATTAGCTCCTGCCTTAAGTCATTCAGCTAAAGAAGAAGGTTCATTTTCTTATGAGAAGCACACTGAAGGTATCAGAATCAGCCACGTGCCATTTTTTTCCACTTCCCAGAACTGCCAGGTGACAAAGAAATCAGTGTAGTCTTATGGGATTTTTCCTGGTCTCCAGGCCTGGCTGTCTGGGAACACCACCTTGCACCCATCAGCACCCCTGTACACTACTAGGGAGATCTCAGCCTGGAATGCCTCATGAACCTCTTTCCCCTCCTCTGTTAAATCACACTGACAGTTCCCCAGAAGGGCCAGGGTAGTGTTCATCACTCCAAAAAGCACCAGCCACAATGCACGACCCTGCAGCTGCCCCTTGCCCTAATCCCAGCCCCCTGCCTTCCATTTGGACTATAACCATGCCTGAACACGTAACCTTTATGTAGCTAGGTTATCTAAGGATTTTTCCTTCAATATTTCTTGAATATTTTATTCCATGAGCACCGTTCACAGTAATTGAATAATCCAATAGTTCTCAGCAGTGACATACAGCTTAGTCTCTTTCTAATTTGAGCATGATGATGCCTCATAAATGAACTGGGGCAAGTCAAAAAGTAAAGGCGTTTCAGGCAGTAATGAAATCTAAAATGCTCGCCTGCATCTATTTATTAATGTCATTGCAGAGCAAAAAAGCAACAGAGCATCAAAATTAAACACTGCATCTGCAGCTCGCCTATCGCCTATCACTTACACGCATACACACAGAGCATTAATTAAAGGCCGCAGTACAGGTTTCTCTTTATTGAGCCTTTCTGCATTATTTCATGTATAACTCACTAAGATGCTCAGATAAAAGCTCAGTAGAAAAATGTCCGAGCAGCCTGCCAAGAACCACACAGACTTGGCCTGTGGACAAAACACAAATCCACAACTGTGGAAAGGAAAACAAAAACGAGGACAGAAAGCCAACTACTCTTTCATTTTGTGATACGGAAAATAGAAGCATGTTCTTCAGCAGCTGATTGCTTACATGAGATGTTTAAAACTTGCAGCACAACCAGTTGTTGTTCAGAACCAGAACCACGTTGGAGATCACTGGGCTCCTGACTGTGAGCATCACTTGAGCAGAGAAAGGAGTTACAAAAACCTTCAAAACATCCCCCCCCTGCCCCGGTAACCATTTAACTTTGGGGAGCAAAACATTTCCTGGGAGTGAAGCCTCTGAGGGATTGTCACAGCCTTGTGCTACACCTGTTTGAATTTCTATTACAAAAGAGCAGGAAGTTATTTTGACACTGAGCCAGATTTTTGAGAAGAATGCATATGAAGTACCTCTCTGCACAGCAGAATACCGTATCTCTGTATCTCAGGGTTAGCCATTTGTTAATAATTTTTTTTTTTTCGATAACATCCGGGTCAGACAGCTGTTTCTTCAGTCTAACACAGTGTCCCTCCTCTAGTTTGCACAGTCCTGAAGAATTTTTATGGTGCTTTACAGTACTCCACTGTTACAGTACAGTGTTTTCCAGGAATTCATATACATTTACTTATAACTAGATTTATAGAAGAAAATTTCACATTGATCAGCTGACAGTACTATACATGCAAAGCAACAGAATGTCTCAATTTTGACATTAGTATGATTTGAGAAATGCTATTTCAACTGAGAAAAAGAAGTCAGAAGATGGACAGAAAGAATGAGATCATGAGCCCTTCTCTTAACAACAATGAACTGCAAGAGTGGAATTAGACTGATGGACCTGGATACTACATTTGCAGGACATTTGTGTACACTTGTGTTGCCAGGCAGACGTTACCCAGCCTTCTCCTAAAAGGGAGAATACCTTGGGGGAAAAAGAAACCAAAACAGCTAAACAGAGCTTTACTTTCTTCTTTTCTGACTGAACCTTCCCCCCCAAACAAACAAGCAAACCAAACCAAACTAAAACAAACAGAAGAACCCCAACCAACCAGCCAACAAAAAAAATTTCCATTCTATTCAAGTCCTTCATTGGAATAAAAAAACTGATTCAATTTACATTCTTTTTTATATTTTTCCCTTTTTGTATAATTTAGTTTATATCAACATAAACAGTTTTGAAAACACTGAACCAATTCAGTTGCTTTGTTTTACCCTGAGCTGCGGCTTTTGGTAAATGAACCAAACCAATTTACTTTAGCTTGATGTCTAAATTGCTGGGCAGTCATTGCAAACTAGACCCATTTGGAAAACCCCCCAGAATAGAAAGGCTAGCTGCCATCTTTCCTGACATTTATCTCTCCTGTCTCCTGAAAGACACTTTTTCACCAACCCTCTTCTCTCTGGTATGTTGTTTCTGTGTCTTCCCAGAGAACACAGCAGCCTCAGGAGCTCTAATTCCATCTGTTCACAGATGTAATTCAACTTCTTCTGTTTCCTAATTGAAGGTACAAAATCCATCACATAACAGGAGAGAAAAATAATTAAACCATACCTTACTGCATACAGGGTTCACACACTTAATATCAGGATAACCCAAGAGGCATTTATCCTATCATTGAAGTTCATTATAATACACCAACTAAAGAAGCAATGAATAGCAAAAAAGCCTGACAGTTTGAAATTAGATGACAGTAATTAAGTAACTTTCCTATGCCTTATTATGGTAACACCTGACACTGCCTACCAAGAGCCAGAAACCTCATGCAAGGAACCACAAGAAAATTTGACCTTTTATCATTCACTGCTAAAAAAAGCCAAACAAAAAACCCCACCAAAAACCCCCATCAAAAGTAGTTCTGTCATATGAAGACAGCCAAGATGAATTAAACAGCTGTTCAGATAATTAGCAGGTACTTTACTAGTACTTCATCTTCTGTTTTTGAAGCAGAATTACAAAGGTGGAGGGTCACCTGCTTAGTCTCCAAAGCCCTTGGAAAAGGGTCAAATAGGAGGACAGAAACAACTTTGAAAATCACTGCCAGCCCAGAAGCTATCACTGGCCCATGGTAAATAAAATAACAAGCATTAAGGCACGTGTCCTGAAATTCACTTATCTGGAGGCAAAAGCTCAGAAAAAGGACCAAGCAAAGTACAGGCTTTCTTCACAACTGTACAACACAAAAGGGCTGAAGACCTGAGCATCTCAACTTGAACAAAAGGTCTGAAGCAGAAGTTCAGAATTAATGGCCTTGTTTAATGGCGAAAATGCGCGTGAATTCTGTCAGTGCCATTCCTGTTTAAAGACATACTGCCCAAAAGACACGGCCCACTCTTCCCTTCTCCTTGTAATCAACAGGATTTAAAAATACAGAGAACATCTTACAGCCAGAACAGACCACCAGTTTCTTTACTGATTGTAAAGGTTGACTTTACTTGATGTAAAGGTTGTGCCTGTCATGCACGACATATCACATGTCCCCCACCATGTGACAAACACAGGTCTGCTGACAGGTACCCTCCAGAGGCCCAGGAGAGAGGCAGGATTTTGCAACTTTTAAATGCAAAATCACAAGGCTAATTCTTCCACCTCTCAGTCTCGTCTCTTTTCTTTCATATTATTTCCCTTACATGAATTGCCCCTATGTTTTCTAAGCCCCGTCCTACTTTTCCCTATTCCAACCAAAATTAGGATATTTCTTTTTTCGTACACTTTTGTACTATTACTGGTGTATCTGTGATCGCCCTATTTAGTGCCTTGTTTCTGAATCAGAATGTGTGGTCTGCTTTCAGACTGCTTCTTATGCCAAAACGTCCCCGATATCAAACTTTGCTGGAATCCCAGTCTCCTCTCTCTTGCAGCCTGTATGCTGCCATTTCTATTCACCATTTCTGCTGCTTTTTTAGTAAGTTTCCTACTGATGTAATAATGGTCATGCATCTCTGATGCAAATATCTTTTCATGCAAGATTTCAGGAAACATGATGTCAAATGTCCAGCCACTTAACCAGCCGAATACCTGTTATTTGTAAAGGGCCATTCAGTAATAAAGTGAAAAAGAACCTCCAGCAACATAAATGTATATGCAAAGTGACCAGTCATCTTTACTTGCAACAGCTGCTGAGGAAACACAGGATTTCCTTGACTTAAAATAATTGAAGTGATTCCATCAGGTGGAAAGCAATTTCTGAAAAAGCTCTGTATTTTGCTCTGTTTCACTGCATTAATCCTAACAAGGTGAACAGAACCAGGAAATTTTTTCCTTTTTAATTTCTTTGAATGCTGTAAATAAAAACCCAACCCATTCCTCCTGGCCACACAGCCATTTCATTCACCACAATTCTCCATTCCCATCCAAACAGCATCAGGGCTATGGCATGCCTTAAGAAAAGAGACCTTCAGCAGCATGCTGCCATCACTCTCATGAGCCTTGCCAGGCTCAGAAAAATCTGGGGAGCTGCTTAGGCCAGGCACCCCAACCCTGCTGCTCACAAATGACCTTGAGGCCCTGAAAGCACCTCTGACTTCTGTGAGAGCAAAAATCAGCACAGCTAAAGTATCGTAAATACAGCACTCCAGGTGATTTACCAAAATGCAATCTACAGGCTGCTAGCTGCTTGTAAACTGTGAGCTTTCCTCTTCCTTTCCAGGTATTAAAATGAAAAAAAAAAAAAAGAATAAAAAACAAAACCCTAACACTTTTTTTTCCAGGACTACTTCCCTGTGTTAGAGTGACATCTCTCAGGGCAGCCCCAACTATTAACATGAAATCAGAAGAACTAACACCTGAAATTGTCACTTGGCACTCCTAATGATGTCCTGTGATCCCACGTGGAGTCCCATAAAAGTACTTCCCTGGCTGATCCCGAGCCACAAGAGCAGACCCAGGTTTGTAAACAGCAAATCTCAAAGCCTCGCCAGGAAAGACACAGTGGTCCAGGGCAGCTGAGGTTCACCTTGCAGGGACTTCTTCCAGAGATATTCTGAAGGAGGGAAAACAAACTTGCATTATTTCATCCCTGGGCTGGTCTGATTGCCCACCCTCTCCAGAACCAGGGAGCTAGTCAGACCAGTGTGTTTGCCTGTCTCCATCCTCAGACCATCCTCGTTGCTCATTCAAGGCTCAAGGCTTGTGGGTGCTTCAGAGAATCCCTTAAGTACAGTACAGCTTTTGCCCGCCTAGAATGACCAAGGTGCAGATTTTGCATTTTCTTTGCTTTCTGATAACCACTATAAAAGGGAAGAAAAACCCTGAACTGTTTGTGAGTCTGCAAGGACACAGGGATCTCCCCTCTGTGTGGCCACACCTCAATATTCATGTTGGTGTTTACTAGTGGTGTAATCACTTTCACAGACAGATGATAAAGTAACACCAACAACTCAAAGATACATGGTGAAAACATGTTAAATTAAGCAAACAATGAATTCCAGGTGGAGAAACATTCAATACATAGTAAGTTACCCATCAGCTCTTTTATCCTAGAATGGTCTGGGTTGGAAGGGACCTTGAAGATCATCCAGTTCCATACCACCTTTCATACCTATTGGCTTGCTCTGACTCATGATTTTGTAGTTCACTGGCCACACAAAGAAAACTGAGGAAATGTTTCAGAAACTAGCTTTACAGTATCATTTATTAGCCTTCTTAACTCGCTGTTTCAAACTGCATATACATGGATAAACCTGCTTCCTCTTACTTGACTTAAAAATGCAATCTAAGCATTGCACAATTCAAAATAATTGCATGGTTCCGTTAATTCCTATGTGGTGACTCAGAGTTTACTGAGCTTCCAAGCAATGACAGGACATAGTGGAATGAGAGAAGGGCTGAGAAGGGTAAGGAGAGGCTGGGACTTGGAGAGCCTTCCACACAAGAAGACACAGAACAGACTCAGCCTGAGCAGCATGAGTATTCACAGTTTCTTACTGCACAAAAACTGTTCAGTGAAAAATTATCAGTCAGCAGGCCTGAAATAAATCAGAGGATTATCTCTTTACTGAAAGCATAATTGTAACTGAATCTGAATGCTATAGGATGTGGTAATAGCCAAAATTGTACGTGAAAAGGGGAAAAAAAGAGGGAAAATACAAGGCTCCTCAGAGAGTTTCACAAAGAAATCCATTACTGACCTCCAAACTACACACGACACCCAGCTTGGGAAACTCCCAATCTTCTGGCTGCCAGCAGCAGGCAGAATACACCACTGAGAAAGACTGCTTTAAAAACATCCTCCATTTTAGACTCATTCCCTGAGCACCCCACACAGGTCACCGTTAGAAACACGCTACTCAGTGAAACGTATTTCTGTAGGAAAAACCCCTCCTGGTTTTGCATTACACTCAAAAACTGAACTGCTCTCAAGGCAATGGTGCCAGAGGAAAAGCAGCAGCAGTGCCTGGTGTATACATGTGTAACACATTTGCAGTTTAAAAGCAGTATGTTTGCCACAGCTGAATGTTCTTACTTCCCTCAAGTAATTCAGCATCGCCTTTGAGAAAAAGTGGCAGGGAAATAAGTGGAAGAAAAAAAATCCCAACTGACTTAACCAAGATATGGGTATCTTGGTAAGATCTAGGTGGCAGAGGCTTCCTCCCTACCCTCTCCTGACAGTGCAGAATCAGTCCTGCTCAGGACATTGGCCAGACTGTGTACTCTCCAAGCTCCTGCACCAAGCATCTCATGGACTGCATGGAGGACATTTGGGCACTGAGAGAGATCCACCTCCACCCCACTCCTCCCCCAGAACCACCAGCTGCTCCTTCACTCCATCCCCCTTTCTGACCAGTCAGTTCAGGTACCCTCCAGGAAGGGTAACGTTTCCACTGAGGAAAACACCTTTTGCTTTCTCATCTGCAAAATATAATGTGGGAGGAAGACCTACACCTGCTTCCCTCCAGACTGGGAAAAACCATGCCCAGATCATCCTGCTTAAGGGCAGCTCTGTGGGTGCTACTGGCACCTTTAGTTATGATAAAGTGCCAATCCTGAGCAGGGAAACACCGACTCTGTTCTTGCCAGGGAGCATGTAGGTGTCAGTGCCAAACCCACAAGTTAATTAAAAACTGTATTTTCTATGGGAAAACAACACGGCCAGCATAATAGAGCTATAATTATAGCCAGGTTTCCACTGGCAACTTGTTAATTGATTCTTATTCTGTTTCTTAAAGGAGAGCAGGGCTGCTGTCACACCCTCTTTCGTTCCTGCTGCTGTAATTTCTCCAGCAATATTCCCAGCAAAATGTCAATACATTTGTGTCTCTGCTCTAAAAGGGGCTCAGCATAGTGTTGCATGACATGCAGTGTCCTGGAAAGAAGTTTCTCTGCTGCATGCCCAATCAGTACATGTGTAATTACCTACATAATTTTATACAGAACACCAAAAATGAAAAGATGGTAAGTCTCGTCTCTCCTCAGCCCTGCTCTGTTGTCATGGCAACTGGACACTTTCTCTCTCCCCCCCACCCTTTTTCCCAAGGGACAAAGAAAACCACTGGAGACTTCACAAATCAGCATACATTAAGCACAAATAGTTTGCCAAATGCATTTGTTCACTGACGTCTCTTACTTCAGCAATTGTGTGCATTGTGCTCACTGAAGTGAGCTGCTGCAAACACGGCTGCCTGCTTTCTGCCCAGCACCATCCCTGCAAAACAACCCCCAGATCCTCCCCTCCACCTCCGCTTCCCTGAACACGCTCAGGCGAACCCCGTCAAGCCAAGGTGAGGTTTTTTTGTTCCATTTAGCCATTATTTTTCTGTTTACATGTGCATGGATGAATGGAGGTGAGCTCAGTTTGACTTCACCTGTACTGCTGAGTCCTGAATTTCTCTGGTGAGCAACAGGTTGAAGTAAATACCTCTGTCCTGTAGGCAGCCTTTCACACGTGGCACACTACAGGGAAGAGAAGCAAGGTCTCAAGGAGAATCAGGCAAGTGAAAACTTTCACAGCAGCGCTACTTGTCTTGCAAGCATCACCTCGGCTGCAGGAGGTTTGTGGACCAGGTCTGGCACAAGTCCTTCCTCGGAAGAGCTGCCGGGTGCTGCCTCCCATCCGCCCTCAGCTGCTCAGTGCTTTGCCAGACTTAAAATGACAGGGTTTCAGTGTCCCTGCCAGGTGCTTGGCTTACACCAAGGGAGCACTTTGCTTTGGTTCTGTTGGACGTGCTTGTTACAATGATTCTTCTATTCCTGAAAACAAGGCTGGGGAAAATACAATTTTTGTGGGTACTAAACCAAAGATCTTCATAATTTTTCTTTGTTGCAGAGCGGAAACCAGGAGGAGAGGGGCATGTATGTTTGTGTGAGTGATGTCCCTCTTTCTGTACCTGGGAACTTTCCAGTGAGTTTCAGTACTCAAACCCCTCCAAGCCCTACCATCCACATGGAATAAACACCATCACCTATACTGGTGGATTCTAACACCTCCACCACATCTGCGACACCGGAATGAAGATCCAGGGAAAGGGGTCCCACCAACCCACTGCACGCAGCCCTCTCAACATTAGGTGCTCCCTGGCCTCTTGCCTGCGCCTCCCTGCTGCAGGCAGCCAAGGATCTGCTGGCCACAAGCATGGAAAACAAGACCCTGGTCCCACAGGCAGCGCGTGGGCAACAATCAGCCGCCCGTGAAAATGCCCTCGTCAAAAATAATGAGACTTCGCAGTGCTTTCAATACAAATGAAGACAAAGTGCTGCAAAGGCGCTGATGACCTCCTGTGCCAGCTGTCGGGAGGCAATGTGGGACGTGATGACGAGGATAAAGACTTGCTGGCACCCTGCACAGCCCGCACCAGCAATGTCCACTCGCGCCAGCAGCCACCAGGCATTGTTCTCGCAGATGTACCAGGCGCTCTCCCATTTCGGGTCATAATGAGCTGCAGATGTGACAGGCATTTCAGATTCTGAATCTGCAGCAATGACACACTCCACATGGATGCTTCTGCCTCATTTTTACTCGCTAATTTTTAATAATGACAATTTAACTTCATTTTGCGTGTCATGTACTGTAATGGCCAATTCAATTCAGAAATCTTCCTAAAGGGCTCTGATTGCTTAAGAAATCTTGCAAATAGCTTTCCAACATTTTTTAAATAAAGTATTCCAAAAACTCAGAATTTCAGATTTTCAGAATATCACTTTGATAGTTCTCTAGAGGGAAGTAATAAATAATTAGGAGGCACCATACTTTGGAGATACAGAGCCAATGCCTCAATTAGAGGCATCCCCATCTCACTTTTAAAAGACTTCAAAATCAGCATGAAAAAAAGCTGATGTTATACAGAATATATTTACACACATCAAAGAGTAAGTCACAAGTGAAAGCTTAATTAAACTGAAATTTGGGTTGATCAACTAATTCATGCATTTCAGAAGGGAAAACACCTTATATAACTCCAAGAAACTATGATAAATGTTAGAAAGGCTAGACTTCCCACAATGAGGCAAAAATCAAGTCCTTTCAAAGTTTCGGGTTTTACTTCATCTCAAACCTTCATGCTTCTCCTGTAACCCTTTCACATGATGATGCAAATTAGCTCCAGCTTTCTGGTTGCTTTTGACACAGAGCTAAAGCCACGTACATGATCCAGTGGTACAAGCTCCCACTGTGGTTAAGGGTACAGTGAATGCTATATTAGAAACGACCTGAAGTTTCCTACAGAGTTACAGCTCCACCGTATCAAACTCCAGAGCTCACGCTAAAAGCTGCTTTCCAGCACTGTTTATTTAACATTAACCATGGCAATGTTAAATGTCTCCTCATTTCAGGGAGGGGCTGCAATAATATAAGCTTTGCAGATGCCTGCAATACACAGAGCAAGATTCTTGCAAGTTATGTCTGGATATCACTGCCTCTCAGCACTCATGAAGGCAGATTATTTTCCAAAGCATGTGTTAAAATGCTGCAAAGAAACAATTTTTGATTTGCAAAACCAAGCAGTTAAATGACACTGACTTCTATCTTATTCTGCTCTAACTGCAACCCAATTTTACCTAGCTTTACCTGTTTGTTTACTAGTTAAAGTACTAACACTGAGAAAAGGTTTGCAGTAACATACTTCACTTAACAAAGATAACAGATCTTTAAGATATGCACATCATATTCACAAAGGGAACATGTATACACTTATTTTGGTTGCATTCTTACACTTCACATATTCATGCCTTAAACATGTATCAACTGAATGCAAGTTTGGCAAGTGTATGGAAATGGCTTTTGCTACTAGGAATATCTGGGGGCAAGATTTATGGATTTTTAAAAAATGTGAATCTGTACTTCATATAAAAAAAATTACACAAATGTTCCTGAAAAACAGTCTTTTTCACTTCTTTAAGTACTTCTTCCCATTCTATGTGATTTGTCAACTTGTTACAGAAAATTATTCATTCTGTATTATGAAAGGTTATGGTGTATGAAGTCTCATGTCAATTAGTTAATTTTGGTGTCTTTAAAAGGGGAGAAGGATAAGCACTGGGAACACACACTCTTCATTAAGAAAATAGGTTTTGACTTCAGATTTGGAAGGACAAGCATTCCTCTGTAACTCAGATCATCGCAGCAGGTTTCCAGGAATAAGTAAAACAAACCCAAACCAAAGCGGGAGGGGGAGTAAATCTTAAAATCTAGGTCAGAGGAAGAAACCAGAGAACTATGAAGCACCATTGTTCATAAGCCTCACACCTGATTGTGTGAAGGTCTCATCTCCTGCCACACTCATGCATATGTGACACTGATTGTGGAGAGGAGCCACAGGAATGTTCCACAGAGGGGCTCAAGTGGCATCTTTGGCGAAGCACGGGCGATCACATCGGGGTAACAACACATCTGGCTATACTAAAGGAAGGTTAACTCAGGGAGAATTCGCTTACAGTGCAGCCTGCAAAAAACTTAATTTTCTTGATAAAAAGAAGGGTACAAGAGTAAAAAGGAATCCTGAGCAATTCTGTTCTCAAGGTAAAGCCTACAAATATAGAAACTGTTCACTGCATTTTTCATAAACAGACCAGACATACAAGTGGTTCTTACACCCCAAATTTTTATGATCCTCTATTTGCAATCTTCATTCTGCTGCTCAGCCACCTGGTTTTACATTTACAGATGGCTTTGAGATCACAGTTTGTTATCTTACTCAAACATAATTAACAAACACATTTCATCCTCTTGCATCAACAGGGATCTGACTTTTCATGATAGAACAACAAAAATGGAAAACTTCAGCAGATGTAGCCATTTATTGCTTTCTGTCATCCACTTAAGAGACATCTTTAATACCTCCTTCTATTCTTGCTGTCTTCCGAATGAGCCCTTCCCTATTGTAACAGGGATACAACTCCTACTTAAAGTCACTATAATTTTTCTTGTCTTTGAATAGAAAAGCAAATTAACTGATGAATGCATCTGTTATTTCCTTATCTTTTGTGTTCAATTAACCACTACTATTCTGAGTGACAAAAACTGTCTCTTACCATCTGCCCACTAGAAATCTGTTTTAAGGCTGTTTATCATTTATCAATCCTTTTTTTTTTTTTTTTTTTAATAATTCTTAAGGTATTGGATTTGCTTTCCTTCTGTCTTTTGCTTTTCTGTTAGTTCTACCATGAAGCTCACAGCACTGTATGAGAAGCAAGTAAGAAGGAAAATTGTTGGACATTGGACCTTCTCATTGCATTGCAACCATACCAAAACAGGGCAAGTATAAATTTAGGAGCTGCATAGGAATGCACAAATACCTGGCACTCCACCAGAAATTTTATTTCTAGTATCTTGCAATCTCTTAATCCTCCAAGCCTGACTTAGGCACTGTGAAGAAGGCAGTGAGGCCAGTTGGCTGTGTTGGCCCCAGGACCACTTGCCCACCTAGAGCAGGGGTGTTTTCCAAGTTGTCAGGAAGCAGCCCACAGGGATAACTCATGTCAGGCACCCAACAGCCATTCCCAGCCATTCCCTTTCCCAAAGCAGGTGTAAGTGCAGGCTGAGGGTGAGACTGGGTGGCTAAGGTATGTGTTGGTGGGCTGGGCTGACTCTGCCTCCCACTCGCACCCCCAGGGTGCCCCCCATGCACCCACGTGCTGCCTGTCCAAGGCTCACCCTGGGAGCTGTACTCAGTCCTGGGGTGAAGGCAGCCCCACTCTTTCCCTGCAAAACTAGCTGGGGCTTAGCTCTGAGGCTCGAGGCTGAGGCTGGTGTGGCACTGGTCATTCCCAGTTCACATCAGATGCTTTCAGCCCAGCACTGAGTGACCCAACCTCTTCTGATTAGAAGCATTTCCTTACCCCTTCTGTGAATACAAAAGCAAATTAACTGATGAAAACAGCTGCTCTTTTCTGATCATGTATGTTTAACTATTTACAATCTATTCCCCCTTCTTCTGGCTAAACTTAGAGTGAAGTCAGTCATGAGAGCCTTGATCATCCCCAGATTTTACTTCTTGCTCTGTCTGGCTCTGGCTTTGTTTGCTCCAGTCAGCTCTTCCTGAGCCAGTGCCTCAGCACCCTCCTGGGAATAACTCACTCTGGGGAGTGCTCCTTCAAAGCAGGGAGAAGACAACAGGTATGGCTGTCTATGCTCCATGTAGCTTTGTAATGTTATCCCAACAAGTTTTGTATGCTCAGCTTGGGTCTTACAATCTCATGCCATGCCCCAGCTCATGCAACATGCATCTTCAGCTTCATGAAATAAAACCATTTCTCCAACAGAAAAGAAAAAAACACCAAATTGAAAAGAAAAACATAAACCCCACCACGCTTATACCTCAGGGCTACTGGAACACCACGTGGGGCCCCAAGGAGATTCATGGTTAAGTTCTATGTGGGCTGGATGCACCGAGTCTGCTCTGGATAGAGCTCACCATAAGCAATGTGGGTACAAACCAAGCTGTGACTTGGCCTCAGGGCTAAAGGTTAGTCCCTGGCTTTCTTCTATGGTAGTCCAGTGGGTCTGGGAGATAAAAGACTCCTGCGTTTAGTCTGCCAACAAGACAGACGTTCAGTATTTCAAAGGACACTGTCCAGCTAGTAACTCCTAGCATCCTTTCTCATACTTCTTGGAAAGCGTTGTTCCTTGCTGCTTATCAGGACTCCTGTAACAACTCCAGACTGCATTGCCTTTCTTACCTGACCTCTTCTAGCACTTCTTTGTCGCTAACACTGAACTTTTAACAATACCAACCCTTACAAAGCAATTGTAAAATCCTTTTCTCTATGGAGAATGCATTGGTTAGCACAGCAGGCCAACTTTCCGGTTTTGTGAAAGCCTGTCTGTGCCTCAGTTCAGTAAGTATGAAACTGAAAAAACCCCAAATGTAAACAACTATTCTCTTCATATACTCCATTACTCACAAAGATTTTGAGGATGAAAACATCTGCATCCCTTCCCTTTCTATACATTACGATGAGAACACATGTGGCACTTGTATCAGAACAGGACACAGCTTCGTGAGCCTGACTTCATACACCCCTAGAACTGTCACCACACGTCATCCAATGACAACATGTCTCCACTTTTTGGTCCTTCCAGCTGCAAAGTGGATAGTCCTAAGCCCACAACTGTGAGGGAAGAATTACAGCTGGTAAAAGAGCTCAGTAGCCCTGAACGAGAATATTTGTGCCAGAAAAGTGAGGAACCATTAATAACTGGAGCTTTATTATTTCCTTCAATGATGTCTTCACTAGCCTCTATAGGATTTTTATTCAAATTATGTAGGAAAACAGTTCTTCATTATTTCTACAGAAAATAAACCTCTTTTATTTTTTTTTTCTCAGTTGTTTTCTTTAATTGGTACCAGAATAATTGAAAACCTTTAATGTCCATGATTTGTCTGTATTCTTTGTTTTCAAATAAGCTTTTCTTATCTGTGAAGAGACTCTGTCATCTATTTTGTCAAACTGCAAGAGATTTACAATAGCTAGGGATTACAGTAAGGTTGGGTTGTTCTTAATTTCTTTTTAACAATCTCAGTGTCTTCTGCAGAATCCTTAAATCGTGTCCTTCTGTAGATGAAAATTATCAACTATTATTTTTATTATTACTTGTCCTTTTATTTGTCCCATGTATCCTGATTTTTTTTCCTTCCTTTTATAAAAATCTGTAAAAGGATAAAATATGTGGAAGAGAGATAACTATATAATGTGTTCCAGTGAAGATTTATCTATAATTTAGTAAGTTCATTTCAAAATCATAGCATTTGTATCAGTTTTGTTTCCATCTTGTATAGCAGCCCCCATCAAAATATTCCTTCCTTCTTGCAAGGGAAAGCTGTTACCATGGTATTCCCATTATTCCTAACACAGAGACTGGAGGCAAATTGGTGAAGCTCCTTAGAAAATTTCCTTCTTTCCAGTGCAAAGCTTTTCTGGGGTAGTTGCCACAGAACTTGTACCTGTTTTGCAGGCTGAGGGCAAAGGGAGACTGGTCGGTGACTTGCAGAAGTGGCTGGAGACACTCCTGCACTCAGTACAGGTGCCATCTCTTTCCTTGAATTACGATCGTGTTTGGGTAAACACCACAAAAATTTCAGTGCAGTGTGGCATGAAGAAAGCTTTCCCATATCATGTATGCTTGCATATTAATTTTAAATGTTCCTATTACTCATAAATGGAAATTTTTGAGTGAGAACAGCTACATTTTTTGACTCCTTGTTGTGCTGTGGCCTGGCTGAAACCACAATGGAAAAGCATGGAGAAGCATCTGCAGAAATAATGGTATTAGGGAAAGATGATGGGCTTCTAAACATGTCATTAATGGATAGGATCACACCCAGAGAGAGTGATCCCGCTCCCTGGGAAAGGCAGGAGTACCCAGGGACAAGGCTTGGGAGGCTGGTGGATTTGTTTCCAACTTTGAATGCTGCAGCAGCAGTAGGGCTACAATAAGATACAGGAATAAAAGCTGCCAAATGCTGAAAGACATTGTCAGATGCAGCTGACCAGCCGCTGCCCAACCTGGACCCAGGGAGAGAAGGGCACTTCTAAGTCAGAACTTCTCCTGAGGGCACCTTTTGTGGTGGAACTTCTTCAAACCATTTCCTCCTGAGCACCTGGGTAAGAGCACCACCTGCAGAGGCTTGCCCAGGTTTTCTGGGCACTCTCAACACTTATGTTTCCTGAAGAAATTGGAAGCTCCCTCTGTGTAAGCACGCTGGCTGAAAACATGAGCTCTGGGCCAGCTGCTGGCTTGGGGTTTGTCTGACCCTTCCCCAGGGCCCACAAATGACACCTGCCCGACCTGTCCACACTGATAAGGAGCAGGGGTGGCAACAGCAGCACCACAGCACCAGGGAGGGACACGCTGCCATCGGATGTCCCACTGAGACAATAATAACCCTTCAGGTTCCCCAGGTGGGGACCAAGGATGGGTATCTTCCCGTCACAGAAATTTATCTGGGGGGTTGACTTTGCTTCAGTTGAAACCCATATTAATTCAAGTGGAAGTTTGGAATGGCATTTTCAAAATTAGAATGTAACTTGATCTTGTTTTGAAAATGCCGAAAGGAAATGTTTCAACCAATGCAAAATTATTACTTTTGTTTTATATTTAGCCAAAATGATTCAGCAAGCACATTCAGATGCCCTAAGACTGTACTTCTGGAGAATAACAAGCTGGTAGGACAGCAAATTTTTGCAGAGCTCTAGCCTGGATTTGGTTTTGTGCAGCTCTGTCCTTGCTGCAAACTTAATTTGAACTATCTTCACTTCTGCTCCCCTCTCAAACTGAGCTGCCACTTTGGAAAATGGCGGAGTCCAATCATCAGGATTAGTGAGTAGGATGATTTTGTTAGCAGTGCAAACATACTACAGTGCTAACAAGATGGTCAAGTGAAGTTTTTGGATGAAGGGTTTATTTGTCAAACATGCAGTTTCAGAACCATCAGAAGGATTCACAACTTCCACTCGAATTTAAAAAATAATCTGGTAAACATTTGAAATGTGTTACATTGCAAAATATTTTAGAGAACTCCAACTGTTCTGTTTCACCACCTTAAAAAAAAATAAAACCCCAAAGGTTTCTCATCTTTCATTTTGATACTCCCTTCACAAGTGGCACTTAGCTCTTGCCAAATGTCTCAAAATACCATTTTGCATCAATATTGACAAAATCACCATCCACTGCCTGTTCCATTGGATAACCAGAACAAGTATCACAGTCAGAGACAGTTATCTGGTGTTGGCTACAGGACACAAGCACGACCTCCTGCCTGATGGGTGGCATCCCTGGTGTCACAGCCCTCCCTGTGGTGACAAGGGATCAGTGGCTGTTGTTGAGCCAGTTTTTCTCTTCCTGACATGGTGGGTAACTAAGCAGCCCCAGCACTTCTGGGGGCAGAAAATAACAGATATATCTGGCACAGCTCCACCATGAGCCATTTAGTCACTAGCTAGTGAAGCGGAAGTTTTGTTTTCTGGCTCTCCCCAGTCTAACTCACCTCTGAAGGCTGTAGCAGCAGATGAGACAAACGCGTGACAACAGTCAGTGATAATTTTGAAGCCTGGAAATATTTCTGTGTCAGAGAAAGCTGTCTGAGCTGCTGGCCTCTGATAAGGCAGCAAGGAGAGAAAACCCCAAGGGATGGCTGGTATGAAGCTGCTGTCCCCAGCAGCCTCTTGGAGCTGCCACAGTACCCACCACCACAGAGACACCATGGACAATGAACTGTGAATTCCTCTGCCATGTCTATTGTAAGTCATATTGCAGTGAATCACCATCACAAACCCATTCTGTACTACATATTCAATATCTACTCCAAATTAATGTTAAATTTGATTTCCAACAAGAAGATGGCTCCTAGATCCTTCTTCATTTTTCTGCGCCCCATAAAACTTAGGCTTTTTTCTTCAATATATATGCACTGTGATATTAAGACATTAGAAATATTGAAAATACAGCAGTTAAAAACCTGATGTAATAAATACACCCTCTGAAGAAAAGCTCTAAGTAGTCACTGAAACTGCCAGAGGTGTTACTCCAAAATCAATGTCCCAGCATTGACCGGAAATTAAACAGATGAGTAAAACCAAAATTTTTTCAGGCTCCTTCTGCATAGCAAGTAGTCAGATGGATAAATCTTTGGGGGACACAGCTGACTGAATGCTGCATCTCATCCTCCCAAATCCAGTTCCTGCACAGGAGGCTCCAAAATCACAGTAATGTCAACTTTTCCTCTGCTGCATTCACCAGGAAAGTCAGCAAGGCTCAGCCTGGACCTGGGCTCAGGGCAGGCTTCAAGAGCTGCAGGGAAAGGTGATGGCACAGCACAGGCAGGAGGGAGCCAGACCCCACGTGTACAGCTGCCAGTAGGCAACAGCCTTGAGGGCTGACTATACTCAGGTCATGCTTATCTCTTTTCTCAAAGGAAGCCAGCTGGGTCAGTCAGGCAGCTTGGAAGAACCACTGTACATATGGAGCAGCCACTATCTGTCTAGAGACAGAACCCAGAAGCAATCTAGGGAGATAAGGTATGAGACAGTGCAGGTTCACCCATTTGCTCTACCGACCTAATAAACTGTGCTTTTCTTGTGGGGAAAAAATCACCAACCCCCCAGCTTATCTATACATGAACCTGTGTCTCCAAGAAGAGCTTTTCAACCATCTTTAGGCATTAACCAGTATTGAGAAATCCCTGAGAGCAACCTTATTTGTTCAGATTGGGCTGTGTATTTGCTTTCTGAGTTTCTAAACACTTACTAAGGAAAACAGGGGGCAAATGCCCATCTTCAGTGGGACCCTGAATTAATAGCTGTCAGCCCATTGCCTAGGAAATGGTCAGGACACCAGACTGCTGCTTACCCACACAGTTCCATGTCCAGGTTCTTCCGCAGGTCACTCACCATCAGGAAAAAAGCATAAAGTTCCTTGAAATCAATGGGAGACTCTGTTTATAAAGCTGACTGTATGATATTGCCCTTTGTCTTTGCTTCAGCATCAAGGACGTCAAGGCCTTTAAGCCACGTAGAAGGCAAGCATGCCTGCCCCCAGTCCCCTGCAGGCTGAGAAACTAATGGTGAATTCAGATATATCATCCTAAGTGACAATTAATTGACCTCAAAGTTGCAGCAACTCCAGAGGCATCATTGCTGGCTCTATTGTTCTTTAATATGTCATTCAGAGAAGGTCAGCAGGCTCCTGCAAGAGACATTTGAAGGACTTGCTGAAGCAGATTGCCAGCTCAAGAGAAAATTAAATTATGATTCCTTAGACTCCAATTTTATCTTATGGTTGGTGATTCGTGTGCAGAGCACAAAAGAAAGGAACAGACATCTCAACATTTCTCAAAAGCTTTTAGTTTTCAAGGGACCTACAAGAGACATCAGAAACTGTTTGCAGTACGAGAGCAGTGGGTACAAAGATAGTGTCTCACCCTTGCCAGATAGCTTTGCTACACCCTGTTGATATATTAATGTCACTGAAAAATCAGCTGTAAATCAGAAATGTAGGTCTCATAGGGTAACCAAACACGGCTAAAGACCTGCTGAGTTTGGAAATAAGAAGTCCTACACTAATAAAAAATTAAAGAACTTCACTCAAAAAATGGATGTAAAAAAAGCACGGAGATGCCCCTTCCCAGTATCCAAATCTTCAAACTCACTTTCAGAGTACCTTAAGAAAACAAACTATTTGTTTTGTGTCACAGCATTAAAACCCACAACCATCCTGTGCTGGTTTTTGGTGGGGATAGAGCTAATTTTTTTGATTTGTGATTGAAACTGTGTTGATATCTCGGGGATGTTTTAGCTATCAATGAGCAGGGCTTATGCAGAGTCAAGAACTGTTCTGCCTCTCACCCCACCCCACCAGCGAGGGGGCTGGGGGTGCACAAGGAGCTGGGAGGAGACACAGCCAGGACAGCTGACCCCAACTGACCAGAGGGATATTGCAGACCATATAAAGCTGGGGGAAGAAAGAGGAAGGGCAATGTGGGGGGCTGGTTTTTTTTATTTTTCCTAGGCATTTTAGCAGCCTCGAAACTCAAACCTGCAACCCACCCAGCTACTGGGAGTGACAGGGCAAGGGTGGGTATCTGAGGTAGAGGGCTATGCCAGTGTGCAGTACTGGTCACCACTCCAACTCCAGCATCCCTATAAGCACCACCACCCAGCAGAGACAGCTGCTGGTGAGAACTGCAATGGACATCAGCTCCAGACCCACGCTGACTGCCCTGGCTACTTTCTTTGGACACTTTGCAATCTACTTTCATGACTTTTAAGCATCATCTTCTTAACTCATTTGTGGTGGTGGTTGAAATTTTAGGATCCTATCCCCTCCCAAAGTCATCTCTTCTTTCAGGCTTTAACAGCTTCTTTTAGGTTTAGCAGTGTAAGTTCCTATCTCCCTCCTTCCATACACACAGTACATCTGTAAATGAGAGCCTGAGAGCTACACGAGCTCAGAAAAGGTGTTTCAAGAAATGCAATGACAGAAAAGGAAAAACAGCAATTTCAGTTAATGAGGGATGTTACATAGTTTGATGCAAAAGAAATAGGGCCTGACATCTTCCTCTGATTTCTGTGCACATTTATGTGTAGCTGTGGGTATAAACCCCATTTTTTAAATCATTTGTGTGCTACAACATACCAGTCTAGGCTGGTCAAAGTACAACATTGGTGACTATGCAGTCAAGACTGCAAAGAATTTCGAATTGCATTTAACAAACCAGAAATTCTGAGTAACATCCATAAAGGTTGAAAACAACTTTATTCAACAGCTATTGTGTTAAGATGGAAATTATTAAACATCTTTTTCTTTGGTTAAGCAGGCTCCCTCAAAAAGCTATTATCAGCTTTTTTTACCAGGAACGTAAAGGGGCTATTTCAGAAAACAGCAAATTAAAATTATCATCAAAGTGTTCAGATGTAGGCAGGCGGATGTGATTTTCACACTCATGCCTGTTTCTGAGAGAGGACAAGCCTTTCTAGTACACTTTGGGTACCATGAAAAATCATGAGAAAATTCCTGTACTTTCAGACAACAAGGTGGTAGCTATAAAGCATTTGTAAAACTGGAGCTGGAATTTGAAGTACAAGCATGGACATGACAGAAACAAAACCCATTGACGTATGTGGTCCTTTATAATAAGGGCTTTGCTATCCCACACATTTTATGTATGTGAGGTTCAAACGTACGTAAGAAATGCAGTTAAGGCACTGAAACCCCCCAGGGCTGGAAAGTGAAAAGTGCCTTATGGGGTCTGAATCACTCTTTTATACAGTCCTGCTCCTTTTCCTGTCCCTGGGCTCACTCTGGATGGGGAGCCATCCCTACCTCCAAGGCAGCACTGAGGGGGGGGACCTGCCAAGACTATGGGCAGGGAGGGTCCATCACTTGCCCAGTACAGTCTCCTCAAAGCCAGACACCTTGTTACTTCTGATGCAAATTTATGCTTAAAAAGTAATGTAAATTTCTGTACTTGGGCACAGAAACCAAAATGAAAGAGCATAAGAGTCTCAGCATAAGAGTCAATCTGTATATTGGCTAGTTTGATTAATACATTGAAGGGGAAAGCTATATCAGAAATACAAAACCTTATTATAAAACGATGAAAACATACTTACTACATCTGATTAAACAAAAGAAAGCAAGTTCCTTGGATAGCACACAAGACCTTTGTTTGTTTTGGTTTATTAATAAATCCTGATAATTGTATTCCATTGCTTTGCTTGTAAGAACTTAGCATCAATATCGTATTTGTTTCCATTAAAATAGTGATTTATAGGCTATCTCTTAACTAAAACCATTACAGAAAGATCAATTTATCAGTAAACTTTAATGGGCAAATAAACTGGAGACAACATGTTCAGTTCAAATCAGATTTAGCCTATTATTGGGTTTCAGGCTAAGGACACAGAGAATTGAACCTTTATATATTAAACAATAATGTAAGCAAATGCAGTTTGCAGCTTTGTTTGTTAGCTGGATTTCCAAAAGCAACCATAGGCTTCTTCACTGTTAACCCTTTATTTTGTGTTCAATTTGAAGCAGAAATTCAGGAATATGATGTGACAGGGCTATTTTGTATAATTTGTATAATTTCCATCTGACCCACAGGAAAAGGAATCCAGCAACATTCTGCAAGGAGTTAACAAAAAGGTTTTCTTGAAGTTTGCCCACCCCAGGAGATCTGCCCAAGCATCCCTGAGGCTGCAGGAAGGACAGCAGGCAGGTTTCCGAGGAAGGACAGCAGGCAGGGCAGCCTGTGCCTAGAGACTGGCTCCAGGGTGGGCACTACCACTTTGTGGATGTAAATCAAAGCAAGTGCTGCCCTCCCTGGGATGGACTCTGGGAAGGATGCTGGGATGACAGGAGGTCCAGCCCCAGGTGTGTTGTCCCAGTCCCTCACACAGAAGAGGACAATGATACAGGTTACTGCTGTGTTGGCCGCACAGAAAGGCTATTAGACACTCAGTTCATTCAATGGATAGGAACAGGAATTTTGTCTCAAATGCTTTGTGGTGTACAAGTGGTGCTCAGTGTGTCAGAAGCTGCCAGAGACCAACCATGCAGCAAACCTGGTCTGCAGCAAGGGGACCTGGCCACTGGCAGCAAGTGCAACCATGCAGCTCCTCAGCACTGCGCTCCTCAGGCTCTAGCAAGAGCCAGTGTTAACTGCGGGAAGTATCTGAGTATGCTTATGCAAATCTGTACATACTATGCCTTTAAATGTGTCTATTTTCCTTTTGCCTAAATGTGTTTAAGGGCAAACAGCAGTGCCTGTCAAATTCTTGGCTTTTCTTTTTATTATTTTTGAAGACATCACAGATATCTTTGCAGCGAACCAATTTACTGATTTGGTCTGAGAGATTATTACATGTCCTTTATGGTATAACCACCGAAAAATTGCACCATAAATACAGAGGTACAGTATCTGGTTAGATGAGAAGCTTTGGTTCTCACTGAAAATACTTTGTGTTTCCCATATGCTGATACCTGATCTGCATGTTAGTAACAATGACACATCACTGGGGCAGCTCACCAAGTGTTTTGTCACATAAAGTAAGCACATGTGAAAATAATTTCATCAGTTATAGCCATGCAGTGTCTATTTGTGCATCAAAATTATTAATTATTAAACAATGCATTACTAACACCAATGTTTGTAAAAATTCCCTTACCCTCACTGCAATGGAGTTCAAGCGATTTACTCTTTTACTGCTTATTTCTAACTGATCTAAATAGGACACTGGCAATAATGAACCAATTTCAGTCCAAAGCAATTGAGACATCTGCCGTGGCCCTGGGGCCAGGAGCTCGCATCCTGCCCAGAATGTGTTCCACACTGACAAAGTTGTACATCCAAACGAACACTCCCTCAGGCAAGGCATAGCGCTGATCACCACAGCACACTGCTGACAGGCACCATGGCTAAGCAAAATCTGGACAACTGCAGAAATTACTTTTTAAACTATAATAGCCAAAAAAAAAAAAAGAGAGATAGAAGCAGAGTGAGTAATTTGGTATCTCTGCAAGTAGCACACTTAAAGGAAATGTGTGGTTAAGAACCTTAACTACAGTGTAGGCTTTTATGGCTATTTCAGATATGAACCCTTACAAGAAAAATCTATCCTTAAGAGAGCAAGGAAGACTTAGGTGATATCTGGTCTCTGTTCTACCATAAATTCAAAATCATGGTAATGTCTTTTGTATTCTGTGTACCTGATCCACACATGCACAACAGCTCTGCCATGCATTGCACATGTCAGATTTATCATGTGGGTCAGGAGCAATTCATCCTGCAGATGCAGGGAGCATGATGTGTCTGGAGCCTCTCAGACTGGCGGCCAGTGCCCAGCAGCTGTTGGCTCTTGGCTGTTGGATTTCCAGATTTCCAGTCTGAGCTGCTGCTCACCCTACTTGCTGGGCATCCAGAAATGTGGCAAATAACAAAAACCAAAACGAAACAAGACAAAAACAAAACAAAAAAAGCAGCACAGCAACGTGTAAAGCAATAGTCTACCAAGAGTACAAGAAGCAGTAGAGCTGGCGGACATGTGCCTGTTTTGCCTACACCTTTTTACTAGGCAGGTGCAACTGAAATAAAAATTGTGACATGAAAAATGCCAAAAAGAAAGAAAGAAGAAACTGGTCAAATTCTATTAACATGAGCACAAATTAAATGCCTAGCTGCTGTACATGCCTTTGAAAATCTCTGACCTAAATTGAGAGAGAAATATCCTCTGCAGAACACACAGAATGCCAAATACAGATTTTGGATTCATCTATGAAAATAAAAAGATTATGTTACTATCAGAGAGAGTACAGTGAAGCATCAGCCCTCCCTTAAACCCAGTTACATACATACATACATAAATAAATCCCTGACCTGCCAAATTTCCTTAGCTGATGTAAACTGTTTTTTAAGATATTTCTATTACATGAATAAACATCACATCCTATATTTTTGTCAACTGAGTGTAAGGATTTAAAGAAGACAGATCAAGTTTATTTTAGATTCCCTAAGGAAAAACAAACCCATCTGTCCTCACTCCTTCCCCGCTGTTTTACAGTGTTCACTATTAGTTATTTCCGTAACACACCTACATTTATCCTTATCTGCAGGAGGAACATTTATCTCACAAATATTCCTGTCAAATGGTTCTAAAGTGCCAGCAGTTAAAACAAGAAAGTGAATCCCCACAGAAATGCGATTTATAACATCAGAAAGGAGCTAAGGTGAGCTCTAACCTGGTGAGTCTAAGGCTGATGCTGTGACACCTCTCACACAGAGTAACACGGGAACAGACAGAAGAAGTTGAGAAACAAGTATAATGGGCAAAAGAGAAGTGTGATGCCTGCTTTACTACATAATGCTGGGCTTGTTATCATAACGGTGCTTCTTCAATAGCTTCTGGTTGAAGGCATCACAGTTGCTTTCTCTTTTCCTCCTCACAAGTGGCATTTATAAAAGGTGAAGCACGGCACTCCCAGTAACAGAGGTGCAGTCCCAGTTCGGAAAGTCCCCAGCACTTGAAGATTTGTCTTTATTGTCACCAGTGCACCACAAGATCACAGTCCATGTCCCTTTTTGCAAGAAAATTCTCCTCTAAAATCAGAGAAATCTTAAAATAGTGTATTATCAAGTCACAATTACTTAAGCCATCAGAACTGATGGAAAGCCACGTTTACTGACCTTCAAAATACACCTGTAGGGGATGATGCTCTGCAGAGTTCCATGGCAGTGACACTTCAGCTTTCTACAACTGTCATGCAGGTCAGTAGGAATACGTGTACACATGGAAGTGTTTTGAAGCTCCTTGCTATTTAAATGTTGACTCAACCCAACATTTACAAATGATCCTGTATCACAAACTTCTATTGACAAAATAACATAATGTACTGTCATAACAATGGTTTTACACAGCTATTTCCAGGACAGCAGCAGTTTACAACACAATTTCTGTTGTGTTTTTGCTTTCTGTGTCGGGACTTTAGTTTCACTCCCCCTTATCTCTACTGGCAGTGCTGCTGCTCCCATCCATGCTGAGGTGTGAGTGTGGCGTGTTACCATCCTGGTAAGAAAGTTAGGACTGCAGCAACTGAGCTGGAAATTTTATTTCTCAAAAGCTGCTTACTGCATGTCTCACCTCTGCAGCATGCAAGCCTCCGAGGCACGTCTCTTTTAACACACATTTCCACGTCAGTGGATTTGGTGAGTATATCAAGACAGTTTTGTTTAATGTAGCTCTGAGCTGTGCTGTTTCATTAGTCTCAATGGCAACATCTCAACTTACCTGAGCTGCAGGTTTATGTTTCTCTGCACTGACAGTCTGAACACAATTTAGCTTGTGCTCCAGATAATCACAAATCCCATCTGTCTTTGCTTTAAGAAAGACAGAGATCCTTCTGGGGAGGACCCTGTGCTGTTCTGTCTGCTAAAACTCAATCTTGTGGTACCCATTTAAGATAGATGGAATACAAGGAGACAGCTGGAGCAGGCAAGGAACCACACACTCTGGCCACATCACCCACAATGTTCCCACCCGTGCCCTCCCATGGAGCAGCAACATAGATGAGAGACAAGGCTGGCACTGGGCCCCTTTCCACGGCTGCTCACACACAGCAGTGCAGACACAACTGCAGACCTCAAGCTGTTCCCCATGTCTTTCTAGTAAACAAACTGTCTGGTCGAGGCAGCTTCGGCATGACATAGCTGGGAGGTTGTCAATGGAGATCCCTACCAGAATGGTGTGAATGTTTTGGCACAGTGTGTGCTGGGAAGAGAAACCCCCGGCACACAAGTCAAGGGCAGTGAAGAGAAGAAAAGCATCCTGTCCCGTAAGGGATATCGAAACATAAAGACTATGTAGGAAAAGCTGAGGCTTTTTAAATCGCCTGAAGGAGACCAAGCTGTTTGCAAGAACTACTCTCATTATTTCTAACAGCCTGCCTCCAAGAGATATTGGACAGATGAGGTACGTTTAGATTCTGCTTCTGCAATTTTTTTTTTTTTAAATTCTATCTGAAAAAAACCACTTCAATAAGGTTTGACTGTATCATAAATTTCATGGTAAGTACTCCTTCTATTATAATGCCTACTGTTAACTGAAGTTGAATGTACATTTGCTTTCTATATGGCTTTATTCTAAAATCACAGTAGTCTTTGTAAAACCAATTCCAAGCACAAAGATATAAATGGTTTACTAATTTTTTTCTTTTATTTGCTTTGATTTATTTAAAAACAAAAACATTCTCACCATAAGCAAACACAAACAGCTTGCCTCAAACTTGAATTAAGTCCTATTTAAAGCACACCACAAGACTAATTTCTAGTCCTGGCAGCACAGTGATACTGATAACCACATTATGCTACAGAGCCCAACTGTGGCTTCCAGAGAAAACAGAACAGATGAGGAAAAATGCATCTACTTCTAAACAGAAATATTCCCAGTATTCCTCAGGCTTATTTAACAAGGATCACAGTACATGTGTTAGTGAATGTACATGTTGTTGGCATTAATATTAACCTCTCTGTAGGAATGCCATCTTTACCTCTGGAAAGATGAATGCTAAAACAATTCACCTTACACTAAAAATGTCTACTACACTAAACAGACAAAAATTGTATCAAATTTCATTTGCTTTACTTTTTTCTTCCATAGTTCTTGCAGCCTGCAAGACCACAGGACAATTTTTACTAACCCTTAAAGTATTTTCCACCATCATGTAACATTACAAGGTAATGAGTAACCTTTGAGTAATCTTCTACAATTTAATCCAGTCTGCAGAGCACAAAAGCCTGGCCAGCCTGTTCTATAAGTCAGCAATGCAAGTTTCCACAACTAAAAGAACACTTTGTGAATATTTGCTCCTACTAACAGATCAATCACTTAGACTCGCCATTCCCAGTCCATAATTGCTGAAGTGGTTTGGATGAACTGTTCATTAAGGATCTTACTGCTTCAAGTTTCAACAACATGGTTTGAAATAGAAGTTACTTCAATGTACCCTTGCAAGGCTTGAGGTCTGCAGCATCAGCAGACCAGAGGGTCAACAAAATAAAAGTAACAGCTGAGTGGCTTCCACATATGGTAGCACAGTGGTTACAATTCCCAATGACAACATGAAACCTCCTGCACCTTTGACCTAGAATTAAAATCACGCCTTCATTAACCTTTATCAGTAAAATGAGTGGTCACACAGAAGTGTTCAACACCAGGCTGGATGAGTCTTTGAGAAACCTGGTCTAATGGAAGGTGTCCCTGGCACCCAGGGCAGGGAGGTTGGAACTAGGTGATCTTTAGGGCCCCTTAAAAGGTCCCCACCAAACCATTCTGTGATTCTATGATCTCTCTGCTGATACACCTCTTCCATGTTTAAAACATCTATTGAAACTACTGTGATCTCATATGTGCTTTTTTTGTTGAAACTGCACCTCAGGATTAACAAATGCCATGGCACAAAACAAAAACCACAATCATGGTTTGCTGCAGAACAGAAAACAAAACCCTTGTCTTCTAACACTGCAAAGTAATCCGAAGTAGTGGTTTCTTGTTGCGGTGGCAAAGTCCACTTTACAGCCCCCATGTTGCTTTCAAAGTGGTCTCTCCCTAAACCACTGCGCTAGAAAGTTCTCCCTTTACCGAGACCCCACTGGTCACTGACTCTCTCCCCCCTCCCATCCCTTCTCCCATTGGCCCCTGTTATGTCACTGACCCTTGCCTCTGCCCCCTAGCCCTCAGACCATTGTCTTCTGATGCTCTGCCCACCTTTGGGACCCTTCGGGATAAAACCACACATGCGTTTCATTCTTGGTTCTTTGTCCCTGCTTCCTTGGAGTGTGTTGGTTTCATGAAACGCCTTGGAATCGCATACAGAGAACGCCTTGAGCCTCTTCATCTCTGGTTCATGCTTAGACCATGTGTGTGAGTGGCTGTTTGCGACTGCCTGTGAAGGTGAGATCGTGTGCACGCGTAGGTGCTATCGGAGTGCCGCCTAAGCACGTCCACGAGGGACCCTGTGGAATAAACGCAGCATTGATTCACCAAAGCCCTCCTTTCATAGTTCCTAGTATATGGTTCAAGTGCTGTTGTCACTGCCGAGGCAGGAGGGGACAGATCATTGAATCACAGAATCACTAAGATTGGAAAAGACCTTTAAGGTCATCAAGTCCACCTGTCAGCCGAGCACCACCACCATGTTCACCATTAATCTGTGTCCTCAAGTGCCATATCCACATATTTTTTTGAATGCTTTCAGGAAGAGTGACTCCACCACTTCCCTGTTCAATGCCTGGCAACTCTTTCCGTGAAGAAGTTTTTCCTAATATCCACCTAAGAAATAAACCTTCCCTGGCAAAACTTGAGGCTGTCTCTTCTCATCCTATCACTTGTTACTTGGGAGAAAAGTGCGACCTCCACCTCACTACACCTCCTGTCAGGCAGTTGTAGAGAATGATAAGGTCCCCCTTGAGCCTCCTTTTCTCCAGGCTAAACAATCCCAGCTCCCTCACCTGCCCCTCATCAGCCTTGTGTTCCAGACTCTTCCCCAGCTCCATTGTCCTTCTCTGGACACATTCCAGCACCTCAATGTCTTTCTTGTAGTGAAGGGCCCTAAACTGAAACCAGTATTTGAGGTGTAGCCTCATCAGTGCAGAGTACAGGGGACCAACCATTTCTGTTGTCCTGCTGGCCACACTACATCTGACACAAGCCATGATGCCACTGGCCTTCTTGGCTACCTGGGAATTTGGTGCCAAGGAACTAAGAGCCAGGTCCCAGGGACCTGAAGACCTTTTCCTGCATATCTCTAATCATGGCATGCCCACTCCCACCATAGGAGGTTGTGGGAATGCTGGACCCAAGCAGAGATGCACTGAAATCAGAACACACCCCCAAAGGCTGCAGCACCAGGGCACTCTTCTGTGGTAACACCCATGGAAACCTGTTCTGACCACAGCCTGCAAGTATGCTGAGCACTGACCTCCCCTGTACACCTAATTTAAACACGCCAGGTTCCTTGAGTGTTAGCAACATCATCTGTTTTCCATAGGCAACAAAGGGATTTAGATCCAAGTAACTGCAGCATACCTACAACTCCCCAGAGCAGTGTTCCCATCATTAAATTGCTGAGCATTTACAGCAGACACTAAAAAAACGCTGTTGACCTTCAAAGCTCTAATTCAAGCTCCACCACTTCCCAGATTCAAAGGTACCAGAAATTAAAAGCTGTGTTAAAGTACCATAGAAAATGAAGAGGGCTAGAGAACAAGCTGGAAAACAACTATAGGACTTAGCAGTACACTTCCACTTCTCATATCCTTTTTAAGACCGTAGGAACTCAACAGTAGGTCAAGGCTGGAAGAATAAACTCTCATCTTACAAACCTAAGAAGTAGGTTTGTCCAAAGTATTTGAAAAATCGTGTTATCTATCTACTGATGCAATCCTGTTGATGTATCCTTGTAAAACACCTTATTCCTTAACCCCCAGCACACCTGAAGCGTGTGTTGTGTTCGTACAAGAGCGATTCCATTAGCCTTATCCAAAGTGTCATCAGTTTGGTGCAAAACTCTGGCTGCTGTGCACTGCAAACAGAGCAGGCAGGCCTGCTCCCTTGAGACTGCATGAACACCCATCTGCATATTTTCAACAATATACCTAACTTCATACCTGAATTTGTAACTATTCCCAGGGAATCCTACGCAGCCTGTAGAAAATAAACATGGCAAAAGAGTGAAGATCTGAAGTCCTTACTGCTTCCTAAAAACATCCTATGACAGGTTTCTGTAAAGCAATGGTTACATAAGTAAAAGGTAAAAAAAAAATTGTCCCCACGTTTGCTGTTTTCCTGCTTTTTAAACCAATTTCTGAACAACAAATTTACCTAGAGAAAAAATCCACACCACTAAAAAACCCAAACAAACAAACAAAAACAAAGCAAGCAAACAAAAAGAAAAAAACCCCAAACACTATTGCAAGGAAAGCTCATTTAGAATCATATGCCAGCTTTTTTTTACAGTCTTCCCTGTACTTCACTTCTCAAAAAGACCAATCCACAAGTGGCAAGACCATGGAAAAGCATTATATGGAAAGCTGCAAACATGAAGGAATCTTCAGAGAATCTCCTCTTGATAAGAAAGTAAAGTAACATTAACTTCACAGCCAGAGAAACTGAGGTAAGGGGAGGTCACGTGAATGACCTGGCAGAGCCAGAAAGCAGCACTACTGCACTGCAGCTGGTTGTTACTAGTAATACTTTTTGCAAACAGCCTTCTAACAGGGGACTTTAACAGGTAAAATCAGGAACCTGGCTTTCAGGGGTTTGTGGTCTAAGTTGCATGAAAAAATGGTACGTGTGCTGTAAACACTGGAAAGCTGGTGAGCAGAGCTCTCAGTACAGCCAGCAAAGGACACACCGTGTTCTGGCTCTGGAGAACCATCACTAGGTGCATTTCTTAATCATTCAAATGGGCCAATTTTAACCTTTTTGTCAGAAATATGCTTCACATAATTTATATGTTAATTTGAGTTTTTTTGCAAGATCCCAAATGAGGCAGCTAAAGCCAACTTTTAGAAACAGCACAGAAGACAACATTTTGAGCAAGGATGCATCTCCCTTACTACTGTCCAAATATGTTCAGAGAAAACAGGTATTAGAGGATCGCTAATTAATAAACATTCAAACATTCAGGTAGGGTTCTCAAAGCTGAAGTAAGGCTACTGATCTCTTATTTTTCCCAGCCTAACCAGAAGTTGTAGAGGGAAACAACAGAAGGTAGTTGTACCAGGCAGCTTTGGGGTCTCTTCTCACTCCTCCCTTTCCCCCCGACAACCTGCTCAACTCCTGTGTTAAATTCTGCCTCTGTCTGAAGCTGTAGGCATCCACTTTCAGTTCACATCCTAAAGTGGGGAGGAGCAAACAGAGATGGCTGGGGTCCCAGGAATAGCTAAGACCACAGCCCCATGTGATGGACAGCATGGTCCCACCTTGCATCCTCACCCGCCCACCAAGACCATTCTCCCCTAAGCAATGATGAGAGACAGCCATTTGCCACACAACTTCCCATGTTTTCTTTTGCCTGTTGGGTGCATGTAAAACCTGCATGTGAAGCGTGAAAGTAACTTCATAAAAGAACTGTTAATAAAACCCAATGCTTTATTCAAGTCCAATGAGCTCTCTCAGTGTCAGTGAATTTTCTTTGACTTTTGTTAAGCTAACTGAAGCACTCTTATCTTACACCTGCACACATAAAGAATGAAACTCTGCTATTAAAAACTGCTGTTGTCAAGGTACATGTATTTAGAAATAAAATTATTCAGTCAGTGCTTCTTTTGGACCCTCAGGCTAGTAAGACCTGGTACAGTATTAGTTAAACATATGAATAAAAAAAAATTTGTTAAAAGGCTTTCACCTTCCTTTAATTCTACAGATCTGGGGTCCACTATGATCCCAATTAAAAGTACCTACCACAAAATACTGGAGGGGTTTATATAGCATTTTTAAAATGCTTCAAAAGGGTTGAATACTCTTTTAAGTCACACAGAAATTTGTAAAGAAATGGTTCGTAAGGTACCATTTACAATGGAGTTCCATGGTTTGCAGCCATCCTGTTAATGAGAACTGTGTGACAAATAAGAATGCATTTCTTTTCTAAACATTAATATAATGAACATCAGCTTTCTAGTATTCACCATATTCACCATTCTTCCTCTATTACTGATTTAAGAGCACATTCTGAACTGAATTAAACCCAGAGCTTTTATACAAATTAATTTGAAACCCAAGAATGGAATTGGCATTTGCTATCCATTAGCATGTTTCTGTTTCACATGAAAAATACTCTCCAAATATCCATTAAGAAACCTGAGAATTTATTCTCCATGCAGGGACTGAAATGTAGCACACCTATAACTGTGGACAAGTGGAAGCCCATTAGCAGTTACTGTCATCATCCATGAGATCAGCTGTGGGGAGATCACAAGAGAGCAGGCAGAAAAGCCACACAAAGGAGAAAAATATAATCATTTGTAAAATATTCTGTTTTATGTCATACTATGCCCACTAAATAATTAATTACAAATGCATCAGTCGCTGTTAAAAGAAAAAGAAAAAAAAAAAGAAGGGGGGTGGAAATTAATGAAAAGCTCACAAATGTATCAAATAAAAAAAGTACAAGCAGCGCTGGTGCTCCAAGCCGCCCAGGTTAAACGCTGAAGAAAGCACTGCCAGCAGCAATCGCCTGCAGGCATCCCACGCGTGATTAGCGCCTCGATGCCACAGAAACCGCTCTGTCGAAGAAACCCTCTGACCTGAGGATCTTGACACCAGGAGCCAAATGCAAACCGTGTAATCACCCGTTCCAGATGGCTCTGCAAGCGCAAAGCCACGCTGCCTGCACCCAGTTTTGCACAGCAAGAGTACCACAGAGGGCAGAAGGAGTCTCTGTTAATTACTGCCCATTGTTGGCATCACCTAAAATTCCTATTCATTTTTGGATTCTATCTGTAAATAAAAATTTCCATTAAAATGCCTCAGAGGAAACACATTCCCATGAGTTAAAGATGTGAATCACAGATAAATACCCTGCCTGTTACCATGATTTTATGTGAATACAAAATGAGGCTTTCAAAAACTACTGCACATAAAGCATGAATGTCTTTATTCTGGGAGGAAAAATCATTGCTGTAGAAGAGCCTCTCTCCTTTATCCCCTTCCCTGGCTATAGCAGAGACAGACAATCTCATGTTTTTGAGATTTTACATTGCCACAGATTCATTTCTTTCACTTTACAGGCGAGACAGCTGATAACTTGCTACCTGAAAGGCAACTGTATGGGTAGGAAACCACCCAAAAAAGGGAAACGGCTCAGACAAGAGAGTTCACAGTGGTTAACCTCCTGGAACACATTAGCTACACCAACTCCCAGTTGCCCAGACTAAACAACCCTGAAAACCTCTTGATTTTATTCACTGACAGGAAATGATTCAGATACAGTTCTGCAAAGGGAGTCAACAAGAAGATGTAAATTACGCACACTCGCTGTACTACATTTTACTGTGAAACAATCGAGTATAAAAATTATTCAGCTCTGATGTAATTTTTTCTTCCTTCCTTCCTTCTTTTTAATGTTTTTCCCCTTGGTTGACACAGCTAAAATATAACACGTGATGCTTTTACTGTAAAACTTCAATACACATAATTTTTAAAAATATACATATCCTACAGACTCCTGAGAGAGTAATGTGTCACCAGGTGTGAGAGAAACTGGGGTCTCTTACAGAGAATGGTGCCTGCAGATAAAGAATAATGAAAACCAAAGTGCTATCAGGTCTAGGGCTGCAAACAGATAGACTTCCTTTTTCCTTTAAAGCTTCCTTTTCATAAGAGAGATTTACTTACCAACATTAATGTTAAACATTCATCACTGAACAAGCACATAGAAGGATCACAATCTTTTCTGGCTCCACAACTCATCCCAACTGCTCTATGAAGCACAGCTATGGCCACAAAATTAAAAGCCCTTTATCCCTTGTCGAAGTACCTGGTTCCAACAGCAGCAGAGCACCACATTTACCTGAAAATACCATCAACCTCCCTCCTCCTAAATGTATCTGTACAAATGAAACAGCCAGACTCCAGGCTGAACTTTCATGGTAAGTCAAAGAATTCATACCTTTTAAAAAAAATTTAACTGTATTGTCCCTATATATGCATATATATAGTTAAAGCCACACAAAGCAGTCAGAGGAATAATATTTGGGATAAACCACCAGCATTCCTTCACATTTTGGTGATCAGACAAGCTCTAATGTGTTGACTACTCCATTATCAGACACCCGGAGCACTGCTGTGATCAAGGACAGATTAGAGATCCAGCAGCTTGTCCCTATCATCTGCTCCAGACTGTTGATGCGGACAACTGGCAATTATTTCCTATTGTCCTTATTACAAAAAAAAAAAAAAAAAAAAAAAAAAAAAATTTAAAAATCCCAAGAAGCCTAGTAAAAACCCCTTATGGTCCATTATCATTCAGGCTTTAATTAAGAGCTGCAACCACATGCTTACATGCCATGCTGCCAGGCAGGACCCATGCTCAGGATTGCTCTTTTCCTGAGACTACTTCTGCAGCTCTTCATGCCAGCAAGGACTTACCTAAAATGAGGCCGGGGGGAGATGCAGGAGGAAGTGTCTGGTTGAGCAATTTGACCTCATACAGAACTCCAAGGGCTGCAAATGGGTAAGAGAGCAGCCATCTCCCTGCTCACATGCTGAGTGAGGCTTGCTGGGAATCAGCTGCTCTTCCAAGTCATGGGAGGAGGCAGCTCACAAAATGCCAGCTTGTGACATTCTAAAATACAGGTTTTGCAGTGTCCAGATTCCCACAGCTGGAGCAATGGTGCTGGGCAGGGCACAGCTCAGAACACCCTGGCACTAAAACCCCTCACATGTTGGGCTGACCTACCCTGTTCCCATGCTCATGTCAAATTGAGATGTTTTCCTGGATATCTGGGTATATTGTAGTGGATTCTTCCATGCTATCCTAGGGATCTATAAACACTAGCAGGGCTCATCCTGCTCCTACTGTTTCCTTTGAGTTTTGATCTTACATTTAATAAAAAAATGCTGCTAAGTGACTTGTAGCCTCTGCTGAATCAGGCCATCAGGAGACAAGTGGTTTGTGGATCTTTCCAGAATGACTTTTTCATTGCAGTTGTCTCCCGTAAGAGAAGGCTGAAGGCAATGACCATTCACATATACAGTGTTGGCAAGCACAGGCCAAGAGTGCTCTACTGCCTTACCCCACTTTTAGGAGGGTCATGTGAATTAGCAGGAGGCACCAAAAGTGATCAGGGTCCTGCTGGGTCACAGTGTGTCACCTCTGAGGAAGAAGTGGTCTCTAAGACCATCCAAAGCCCCACGTGCACCAAGGTACTCACTGGTAAGACAACAGCAGCCACTAGGTAGAATTAGTAAACACTGGGCATCCTGCAAGTAAATGTCCAAGTCATCTGGTTAAAGCAAGGCTTAAGTTTGGGATCTTTTCCTAGAAATGACCACGTATTGGCTCAAAATACCATACAAGATGGCCAAATGAGGCTTGGTATGACTGCAGCTAAATGTGTCTGTGAATAAGGACACCTGCAGTGAACAACATAACTGAGCAGACAGGGAGGAAACACTGCAGGGTCACATAAAGCTGGGGATTGAGAAACATGTGAGCAACCTGCAGAGAAGGCAGGGGACAGGGCAGCAGTGGTTCAGGCAAATGCTGCCATGTCTGAACAGCCAGGGTGCAGTGCAGGCTGGTAGTACAGAGAGGCTGTTCCCTGCTTGCACAGGAGATGAGAAACAAAATTCAGTGGAAGGCACTCCCCAGAGATGGGGGCACAAGGACGACACTGCAGTTGTTTGGTTCACCCTTCCTCCCCTTCCAGCACCCCTGTGTGACCAGCACGGTGAGGGGCTGGGAGCGGGACACACACCGAGCCCGTGGCAGTGTCGAGTGTGCAGAAATCACTGATGGCTGCCTGTAGGGGGTTACTGCTGGGCCACGCTTAAATGAGTTCTGTCATTAAAACAGCAGCACCTTTAAGTCCCATAGCCTGCACATCCAGAACACAGTCCTTCTGTTCATCCTCCTCCACCAGTTGCCAGCTGTAAAAGTTTAGTGTTCCTAACACAATCCTAATGTAAGCACAGGCAGTAAAAAACAAAGTGCTAAACCTAGTTCTTCTATTTTTACATTTGTTTCAGACTGGAATTCGCACAACTTGCTAACCATATGGTTTACAGGGCTCACCGGTCCTGCAGGGCTCACAGGACTCATCAAACTTAAAACTGAAGAGTATACTTGCTTCTGAGTTCTGCAATGATTATGTTGTCCTATAAATCACTGTCTTCACTCCCTGGCTCCTCATCAGGAGCCAGGATTTTTTCACACCTGCAGTGCTGAGGACTTTAAGACACATCTCCACCAATCGTTACTGCGGGATGGCAAGGAAGGCATGGGTGAAAGAAGATGCATGGGTGAAAGAACAGCTTTGACATTTTTTTCCTGTAAACACAGCAATCCAGTTACTTTGCTAGATGGAGAACCTGGTAGGGGAAATCACCTTGTTGATATTTAAGAATAACCTTTATACTTTCAAACCAGAACTGTCACTTTGTATCTCCATTTCTTACGAATATTTCAGGAAGTAGGCCATATATAATTAAAGATGCCTATGACACTTGCAATGTTCATCGTCCCTGCAACAGCTGACAAAGAGCAGTAACCCCAAAACTACATTTTATAGTCCTGCTTTTTGCCTAACTCCTTCAGGTCCTCTCTTATGAATTAATCAAGTGGAAGATTTCAGCTGTTTTCTTAAACAATTCCTGATAGGAGGACGTAAGTCACCACCTTGCCTTGTGCTAAATAGATGCAGACAGGTACAGCCTGAACAGAGTTCAGTAGCTACTTAGAGGAAATTATCTCTAACCTCAAGTCAGCCCTTTACTTCTGCAGAGGACATATCAGAAACATGTTTAATTGAGAACACACTACTGGAGTTAACCACAGGCAAAACTGTAGTAACAGAGATTAACACAAGTATGCATTTAAAGCCTCTGTTGAACTAGGGCCTTGAGTGAATACCTCACTTGGGAATGGGGAATTATCGTCAGAATACCTGTATTTCTAACAGGCCACTGGGAACTCCTTTCAAAATTGGTTCTGAAATACTCTTGTTTTCAACATCCTAGTATCAACTCTACTTGGGAAGCAATGGAATTCATTTAGAGAAATGGTTCAGAAAAACAGATGGGTTGCATGTCATGTCTGGGCTCCTTCAAAACCTGTTTCCTTCCTGTATTTTCATAAAACTGACCAATACCAAAGGGAATAAAAGTTATGAACCCCATATGCTTTGAATACGTAAAACACCTATATTCTGGTCCTAAAGCTGTTCGGCAAACCCTTCTGTTTCTTAGGAGAACTCGGCTGTTAAGACTTGGTGACCTCTTTGTTTATAATATTCATCCATTCAATACCACTGACAAAGTGACTGCTTGCTTTGATGGCTTGTGGTAAGCCTTGCCAAGTTAAACAAAGGACTCCCTGCTATTAATCTGCTCTGCTGATTTCTCTCTTATTTGGCTGAACCCGTTTGTCAAACAGTTATAATAGCTATAAATACTTCATATTAACTCACAGTAGCCCCAAAGCAAAGACAAGCTATAAATTTTCAGGACAGGTGACAATTTCCAAAGTCTGAAAGAAAGACCCTCACATCTAAGTGGCTGAAGTGGTTACACTTTCCAGCTCTGCTTCCCATTGCTGATAGCACAGATTGAACATTAAAACACACACCCAATCAAGAAACTAGCCAAAAGCATCCTTTAAAGATTAACAAAGAGGGCTCCTAGCAATGCAAGAACAACAGGTTTACAGTTTTAAGGACTGCTGACTTCTGAACTCACTATCTCCACTGCCATGACCTGGCACAGTCTCTGTTGCCTTCATGTGCTGTTCAGTACCTCCATTCGTGTTCCTTGCCAGCTGGTGGCAGGAGAGCAGGGCGTTTGGACTAGATGTCCTCCAGAGGTCCCTGCCAGCCTCACACACTCAGTGCCTCTGTGATCTACCAGCAGTGTGCAGGGACACACTCTTCATATTCAGACCCAGATTATTCCACATAGCCTGTGAGGCACGTCAGCCCTGTTTCAGTACTTCTTCACAGGCACCTGTTAAGGAGCCTTTGGGCTGTTTTCATCCTACCAGGTGTGTTTGCTCCTCAACACCCCCAGGAGTCCTGGTCCCCTGGCCCATTACCTGGGCTAAAAACCCAGGGCATGTTGCCTCTTCCTTCCAGTCCTTCATACAAATGTGTCTGGTAAGAAGTATTGAATGTGGGTAACACTGTTATTTATTCTGAACTCATTTAGAAGGCTTTAGTGCATTAAGTAAGTTTATAGTAGAAGATAATTTTAGAAATTTTATTAATATGCACTGCATCTTAGCAGAGGCATGTGTAGAAGTTACAGTCTGTGTATGCCCAAATCAACTTTACTCACTTTAGTAGGAAATGAGACAATCAAAATACAATTCACTAGTAAGAGACGAGCCAGGGCCTTTCCACTGGCAAATAGCAGAAAAACAAACTGATCATAAATACCCAAGAGAAAGATGTGTGTGCCTTGTACAGAAGGAGAAATACAGTGTTTCTGTTAGCTATAGATGAATTCGTTTGTCTTAGCAGACCATCTTCTATCAGTAACATTTGTTATTTTTAAGGTAAAAATAGCAACGTTTATATTGAAATAAAATAATGAAGCAAAGGTTAACAGAGGCAGTGAGTTGAAGTGAGACCAAACTTTCCTTCTTAATAGACTGACCCCCTTGCTATCAACCTTCAAAGGAAAATACAGCTCCTGAATAAAAACATTTATATTCTTCTTTATTTGCTTTTCTTGTTGTTACAGGAGCTGCTTTGCCAGATGGTAGTTAGCAGATGAGCAGTTTCCAGTGATGTGGCTCCTGACCTGTACTGCTGATGTACATGATATTTAAGGGCTACTGGGTCAGCACGTAACATCTGCCTGGCAAATCCTAACCCTTTCAGAAGGACAGGTGACAACCCCGTCAAGAGCACCACCAAAGGAAACCTGAGACAGCTGCAGCAGCAGAGGCATTTATTCCCTCCTGACTTTTCTGGGAGCATTTCAACAGGAGAGGGCGATGCAGGCACAAGTGAACGATTACAGCATCTTGATCATAGGTTTCAGGGAGAGAAGCTACCTTGGTGTCCCTTCTGGGCTCTCTGGAGGGCTGTTGTTCTCCATGGCTGGAGCTTACTCTGGACAAGTACTGATTTACAGCAGCTGTATTTTTACTAGAACTGTCCTATAAACAACATCTGATAAGAGGAAAGAAATGGATTTTTTTTTTAGGGTTTCTCCTTTTCCATTCAAATTCATAGACATTTTCAGAAGAACCTGTACGAACCTACGAGGAATAGACAGCTTTGACACAAGCTCTTACCTTGCCTTTCCCCCACCCCAACCCCAGTTTATTCAATAATTCTCTAACACTGGCAACAATTTCCTATACCCTGGCTAAATTAAATGCACCAATTCATTAATATTTTGCAAACGTATTGAACATACCCTATTTTCCCTTGGCATATGTATCTAAGAGCATCAGTTTCCCAGTGTCCACATGTATGGACAAACAGGAGAACTTCCCATATTTTATCTATTGCAGTAGGTACCAAAAATGAGAATCACATTTCAAATTCTCAGACCTTCCTCTGAAAAACAGAGTTGTTTCTATTTCAAGCCTTTCAGGAGGGCTGGGAGAGAAATAGTTAAAAATAAAATTATATTAAGGTCAGCAGAGGCAGCATCATGATTTCCATGTTTTCCATCTTCTCCAGATATGGAATGATTTCTTCTAACAATACAGAACAAAATACTATTTAGCAAGAGAAGTAAATTGAGGCTGTGTTTCATCTTTTTCCTTTGCCAACACAATGGCGCTGTCAGCAATATAACCTTGAATGTGTTCATTTTCATACATTAACCCTTTGGGCCCTGTAAATTTAAACAGTCTTTTTGACTCACAGAGGAAAAAGTGCATTTTAAACTCCTGAAACAATGGAGAACAGAAATTTTAATTAAAGTTCTCCTTGTACACATGCACATGTAACCCTCCCTTCAGCAAAGAAAAACCCTTTTAAAATTAAAGTTATCATGCTGAAATAATTAACATAACTCCTGGGAAAAATGCATAATCTTTGCATACCAAATGCCAAAATGTCTAAATTAACTGTGTTTAATAAATATTACATTTCTCTTTGAGTACATACACTCAGTTAATCATGCACTGATAGGCAGAAAATATCATTAAAGCTTTAGGTATTGTAAGTTAAGCATTTTAAATTCGACTGGTGTCCTGGTCTTTGCAGGTCCCTGAAGGTCTCAAATCCTCAGTCCTCAGGACATGAGCCAGTTGGAATAACTTAGAAAAGACCAGGAACCTCAGATCGACAGTGCTTTTGCCCAGTTGCCAATCTGGATGTCATCCTGCTGCTCCTGAGTGACTCGCTGAGCACCCCCGTGTGCAGCACTGAGGGGCCAGCATGGCTGCTCCACGGCTCGGGGTATGGACTGCTCTTCTCTGGGATAGGGGTGGCAGCTTTAGTGGGTGTCTGGCCTGGCTCTGTGTTCATGCTTCATGAGTCCCGCTGAACTAATTATTTGGTACTTGTGCTGTCCCCAGAGCTCAGCACGAGGCTGACTCCTTATTTCAGGGTATCAATATTTTGGTGTGCAGAGAGTGAATTTACAGGAGGAAATATTGGAAGTGGTAGACCCTACATCTGTACTTTTGAGGCACCCCTTTTTAAGCCTGTCTGTTTACAATGCTCACTTAATGTCACCGTTCTCACCGCGGCCGAGTGGAGAAACGACTCAGAATCCAGGCTCAGGGATAAATGGAAGCACTTTAATAATTTTTCCAAAGGCTTTTATACGTTAATTGGCAAAAGTGTGTTAAATGGCATAAGGTAATTGGTCTTTTGGCCGTCTACCCCTTGAGGGGATTGGTCAAGTTCTAAGACACCCATTCGCAAATATTTATCTGGTTAAAGCCATAACAATACTGCAAAACAACCCGCAGGTGCAAGAAGTTTACAATACTGTAATCTTGTTTAAAGTAATCTGCATGGGAAAGACAGAACTCTCACAAACTGCTGCAGAGAGCTGAAGAAATTCTCTGTTGAGGTTTCTTCAGCATCCATAACTTAAAATCAAATTTCAGTCTCTCTCAATACCCAAAAGGATGCAGCAAAAAATTAACATCATTATTTGTTTTGTGTGCTTAGCAAGACTTAAATGTCACTCAAAAAAAGCCCAGCCTTAGCGGCAGATGTACATACATCATACATGGGTGCATGATTCTTCATAGGTGAAGGGAAGACCCAAAGGTAAGAGCAACAGAATTTCATTCACTCTCCTGTATTTATCACCACTCTTCCACCCTGGAATCAACTGCATCCAACCCTTGGTTTACAATACACACAACCACAATCAAAGGATGATTCACTCCAGTTAAGGGATGTGTTGATCCACAACATTTACCTGTTCCTAGCCTCTCCTCTCAAGGTGCACTTGCATTCCAGCTGCAATGGTCCTCAGCCAGAACTGTAGCCCCTCTACAAGGTCTTTTAAATTGAGAGCCCAGTCCTGGCCTAGCCAGTCACTTTAATAGGCACATGTAATCTTCAGAATCATAAGAATAAAAGCAAGTTATGAGCATGGTTGTACCATTCAGCAGCAAAGTACGTAGCAGCTGTATTTAAAAGTAGCCACTATCAGCCAGTGAAAGCAAATTAATTATTTAGATATATTTATCGGATTTATAGGTCAACTGAAGCTAAAGCTAGTTAATTGAAATCCTGATAACAGATTGAAGCCCATGCTAGATCCTATTGTGAAATGCAAAGTCTTTATTAAATAAAGCCATTAAGAAGGATGATAATCCCTGTGGCCTTAAATATGAATAAGGTGCAATGTAAATAATAAAAGGCAAAAATCCAATTTTCATGCAGTGAACTTTCAAATACTCCGCTGTTTCCATTAAATTACCTTTTATTCAACATATTGTAATGGCACTGAGGGCACATCAGGCTTCCTTGTAATACAGTTATTGTTCAGCATAAAAACTGGTTTTTAACTTGAAACAGAAAAGTGAAATATTTTATTTGGCTTCTCTCATATGTCAAATAACATGAAAATAGAGAACAAAAGCTTCACAGATGCAATAGAAGAGAAAATAAAGGAAAAATAAACACATGCAAACAAAAAAGACCTAGAATGTGAAGACAAAAGAAAGAAACAGGGTACATAATAGTAGTTTTCCAGTTAATTTTACAGCAATTTAATACTAGGAAATAGAACAGGAAAACAATTTCAGCAACTACAGTAACTAAACTTGGCTATAAGCCAAACAGAGCTGTAGCACACAGCAAAGGAGGTGGAATTCGTGTGAAATGTCTGTCACGCTCCTTCCAAACATGAGGATGATGACAAGAGCTTGAGTGCATCAAGTGCCACAACAGCACACTGCTCAAGTCTGGAGGCGTGTGATCACTCCCTGGTTCTGCCATGCTGGTAGTGGGTCCCTTTGGTCGTGCTTTAACTTCTCATCCACAAAGGAAGCACAGATATTTACTCTTTTCTATGAAGGATTCTATGGAGTTAAGAAACATTAACTAAATATTCGTGTATTTATTGAAGAGCTGCAAACTGTAACATAAGGTCAAGAATTTACTATTATTGTTCAAAAACAGAACACGTGTTGCAAAATTTAAACAGGCCATTAAAGAGGAAACTCTATTTGTTATGAATGTTCAAATGATTTTTCCACTATAAACTCTTCTGCAAATCAAAAGAATTCCTCCAGCAAAGCTGTGATGGAGTAAAGATAAGAGAATTACTCCATTTTTATTCAATTCTGTATTCAATTTGGAAGCATTATACCCAAAGAAACCTTTCAGCACAAAAATATAATTCTCCTTGTAGCATCTTCATACTGCATCAAGATGTTTAGAGAATCAACAGTAGATATGTGAACTACTGTAACCTCATGAAACACACACACATGCATTTTACAATATTTACTTTTCACTGTCTGTAGCTGTGTCTGCCACGTCCTGTATTCTATGCTCATTCTCTGGTCATAGTCACACAATCACAGAATGGCTTGGGATGGAAGGGACCTTAAAGATCATCTACTTCCAACCCTGCTACCATTAGCAGGGACACCTTCTACTGACCAGAGTGCTCCAGGCCCCATCCAACCTGGCCTTGAACACTTTCAGGGATGGGGCAGCCCCAACTTCTCAGGGAAACCTGTTCCAGTGCCTCGTCGGCCCTCACAGTAAAGAATTTGTTCCTTATATTTAATCTAAATCTACCCTCTTCCACTTCAAAGCTGTTACCCTTATCCTGTAACTACAGGCCCTGGTGAAAAAATGCTCTATATATCTTTCTTTTAGGTACTGGAGGGCTGTAATAAGGTCTTCCTGGAGCGTTCTCTTCTCCAGGCTGAACAAACCCAAGTCTCTCAGCCTGTCTTCAAGTGCTCGAGCCCTTCTCCGGACCCACTCTAACAGGTCCACATCTGTCTTGTACAGGGCAGCCCAGAGCTGGACACAGTACTCAAGCTGGGGTCTCATGAGAGGGAAGTAGGGCAGAATAACCTCCCTCAGCCTGCTGGCCATGCTGCTTCGGATGCAGGCCAGGACACGTCTGAACTTCCAGGCTGTAAGCACACATTGTCAGCTCATGCCCAGCTTTCCATGCACCAGTATCTCCAAGTCCTTCTAGGGCTCTCAGTCTATTTTGTAACACTGTCTGTAGTGATAGTGCTGTTTGCCAGAGGTACAGAACCTTGCACCTGGCCTGGCTGAACTTTGTGAGATTCACGTGGAGCCACTCCTTAAACCTGTCATGGATCCTCTGGATGGCATCCCTCCCCTCAAGCATATCAGTGGCACCATCTGACACGTGTCATCAGCACATTTGCTGAGGGTGCACTCAATCCCACTGTCTGTGTTATTAATAAAGACAGTAAACAGTACTGGTCCCGATAAAGAGCCCTAAGGAACACCACGTGGTGTCCACATCTCCATTTGGACATTGGCCATTCATTTGGTCCGTCTCTGCTCCAATGCTGCTCACATGCAGAATGAATAGGGAGTGCCAGGAGCTCAGAAACAGCTCTGCTCCACAGGCTGTCTGCTGCCCCACACAGTGGGGATCCTGAGACAAAAGGGGTGATGGCAATGGGGCAGAGACAATGTCAAGGGGAGATGGCAGTGGGGACACTGTCCTGCTGCTGCCCAGGCACCAGGGGCACCAGCAGCACGGGACACCACCAGGGCCATGGGGGTTTCCTGAGCTGCCACCTTCCATCAAGCCTGAGTGAAAACACAATGCATTCTCCCACACCCCAACGGGAGCAAACCCCTCCATGGCCTGAACCCATGGGGAACACGGTGACGAGGACACAGCCTCCATGCAAGACCTTTATTTCTGGCAGAATTGTTTCCTTTTGCTTCTTGCATGTGCAAAGAAAGCAAATACACGAAATAAGAGGGAAAAAGCAAATCTATTCATGGCATGCAGAGCAGAAAATAGTAACACCTGACAGACCTACAGTGAAGTAATACAGCAACTCCATCTGTGCAAACCATTATCTTGAATAATATTTTCACCAGGTCAATGAAGCAAAGCTATTTGAATGACGTTTCTCAAGCTTTTCTTCCAAGGAAGGAGACTATTGCCTTCCAGCAATAGTCTCAACTATTCCACCAACACTCTCAGAAATGGTTCTGCTGAGATGCTACGATATTGCTACTTACTATGGTAGTGATTTCTCACACCTCCCACCAAACAGAGTCAAAGTCCTAAAGAGCAGATCTGCCAAGTAGCAAATTACTCACATTCCTTCATTAATTACTGAAAAGAGCCACAAAACCCAGAAGAGTGTTTATTTGAAGCTCACTCAGACAAAGCTACTAAACAGCTAGGATACTGAACATTACAAGGATCAGGATCTCCTCATACTATTACTTTTTTGGGTCTGCAGCTACATGACATCAAAAAATGAAATATTGCTATAGAGGCATCTTTTAATGCTCTTTTAAACTCTTCAGGGAAGGGGAAAAAACCACAAAAAGCCCCCCAAAGTAACCTTTACTGTTTGACCTGAGATTCATTCTGGTCTTTATCTGCTCACTGCCAATTGGTCTGAGTTTACACACTAATGAGACAACTTCAGGCTGACCACAGTTCTTGCTCAGTGTTTGGCTTCTATTTATTTCACCAGCACTGAAGAGGAATCACTGACTTGGGGAATCAGCATCACTATCCACAACTTTAAACTCATGAGTTGTCTCAATCAAAGAAGCACATGTTCATCAAAAGCATCAGACCAGCTGAGGAATCTCAACTACATCCAGTTTCCTGCTATCTCTTATTTTAACTGTGAGCTCAGGCTCTTTTCATCCCAGCCCCTGCATCAACAAAAAGTCTCCTGATGATAGCTATGGGTAGTATTAAAGAAAATACAATTCTCCTACATCCAAGATCCTAAAAAAAACATCCCTCTTTCACCACAATTTTCATAACCAGATGAATTAATCTCAAATGATCAACTTAAATAGGAAAGGCCTTCTCTGGCAGGGCAGGATTCAAGTGTAGAAACTACCCACTACATGAGGGGTATTGCTGAGGGAATCACAGAATCATCAAGGTTAGATGAGACCTTCAAGATTATCCACTCCAACCATCAATCCAGCACCACAATAATCACCCCTAAACCATATCCCCAAGTGACACATTCAGATGCCTCTAGAACACTTCCGGAGATGGTGACTCCGTTTGCTCCAATGCCTAACCACTCTTTCAGTGAATTTTTTTTTTCTAATATCTAATCTGAATGTCTCCTAGTGCAATTTAAGGTAATTTCCTTTCATCCCTTCACTTGAGAACGGAATAATTTAAACTTCTATTTTGTATAAAATCTAGCTAACAAGAAGTGAAGGCATATGAAGGAGGCTGGAACAAATGAAATACCTCCTGGAATTTTTAAGCCTCATTTGAGGAAAAATAAAGAACTACAAAGAATTGAAGAACATCAGCCATTGGGAACATCCCCTCTTCTCCTTGGTACTGTGCCTCTTTTGTTGTCACCTCTGTGCACCCTGAATTCTCCTCCTGTGTTCACTGGCTGGGGACAACTGCCCCTGCCTCTGTTTTCTGAGTAGGTGGTGGCCCGTGTGAAGAGTGGTCAAAGCAGGCGGAGTCTAGGGAGGGGAGCATTAATTCGATGACAAATACATGATGGCACAAGACCACCAACTCCTTTCCTGCTGCAGCAATGAGGAAGATGCTCATCAGCAATAGCTGATCATGTCCCCGGAGCAGCAGAGGTTTCTGAGCTCAGACAATGGGGTACAAAGACTTAGAAAGTCCAACATAGTCTCCAGATCTTACTAGTGTTATTATTGACTGCATTTGAATACCAACCTACAACACTGTCAGGGCAAATTCTCCCTAAACACTCCCCTCTTATTTTTAAGATCAGGCTATCACACAAGCCCTACTCCCACAGGAAACCAAACATCCAAAATGATCTTCTCTCTTTTTCTGCCCAGCCCTGTGCTGCCTTTCAGTATGACTCTACATGGTACAGTCATCCTGTCATTAGCTACCACCAAGCACCCCCTCTCCCAGGGTCCCTGACTACTAGCATCACCAGTGACTCATGAAGCATTTCATCGTCCATGTGGAAAGAGCTCATCTTCTGGGTCCTCCTATGAGCTCATCACACAGAAAAAAGGTGACAGTGCTCATCCTGAAAGCAGGGTTCTGCAATATAGGCTAGAGAGGATGTGCTAATTTGGGAGGTTAAAACTTCAACAAGCAGGAGTGAAGACACAGGCAGGTGCCCTGGCCCACTGAAAAGTGAGGATTCATGTGGAGAGAGAAAGAGGACAAGAGTCAAAGCCCAGCCCCTGGACGAGCTGTTCCTGCCCACTCCTGACTGCTGGATGTCTTCAGTGGTGATGAAGCGCTGCAGGAAGGGCATGATGACACAGATCCTTTCCTGGATCTTCTGTCACCACCACCAACAAAGCAGTTTGCTTCTGGTATTCCTATTTTTTGTAACCTTTTAAAGGTGGGTGAAACAGTTGGGAGAAGAGATGCATTAAACATCATGACGAACCCCCTCAAGTCCTCCACACAACCACAGTGACTTGAGGTGCCAAACCTATTTCCTGCTCTCATTCGTGGGGGTAGACAGGGCTTGTCTCTCAGCTCTACACACTGCACAAGGCAGCAAATTCAATGCTATATTTTGTTGGTTTGGGTTTTTTTAATACAACAAGGCAAAACCAACACTGTTCTTAGCAACAGCAATTTCAATGGCATAAAATTCATATGAAACTAACATCAAAAGTGGAGAAACTGAAAAGCAAATGTGGCTCTTGAACATCTTGTGGCTCTGAACAGCTCTGTGCTTCTTGTAGTGTGATGCTGACAAGACAAAGGGAGGAAGACACCAACCTTCCCTTTAGCTACTTGCTTCCTGGTTTTAGAAGCCAGGGATGAGGGGGAGATAGCCATTCAACCCTGGCCATTGAGTTCTTGTTTATTAACAAGCACAAAATGACCTCTCCCTGGCTGAACAATATTATTACAGATCGTGAAACCCACACAGCCCCTTCTTAAAAATGTGCTGAATTATTTTTAACAGTAGCAACCCCCATGGAAGTTTACACTCAGATAAAAGTGAGACTAACGGCACATAAAAGGAAGTCCTCTGTTAATCAAAAGAACAGATAAAACTCTAACTATGAAAAAATGAATTTTCCCTTCTGCACTATAGATCAAAGGTAACATGCTTTCCTTTTACAAAAAATTTACTAATTGTTAAAAAGGTGTAATTGGTTCAGATTTTACATTGCTGCATGACTGTGAAATATAAATAATCAGATGTTTCCCACTAAGATCTAACACCATAATTGCCTACACAGCAGAAGAGAATAAGAAAAAAAATTTCATCTCATGTCTGTCAACTACTATTTTATGACGTGTGTGTATGACTCTATTCTCCCAAGGGGGTTTATGATTTGTTTCAGAAAGAGCGTATGCAAAAGAATGAGGCTGTCCACACAAAAACTCTTGGCTGAAATGCAAGATGCTCTGGACTGAACACAAAGACGTCCTTGCCTACCTCTTCCACAGCGCTGCGCCCTTCACACAGAGCTGGCCAAGGAGCAGCAGCCCCGGCGCTGATGCATCGTGCCCACTCAACATGCTGCAGAGCACACTCCTGCCAGGAAAGTCTGTGCTATTTCTGTGTCTCATCTCGTGACATTTTAGCATGAAATCACAAGGAGGCTCAGCAACGAGCATCAGAAGAGCCTGTCACGACACGTCCCAGCATCCTCGAGGAACAGGCGCCTTGCAGCACACTGGGACCCATTCCCCCCACCTCCTCTCCAGCCAGCCCCTTGCTGGACATCCCTTCTTCCCCACATGACAAGCACAGATCTGTATTTTTGGGGTGCAAGAGGAGACTGCATGTGTGCACTCCTATGATCCCTCGAGGACACGTGCTCTGCAACAGGGGTACCCATGGGCACACGTCCAGAGATGTGGCAGGACCAGCCACTGCACTGGGACACAACACGTCTGACAATAATGCACAGTTCACTGGATTGGATATGGACACGAGAATGCATGGAAGAGGCCCTTCTGACAAAAAAATATACATTCAGGGAGATAGATATATATAGATATATAGATATATATAGTATACATGCCTATATTTGTGTGTATCATATTTACAGACAACTAAATGTTAGCTGAAGTCAATCAAAATCTTCCTTCTACTTCCCTCTAATTCCTTCTACTTCACTGCATTAAAATAATTACAAATTCATAAATTATTGCTGTTATTGGAAATGAAAACATATTGATTTGCTTACAAGGATGACAATATTGTAAACCTGGTATAAGCTGAAATAAAAGCATTTCAAAACACATATGAAGGCAGCCAGTAAAGAGGCAGCCTGCTAAAAGCTGTTTCAAAACTAATTTAGACATTAAAAAGTAAATTTATAAAATCATGTCTTTTTATAGTAGGTCACAGAGGAGTTTTTTATTGAAATTGGCCTGAAAGTAATCCACAAATAAACATGTTCAATAATATTTACTGAAATGATCATTTAGGAAAGTAAATACGATAGTGCCTGTGTTTGGCTGACTTCTTGGCTGTTGCAGGGAAGGCAATCAGGAGGCACATCAAATACAGCAGTGTCTCCTTCATTTGGTTAGGACTGTAATATCTTAACCCAAAGGTCCCTCCACTACTGCACAGTCAACACTTTAGATCTCTCTTTCCCTCTACTCATCTTGCACCTAAACCCACTTTAATGATACATCAACTGCAGCAATTAATGAACCTTTGTCCAGAAGGGGAAAGACTACAACAGCTTAATGAGACAGTAATACATATTAAAATCAATATTATTCGGATTATGTATCTATTCTAGTCCTCCCTCTGAAAATAACTGAGACTGCAGGAGAAATGATCATTAGCATTTTGATAACAATCTTGCCAGCCTTCTGCTAAAATGCTTTCTGTTTAAAGTAAAACTGGGATTTGTTATCTTATACAAGCAGACCACTCTAAAATTAGCAATGGCAAATTCATATTAGTGTGCATCAGATTTTCAAAAAACTTGGAAAAAAAATTTATGTTAACTTGCCTGAATAATCAGACTCTTGTGCTTGTTGCCGTAGCAGTGGAAAGACACTCTAAGCATTGACTGAGAAGCAACCTCTTCTCATAAATACCATTTTTGTGCACAGAAAGGCACTCCTTAACCATATACAGCATTAGTTTCACTTGTCTGATAAATCATATTCCTGTTGACAGCCAACATGAGGGACAAATTCCTCCCTACCACAAATCCTAAAGGTATCTTTAAAAAAAAAAAAAAGAAAAAAAAAAAGAGGCTGAAAGCTGCAAAGCAGGAAAGGGTTTTGCACCTTTGTCCCATTGCCACTGCAAGCAGACAAAAAATTCCTCAGCATTCCTGAGTCAAATTATATTATCCAAACACCATGGTGAAAGAAAACAGTTCCATCTCTCCCTTTTTTTAATTAACAAATCTCACAGCCTTCCTTCTCCTGGCACCCAGTGCTGTGAACCAGACAACTAAGCCCTCCCATTGCCAAAATCGGACAAGATGGAGATCTGCTGCAGAAACAGCTTTAAAGTGTTCATGAGGATCTGCATCCCCAGAAACCCCTGCCCTCAGTCAACCACATGCAAACAGACCAGTCGCACCAAAAATCCCAACCACTCCGACAGGACAAGAAGCCAAACTTCAGCAGGGGCCAACCCATGCTTTGAAAGTGCCAGAAACCAGTTATAAGACAAACCCAAGCAAGGTTTTTACTGTTTAACCCCTCAATAGCTGGCCTGCAGATGTGGAAGGCTTGAGCCCAGTGCCAGGTGACAGGTCCTTCCGCTGACCCTCTGAAGAGCTCCATCAGCTCCTTTGGGCAGATATTCAGCTGCCCATCACCTGAATTCACAGGTCACCCCAGCTAACAGCAATCAGTGAGCAGCAAGTTCTGTGGAACCAGTGGAAGTTATGCTCAAAAGACTGGGCAGAAAGTGCTCTTGATTCCAGATGTTTTACATTTTTCTGCTTTTGAAAACAAAATATCTTTTTAATACCAAAAGTAATATTCCCTCCTTCTGTTCTTCCCCTAAGCCATCTCATGTACATGTATCATTAAATTAATGTTTGTTCTAACAGAATAAAAACATTCAAATTACATACAAAGACAATTAGATTAAATTACTAGGCACACGCTCAGGTTTTGGTTTTTTTTTTAAAGCTATTCAAACAATTTTAAAGGTTTTTTGAAATCCTCTAGCAACATAAGCAAAACTCCTCCCAAAGAGGAGGCAACAATTTTAACAATACTGCTGAGGAAGACTGTAACGGAGTGAGTAAAACTAGCACACCAGCAATCCCCCCACCACCCCATACAGTGAGGAAAAGGGATGGCTCAAGCTGTCAGAGGAATCCAAACTGGCAAAAGAAAGAGGATATGGGGCTGGTATATGGGAAGAACCTGTTCACAGGCCCATCTGCATGATGCACTAGAAACTTTTCTCATTTTTTAATTATCTTTTTTTTTTTTTTTTTTGCATAGTGGCCAGACCAGTAACTTTCCAGTCAAAGTACCGGGCTGCTCCACGCAAAAGGCTTCTGTCATTAGGAGCAGTTTGGTTTGGTGCAAAACTAGGAATAAATAGGTAGCTTTCAGCTGGCACTGTATTTCCCCATCACTCCCTCCCCAGCTGCAGAAGCACAGCTGCTGTGGGAGCTGGGCAGCGCCAAGGTCATTCAACTTTCTCAAATCCTGTAGTTTATCTTTGTCCAGGCTCTCATGTCCTATTAGAACTGTTCGTGGGTTCTTCCCATGACAGCTCATGGCAGACTGGGAAAACCTGTTGTAAAATATCAGATTTGAACAAGAGTGCACTAAAAACGCTTGCAAAAATTTAGCTTAATATGTGATTAGTGAATACAGGAAAGCTGAAACAGTGTGCACCCCGAGCAGTTGTGGTCTGCATAAGTCGCAAAGTCCCTGAACACTCAATGAATCCAGTGCTCTAGAGGTCATCAGTTACAATGTTGCAATGCTTAAAGACATTAATCACAGTTAGTTGATTAATATACATGATTTATACTAGTTATAATGCCTTCTGAAGCTTAAGGAAAGGCTTTTAAGAAAGAATGATCTACAACTTCGAAAGAAAGTGGCATCTCACAGCCAAAGATATTTCAGGTGGGTCACTGAAGTGCAAGAGTAAACTATGGTTTTGAACTAAAATTTAAGCACTGTTTCTTAACAGAAACAGCATAAAATATTGAATAGTATAGTGAAATTAGAGGAGACAGTATAAATACAGCAGTGCAAAACTCAAGAAGTACCCAGCCTTTTCAAGTTGAAATTGTAATGGGATTATTAAGCTAAAATTATGAGACAGCAGACAAAAATAACTGTGCTGTATAAGAAAATACCTTCTCAGAGAAAGAAATCCTCCGTGACATAAATAAAATATTGTTGTAGCACTTTATGTGGCAGCTTATTGATCGTTTGGACACAGCTTCGTCTAGAAAGAGCATGCGTAGCCTCCCCCTGACCTGCAAGCACAGGCACCCAGCGTTAACAGCCAGAGCCTGCAGCCTGTCTGACCTGTTGGGCACCCAGCCAGAACCAGGAGTCTGCCTGAACACGAACTGATAAGATTAGAAACAAGGAATACAGTGTACTGTTACAGTCCACATGAAGCGTGCATCGCTGCATCCCTGCGCCGACGCTCCCCGCAAACAAAGTGCAGCATTTCTGCCAAACCCCACTCAATGGCAGAAAACAACCATCACAGCTTCAGTGTATACAGCCAGCACTTCCCAATTTTCCCAAAACCCAGCTCCTCTAGTAATAATTCTATGTTTGTAGGGCAGCTTCCTTCGGAAGATTGAGAAGCACATGAGGGTGGGCTAGTGCTACTGGGGCAGGTTTTCAGCTGGGAAACATGAAGCTCAGAAAGGTCGTGCAGCTCGCTAGACATCAATGACCATGTTCTGCATGTGCCTTGAAACCACAGCAGAGCTTTAGGGCAGCTGGGCAAAACTGCCAGGATTGAAACGTGCACAAAATATTTAGGGCTGAGTCGAGCAAGCCTATCCATCTGTCTTTGAGTAACCAACTACTGAACATGGAACGCTGTCATATGCTAAACGTTACCAGTGTTCATCATGAATCATTCAGAAGGATGACGTGCAGGGATTAAACTTAGCATTCACATTTGACATCAATAGGAGTCCTACAGAGGCATGTTACACTGGCACAAACTAATAGGGAGGGTTTGGGGCTAGCGGCACAAAGCCCTCTCCACTGTCCCACAACTTTTTTAGGTGTGACTGAGCCACTGTTGGCCATCCCAATTCAGAAGAAAAATTCCACTGTCAGCACTGGCACTCTTGAGTCACATCAGGTCCATACATTTTTCTAGCGTGCAAGTAAAATAACATCATCACACAGTAAAAATCACAAGTAAAAATACTCAGTTTCTGGAAAACATAATGGACATGAAGATGACACCTGCAAATGGCACATTTTTTGAAAAGTGTTAAGAGCTCAGTGAATGACGAATTTTTCTGACACAGCCCCTCAGCAATCCCCTCTCCTATCTATGCTCACTCATTTCTGTGAGAACAGCTTCAGTTGCTGGGGTTTTAAATACTCCTGGCTGTATTTTTCACAATACCCTTAGTATGGTAGTTAATCTCCTGTGTCAAAACACATTTTTAGCCGTCTGCCAGACAAAAAGAAAATCCTCAAGATCAGAGCCTTTGACATGTGGAACATCACTCTTTTTTGGATAGTTTTATGACAAAGTTCAAGTGCTGATCAGCAAAACTACAGCATCAGAAGCAAATAAATCAAAGAGAATGAACAAAAGTAAGGTAAGTCCCTGGGTTTATGTACATGGCACACTGCTGAACAGCACTCCGGTCTGTGCAAGTCTGACCACTTAAAAGGCAAGCTAAGAGTATCCTCTGCCCAAGACAAAGCGTGTCCCCTACACAATCCTACTATAATATATAAAAATGCATATAAATGCCAAACTCCATCCGCTTCCTCTCGTGTAATCTAGGGTGGAATCTTCACCTGATAGACAATGCACCCGAAAAAGAAAGAAACAGAGCAGTGGAGAAACACTGTGAGGTCTACTCCTCTAATCCACTGTACCCAGTCTAGGATGAGGCAGAACTCTTAAAAAGTGACTGAATGTCTCTTTTGGAGAATTTCTATGAACAGAGTAGCTGAAAAGCTTATTTAGCAAATTACCACTGTTCCCTCTGCTTGCAAAACAGTCATGTGAAGCCAAGGGCTAGCAAATGGCAGCCTTCCTGCTGAAAGAGTGAAATAGCTCTGCAAAGCTGATACACATGAGAGGCATCCCGTACAACACGGAGTGGAGCCCATCCGTCACTTCGCTCAGGCACGCTGACACATCATTTTCCTTACGTGCACATCTTACTCTCCACCATTACCTACAACCCCCATCTGGTAATGCACCACACCCCTATCCATCACTCCGGCCGTGTTCTCTCTTCTGGGAAAAAGCAGAGATATGTTTTGTTTTTCTAGGTTGTTTCTTTTTCATGCAAATGTTGTTCTCAGTTTGTATTATGAGCAAGCAAGCAATAAGCCTTGCACCTGGAGTGGAAGATGCCTGGCTTGGGAGGAAATTACTAAAGACTTGCATGCACTTAGCTGGCTATTAGATCTTAAGAATTGCTGAAAAAAATTTAAAAGTGATAAACTGCAATAATTGTTAAAAAAAAAACCCCAAACCCTACACTCAGTAAAGAAGGCAGATTTACCATAATGCCTCAACAATCTAAGGGAGCCATTTACTTTGACAGAACCTGAATTCCCCAAGCAATTTGACAGTGGTAATGGAAACAGAGGAGCCAATAAATTATAACCTTGTGAGTAATGCGCCTACCATTATAAACCACTCTGAGCCTCCTGTCTATTCCCGGAGGGGGGGGCACACAGTTGTTGGATTTCCTTTCCTTCATTCTTCCAGTGTGCTCTTTCAGCAGTTGGACCCTTTTATAATGTCTAATATCATACTCTGTATTTACACAGCTTTAATGCGAACATCTCAAAATATGCTATATCATTTAGAACAAGACTATTGGTGTTTTACAGGCTGAAACAGAGGCATTGGGTCACTAACGGGCTTATGAAAGGTCACACACCATTATATATTGATAGAATCCCAAATATTGTACAAGCATATATTAGTAGGTACACACCACCTCCAGATCTCTCACACTGAAGATGTGTACCACATATCTCAAAACACCTACAGCATTTCGGGAGTGTTTCTGAAGAACGGTCTTGGACAACTTTAGAAACAGCACCAATGCCAGTTCACCCCCAGCTCAGCCCCTCTTATACTGGCTTTCAGCAGTCTGTACAGACCACGTCTGTGACAAACAACAGGAAAACCAAGGCCAGAGACTCGATAAAGAAATACAAACCCCACAGAGTTTTGCCCAAGTGATAAACAACATGTGTTGATTTTAGAAAACAGCATCTATGCAAAGACGACTTCTCCAAAGTATAAGGTGCAGAAGCAAAATACAGGCATGACAGCAACACAGAGGCTGACCCTGCTCTGTCTTCTACAGTTAATTAAAACTCTCACAGAAACAGATCCCTGGTGTGATTCTAACATATCGGTCCAAGGATCTGAACAAGATTGAAGTCTGATAGAAGTGACCTTGGCTCTCTGCCATTACACTTCACAATCAGCAGTTTCCTTCCTAGCCAAAAAGCCCATAATGGTATGTCCTATTTTATATACCACATTATCTAAGATGAAAGGTAATAATTAGTAAAATAGTGTAATTTGCATTTAAGCCCCAGGCAGCAAATCTACAGCAATTTCTGAAACATATATATATCACAAAGAATCACTTCCGCTCTCTTCAAGGCAGCTGAGCTGTCAAAGACCAACGCAAGAGAGAAAGGGATGTAATTCTGCTCCTCCGTATCAGCCTCAAAACCAGCTTGATTCTAGCCTGGATTGTACCATCTATTGTTTAGTACACAGAGAGGTTCTGCACTCTTGTCTCCAGGACTGCTCAGCAATCAGCTGTATCAGCAGCTCCAAGGAGGATTATTCTCCCCTGCTGCTTTTTTTAAAAGCAGATTAGTTCAGACTTTCTTTCACTGTAATGAACCTTGTAAGGATCAAGCACATGGCATTGATTTCCAGGATAAAATTGTGCCATCAGTCAAAAGGCCAAGCAAACAGTTTCACAAACCCACTTCGTCCCAGCAGACCCACTGCCCCAGAATCACCCATTAACCTCAGCAAAGGGAAAAGAATTGCAGTTGTTAACCATAACAGTCAAAATGCGATTCTCAGGTCGTGTTACTTTGCTTTCTGTCAAATTCAGATGGGTAACAACCCTCACAGAAATGGACAACAGAACTGCCAACGCTCACCAAAGTGCTATTCCATCAAAGCCAGAAAATTATAGAATGCAATGTGGTTTTATTTACTACATGATATCTGCAATAATGGGTAGGGAAGCAACTTATTAAAAGCCTGACAGGTTATGGCAAAATAATGAAAATTCAACTTCCCTAAAAATTTGCAAGTAGCTTTCCCCATCAAGCTTTTCCTTACATGTGTACACCACTGTAACATGCAAGCTTGACTAGGACCTGAAGATTTGACAACCAGAGACTATCTTCTTGTTGGATGGTCACAAAAGCATGGTGAGGGTGTAAGACTGCCTCTCCAACACAAACACTGCAGGTGTAACAAGCAGACTCTGACTCCCACAAAAGAAGCCTGCCTGGACTTCAAACCAGACCGTGAGATATTGCACTTTACCAAATGAATGCAAACTTCCCTTTCTGTAGTGCTGAAATTCAAGAAGACAGGAGTCGTCTGCTGTGACAAAACTACAGCACTAAGCATAGTTGAAAAACAAGAAAAAAAAAAAAAAGCAGAGGGCAGAATCCCCATTGCCTTTCTTCTTTAAATTGGACAAGTCAATATTAAATACCTGAAGCTCACTGCAGACTATGGCTTAATAATAAAGGATATACCCTTCCAGAAATACTGCCTAGCATACTTCACTTCCGACTTTAGAATTGAATTTTATGGAACAATGTATGGCATTTGCCATCATTTCCTATAGGGAAAACTTCAAAACACCAGTACAGGTTCATTCCTTTCTCTCGGAAAAAAAACAAACAAACCAAAAGTAGGAAATTAATTAACTGAAACATTTACTATAGTAATACAACTTCACAAGGAATGTCTACACTGACCTTTTCACATCAAAAGCCTGTACACTAAACTACACCTCAAGTGGATTTTGTGGAAGATCAAAGACAATTAAACATATCCAGTATATATATGACATTAAAAATGAGATTAAGTTCACAGTCTTAGAACTGTCTCCATTCCCAAGTCTCCTGAAGAGGTCCAATAGTAAATTTTATCAGATCGCATGAAAGAGCAATACAGAACACTGGGAGGAACTGATCTTGTTCCCTCTGAGCCAATGAAACACTTGTCATGGACTTTAAAGGGCGCGAGATGGGGCACTCGATTGAAGAGTTAAATGAATAAATGCACACGCTGCAGTACTCGCCTTCGATAAATCACACACCTTATACATAAAAATGAAATTACGTTCCCTTGAGAGGGGAAGCTTCAGCTTCAAACCCCGCTCCGTTCCGGGTGTCAGGAGGGCTCTGTGTGGTTGGAACCGCACCGGCAGCGCCCGGGGAGCGCAGGGGCAGATTCTGGGGCTGGAGGAACACGCCGGGCTCGGGACCGGCCGAGCGCTCCCAGAGACCTCCCGCCGCAGGCAGCGAGAGTGGGAGCCGGCTCCTGCCTGCACCTGACAGGCACCTGGCGCAGCCCGGCACGCCGGATAAAGGCGCTTTCGAGGCACCCCGTGGTTCGTAACTCCACGTCCGGCTCCGCTACACCGAGGGCGGCTCCGGGGCCCGTCCGTCGGTGCAGCAGCTGCCCCACAGCCGGGATAAGCCCACCCAAAGGGGGGTGTCCCGGGGCGGTCCCGGCCGATCCCGCCGCCCGCGGCCGCCCAGAGTACTTTGAGGACATCCCCGGCCGAGCCTGCCATCGTTAGTTCGGGGTGGGGTGACCACAGCAGCCGGCCACAAGTGCGGGGCGGGCACCGCCGGTGCCCGGGGACAGACACCCTCCGCCGCCCGCGGGACGTCCCGCCGGCAAACCGGGGCCGCCCGGCGCTCCGCGGAGACGCGCTCCCGGCCCGCCCGCCCCCGGCCCGGCACCCACCTTTCCCAGCAGGGCGCTGCGGCTGGCGGCCGCCAGCTCCCGCAGGCTGGCGGCGGCCGAGGCGGCGGCGGCGGCGACGGCGCTGGGGGCGGCGGCGGGCTGGGGGTACGCGGGGGCCGCGGCGCTGGGGCTGCCGCTGGCGCCCCCGGCGGCGCGGGGCCGCTGCCGGATGCCGTCCAGGAGGCGGACGAGGAGGATGTTGGCGGGCAGCTCGTCCACGCCGCAGCCCACCAGGATGCGGCACTCGGGGCAGCGCAGCTCGTGGCGGGAGCTGACGATGCTCTCCAGACAGCGGCGGCAGAAGGTGTGCTGGCACGGCAGCACCTTGGCCGTGGTGTCCAGACGCTCCAAGCACACGGAGCACTCCAGCAGATCCAGCAGCGACGACTCGTCCATCGCCGCCGCCGGCTCCCGCTCCGCCGGCGTTCCGCCGCCGCTCCGCCGCCCCCTCGCCTCCGCCTCCGCCCCCGCCCCGCCGCCGCCGCCTCCGCCTCCCCTCCGCGGGGCAGCGCAGGGCCCCGACTCCCCTAGGGCCGCCGCGGCCGGCGGCGGCGAGGGAGGGGCGGCGGCGGGGCGGCGGGGGCCATCGGGGCGGCGGGGCTGCCCCCGGCAGCGGGCGGCGGCGACCTCGGGGGCTGCCTGGGCGACGCTGCCCAGCACCGTGCGGCGCGGCAGCGATGCCAGCGGCGGGGAGCGCAGCGGTGCGGGAGGAGGGCACCTGCCTGCCCGCGCCTCCTCCCGCCGCCCGGCGCCGCTCGGCAGCTACGGCGGGGCCCGGCGAGGCGCCCGGCGCGCCTCCGCGCGGGGCGGGGAGCGGCGGGGAGCCCCGGGGGGGCGCCCGCAGCACGGCGGCCGCCCCGCAGGCGGTGCCCGCCCGCTTCGCCGCCGTTCCGTGGCTCCCTGTAACCCGACCCAGCAGGGCTCGCCGCCCGCTTGCCGCCGCCGCCGCTATTCCCTCCTCCTTCTGCTCCCGGCGGAGGCTCCCGGACAGGCGGGGGCAGGCGGAGGAGACCCTTCGGGGAAGGCGAGGGCAGCCGGGCGGGGGCGGAGGGGAGCCGCTGCGGGCCGGGCGCCCCGCGGCGAGCGGTACCGGTGGCGGCGGGCAGGGCCGGCGGGCACGGCAGCCCCGCGGGCAGCGGCGCTCGGCCCGGGCCGGCAGCGCAGCCGGGGCCCGCCATCCCTGGCCGCGCGGCGCCCCCTGGCGGGCGCGGCTGGCGGCGGCGCGGGGCCTCAGCCCGTCACTGACCCCCGGTGCCCCCGGGCGGCCCCAAATAATCGTGTTTTAATTGTTGTTGTATCGTACCCACCCCCTGTGGGGGCCGAAAAGGTGAACATAAGAGCCGGGGTCGCGCTTCCTCTTCCTCCCAGGTGTTCTGTGCCCCAGCCCCCTGCCCTCCCGGGTGCCGTCCAGTCTGTAGCGGCACCCGCGTCCCGAAGGCTGCAGCAGGATGTGCCTGAGTCCTGTGTGAGCTGGGGGTCAGTCCCTGCTCTAAGGGGAGAGACCCTGGCATTTTGGAGTTACACATCCGTGGTGTTTATTAACCACAGGAGGTTTAAAAATATGACATGCGGCCACTTGCACATGTGGATCATGCACAGAGCTTCTCCTAAGAGAAGCTGCCAAAGAAGCCCTATTCTTCATATAAATACTTCATTTGACAAGTCCCTTTTTGGCCATCTTTCGACTATTAATACGATTTAGGGCACTGCTTAAGCCAGAAATTACAACTGAAATACGTCATAATCTTGACAAAGAGATTCTTTGTGGTCCAACCCATAACCCAGTCTTCTGTACCTGTGCCTGTGCTGCAACAAGAGCACTTTTGTAATTGAAGATTGCAATCCAAGTGCCTGCAGAAGCCCTCCTATCCCTCACTTAAGTGGCACTTTTAAAATCGGCTTTTTGTGAGAGCCATGTCACGACAGCTGCACAAAATCTTTCTGTCAGCTTCATGACTCTACAGTTAACTTCCAATGCATACAGAAAGTTGAACCCATTGTGGTAAGGGTCATCTAGACACTGTATCGTAACATTTACTAAATTTTGGTGTGTGAAAAGCCATGAATCTCTTGCTGCTCTTTTGCTATTCTAGAAGGAGTAAGTGTAAAGCCAAAGAAAAGCTCCTGATGCAGAGTTCAGATCATTATTTTTTGGTGAGTAATGTCCAGTAATCTAACCCGTGCCCTTGAAGATAGAAACACCAAACACAACAGTTTTAAACTATAAATAATACCTATTCCTGGAGAAATGTGGACTACAGTATCAAGGACTTGGACTTTCTCTGGAGTAAAACTGTTAATTTAAGAAAAAGGAGTAGTGGAGAACCTTTATTGGTAAAAAGCATTGTTTCAGCAAGGAGAGAGAAATACTGGAAGATCTGCAATGAAATGTGTAATTGTTTCAGCACCTCATATTGCTTCCTTCAGAGGTGAAAACTTAAATATCACTGTCAAAACATAAAAGCCAAAAGTGCTCTGTTACACACCCAAATACCTCCAGTGATTAGAGGGGCACTTTTCATCCTCCCTTCCTTCTGGTTGCTCCAGAGTTTACAACCAAACTGCCCTGTCACCAGAGTTGCCCAGTTACACAGCCCCAAAGCAGGCAAGGCATTCTGAAGATCCAGCACCCAAAGGTGATGAGAGGGTGCCTTGATACTGGGACAGCTTAAAAAAGGTGCAGATGTACAAAACATTTATTATTCAATAGAAGAAATTGCTGACACACTTAAAATGAGAATCCGCTGTAATCCACCTGGAAAGCACCCTCTTAAACAGGAGCTGGTTGCCATCACAGAGAAGCAGAAACAAAGCTACATCAGATCCCTGCAAGGGAGAGGAGGTCAGGGAGTCCTCCAGCCATCTCACAGGACTGCAAATGAGGGAAAGAATTGCTGAGGGATACTGAGGAGGATGGAGGAAATGGGGAACCAAAGAAGGAGAGGGAAAATGGGACATAGGATGAAAAAGAGGTAAGGAAAAAGGAAGGGAGGCAAAGATTAGTAGAGTGACAGGTTTATACAGAAATGGCACAAAGGTCTAGAGACAATAAAAGCACACTTTTATGAAAGGAGGAAGAGACTTACAAGTTGGGCTCCAACTAGAAAAAACACCTCCTAATTCTTTGATGTCAAGAGAAGCATTTTCAGACTTAAAAGTTTAGTGTGTGTTTGTGCACCTCGCTGTACCTGGGCCTAAATGACAGTTAGGTCAGGCCAGGCCTAAAGGAAATGAAAGAAAAAAAATATCATCCCATATACTTCTTTCTTCTTGCCAAAGAGACCATGGGAAATTACATTAGATATTGGGAAAATAAATGCTCAGAGTATTAAGTTTGGAGATAGAAAAAAGATGAAACTCTCAGAAGCCTGAGATAAAACACATGGAAAAGAATGGTAAAAGATAAAGAAGATGTAACAGGTTTGCTTTAAACAAATGTGGATTTTATTAATTTCCCTGTGTCAGCTGCCAAAACATCTAGCTACAGATTGTAAGTGTGAAGTGATTATTTGTGAACTAATTAAGTAATGTGATTAACACGGTTCTCAAGCAGAGGTGCTGCTTTACACACAGGGATGTAGCTGCACATTTTGCCACACATTCCTTGGTGAATGTGTTTGACAAGGCAGCTGATAAGCAACTTCTGTTTCAGGCTGTGGAAGTAGCTTCACTCCCATTGTGGATTTAAAAAGAGTACCTGGAGACAAGAAGAGATTCAAAAAAGCAAAATACTGTTGCAGGAGAGTAGAGTGATGCTGAAGTATTCCAAGGCTTCATTTGTAGTTGTCCTTTAATTACAACAATGTACTAGATATTACTTATTGTCTCAATTAAAGATAAAAAAGAGTGTTCTGCTTTCCTGGTTCTTTTCCCTGCATGATCTGTCTTGCTATTCAGTTCAGATCAGGAGAGACTGACAGATCTTGCTGTCTGTAGCTATATCTATGTTGGTTTTGAAGGCATTTTCTGGGGACAGTATGTGAACATTGCACCTTCAGCATTGCCTTCATGTATTTTCATGCTGCTCTTGAAAATGCCCAACTTTTTTGCAGTCTTCTACCAAATAGGATTTGATTATACAGAAATCATTCTCAATTCTTGCTTGTATGCTTGCTCTGCTTTTAAGAGTCTACAGCACAATAACTATTCAGTTTGCATAGTGAGAGAACATTTGCCTACTAAATAATAATGAGTTGCTCTTATTTTTATGGTTCTTCCCAAACCTGGAAAACATTATAAGATTGATAGGCATTATTATTTTAGAATGATTCAATGTAATTAAACTTACGGTGGAATGCACAGCAGTTCATTTTTACTGTATTTTCTCTATATGTTTAAATGATCATTCAATTATACTTACATTACTTTATTTATATATAGATTTTAAAAATTAAGGCATTCTTGGATTTCTGAATTGAGTTATATTAATATTAAGCAGAGGGAAGGAGGAGGACTTGTCAGCTCTGTCTTTTCTTCCTTTTATTTGACCTAAAATATCAGGTGTATCTAACAAAAAATACCAGATTTTATTAATACTGCGAAAATAACTGCAAAATAGACAGTTTTGATTATGGGATCTTCTCTCTGCTACTCTGACTGGAGATAAGATTTTTGATCAAGATCAGCTGATCTTTCTGTCCATCCATCCATCCTTGTACGTATACATCCCCTTCCACTGTAGAAACCTAGCAATAAACTCTATAAAGAGTTTTTTTCTTATACATGGAGAGGGTAAACAATGTAAAAACATAAAACCAGATTGTACAGAACTGGTGGCTGAAAATGCTTATGGAAGCTACAGCAGGACCACTGCCCCGAAGTACAAAGTACATTGGCTGTTGCAATGCCTGTCCTGGCAACGTGCTTGTGACAGCCTGCCCTCACATCGAGGTCTGGAGAGGCTAGCTGGGATTCCCCCATATAAGAGAGTCATAGAAAATCCATTCATTTGGACTGTGGATTATTTTCAATGCCAACTTAAAAAACTGGTTAAGGAGAATGTATTTCTTAAATTAATCTTGACAGTATTTTAATACTGAGGAGGAAATCTTTGCTCACCTTGTGCTTAACCACAACATTGATATCAGGAGATGACAGAGAATGACATCCATGTACCTCTCCTATCTCCTTACATACATGTTGGTCATGTAGGCCACAGATCAGAAAGATGCAGTGGAATGTCAGACACTTCAGCTGTCCTGCCTTATCTTCCCCAACAGCCCTGACTAGCTCTTCTGTTCTCTCTCTTGCACCTTGCCTGTATAATCAGTGTGTTTTTATGAAACTCCTCCAGGCAAAAAATAACCCAGAAAAAAAATCAATGAATTTTGACCATAAAAATGACAGATAAATGTTAAAACTCTAGACATTAGGAAAATTATACTGTGGTTTTGTTTCAATGAATTTATGAATTAAAATGGCATGTCCTCTGAGAATACATGCTGTCCATTGCCAGTCTCAGTATGGCAGCCTATCAAATCACTGCAGTCTTCTGACAAGTTTTATCATGTTCCTGGTAGTTTGGGATTTTTTTTTAAGGCACAGACAAAGGCGTTGTGTGTTGCATAGCTCTTACAACATATCCAGCCCTTCTGGCAAGGCACTGCCCTTCCGATGTCATTGTAGAACCTTCCTTGGGCATGGCTTTCAAGATGCCTCTTGGGCTTTTATAAAATGTAAAGTTCAGCTTTTTCTGCAACTTTTTTTAGGGCCTCAAGCATTTATGAGACTACCTTCTTTGCAACGGATTTGACTTGAATGTTGCAAAGAGCTTTTAATCTTTGTGGAAATGAGCTTGGTGGCATCAAAGGCTGAAGAGGAATATTATCCTAGTCCTGAGGAACTTTTTCAGGTCATGAATAAAGGGAACTGTATTTCCTTGCCCTCTCCAGGACTCAGTTACAGTTCTGTCAGATGATAAAACCCCACATTCTTTTGACTTTGTCAATCATGATTGAATTTTCTTCCCTTAGCAAAACAGATTTTTGTTAAAAATTGAGAGAAAGATATTTCAGTTAGTGATTAATTAGTTTACCCCATTCATCAAAATACTTTGTCTAGTTAGTTGATTTCTTCTCTCTAAATCACATGTAAAATTAACAGCAACTTTGTCCTCAAAGTCTCTGACGAAGTCTCTGTATTGGGCTTGCCTGGCCAGGTTTTGGTAGCAGGGTGGCTACAGGGGTGGCTCCCGTGAGAGACTTCCAGAACACTCCCCTGTGTCTCATGAAGTCAATGCCTGAGAGCTCCAAGACAGACCCACTGCTGGCCAAGACAAGGGTGCTAGAGCTTTTGGGATGACATTTAAGAAGGGGGAGGGGGAGACCCTGGGCCGCTGCAGCTGGAGAGAGGAGTGAGGATATGTGAGAGGAACAGCCCTGCAGACACCAGGGTCAGTGGACAAGGAGGGGGAGGAGGTACTTCAAGTCCCGGAGCTGAGATTCCTATGGAGCACCTGGAGAAGACCATGGAGAGACAGGCTGGACCCCTGCAGCCCATGTTGGTCCACAGTGGAGAAGTTATCCACTTACAGATAGAAGATATCCCTGGAGGAATCCACGTCAGAGCAGGTGGAGACATGAAGGAGGCTGTGACCCCATGGGAAGCCCACACTGGAGCAGGCTCCTGGCAGGTCCTATGGACATGTGGAGAGAGGAGCTCACACTGGGGCAGGTTTGCTGGCAGGACCTGTGACCCCACAGGAGACCCATGCTGGAACAGCCTGTTCCTGAAGGACTGCACCCTGTGGAAAAGACCCACACTGGAGCAGGGAAGAGTGTGAGGAGTCAACCCTCTGAGGAGGTAGGAGTGGCAGAGACAATGTGTGATGAACTGACCACAGCCCCATTCCCTGTCCCTCTGCATCACTGGGAGGTGGGAAGTAGAAAACTGGTGATGGAGTTAAGGCCAGGAAGAAGGAAGGGAAGGGGTGAGGGGAAGGTGTTTTAAAGATTTGATTTTATTTCTCATTTTCTTACTCTGATTTGATTGGTAAAAAATTTAATTAAATTCCCCAAGTCAGGTCTGTTTTGTGCATGATGGTAACTGGTGAGTGATGTCTTTCTGTCCTTATCTCAACTCATGAGCCTGTTGTTGTATTTTCTCCCCGCTGTCCAGCTGAGGAGGGGAGTGACAGACTGGCTTTGGTGTGAACCCATCACAGTCTCCACTTGTGGCACATCCCTGTGGATGCAGCACAGCTGCAAGCAGGACATGCCTCATCTGGCAAAGCTGCATGGCTGCAGAGGCCCAGGTACAACATCGTGGTTAATCCTCTGTTATGATTTACTTGTCACTACTGAACTATTTCATCACTCTCCTGCCACTAATGAGATGCCTGCACAGTTGCTGTAGAGAAATCCATTGCAGGGAATAAGAAGGGATTGCTGTGGTTAACCTATACATTTCAAATTGCCAGGTTTTTAACAGTTTAAAATTAGCTGTTTAATCTTCTTGTGTTACAGTTGCTTTGAAAGGCCAAGTTGCCAGTAAACTTACACTTGACACCTGAATTCCTTGGATTTGTGTGCCCTCATGGGGACTGGGCTGTGTTCAGCTGGGGATGGTTAATACTTCCAATTTTAGTCAAACACTACTCTATAAATATTTAATCAGTATTACTCTACTTACAGCAACCAGCCAAGAAAACTGATTTGCCTGGAGCCCAGGTTTTTCCTGGAGGCCCATTCACCTATGTGCCCCGTGCTGTGTAGGCACAGCAGTTGTGTTCATTGTCCTCGGGTGGTTGCTTCTCAGCTCTGCAAATGAAAACCCCGGGTGTCCCCTCCCCAGCAGGAACTGAGCCACTGAGTTGTCAGTGTTTTCCTTAAACTTTAACCAGCACATCCAGCCAGCAGAAACTGCTGCTTCACCATCAGCTAATCGATGCATGATCGAGTTAACAAACCATCTGCAGTTAACACACGAAACAATACGGTGCACTGTAAAATTCTTCCTTTCTCTATCACACTTTTAACTTAATAATTTCATTGTTTTTTTAAAGAAGAATTAACTTTTCTTGCATGTGGTTTAGGAATAACTTTGACTTTTATTTGTAAAAGTTTGGAAGAATGAGGTTTAATTGCCATATGTGAGACAGGACACGTGTTCTTTCAATCAGCATTGACTTCTTTACATCGAAGAGGGGAAACAGCAACCAACAATGCTGCCAAAATAAATGTTTAATGAAGCACAAGGTTGTAATTTTCTCTATAGTGAGGCATGCCATCTCTAGGGATGAAATGGGTACCATCTCCACAGACAGGCATGTACTTAGAAACATAAAGATGTAATATGCAGAAAAGTCTTCACAGTTTCAGGCTACAGACAATACAGGCATGGAATAATTCGATAGACATTATTACTATTCAAACAAGCAGCTGTCAACACTTCATCCCAGAATACACTGAAGCTCCTTACATAGTTTTTAGTACTGTAATAGTTGGGTTCATTGGCAGTAGATTGGAAAACATGCAAGACTAATGAACCCTCCCTATTTTTCCCCGTCTGGCGTTTAATCCATCCGTAAGTGAAAAACATTTACGACATATGCAACACCGAGCTCACAAGAGGCTTCAGGTTCAAAAGAGATGTTTCAATTTTGTTTCTTAGCAACATACATCCTGTAACAGTGAAACACCATACAAACTGTAATATGTTTGTGTTGTTTTAATCTATAATGCAGTACTTCGCCAGTGCCAAGGAAGGCTGCTGCTACAGGATCTTTTCAATGTCACTTATAATTAGACATATGCATTTTTGTTTTCCCATACTGGATTACGTGCTGCAGAATATATTTCTGAAGATACTATAATGCACTCATGAATAATAAATAAAGAGGTAAATTCAACTCTAATAAGGGCACACTTATCAGGATTATACTGTGGTCTGCTACATATGAGACATCTTTTGATGTTTCTTTCATAGGAAGCATTGTGAGAACTTGATTTCTAGAATGAATATCAGCCAGCCTCCAATACAGGGCTAAAAGGATTTGTACAGCACTTATTTCTTGGAAGGACAGTAGGCATAGCCTAATATTTTCTTCTCCCCACTCCAATGTCTGATTTGATGTGACCAGAACCAGTTTTGTGCTGTCTTGACTTTCATGTCAAAGGAAGAGAAGGAGTCAGACAGGTCTCCAAAGGCACATGGAGTATTGTGTCCTACAGAGGAGCTTTCAAAATTTCACTCACTGCAGCTATAGCTCTTCAGTCTGTCATTTAGCATAACTGCTTCCCCTGTGCCAGCAAAGAGGAATAAGAAACATAGTATTTAGCTTCTTCCTATGCTTTTTATCCATCTCCTGTATATATTTATCTTTAAAAGTCAGACTCATCTCTCTTGAAAAGCTGTAGTATTTGCATTCTCTAAGTGCCTGGTAATAACAGTTCCAGCACATCAACACTGAGTTTGCAATAGGCAAATATTGCAAAGGTGGAAAAGACAAAATTCAATATACAAAGAAGTGCTGTTACCTTATTAAATGCACGATACAAGATTTAAATAAATAGCATAAATGGTATCCTTCAGCTTGGAATACCTGGCTCAAGAAATGCAGCAATGTTTCCAGTTCAGGGTTCACCTTCCCAGGAAACCGTGTGCCCCAATCCTCTTGATGCTGATCTTATACATCATGCTCCAACATTAGGCACTTCTACAGACTGACTCATATCTTCTAGCTGTGTGGACTGAAAAAATCAGTCTGAAATATTCAGAGAAAACTGGTCTGAGGGGAGGCCTGTAAGTATCTAGCACTGTAGATATAATTTATGAATTATTTAACATTGAAGGTAGCTAAGGAAAACAATACCACACAGGAACACCAGGTGGAACTAGGAGGAGAGGAAAGAAGGAAAGAAAGAAAAAAAAGAATTCTCTTTATAGTTTGCCAAGTTTTCTGAAGAAACACTTTTTCCAAATGCAGTCTAGGCAGAAAATTAGTTATTTATTTATATTTCACTATTTATCAGCTTCTCTGGATGCATACAGAATTGAACAGGCTGATTGGCTTTCTAAAGCAAAGCAGCAAGGATTCTACTCAGAAATAATAAATATGATAACTCAGCCTGGTATGATAACCCAGCTTGACCCATGCAAAATCTGGTGGCAAGACATAATCTGTCCTCATACTGTGATCTTATTACCTGCTTTGTATTTTTCTTTAGAAAAGCTGACCACTTAGCAGTTTTTTTTCTGGAGTCAACTGCAAGTTGTGGTCGCTGCCTGCTTTTGTAAATGAGGTTATAAAAGTCAACAAACTCCATCAAAATAGCAGAGGAAATGAATCACATGTTGAAAGGGCACAGTTTCTCTTGAGGAAATAGTAAATTCAACTGACTTCAGCCATCTCGATAATGTGGAAGAATGAGGTTTCTTTCCCCTAGTAGAGGCCAGTGCGATGCAATTCCCTGTAGGTCAATACCTTTCCCCTAATATGCACTTAAGCCATGAATAGGAAATCACCCTCAGTGGTAGTGCGATGCTGCCTACACATTTTGCAGAAGGCAAGGAGCCAAAGATGATCCTGAAGTTCAGTTTTGGTGCAGCCTCCGCTTCTTGCCTCACAAATAGCTGCCAGAGAAGGAGGTGCTTTGTTGTGACAGCTCCAAATCACCTCTGGCCTCAGTAAGCAGGAGGGCTGCACATCTGCCTCTGTACAGAGAAAATGTATTAGGAAGTATTTCATGTTTTGTATCTTTAGCTTTTGCTTCTACAGGAAACATAATTGCAGATTCTGAGATTTGTGGGATTCAACAAAACAGGCAGTAAAATTTTCCACTGCTGTTCATGTGCCCTGTGCTTATTTTTATAACTTTAAATTAGTTTTGATACCCATTTAGATATCATTGTTAAGTTTCAAGTGACTTCCCAAGTTGAAATATTTCAATTTTTTGCCATTAAACAATCCAGGATACATTTGAAGGTTTTGGGGTTTTGTCAGTGCATTATGCTCCCAAAGGCACTAATACCAAAATCCTAAAAATGCTATTTCCTTTTCATCAGAAATATTAACTGGAGAAATTATGTAAAAAATGCATTGCCTGTAAAACAGTAATTAATCAAGTATTCAGTGCCCAGCATTCAGAGAGATTTTCCCATGGGTGATGTATATGTGGAGGCATTAGTGCATCCTGGACAGAGAAGAGCAATCATCCATACAGGGTTTTCTGTGTGAGTACCCCTCCACAAATCAGCTTGCACTCTTCACACGCTTCTCTGGGATTTACCTTCCTCATGAGCATTACAATCAGAGTGTTTATTTGCTAGACCACTTACAGAAAGGAAACACAAAAGTTCTTGAATATAATCAAAGCACATTTTCTTTCATTTGCAGAAATGCAAATTATTATGTACCCAGCTTTCTATTTACAAAAAAAAAAACCAACAAAAAATCAAGTATTTCTTTCTCCTACGCTAATTTTCCTCTCTTTATTTCCCAGATGAGAAACCAAATTATTACAGCCTATAACTGGAAGGCCAGCTCATACTGTCTTAGCCCTTCTGTAATAATTCACCCTTGTGCAAAAAACATTAATGTGGCCCAGCAGAATAGCATTTATACCTCATTTGCAGAGCATAAATTATATAGTCCAGGGTATTGCACATTGGGTGTTTCACTACATAATTTAAAAGTGAACATAATCAATGAAAGTATGGACTCTACAGTGTTGCCCTTCCAGACAGTGTTTGCATGATGTCAGTGCTACTGTGTATTGTAAAAATCTGCACACAGAAGAAATGCTGATGCAAATAAATTTGAGAGGAGATTTTTTTTTCCCCAGACAAAACATATCATAAATTGTTTTCTCAAAAAAATTTGTCTACGAACTCACCTATCCTGGACTAATGCAGGACATAATAGAGGTTTTTATAACCAAACACTATTTTACAATGGCCATGTAAGTAATGGCAACTAATAAATATTAACAGAAAATTATAACCTTTGCCTGAAAGTCAGGTTGGTATTAAGAAGTGATACTATCACATGCTTTTTTAGGAAGTCTCACAACAAAAAGGTGGAAAGGCAATGTAATGTGTCCTCCATGACAATGGGGCCAAGACTGATTTAATCACTTCATGCTGCCTGTTTGTGCAAATGGATCACCAAGCCCTGTAATATTAATAACATGGGCCAAACTACTATAATTATTTCTGACAAAATGAGCTGGGAAAAGATATAAAGCTTTACTGCTTCTTGCTTTTACTTTGACTTGAACATGCTAACAAATGTTAATATGCCAAAATGCAAATCCTGAAATACAAAGGTGTTCTATCAGCTCTTTAATAGACAGGAGAAGGACAGTTTTCTATCAAAGACTGCGACTCTAGAAGATGCACTGTCCAGATATGAGTATATTGAGATGCTGATGATCTCCAGGCCTGTGAGAGAAAATGCGAAGAGGCTTGGATGGGTCTTTGAGCACCCTGGTTTAGTGGAAGGTATCCCTGCCTGTGGCAGAGGGGTTGAAACTAGGTAGTCTTTAAGGTCCCTTCTAAACCAAACAATTCTGTGATTCTATGAGCTGCATCCTTCACCACTGCAGAGTCTGGAGGCAGGAGGCAATAGTTAAAACAGATCTCAGGAGCTGCTGATGAAAACCTTTATTAGTACAGATGAAAAGGAGACATTTCCAGCATGCAGCTATTCCAGCCTTGTTTACGCTCACACAGAAATCAGTACACATCTCTGAAATGCTGACTGGGCATGCCAGCGAGGCATTTCTCCCATAGCAGGCACTCAAACATGCATTCTCAGCTGTGGAGAGGTGTTGAATAACAGCATGGACTGACACTGCCACCAGTATATTGTAAGTGTCTGAAGTAGACTGACAAATCAGCTTCCACCTGTCTTTGAAAAAGAGGTCTAAACAGTTTAATTTTTTCCTGGCAAAGGCAGAACAAGTTCTAGTGCCTCCAGGGAGGACTTTCTGTGACAAGTGGGGTTCAGTTTGTGTCCTTTTGTTACCTCTTTTAATTTCAGATGCCTGGCAGCTTCAGATTTGAAGGAAGCATTGGTGTCTACTTTCACAGAAACACAGATTTGTGTTGTTGGGGTTTTTTTTCAAACTGTCTTTTGTGGCAATGTGTAATGGATAAAACGTATTAAGAGGAATTGGATGCCAAGAAAAATCAAAGAGAACTAAGGCCTGCAGCGGTTCAATCTACTTTGGCTAAATCAACAGCTTAAGAAGCACAGTCTAATGCTCCTTTGGAAGCATATCCCTGCCAAAGATGCTACGGACACCTCTGTAACCAGTTCCCACAACAGTGAGAAAGAGGGATGCTTTCCAACATGTACAACAACAACTTGAATAAATGCCCTGCTGTGGAGGAGGTGGTCCATCATTCAGCATGTTTGTGTATCCCTGTGAACAGCTGGTACATACAGAAGCAGCAGCCTGGCTCTGGAGCAGATTTGCCCCACAACGCTCACACCGACCCACGTTCAGCTGTCATTTACTTCTCCATGCCCTCCTAAACACGCTTGTAACCCTTCAGAGCACCTGCATGCCCCCATCTACCACTGCCTTCCAGTCTAAGACTCCAACCATGTGCTCCAAAAATCACTCCCCATAGCTGTCCCATGGTAGTGTCTGCTCCCTGGGCACCAACCCACAGGCTGATCTGTAGCAGCCACACACAGGGAGGTTTGGTGCACATCAGCCCCTCCACCTCAGTAGTGCTACAGAGTCTTGTGAAGAAGTTGGTGAACCAGTGACTGAGATAAAAGAACATTTTCAGTGCTTATTTCTATGCTTTCATGGTATCTAATGAAGTGGCACATAAAGATAATAATGCAATAGACCTTCATAAAAAAGCATTATATATTCACCCCAATATTTTTTTCTTAATCAGAATCAGGTGCATTCTGCCTTAAAAAGTAACTATGAGATTTCTGCAGGCTTATAAGAGGTGTCTATTGCTTACTGAAAGAGACATCATAAGGTTTTGGGGTAAACAACCCTGTACGAAAAGGGAAGTGAGGGTTATTTCAAAACCTTGCATAAGAAGGAAACACCATCACAGGGAGAGACTGAAGAAGCTTTATTATTTGACTCCTCAAAGCTAAATTTGCCACATTTTTTAAATAGCAGACAAAAGGAGAGGAGCATCTGCCGGGGAGAAGAAGAGCACAACTCAGCCCAGGTGGGACCTCTTTCCACAGCCCAAAGAAAAGAGGCAGGGGCATGGTTAGAGATACCACTTTGTCAAATTCAATTTTGTATTAGCAAGTCTCAGTGCAAAGAGTGTGCCAAATGGGGATGTACGAGCCCAGAGGTACCATAGCCCAGGAAAACACAGGATGCAACCACCGGTGCAAAAACCATCAGGTGACAAAGCTGTGATATCTTAGGTGTGTTACGTAAACCTGGGTTTCGGGGATCTGGTTGCTGTCAGGTGAATTAGGTACATTTGTCAGCACTCCACAGGGCTAAATACAGGCAGGGTAATATGGCTGCTGGCAATCTCCCATATGGTGAGGAATAAGCTCCTGGGGAGGATAAAAGTTTCCTTTAAGAACAGGTTAGACAAATATATGCCAGGAATATATGCCAGGAACAACATGAGTACAGATCATCCTGCCTCAGGCAGAGTGATGGACTAAATCACCTCCCAAGGCCTAGTCTGGTCTTGTTTTCTGTGTTAATACCCAGCTAAATAATGAAATGGTAGAATTTGGAAAGTTTATAATATCCATAGGGCTGTGGCGAATAAAAGAAAAATAGATGGAGGTTTTTGCAAGGAGTATTTCCTAGAGAAATACTAAGGAAGAAGGAGTGGGTTTGCACTAACAGAAATAGAGTCAGATAGAGAGAAGGGAACAATGTTCTGCCATTGCACTGCACAGAAGAGACCTGTTTATCACACAAGTAAGTGGACAGGTCTGCTCTAGATGGGAGGAGCTGGTTTGTAGTCAGACTGGAGGGTACCCCACTGCAGGACAGGCAATTCGCAACTATTGGATGAAAACCAAGAATTTTGGAAAGAAATCACCACAGATTTGCATTTGAGGGACAGACCCACACATGCATGCTGCAAAAGTTGTGGGAGGAGCTGAAAGTTGTAAAATTATCCTTGGGTTGCCATCACCAGAACGTTGTTGGAAATGGCCCATTTTCAATTCCCCAACCTGCAAGACTGATTTGCAAAGGGAGATTGAGCCTACGAGGCTGGATATACCCCAATTCAAGTGGTGTCAGAGCCAGAAGCTCTGGGACAGGGCCATACTTGGGAATAAATTAGGTGGAATGGGTTGAGCCAGCTCCAGGGATTCTCAGAGTATGGCTGGGTACCACCAGAGGCTCACAAGGACATCCCATAGCTGATCGGCACCTTCATAGCTGAAAGTGATTTGAGGGACATCCAAAGAACTGTAATTTCTATCCTACAAAGTCAGGTAACTACAGAAGGTCTAAGAAAGCTTCTAGCTTCATTAAATCATCACTTAAGATTCATCAGTGTGTTTTGTCCCGGGCTTTGATGGAGAAATAAGGCTTTTTTTAAGGAAGCGGGAAATGAAGCCATTACAGTTGACAGAGACAGGACTCTCTTTCCTACTTTCGAAAAGTGGGATGGAGGGGGACACACTAGCAAATGCTACATGCTTTAGGCAGCATTGTGTCAGGGGAGCTAAATTCCAGAATTATCTTTTCTGAGTAAAAAAGGTCTCTTTCTGATATATTGTGTGATGCTGGTGAAAATCATGAGGCTGAAGACAGGCATTTTCCCTCGAGTAGCAACCCAGCAGCTTTGAGTTGGAGTGACATTTTTACAGACTATCAGACAAAATTAATGGAAATTGCACAAGTACAAACTTGTTAATGCCCCAAGCACTTGGGAAATGGACACTGATTGTGTCTCAAGATCAGCTTCCTTACAATGCCAGCAAACAGAATTCATGTCAGCAGTGTCTGCTTTCTAATGTAGCTGAATACTGCCATACAAAGAAATTTGTGAAAAAGGGTATTGAATTAATTGGGAATCCAGCACCCTGTGTTGACATTAGCTCTTGATCGACACTCTGAGAGTGTTTTCATCTGCTCTTCTCTAACATTTTGTCCAGGTGGAGGCAGAGAAGAACAGGGCTGGATGGGATCTGCAGGGTCACTGAATCCAGTCCCCATTGACTGCAATAGAGGCTTCAATCAAAGTGCCATTTCTCATGCCATGGAAAAACCAACCATGATACCTTTAATGCAGCAGAGGAAAAATTAGGAGAAATTGAGGATGTTTTGGTCACCACAATATAAAAAAGATACTAAAACTATTAGAGAGCATCCAAAGGAGGGCAACGGAGATGGTGAAGGGCCTTGATGGGAAGCCTTTTGAGGAGTGGCTGAGGTCACTTGGTCTGTTCAGCCTGGAAAAGAGGAGACTGAGGGGAGGCCTCATTGCAGTCTACAACTTCCTTATGAAGGGAAAAGGAGGGGCAGACACTGATCTCTTCTCTGTAGTGACCAGTGACCAGACCAGAGGGAATGGCCTGAAGTTGTTAGGCCAGGGGAGGTTTGGGTTGGATATTAGGAAAGGGTTTTTCATGCCAGAGGAGTGGTCACAGCACCAGCCTGACAGAGTTCAAGGTTCATTTGGACAATGTTCTCGGGCACAGAGTGTGATTCTTGGGAATGGTGCTATGCAGAGCCAGGTGTTGGACTCTATGATCCTCACGAGTTCTTTCCACCTCAGCATATTCTGTGACTCTGTGATTTCCAATTCCCACAGTCACAGGATATCTCATGGATACTTCAAGGTAGATCACTGTATTGTGAATGAGGGTCACACTCTGCTCCTCACTGCCAAACCATCCAGCAGGATAACACCTTTCTGACTGCAGATCACAAGCTGCCTTAACTCTCAATATGTGAACTGGACAGACTATGTCTACCTTAACAAGTAACAAACTCAATAAATATGGATTTGTAGAGCAAAACTAGTGATGCTGGAAACCTGCCATTGACATGACACAATTTAGGGGTGATAACAGCTAGTCTGATCCCCAGGACCACATTGGGGCATGTTAGGTGTGCATCTGAGACACACCTGGTTTAATGTCTTTCAGGGAACCCCATTCACACACCCAGTGGCTTTGCTGTGACACAACCCCTACTGAGGTGAGCAGGAACCACCAAGACCACCACTTCAAAATTACAGTCCTGCTCTGGGTTAAAATGCTGATGTGGATGTACCTGCTAATGTCATACCTGAGGATGTTGCACCATCAAAGCTCCTGTCCTTGCCCTCTCTCCCACCTGCTCAAAGAAAAGTGTGTGCAGGAAGCAGCTATTTACAAATTAAGCATTTAGATTATACAAAGGGGTTTCTCCTTGTGCCTTACAGGTGATCAGGGGACACCCAAAAGGGAACAATATTAGGTGAAGTGATGGTGCAGAGAAGCAGCAGAAAAGCATCAGCTCCTCTTCAGGTATCACCATATCACAGACCTGTCTCCAGCAATTCTCCCTTTCTTTTTGCAGTTCTTGCTGTGAGAAGTGGCTAGGGGAACGTGGAGCTCTTTGATGAAGAACAAACCTGAGAGCTCGGAGTAGTTCAAAAAAGCTCTCAGTGCTCGAAATAGCTGAGCCTTGACAAACCCCTCTCCTTTTCAGACTCAGAGGACTCCATCAGATGCCAGACTTCAGGAAAATGGACCTGTGCAGGTCTCCTCCATTTTATTTTGAGAGAAGAGAAATAGGCCATGCATCTTTCAGAGATGTGGTTTGACTGAGGTAACCCACACCCAGCCTTCATGGGTTGGAGCCTGTAAATTGTGAAGCCCTCTCTACACCTGGCTTTTAGACAGAAAAAAAAAGAAATTCCTGACACACTTGATATGCCAAACAATAGAAAATAATTTAGTGTTTCTTCTCCTCTTAAGTAGGAGACAGTGCTTAGATTATTCCATATATATAAAAATCTATCCTCCAGTGGGATTAAACAGCATCTACACATGCAGACACACTGCTGGTGAAAATTGTCCCTGAGTTCACACGAGAGATCTGTGTTTGCCAGGAGACTTCAGACTTTCACATGTTCAAGGAACTAACGCCTAAGAAAGAAAAAAGACACAATTTTTGGCCCCAGAATGCAAAAGGAACATACATGTACAGGTTTTAATGCAATTCTTACGCCCAGTACTAGAAACCTTGCTTTATCCACTCATTTAATCAGCACCCATTTGTCACCACAACCGACTGAAATGATCCTAATGATGGATGGCTTTTTACACAAAAAGCGATTGAGAGAGAATTAGTGACATTAAGAATTTTTCATAATTTAAATTATAATAAATCTTCTTTCCTCTAAAGTTATTTCTTTCAGTAATCCATTCTGACTTTAGTATCTCCTGAACTAGAATTAGTGACATTAATACATTTTTTACTATTCAAATTATGGTCTACCTTTTTCCCATAGCTGGGTATTTCATTTAGTAAAGGAGACTAAATTAACATCCATCGAAAGAGATTTTTTAATTTACAAGAGATCTTTCCATGGTTGGATGAGGTAATAATAAAGCTTTATTTTTGAGAGTTATTGATAAAGTTAAAAAAAATCTTGATGAAAGGTATGCTTTTTATGAGAATCTGGAAGTTTCTCTACTTTTCTGTTTAAAAGCCTGCCACCCTCCTTTTTCATACGTATTTGGTATGCTAAAAATCTTACAGTTCATCAGGAAAAGAACAATCACAACATTGTCTGAAGAATGTAAAATTTGTACATCTAATTTCTTATTTTTTCATTCACAGGCTCATACATGGGAAATTAATAAATACATTGACCTCTTTCTGAAAAAGCTAATGGTTTCAGAAGACTTGGATCTGCTAGAATTATGGGAGACAATGAAAATTTATTGAAGAAACCTAATTACACCTTGTTATCCATAATAAATGCCTTTCCATCTAATATTGTAAGAATAGGAATCACAAGGTAAAAAAATCTAATCCCAGAAGGAACGGACTTCTGAGTGGCAGCCGTCGTGTATGGCTGCTGCTGTGCAGGCAGGCTCTCTGGAGAGAGGGACAGATCCAGCAAATCCTTACTGAGGCTACCCTCAGCAAATTATATCACAATCTATCTCTCCATAGCTGATATATAATACTGGCTTTACAGGAAATGTAATAAGACTTGTAATATACTTCATCTGCCTTTTAATAACTCTGTGCTTGGGAGAAAACCATTATGAAAAGCAAAATCGTTATTTGAGTGGTTTGCATAGGCTAGACGTGAAATGCGGTAATCTAGGTAATACAGATATTTATTAAAGCAAAATCAACCTAAAATGTTAACCTGGAGAAAATGTACTTTCAGGACCTAATCCTAGGATTTTTTTCATCCTGCATGGAATCTGCTGAAGTCAAGCTATTAATGATTCATAGAAATAGCTTGTTAGGTAGTATTTTAGTCAAGCAACACAAAACCAACTGAAATACCATTAAAGAATATGGTTTGTTTGTTTACACAGCCATCTCTTGCACTAAAATTGAACAAATGACAGTAAACCCATTTCCCTCTCAAAAGAGATACTGAGAAGGGATCATGAGAAACTGTGGTATGGGCCAAAATCCTGAACTCCAGCATGACCCAGAAACACAGTGCATCCCTGGCAGTCCATGTGTGCCACCAATGAACTTTGCAACAGCACATATTCCCTCCTTGGGCCATAGAAATGTTTAGTTGGCCACCAAGCTAGTTGGCACTTTATTACTGAAGGGTGTAACACAATATTGCTGCCTTGTCCCAGAGTAGCTCTTTTCTTTGTTTCATTTGGTTAATGAGCAGTGGCCTGAATTATGAATATGAAAGCTAGAGCACTAATCAGCTTTCCCATCACCCACGGCATTGGATTTGGCAGTGCAGTTTCAACCCATCTCCATACCTATGGAACCAGTTTTCACAAAAAGTAATCCATGAAACTGGAAAAACACATTACTGTACCACAGTATTATGGTGTGTTCTGGTTAAAAGAAGCGGCTGAAAGGCCACTGGAAGTGCTTAAAGAGTGAGGGAAGAAGCTGGATCTGAGCACCGGCCACACTTCACCTTCCCACATCACCTTCTGAGCACGGAAGTGTCTTGACAGCAGCAGGGAATGTATAGCTCCTGTCACGCTTGTTTGACCCTTTGCACACAGGGCAACTTCTCTGGGACGAGGCTCAGAGGAGTGGCACAGCATCCACAGCATGTATCCACACTGCTTTCCCCTGGAGCAGTTCCTAACCCCAGAACGACCTAGGTCAGAGGTTTGGACAGCTGGTCCAACCAAAAGCCTGCCCTTATCCTGCCCCACGTCTGCCCTTCCTGCAGGTGCTGTGATGACGTGTAAGGACAGAGAGCTACTAGAGTCATCTAGTGTGGGTAGCACAGAACTTGTCACTGGCTAACACAAAGCATAACCACACACCAAACATTGCAGTCCTATTTCTTTGTATTAATACAAGCCTTAGGCCACATGAAAACATTATCCTCTGAGTCTTCATTTCTAAGCCCACTAAATTTTCAGGTCTACATCTTAACAAAATGCAAACCTGAAGTGCACAAAATGCGTATTTTCTACTGCCAGAATCCTTAGCCTCTGGAAGGTATCAACAGACCAATTAAAAGCAAACCAACCAAAAAGCAAAAGCCAGACTACTGAAGCCCATTATCTAACATATTAACTTCTCTTGATTTGTCTTGGATAAAAGGCCAAGAAAATGAATATAGATTAGAGTGCTATAATTGCTGCCTTACTTATAATAGAACAGTAGAATGAACTGGTTTAGAAATAGTTATTTAATTTGATTTCTAGTTTGAAGATTGATTATGCAACCTTCATCAATGATTTATTTATTTATTTGAGGTTCTTTATCTGTCATTTTAGCACCAGAGGCAAAACCAGTTCTCCTGTGGGCAAACTCCAATGTAATATATACAAAGTAAGACTCACTGAAGTATTTATGGAATGAGGTATTTGCTTCATTTCTGGAACATGTAGAAATTTGCTTTTCACAGTGGAATACCAGCAGGTACTCCAAGTGCCTGACTTCATCAAGTGTACTGAACATTTACTGAAGTCATACAGATTGGCATAGTATATATGGTTATAGTTACAATCACTACATCTGTAGCATGGTCACAGATAATCACAAACTGTTTCGGATGAGAACGAAGTGAAAACGTGACATCTTTAGAAATTGCTTATAACTATAATGACACACCATGTGCATTTTTTTGCCTGTATTTACTGCTTTTGCTATAAACTTGCCATGCCCTTTCTGGTTTTCTTTGCCAGCTGCCATTTCCCACTCTAGTCTAGACATAACCATGCCTTGCTCAGCTACAAAAATAGCTCTTCTTCTCAGAAATAGGATATTTTCCTTCAAACACAGGGGTAACAAAGGCTTCTGTGTTTTGCATTTCAACAACAAGAAAGGGAAGAGGAGGTCTGAGGAGCCTGCAGAGGGTCAGAGGTGCCCAAAAGTGCAAAAATGGTATTGTTTTAAATAGAGAAATTATCTTTTTTCCCCAATACTGTTATTGTGGTTCTGTATAAAGTAGAAAATTTATCGAAAGTGACAGATTTTAGTATCATTATTTGTCTTGACAGTTCCAGAAGAAAGGAAAAATCAGAAAGGCAGCAAGAGGAGGACTCTCTAGTTTCACTTAAGAATTGTTGCAAATTAATTCAACCAGGTCCAGTTTTAAAGGTTTTATTACACAGTTCTGCCACTCTTCATGAGAGAGGAGAGATAACGGAGCAGACTAACTTGAAGCCAGACAGCTCCTGAGCATGTATGGGAATTCATGAGGCCACTGGATATTGATTTGACATGGACGGGTACAAAATAGGCTCTGTGGAACAACTGCACCAGGGCACAACAGTGCAAGTAAAGCTCCAATACCCCACTGTATTAAGCAACTGTGCTCCTTATGTTTTATTCTCTGTAGCTCTGTTGTGCTTTATGCCAGGAGTAAATGGATTTTAGTGGAAAGTCTTGAAAGTAAATAGCGTGTGCTCTCCTGGAAAATGCCACAGCCCTTGCAGTGGCACTGTCCCTTGAGGATTTCATGCAGAGGGAAGAGGGAGAGCTTGTGCCTTCAAAAGATTTCACTGCATAGGAGATGGGCAATGAGTAACACTCATTTGCACTGGCTAAAGAATCCTACTGAGGCAATTTCTTCCTATCATAAAAAGTTGTTTTATAAAATCACTTAGACTGTTTTTCTTAAATGCAGCGAGGTAAGGAGAAGTCCAGCATAGCTGGGACAAAAGAGAAGATGTGATCTCCAGTCACCATCCAGAGAAAGCTATCTAACCTGGTGTCCCAGCAGGAGAAGTGCCATGCACTCATTGTTGCATGTGCTCTCACTCATGGTTACTGAAAGCCATACTGAAAGCTTGGGGAGAGAAAGTGGTTTGGCTGCACCTTTCGGAGTGAACACCGGTCATTGAAGCTGGCTTTCTAAAAACCATCTTGGTACTCTCTCTTAATCTTTTTGTGTCTGTACTTATTAACAAAATACATGCAAAAGTACACTGAGATGAAGAGAGAGGGAGCTGCAACAACTACTTGCGGAACCACCACCAGGTTCAAACATCCCTATGACCTTTCTCAAAGTCAGTAGAGATGTGCCAAAACTGAAGGTGCATTACAGGCTGTCCCAAAACCTCGGATGTGTTCCAAGTGCAGTAGATATGTCTAAAGTTAATTCACCTGGGCTAAGCCATGCCAGGAGAGGGTTGCCCTGTGGAAGTCAGCCTGCCCCACTCAGCTGGCATTGCACAGGGAGGATGAGCATCCATGTCTCCTCGCAGGAATGAGCTGCATAAGGCACGGTGGAGTCCAGCTGGGGATAGGCAGTTGGATAATAGAGAGCAGTAGGGCTTGAATGCTGAAATTAAGGGTGTGCTGGTACCAGTCTCTTGCCTGCCATATGTAAAGTAGTAGAAAGCTTCCTGGGCCCATCCTGCACAAAATGCAGTCACTATTTGGTCTCCAATGGGAAAATGTTAGCATAAGCAAAGGGCTCTAGGCCAAGGAAGACTGATAACACTTTCTGTCATCTCCCCACCTTCATAATTAAAAGGAGGAAGGAAAAAAGGATTTAGATTGTATTGAAAGAAAAAGCACCAGGGAGCAGATTCAATTTTTGAGTCAGCACAGAAATTCTCTAAAATTCAATTACAGTGATGTAGATCAGACATAGGATGTATCATTATAGTACCCTAGAGAAGGTCAATAAAGCATATTGTAAAGTTTCTACAAGACTTCATCAGGACTATAATATAGATAAGTCTCATTGTTTCATGTGTTTTGCAGCTGCTCTAACTTAATTTTCAGGGGTGCCATCATATAATTATCAAAAATGATTAAGTTTTATGCCCCCAGATCTTGCAGGTTAAGTCTGCAGGGAAAGAGTTCAAACTTATTATAGAAAAGTGAAGATGTAATTAGGCTCTGGAGAGTGAATAAATAAATCACACCAAGTGAAAAAGGGCAACCAATCTACCAACAGACCAGCATATTTACAGATGAAGGTAATGTCATACGATGAAAAACCAATTTAAAGTACTGGAAATTAGCAAGTATTTCACAGAACCTTGACTTTTAGCCACTCACCAGTAAAGCATCTTCATTTCTTTAGATATGAAATCTGGCCACACTGAATAATGCTTTCATCTTCACAAATACAGATGGATCACAGTGACATAATATTGTGTGTGTGACCCAGATTTTGCCTCCGGCACTCACCATGGAATTGCAAGTCTACAAAATGTATCTATTTTAAAATTTACCACACGTTCACAAGGGAAGAAGGAGATTAATTGTGGGTTTATGCTGTCTAAAAATAGGTGGCTGCCATCTGACATGCCCTCAGTATCTGGGGTTTCTGAGTGGGGCTGGCAGGAACGACACAAGGCTTGTGAGAGGTCTGCTCCTCTGTGAAATAGCAGCTGAAGGCAGGGGGGATGGCAGGGTCTGAAATCACTCTAGACTCATTATGTTTCAGTAATTATTTTTTTCCTGAGGTGTTATTGAGCTGCACAGTTTGAACCAGTGCCTGCCAAAGGACCCAGGTGTTTTGGTCACTGGGAGAGGTCCCAAGAGAGTTTTAATCTATGTGGATCGGGGTCTTAATGTGGGACTGTGCATTTATCAGCCTATGCCTTTAGTGTGGTAAGGGAATAAATTAAGACTTGCTGGTTGTGGTAACATCACCTTGAAAAAATGTGGTGGAAATAGTGGTCAAGAGATGATAAGAACAGGTAGGAATTTGCAGAGGCTAAAAAGACTGACCCATTGGGGACCAGAGATCAAGAAAGATGGATGATACTAGCTGTCCTTTCTGCTTGTGTGAAGATAAGAGCCCAGCTGATGTCAGTGAACAGCATGTACTGAAAACTGAGAAAAATAACTTGTGTTTGGAAATTTCATGCCATAATATCAAGTTCTGTAAGCTGCATCTAAAGCATCAAGTGCCTACCGCTTGTCAGGCAGGGGAAGTCTCCTCACAGCTCCAAGTAGCTATACTTGTGTGTCAAAATCTTAACGGACAGAAGCTGATTTACTGCCAGAGCGTAGGGTCTGCCATCCCCTTTTTGACTGCCTGGAATAGCCCCGAGGTGTCAGGGCACCTTCACAGCTACACAGCCTGACCCAGGCCTTTGGCAGCCCCAATAGCTGGTCCACATCAGTCTTGCTTTCACCAAATTCACTTTCTTGGACAATCCCCTGATGGTTCATGAATTTCACTGGAGTAGCTATGTCTGCTGAGTTTGTGGTGTGACGCAAGGGAGGATGTTTAAGAGCTTTGGGAGGAAACTCAGGGAGCCTTATGGAAAATGCATCTTTTGTAATGAAGAGTAAATTTCTTTGTGCATTTAATGGGAATACGGCTGGTGCTCTTTGGATGAGGCATTTCTGAGAAAATGACTAATTAATCATTGCTACTTGTTACCAGACTGTTTACATTTCAGCTTGTTGTACTACAGTATAACTCTGATAAAATAGAGATGTTAAGGGCAGTTCAAACTGCTCACAATATAAACTAGGACTTCTGAGGCTTTCTCATGTCTTGTAACACCATTTTTGCTTCTGGTGATATGTAGATAAAACCTACACAGCAAAACCCATTCTGCTGTGAACTTTTTACTGATGCTGGGCCAGCATTACAGGTCCCGGTGCCACCTCAGTTCTCCCTCTTTTGGCACTGTCTGCAGTCATTATCTGAATGACTTATTCCATTGCACTCTTCAGCACAGCCCTCTGCACCACTTCCTGAGCCCATGCACCTTCCTAGTCCCCCACCACCTCTCACCACACTGAGTACCTGCACCCAGTGTCCTGCCCCCATGTCACCTCCACTACAATCTTGTTCAATTTTATTTTCATCTTGCTTCACAGCTCCCATTCCCAGACTTGCTATCCAGCTCCCAATCCCAGTTTCTCTCTTCCTCCTCAGACTCCAGTGTTTCCTCACAAGGTTTTCCTCCTAATCTGGTTGGCATGCCCACCCCCCGCCCACTCTGGATTCAAATAATTCTTTTTCTAGGCTTCCCAAGCACTGGCAGAGTTGTTGAAATTGCTGAGTGTGGTCTTCCAGTACAAGAATGCTCTTATTCTTATTACCCACCTGGAGAACAGGATTTGGAGTGTGTTGCCCTGGAGGGGATGGAAATGCCTACTTGAGTCTAAAGAAAGATGGTAAAGTAGTGTTCAGGAAGACAGAAAAACCCAAGACCGAAGAAGGTTCCTAAGATTTTTAGAAAATTAACAGACTGGGAGTGATTTGTAACTGTATTTAAAGAAGGAGCAATGTTCCTAATATTCCCGGGAATCAGGAATCTCAAAATATGCCAGTCAATAACTAAGCTTAACAGCACTGCTGCAAGGAAAGCACAGGCTCCATCAAACCAGCACATTGCAAGCTGCAGATATAGATGCAGAAGCCAAAGCTCACATTTCACAGGGTACTCTAAAGGACTAGCTCAGAAGTATTATGGTACAGTATTTAGTATTTTTATTCATGTGAAACAGCACAGAAAACTGCCTGCAGTGTTTACCTGAGTGCTTTTTTTTGCATGCTCCCTTAGTGTGAACATAATGTATAGATATGTTTAAATTAAATTATGTATTTGTGCATGCAAATCATGTTTCTTACACGTAGGCAGAAGTCTCCTCAGATGTTGTATGTGCAATTTAAGAAGCAGCTTTGAACATTTGGCCCTGTATATGCCTGAAGGAAAGGAATTCAGTACATTAAGATTACATTCTTCTGTGCCCAACCTTAGCAGTTCATTGAGCATGTTGGGTCACTGACTCTGTAAGCATTTAAATTAACTTTTCTTAACAATTACAGTAATTAAGCCTCTCCTGAATTACAAATTAAGATCATCTGGATGCATTAGAGAAGCAAAAGTGGTATTAGCAGGGGGAGGGAAAAAAAAGTTTACAGAGTCTTCAATTATTTGTAATTTTACAGACATGTTTGTGTTTTTGCAGACCAGGCTGTGCTGTTGCTGTGGGTGTGTAGGATGAGGCACCTCTGTGGCACATCCTGGCCACTGTCTCTGCTCCTGCTGTTCTCCCTGCACCTTGCATAGTCTCTTCAGCTGCCTGAGGGTCTTTGTTAGGTACACCAAAGTGCTGGTCTGAGTTTGCTGTGGCAAATATATCTTCAGTGTGAACCTACCTTAGTTTGACTCCCGTGTCTTTCTCTGAAGGCACAGGGTCTTGAAACACCATTCAAGCTGCCAGCACAGAGTTGCTTTCTGCTGTTGTTGAACAGTAGCTGCTCCAACAGGGGCTCATTGACTTCATGGACACTCTTTACATGCTCACTGATGTTGCTGAGGAGTCTTGCCCAGCGCAATCAATACCCTGGGTCGAAGAACGCACAGGAAAATGCATCAGTCTAAAGCAAAATCTTTGGCTGCTGCCAGCATCTCGACCCATTTTTCTCCATCTTTGCCCTTTAATTTAAAAGAAAGAGCTAAGAAGATGAAAGCCTTTAACCAGCAAGCAGTGAAAATGCTTGGTAGAGGTCTCGCTGTAAGCCCCCAGTTTGATTCAGGCTGGATGTACCAGGGGAGTACTTTGACTACTGTGTTTCTAGCTGTGCTGGAAAGGGAAAAAACCACATATGCCTCTCACACACTTACATATGCTTTCTATCCTGAGGGTATTTTCCCAGGAATTGGAATTTTTAAATAATCTTGGAAAAAACTTTGAATTTCTTTTGGAAAAGGATCCCAACCAGTTCAGCTGATACATTGTAGGAGCTAAGGGCAAGGTAGAGAAAGTGTGTTCTGGTCTGAGAGAGGTGAGAACTGCTTCAGCACAAACAGAACTTGGATTCTACCTCTGAGCAAGCACGTGGCCTTACATTTCACCCCCAAAATGGAAACAAGAAGAATATTTGGAGAAGAGCCCGCCAGTGGGCCGTAGATGATACAGATGGTGGTGTCACCCATGTCTCCTGACTACCTGCTAACCTTGAGTCACTTGCCCTTGTATGGAAGTATTACGGTGAGGCTGGGTTTGATCTGTTTAAGCAGCTGACAGTTTCAATTGATTATGTATTTCAAAGTTTAGTAAGGCACCACAGTCATATATTTCAGGTGATACAGTACCGTATTAAAATATTAATCAAACGTGCAAACCATCTGCATTCATGAAGGGAAGTAATCTGCCAAGGAAAAAGGTATAAACAAAATGGAAATTCATTGCACTTTGTTTGAAAAATGTGCTACTGGCATGTATTTGAAAAGCACCCTCAATACTTCCTCTTAATACAAGCTTCCTGGATTAAAGATGTATTAAATATATTAAGAGTAATAAAGGTGTAATTGACTTTTAGGGATGTGAATTTAAACTCTGGAGAAAGAGCTGACTGGTAGTGAATGGAATGGTTTATTCTACTAGACCTAGAAACTTGTTTTGGTCAGACTTATGACCTAAGCCTTTTTGATTTTTTCCACCATTTAAGTGACAAATTGTGACATCACTGTGGTTAGTTGTAACCATAATTTTATGGTCCAAATTTCAATTAGATTTTGGGTTGAATGAATGACTAAAATCATCACCAATTTATAAACCTCATTTTAATAGATGTTTGTAAACCCAATACCATTCATGCCCTTGTAATGGTTTGAAAACAAACCAGAGCGAGATCCCAAGTCAGGGTTAAAATTTAATAGGGGAAAATAAATAATTAAAAATAAGTGAAATAATACAAGGGAAAAAGGAAAAGAAAAACACAGACAAAGTCAGAATACCTGACACCCTATTAGGGTGGTGGTAGTAGTCAGATGAGGTAGTTCAGTCGAATTGGTGATCTATGGGAAGTCTAGTCTCCAGCTGAAGGTCCAGTGGTAGCTCTTGTCCTCCAGGAATCCAGTAGACCGCCCCCGTGGCGTTCAGAAGCCCAGATTTATCTGGGAGGGAATGCTTGATTCCCCCCTCTGGGCGGAGCCTCTCACAATGGGATGATGAGTCATGAGGCCAGGTGTTGATGGGCTCGTTAACAGCAGATAGTCCGGGGGGGAGTTACTGCTGAGTCATGCCGCACAACATTAATGGGCCATTAACAGAACAATAGCCTGGAGGGAGGAGGCAAGGAAACACTGCCCCACCTGGTTTCAACGGCTCATGGGGATGGTAATAGAATACACTGCAACCCAGGACAGCCCTGTTTATACTTTCTCATTAAATTTGAATGGGGTGATGATCATGCATTTTATATATATATATTTAAAAAATATGATGACCAAAGTTTAAAAAAATGCTTAAAACACTACTCTAGTTACCCTTTCTAAGTGATTCCTCTGAAAATACTCCAGGGTTTTATACTATGTTTACACACAACAGAGAAAAGCAGACTCTAAGCTGAAACCCTCCAGCTCTATGTTAAAAACAAGGTGTTTACAGGCTCAGGACATGCTTGAAATATCTACAAATAATTCTTGCAAGTTAATTCACTTTTTAGGTGGGTAAATGGCTTTAGTGTCCATAGCTATTTGAAGAGGAGTAACTGCTAACTAAAGAATTCCCTTGAGTATATACCCGTGACTGAAACAGTGAAATACGTGCTTCAATTTTCTGGTGACTGCTGCTCTTGCCAGGTGACAAAACTGGCTGTGGTCAAGTTTCAAATAACTTCTGAGGGATGCAGCCTGGTCCATGAAAAGTGGTTTTCATGCAAACCAAGCATAGGAAGTCACCAGTTGAGTATGACAGGGCTGGAGACTAACTTTGCCTGTCTGACAGAGGTTATACAAACATAAAGTAGAATTAGGCATCTGAGACTGAATTTAAAGACTTACTCAAATTACTTTGCAAGTACAAACTACTGTATTCTGTTTGGTTACATGCTGTGCTGTCCATGCTGTGCTTTTTATTAGACTTTGGCTCCTCTGCTGCAACATCTAAACAAAAGTAAAGGCAAAGAAATGCAGAAGAAAAAGGAACATTTGAGCACTTCAGGCAGCCAGTGCTGCTCTGGAAACTCAGAGGCTCCCTGCCTTATTACCCTGCTCCCCAAGAGATGCACGATACAGGCCTGACAGTGATTCAATTTCTGGCTGCCACTGAAGTCACTGCAAGCTCCTCCAGAATATATCAAGTGCTGTATATTGTGATGCAGCCTGAAATATCAGTCCTGAGGCATTTGAAATCAAACATCTGAAATTATTGGGCATATTTGGTTATCATTTCTCCTATGTCTTCCTCCCTTTTCTATTACATCAGGTTAACACCGCCTGTTTTAGACAGAAGTTGAAGATACAATCAATATTGCTCGTAAAGCTCTGGAATACTGAGTGTTTTACAAAAGACATCCATAGTAGTTGGCAACTCCCATAAGAAAGTTAATCTATGTGTAGCAGGGCTTGCTATCATGTCGTTAATAATGTTCCTGCTTGCACTTTGCATAAGGAAGAAAAGAAGGACTGTTCTAAGTGCTACCTGTTCATGTACATTGACTGGGGCGGGTGCATGTCCAGTGTCTGGGGACTGGAGTTGCAGAGGGAAGCCAGTGTTGGCCTACCATGGATTCTGGCTCTGCCATGTTAGTTCTGGTCTCCTGCTGAGTCCCCTCCTCCCTTTCCAGTCACATGTGCGGGTATGTGGCTGTCCAGCCATGGATGTACATATGGACACAAGAAGCTTGCAAATTTTAATTTCAGATATCAAAACCAGAAAACAAAACAGACAAAAAAAAACAAAACAAAACAAAACAAAACAAAACAAAACAAAACAAAACAAAACAAAAAAAACAAAAAACAAAAAACCAAAAAAACACCCAAAACCAACAAAACTCTGAAGAAGTAACAATCAGCATTTAAAATTATACCGAACTTTGGTCATTCCCAGTTTTCTCCCTCTCTTCCTCTGCAAGTCTTCCCTCATCTTGTTCTTCTTGCTAATCTTCATAACTTTCTTCCCCTTTTATGCTCATATTTCTGTCCTTCTAGGCTGTCATTGTCCCATTCTCTTCTTTGTTCCCTCCAACCTCACCATTGCCCTGAAGCTTTCCTCGCTTGCTTTCCTTCTTTTGTCTCCTCTTTCCACTCACATTGTGTTTCTTCACAGCTCTTGCATTTTTCCTGTGCACAGGAATGAGTCATTACAAGCATAGGAGATTTCTCTTCCTTACAGATTGGCACTGCAATGCCAATAACATTAACAAGAAATAATTTCAGGGGAAAACTTTGGTTCACTTTCCACAGTGTTGGAGCACATTCACTGTAGGAAGAAAGTTTGGATAATTTAATAATTCACTTTTCATTGTAAAAATGCAAATAGCAATATTCAGAGATGCATAACTCTCTCAGATCAGTGTGTATAGTAGTAAAAAGCAAACCACAAATTTTACTTTCTCCAAAATTTAAAACCTTAGGTAAAAATCTGGGTTATGATGAAGTTTCCTAATGGAAGCCTTTGGTAAATATTAGCATAAGCAAAATTTCTCCTTTTCTTCTGTGACTAACGAACTTGTACTCTGACTTTCCAGTACTGTTATTGCCTCTGACAATTTGATATCATAGAGAGACACAGAAAAAATTGGACTGTTTTCAAAAGATAGAGAAAATACAAGGTCAGCTGGGAAGAGAACATTAACGTGTAAGTGACATTGAATATACACATATCCTAAGGGCTCTCCTAAAGTTTAGGACTATAAAGAAACTTTCTGACATTGGTATTTTCTGTGCAGGATGATTTCAGCAGACAAAATCTGAAATTAAGTAAGATAGGCAAGAACACTGAAGATGGAAGAAGTCTCTCCTAGTACTGTGAAAGTTTGGAATAACAAATGACAAATCCAGAAGCATCAGAGATTAATGTTCTTTAATACCCATAGTTCTCTCTCCTCCCCAAACAATGAAACCTCACAAAATGTGACCTAATTTTAGAAATAAGAATAGGGTAAGAAAAAGAAACCAGCAATTTGACAAATGTCTTATCTGGAGAATATACATCAAGAAATAAAATAAAGTAAAACTATAAGGAAAGACTTTGATGAAACAAGAGATTTTACAACAGCAAGTACAGAAATGTCAATGAAACGAGAAGGTCAGCATATATGCAAAAGTGAAAAATTACAATGCAAAGCAATACATGCAAACAAAGATGCTGCAGAGAATGAAGGTACAAATGCAATTTCAAATATAGTGTAACACAGTAAATACCCACTGATCACTGGTTTAAAAAGCTGTATCCGAAGTCTAGATCAAGAGTTTGAGCTACTGACTGTCCTAGCATCCAGGGTTTTTATTAAATCAATAGCAAAACTCCAGTAGACATTTGTGATGCATGAAGAGGCCTCTTAGAGAATACTTTTGATACCACAGTGTATCTCAAGCATCCTGTATTCCATTTGTCCCTGGCCCTTCAGTTTAACTCTTTCCTAGCTTCCTCTCTTCCCGTGGCTTTTCAGATATTTGAGAAACGTTTGTGCTTGGACCCGTCCTCTTGTGTTCTCCAAAGCCTGCCTGAGTTTTTGAAAGACTGGGAAGAAAATACCATATAACAAACAAGGTGTTCTTTCTCAGCACCAAGGGAAAGTGTGGTTTCATTTGGTTTTAACTACTTCTGCAGTTTCCTTTTAGGAAAGGAGTCCTGATTAACACATTTGTTAATTACATGTGTTCTAGAAGGCACAGAAATATGTTGTTAATTATTTGAAGTATTTATTGCAAACTCAAGGGCATGGTTACTGTAGGTGTTTGAGCTAAGCTAATTGCTTTGCAATTTTCTTTCGAAAGACATAATTCTGAAAATCAGAAATATATTTAAATGGGCTGGCCTGAAACAGTCTACCTAATGATTTGGGAGAAGTTCTCCAAATGCTCTGTGGCTTTTGTGACCTGGTAATCAGCTTCAGTTCCCAGATATCTGTGGAGCTGGGAGCTTGTAATGAGTCAGCTGGAGAAGTGAGTAAGTTAAACCTGAAGAATTGCTGAGAGATACCATTTGAAATAAACCAAACTTTTCTGGCTGTAAGAAACCTTTATCAGACCAGTCTCTACATAAACCAGCACCCATTTGTGTTTTCTCTGGCCTAATAAAAAGTGTGGCATCTGAAAGCAGTGCTGCGGTTCTTGGACAGAAGAAAACCAGTGAAGGGCAACCACATGGAGATAGAAAGTGTTGGAGGAGAAGGGCTGAGGGTAGTGGTAGATGTTGCAATAAACCTGACTGAGGCAACTGGGTGGGTTATGAAGGAAAGGAATAAGGTTAGAAGCCCTGGATGAGTACACTCATGTGTAGTCATCAGTCTAACATCAGGGAGTCCAATTTTTGAAGTAGGCATGATGCTAATGGGAACCCTTTGAGGGTGTGTGCTTGTAACTTTTTATTTTGGGAAATAAATTTAAGCTCTAGGAAAGGGGCCCTTTATCAAGCACACCTCCAGAAGTGTTGGCTTTTCATTCTTAGCAGGTTCTGCTCAATTATTTCATTTTCCTCTCTTACAGTATCTTTCTCAGCCCTTAGTGTTGCAATAAAATGAATGTCACTTCTTCTGAGAGATGATAGAGGTCTTTAGACAGCTCAACTTTAGTTATAAACCAGACAATTTTCCACCACAAAAGGAGAAAGGATCTCCAAGGGCTATAATCCTCTCTCCTACCCCTCGTGTCACCATCTCTGCATGCCAGTGTCCTGTGCCACGGTGGGCAGGGGGATACCAGCCCCTGCAGAAAAGGGAGAAGACAGAAAACGCAAAATCCCATCAGCCTTACTTAGCTGATGACAGCAGCAAGAACATACACCAGGCAAGCCCACTCTGTTTTAGGCATGTAGTACAGGCACTTCTCCTGTCACTCTACTTCTCCCATGACTTGAGGGAAGACACAGGCCCTTTGGACAAACCCAAGAAATATTGCAGTGGCATGCTCTGCCCTTGTGCTGCCTCTGGTGTGACCAAAGGTAGGGTGGAAAGATGATTCTGGTAGAAAAGGCAAGCAGTAAGAAGCCTCACAAGTCCAGATGGCTGAATTCATCATGGCTCACTCCTCCTTTCCTTTCTTGTGGCTGCATATACTTACTTTGTCACTGATGCCTACTTGTCCTCTCATTCCAGCTGGGTGCTCAGTGCAGGAATTTCACATGTCAGGGAGGGTGGATAGACATATGGTTGTCATAGGGGCTGAAAGGGGTAGTTAATCCTTTCAGCCTGTTACCTGATGCCAGGAATCAATGTGGCAGCTTAAAAAAACTCTGTCATTTTGGTGGCTCTTTGACAAAGGTAGCTCTTCTTTCATGTCTACTTTTCTACTGTGGCTGGGTCAGCAAAATATGAGTTCCTCTTTTTCACACAGTGTCTTTACAGAGCAGCTTCTCTGGGCCAGATGTCAGCCCTGGTAGGATGTGGACTTCAAGACCAAACCATGAGGAGTTCACTCAGAGGCAGGACCTTGGGCACCCATATTGCATTGTGATTTACCCTAGGCACGACCTAGCTGCCCTGAAGACTGGGAGAAACAGAAGAATGAAAATTAACCTAATTTGGCCCAAAGATATAAAACATAGAATTCTCCAGTGCCTCTCAGACCCACTATGATAAACCATCCTTGGAAAAACATCTTGCTCCAGAAGTACTGGAACTAATGAATCCTGATTTCCTACAGATTTGTGTTCTGTGGGTTGACTGACTTGTGTGGTCTAAGAAGATGTATGCTTTTTGGGTGGCTGGAGAATGTGTGAGGTCTCTCTCTGCATGGATTTGTTGCTTTCTCATAAGGTGTGTTCACAGTGTGCTTTCTCCAAATCTGGGCAATAAATTGGGGATGACTGTCTTTAGCCAGCTGCTTATTGTTAGAGGCTTCTGAGAATGTGTCTTTATTGGCCAGTAGATTCAAATGCTATTAGGAGGGAACACAAACATTGTATAAGCCTTGCCTCCACAGGCAATGAGGATAAACAACTATTGTTCTCCTTCTGCCCTCTGCTCCACACTTTCTTCTGTCTTGCTGCCTTTGTCTCTTCTCAGGAATGGATGCACCCTATGGGCTATATGGAAGCAACCTCTTTCCTTGTTTATTCCACCATTTCCAGTGAACCTGCCCTGCTACTACCCCCTTCATCCTTGTCTCTCTTATAACTTTGTTTCAGAAAGGAACTAGGTTCAGGAACAATTCCCCTGCTGCTAAGGGAAATCGTCCCTGTGGAAGGTCAGACAGGCTTAGCCATGTTTTGTCTGTTGTAGTGATACTAACCATAATCTTTTCTTCTCTGCAGGTAAGAAGGAAGCAACTTGCTGTGTAGTCCAGGGGCAGCTTTTGACAACTGGAACCATTGTATTGAATATGTTTCTTAATAAAATGAAAAAACGCCCAATTATATTTTAATGTTGATTCATATCAACAGTTTGGTACATGTTAGATAAGAACCAAAGCACCCCTGATTTCAGTGCCTGCCTTTGCCCAATGGGATGGTGACTGTAAGGTCACCTGTGGAGTTACAAGAACAACACACACCAGAATACACACTTAAGAATCTTGTATCCAACAAGGCTGAAAGATCTCCTTTGAGAAATATTTTCCACAGATCAAGCACTGTCAGTTTTTCATACTGCATATTGGATGCTCAAAAAAGCAGGTGTAGTGTTGATATGTTTCTCGTTTATAACCTCTGAGTTAAGTGCTTTAACTGCACTAAAGCCATTTGCACGTGTGCTGGGTGTTTTGCATTTCATTTATTTTCACTTCAGTGATAAATAATGCTATCTGAGTAAGTTATTTCCCATTTTCCAATTTTAAGGAACACTCTCTTTGCAGAAATACTGGCAATCCCCTTGTGCAGAGCTAGCTGACAACCAGAATTTGCTACCCTTAGAAAGCAAAACTGTATATTTAAATTTTGCTTGGGAAGAAAAGAATCGGTAGCTTAGAAAGGTAGCTATGACATTGTCAATTTGAAAACCATCTAGGTTACTCTTTAGAATTTTCTAGAAGCAGCAGGGAGCTGTGTGTGCTCCTGGGGAACCAGTAATTCTTGATGTCTCCCATGCTGTCCCTCCCTGGTAAGAGTCCTCTGGGAAGTCCAGGGAGTCCCCAAAACTGCCATTAAAAAGTAGGAAAATGAGGCGGGCTTCAGAGGAGCCACCCCAAATTGTCTGGAAATCAGGTATTTCTCAGAATAATTTGATTTTGCCATACCGACATTCGCTAAACTGAACCAGTTCAGTCATCAAACTTCCCCCTCATTTCTTCTGCTCTCAGGAGCTCCCCAGAAGCTCCCCTGCTCCATATCCCAGGCTCTGGCTCCCCTGCTCCCAGCCAAACCAGATAAAACCTTCCCCTGTTCTCCAGCCAGATCCGAGCTCGGCGGTAGCGGGCATGGATGCGGGACTCCTCCTCATCCTGCGGGGCTCCTCTAGGTGGGGCAGGCGAGTTTTCTCAGAGAGTGGAGCCCGCTCCGGCGCCCGCGGCTCTGCCGAACTTCCCAGCGGAGCGCGAGGGGAAGGAGAAGTTGCGAGGGGAGCGCGGGGCCGCGGGCTGGCGGCTCCGAGGTCTTTGCGCTCACTGGGACCCAGCTGGGACATTCACGGCAAGCTCTGCGAGCGGAGGAGACGCGCCCTGGCACCTGTGAGAGCCCTTGCGAGCGGGACCCCGCTGCCTGTGCCCGCCAGAGCAGCTCCAGGTATCCCGCTCTCTGTGCCCGACGGAACGGCTCCGGGTACCCCGCTGCCCGTGCCCGACGGAGCGGCTCCGGGTATCCCGCTTCCTTGTGCCCGCCGGAGCAGCTCCGGGTACCCCGCTCCGGCTCCGGGTATCCCGCTCCCCGTGCCCGCCGGAGCGGCTCCGGGTATCCCGCTCTCTGTGCCCGACAGAGCAGCTCCGGGTACCCCGCTCCCCGTGCCCGTCGGAGCAGCTCCGGGTATCCCGCTCCCCGTGCCCGCCGGAGCAGCTCCGGGTACCCCGCTCCCCGTGCCCGCCGGAGCAGCTCCAGGTATCCTGTTGCCTGTGCCCGCCGGAGCGGCTCCGGGTATCCCGCTCCGGCTCCGGGTATCCCGTTTCGGAGGCCGTGAGCCCGGCTGTGCAAGGTAGGCTCCCGTCGCGCACATCGGCTGCCTCTCTCCGGAGCCAGCCTGCCTCCGCCACGGGATCCACTCTGTCGTGGGGATGTCACCGAGGGCTATGGCTGGAAGCTGTTGGGTTTAGGCTTCGTTCAAAAGAGACCTACCATCCTGTGAGTGTCTCTGCTCCCGGCATAGGACTAAAGAACTGCTTTTTTTCTGTGAAAGTTAGAAAGTAGCTGCAGTTCCTGGTAGTACCTTTGGTTAGAAGTTAAAGTTTCTTCACATAGAATGTGTTGTAGACTTTTTTGTTACTAGAAGTACTGATGGTCTTACCGGTTCCTAAACTCTAGAGGATTTAGTGTTTTTTTATTTCAGTAGAAGTATATATTTCTCCAGAGGATGGTGGAACTGCTCTTTCGGGGTTTGTGTTAACATTGCGAACTAATTTGCCTGTACTTTTTACACTGCTACTATACTTCTGAAATCCCAACCACTGCAGTAAAATATCACAGTATTGATAGTGTTGTGGCTGACTGCATACACGTGAATACGTGCTCATAGCACGCTGATTTTTATTTTCTTTGCTTCCACAATCTCTCTGTATAAGGGTACTGTGAGACTGAGGTCCAGAGAGGAGAGCAGGCTGCTGCCCACACTGAGAAGTACCTGGGCAGACTGGTATTGCATACCTACTCCAAGCACAGTACTCTGTAGCCGAATGTGGTGCCAAAGAAGCTTTGAAAGGGAGCAGAGAGCTCAGCTGGGACTGCAGAACCTGCTCCAATGGTGAAGTGGCGTGTATGAACCTTGCACGACTATGAAAGATTGTCATTGGTACTGAGCTGGGTGGTTTTAGCTGCTGCTGCTGCCACGGCTACAGCACTGACACTGCGTATTAGAAGAAGTGTGGCTAGACACTGGTATGCCTAAGAGAAAAGGTGTTTCCATTTTTGCAACTAGTGAAGCTGTAGATGTTATATGAAGAGGCAATGGATGGCACTTTGGATCTGTCCCCCATGGCATGAGAGGTGAGATCCTCATCAACGGTACAACAATGCCAAGAGCTTAATGACTACCACCTCCTTGGAGTACCACCCCAAACCTCTCTACATGCCTCAGACTACAAGAAACCTTTCACACCTGTGGCTGCTGCTCACTTGAGTAGACAAGGCCAGTGGCCACTGCTGTCCCTCCTCTACAGCAGAGGTGTGTGCTGATGTTGTATACTGCAGTTTTGAATGATAGGTCCTGAAATGTTTTGGGAGAGTGGTGGAAATCTGTGGCAGCTCTATGGGAAAAATTGTGGGCGACTGCAAATTTTAAAAGGAAATTAATGTGACTGTGCAAAGTAGGGTCAAACCCCATGACTATTAGCAGGGTTACTCGGTTCTTTGTTCTTCTGTCTCAGAAATGTCTAAGTTGTACACAGTGAAAAGAAAGGAAGTTTGGGTGTCCTCTACTAGAAAGTAATACTGATAAGAAATTAATTCTGAAATCAAAAAAGAACTGTCAAATAAAGGAAATATATTCACCAGCAGCAAGTTTGGTTCCACACCACTCAGTGGGAACAATTCCACCTTCAGGTAAGCTCCTGTGAACCCATTTTCACTGGAGATGATTGACAGTGGTGAAACTGTTACCAGAGCTTAGCCCAGCTCTTTTGGTTGGTAGGGCACAACATAGCTGTGTTCTGTTTGCAATAATGTAGTCTGACCACAAGAAAGAGCTCAGATGAGAATGTGCCCAGGAAAAGCCAGCAGGCTTTTTTTTTTTTTTTTTTAGTACGTAGATAGCTTTTGCAGAAAACCACTGGCATAAATAGGCTGATTTTTCTCTATTGCAGCTAGATGGAAAACATGTGATGTTTAATTTTTCACTTGGTGAAATGATCGTGAGACAGTAATTTTCAAGACATCATACTGAATTGTATGCCGTGGAAATCATCTCATTGAAAATGTTGAACTGAATGCAATTTTACCATAGGGTTGTTAAGAATTCCTCTGAAAATTACTTCACATGAAACATTTCAACTTTATGTGTAAAGGTGACACTTCTTGGAGGACTGAAATATTTTAACAGAGTCTAAAGTTTCTAACAGAACCCATATAGCTGTGCTAGATAAATGGTCCAAGTCTCGAGAAATAGCAGCATAAGCTTTTGAAGATTAGATTAATATTAAGATAATGTTTCTCTCATGTTGTCATCAGTGGAGGAATTCCCCTCTAATATCCTCAACAGAGTTGTTTCCTTTAACCTTCCTAGGATGGAACTGGGTCTCCGATCATATCTGTGCTACTTCTCTTTTCAGCTAAAAGGTAGATAAATTGCCACATGAGCTACTGCCTATAGCAGAGTAACCAGAGAGGTGCCAGCATGGCCCCACCCTACATGAGTCATTGGGGCAAAGCTGAGTGTAAATCAGCCTTCCCATTCACTCCTGTAAAACGTATCTCATTTCTGAAAACAGGCCTTTACTGCCTTCTGGTTCCCTCCTGGCCCTCGAGACCCAGTATATATTTTATGATGCAATAGGAGATAACAGGTATCCCTTTTTATCCAACAGGTCCTGAAGCAGCAGCTCTTGTTGCAGAAAACCCTTCTTTCCTAACATGTAGGAAAGTTCTGGCCAGTGTGTCAATAGGTCAGGGAGGTATTTGCAAAAACAGAGACATTTCCTTGCCATGTATATTCCAAGAAGGTAAGTCTCTGTAAAGAATTAGGTATTACTGAACAAGGATGGAATTGTGATATGTGAGACTGTCCACCTTGGCAAGTATAACCTGTGCTGATGGTCACTTTATGGACAAAATGTTTGACTATACTTTTCCCAGAAAACTAAGAACCTTCATAAGGCGAAGACTAGAACACACAAATATTATTTGGAGGCCAAGTAACTTGCTGTTCCTTTGTTTGATTTATCACTCATCCAATTCTATAACAAATGGATGAGATTCTGGGCCCATGCAGTCAATGGCAGAACTCCCACAAGGGTGGTGTGCCCAGCTCTTGCTGGCTCTTTGGCAACATTCAGTGATCAGACTCTGTTTCCTGAATCATATTAACTTTGCACTAATTTCTTCTGACTTGACATAGATCAGCTTTTTCAGTTTCTTCCCACTGGGGACATCAGAACAAAGTAGAGAGGAAGTTATTTTCGAATTTAGAAGGCATCCATTAGAAACAAAAGAATAAAAGATAAACAAAGACTACTTAAAAAGCATTATCTGCTATTGTCTTATGAAGAAGTTAAAGCTTTGCCAGTGGATTTTCAAATCTCTGTGGAGATGGAGTCAGGGCCACATCCTCCTGATCTGACGCTAGCGAGTGCTAGTTTTGAAATGTCAGAAGTGTCATTCTGTGAAGTTAAGCCACAATGCTTGAATTGAATCACCCACCATGAATCTAGCAACAGGTTTTACATTGCCACATTACCATAATGCCTGACCAGCTGCAGTGCAAAATCAATGGCGTCCCTGGTGGATTTCATAGTTTCTGGCATTTATTCTTTTTCAGACTCTGTTCTGCAGAACTGAGGTTTTTTGGGGTTTTTTTGGCGCCTTAAATTCTTCCTGTTTCCTTTTTGGGAGGAGATGGCTGTAAGAATTTATGTGGCAGAAGGGACTGCCAGAGCTGTGTAAGTTTTATAGCAGAAAGACTTTTTGAGAAGGTTGATGTTGTCCCATTCCCTGTCCCACAAGGAACCTCTCCAGCAGTTGGTGGTATCTCAGCTGATCCTCGCCTCACTTGCTGTGCACAGGAAGCTAGGAGGGTCTCAATGACCTGGCTATCCAGGGGCCTGCTCTGATAATAGAAATGTGTGCGGTATACTGTGTTTTGAGAATGTTACTTGGATACAGTCAATGGCCATGGGTGAATTGGGGAGAAAAATCAAAAGAGTTCAGCAAACTTAGTTTGACTCTACTTGCAGCATGCTGAGATGTTGATGGACCTGAGAATCTTTTGGTCTTAAATGCTAAGATCAACCTAGTTGCTACCCTTTGGCATCCCAACCAATCTTCAATGAGATACTTGCTTCCCTATTGGAGCCTGGCATAGAAAGATACATGAATTCCAGTGTCTTGCTGTCTTTGTCTGTGCTGTGCAAGTGCTGATGAATGCACATCCCCTGATCCTAATGAGCCTCTGGTTCTTTGGGCTTTATAGCCAGGAAGGATATGGTGCTGCAAAACTTAGCTGCATCCAGGTCCAAGATAGCTCTTCGGTGAGAAGGAGCCCTGGAAAGATTCACTCTTTCCCCTACCTCCCCTGGAGGCTGTGTTGCATATGAAGACTAGGCTTTATCCTCTGTACAGCAGTGTAACAGGCTGGGGACCAAAGCAGAAACATATGGCCAAATAATGAGAGAGCTTTAGTTCTGACAGCGCATCCATCTCTTCCTTTGGATGTATCACAAACAAAAAACTACCGAAGTGCCAGTTAAGCAGCATACAATTATTTACAGATTGAGTATCAGATTTTTACATTTCATTTGAAGCTAGAACCATTTTAATAGTTCAGGATTAGATACTTGTTATTATCCAGGCTAGAAGGATGCCTTCCTAGGACATGCTCCATTTTTCTTTTGGAAATCTATACACACTCTGCTGCTTGGGAGAAGGACCAGGGAGGGAAAAAGATCTGTACAGTAATAGCTGATAAATTAAGGCTTTCTAGAGCTTGGCTTCTGTCACTCAAAAGAAGAAGACTAAAAGACCCTGTGTATCTATATCACACATCTTGGTAGAGAAACACTGGGACTGCAAAAATATGAGGAACAGATGATATCAAAGGCTAAAATAGGCAGAGTCTGTTAAAATACCTGGTGCTGGTTTATAGCCTGCTCTAGTTAGGAACTATTAAACAGATGGCATCCTCAAACACAGGACTTCAATTTGCCTCATATAACAAAGCAAAACTTGAAATTACCATCCTTAAGTAACATTTGTCCTCCTATTGGAGTCCACAAAAAATGAAAAGGCTGGGGATATGTTCTCTTTTTGTCACTTGGGATTTTGCCATTTCTTCTCTCGGTGGGTAGTTGGTGACAACGTGTCCCCTGAGTTAGACACGTTTGTATTTACAAAAATAGCAAAGAATGATCTGTGGGCTGCCACCCATCCACTGGTACATGACAGGGGGCCAAGCAAAGCAGCAGCACCTTCAACTGGCCACCCCATTTCTTTCTGAGTGTTTATCACCTGCACAGCAGGCATGGCTCAGTGGCTTGTGGGCTCATCTCCAAGCCACGGGAGTTTATGGGCTGGTGGATCCGCGTAAGCCGAGGCTGGCGTGAAGTCTGGCAGTCTGAAGCTGGTTTCATGAAGCATCCAGTTTTGCCAGCTGCAGGAGGGTAATAATTTCCAAGAGAAGGACAGAGAGCACAGCTGAGGGCAGTAACTATCTCAGCTGTCACCATTTATTCCATCACCAAGTCTGAGTGTCAACACCCTCCAAGAGAGACAAAAGTAAAACCCAGTATCCAGGCATTGTGGGGCACAGATTTATTTCATTAAATTCAAATACTTCCTCGTGATGAATGTTGTCTCTTTAAATTTTCCATACAGAAAAAGCATGCACTAATATATTGCCAATTGGAGGGGTATATTTTTCTGTGCATGTGTAGATCCAGTTGATTTCTTTGGGATGTAAAATACAGAGGAAAAAGCCATTGTTCTTGTCTTACTCTCAATTTTCAAAAATTACCAGTTCTTATAAGCAGACCAAAACAGATAACAGATGGTACTGGCTAGCAACAAGGAAACCTAGATGCAAATATTGTATGGTATATGAAGAACATCTCTGATGTGGCAGGGTTATGTTTTCTATCATGGTTTTCTTACCAGTTGTGAGAAAAATACAGTACTAGCACTTTGTGGTATTTATTGGATGTGAATAGTGCAAATAATTCAGCTGGTGAACAAATGATAAAATTGGTAATAATTAAAAGAAACCTGATAAAATGAATATACAGGGGCTCGATGTATTTCCCGGCAAAATCAACAGGAGACTCTCCAGTCAGGCCAGCAGATATCCAACGTGCCTGTCCATTTCTGATTTTCATCTGAGATCCCCATGTACACAGGCTACACTACAAAAAAGGAATAAAGGGTGCTTGCCTGTAAATGCTTTCCTGGCCCAAGTGATCAGTCAGTGGCTTTCACAGACATCAAAATCAGGCACCATTCAGGGTCTCTCAGAGACAGCAGCAGGTCCATCATGTCAGCCCCACAGGTGCCTTGCACCCCTGCCCTCCCAGGCCTGGATATCTTCATAGTGAACCAGGAGCCACAGCTGGGCTGAACTACAGGAGTGTGTCCTGTATGGTGCAGATCTCCCTGAACTTGCATAAGGTTGTTTCTCATTTAGTTTTGGTCGAAGTCAGACTAAACAAACAAATGGGTATCTCTACTGCAAATATCTATGCATGGGGAAACACCAGGAGCCACTTTGAGGAGGCAGTGAGTGGTGCCCTTGGGGGCACAGCACATGGGAGAGGCACGTCCACATGTAGATGAGACATCTGGTTGCAGTTTGATGAGTGTACATATTTTCCACTCACTCCTGCCCACAATGTCACCTCTTCGCTTTTAAATTGCAGCCTCCAGAGCAGGGAAAGGCAGCACAGGTTTAAAAAAACTAAAATCCCACCAACTTCTCCTTCCAAACAAGAGTGAAACTTTTCTTGTAGCAAATAAGTATCGGATCCATACCCTAGAATGAATAGTAGGGGTCTGAGCAGCTGGAAAGTTGAGGTCTAATGTCTTGGTTGGGTGAGATTACAATTAAATGCCTTTTTCCTGCAGAAATGGGTGCTTGCCAAATCTCCAGTGTAATACAGAACATTTGCTTCTTGTGCTGCAGAGCTCTAAGATATCAGACCTTCTATGTATACCAGCAGACAAATGCACTCAAAATGACAGGGCAATTTCTCTTATTTACTCTCTTTGCCTCTACCCTCAGTGCTTGTAGAGGCAGATCCATGGCAGTGAGCACAGCCTTACCTTGTTGGTAGAAGGATGTGGTTAAATTCTCCCTGATTTTTTTTTAGTAGAAAATAATCTGTTGATGTGGTGCCAGTCAAATACTGACAGAAATTTGAGACAGCTGTGAAGCTCGCTTGTTCATTGATGCTCCACTCCTAAGTTATGTCCCTTAGAAAGTTACTTTGCTGGTAAAATACCTCTTCCCTAGCCCTTTGCCCATATAACACTGAACCTATGCCTATAGAGAACATCAGAACATCAAGAGTTTTCTTCATCATATGTATAAAATTCAAATTTTCTTTGAAGTGCTTCTTAATACTCCTTTTGCATTCAAGTAAAGCTGTCACTGAGTTCACTGAGGTTTACCCACGCAAGGAGCAAAGGCTCTGTCCCCTTGGGATTACACAAGCCATCTTCTAGTAATTTGTCTGCTAAGGTGACAGATTTCCTTATTATAGCACTGAAAACAGGAACTTCACTGTCTTCTCACAGAAATGGCTTTACATCTTTTATGAAACGGAGCCAAAGGCACTGCTCTTGTCAGCTGGAGTTGGTGGCTGTTTGGTTGGTCTGGACATGAGAATTATCTACTTCCCCTTCCTCTTTTTTTGTTTTTGTTAATGAAGGCTTTATACCTGACTAAAATACATAGCTGTGTTTTTCCCTTCAGGATATGCTATCAGAAGCTTTGAGTTGGGGGTGGGAGTAAAAAAGTTCACTTACTAAGTAAGATTAAAGAAATTAAAGGCTAAGGCTCATATTTAATTTTCCCTTGTAGATGTAATTTTTCATGCAGTGACAGCATCAGAACCTTTTCAAGTTTTATAGCTATTTCACATTTGGCAGAAACAACAGGAAACCATCTGTAGCAAAGCAGGATTGTTGTAAGCATAATATTCAGTAATGAAAAAAAAGATTAAAAGAAAACACTGTTATCTTTATGTGATAGCTTTGAAGGTGCAAAGAGCAGGATGCTTGCATTTGCTACTAACTTCATAAAATTTTTCTAGATGAGTCAGCCATGGAAAAAAAAAGATTATTTCAGCAGAAGGAATAAATCCCATCAGAAATTTGACTTTTGGTTTCTTGTTGAGATTACCATGATGACTGTAAAGACACTTTGTGGTGAGGAGGCTGTATATGCCTGTTTTCAGTAAATCATAACTTACAGTGGTGGAGCTTATAAGCACACACACAACTTCAAATAGTCATTGTCCCATAAAAGGCAAGTAAGCTACTTGTGTTCTTAAGCTTTAGCTCCATTCCTGAAAGCCTTTTCGAGACCAGGGAAATAAAAATAAATCATGGAGATTTAGATGTCTTTTATTGTCCTCTGTTCCCATATAACAAGATGTGTTGCGTTTTCTGTGCTGGAAAGCAGACTTCCAGGCTGAAAGATCGTATACTCATTGCTTGCAGGTGAAAAATACTTTTTTTTGAAACTTATTTTGTTAATTGGGGTGTCACATCAAGGCTGCAGTTTCAGGGGTGCTCATGGTAGCCACTAAATACCTCTGAAATCCACGGTCAGTCCTGTAAGTTGTTACATTGCAAATATGCTTGGCAGAATGTCCATTTAAGAAAGGGAAAGAACCGTTTTTTCAGACGTGTTCTAAAATTTAGCCTGGGCTAAACATGTCTGTAATTTCTTTGTCACTGACAGTGTTTCACATTTTAATAATCAGACCTAGTTTTAAGATAGCATTTCACTATGCAAAAGTCAAAATGTGTCAGGGAACTGCAATATCTTCTTGTTATTAATGTCTTAAATTATAGCTAGACACCCTGTTTTTCCAGTTTTCAAGGCAAGTTATGAAGGCTTTTTTTTTTTTTAGTGCTGAGCTGATGAGACATTAAAGGTTTCTTTTTCAAATAGTTTGGCTGCTGGGTTGCTCCTTTCACTCACACCTGCCCCTTGACTTAGAAATCGTCTCCGCCTCTTCTGCATCAAACGCTGCATTTACATAGGCACAAAGAAAGTGTGGAAGGCCAACAGCTCGCACCGTGATTAAGATGGGAATGCAAGAAGAACAAAGCAGCACAATGGTAAGAGAAATCTAACAATACTCTGCCTTTCTGCGAGTCTGACTAACCAGGGCTTTCCCACAGGAGGGAAGGTGCTGAGGATACCGCAGGATTAGCACATGCATGTAGGGCTGCTGAGAGTGACTAAGCCAGCAACAGCGAGTGAGTCGAAGTTCTAGGAATGAGTCAGGTTTTGAGCTTGTTGTGGTTTGTAGCGGCTCAGAAGGCTTTGTATGGCATCACTGTAAGAGTCTGCGACTGCGAAGTGATGGGCTTACAGCTGGTAGAGCCACTGGCTGCTTTGGAAGGGAGTGCTTGCTTTCAACAAATCACTGTATTGAGCTCAACATCCACAGCACAGCCTTGGCGTTATTTTAATGCCTTTACCAAAGTGCTCTGGCTTATTAATTCAGTTAGGTCTTGCTAATTATACAAGCTTCCCTGGAGAATTTTAGAGATGCTCATAAGAAACATCATAAAATTATTTCTTAAAATATATGTGACAAAAATAAGACAAAAGTGGTGGAATGATACATGCATTTAGCAGCTAAAATAAGAACTTTTTTCTCTGTGTGCATGGCTTTTTCTTCTGGAATTCTAAAACACAGAAGGAAAGAAAATGAGAGGAAAGCATGATGTCTATTTGTTTTGTTTCTTCAGAACTTTCTATTCATGACTTTAAAACAAGTTTGGCATAATGACTTGAGTGGAAAGACTTGAGATGTTCCCTCAGTCCTGACGTCATGGGTGTTTTTGCCATTTATTTTAACCAACTGTTGATGCTTTAGTTTTATCTGCTTTTGCCTGTGCCTATAACAGAGATGGACTAAAACTTAAAGAAAAGCTGCAATTGCTGCACAAGATGCCCAGATTGTATTAGTTTAGTCAAAATGAGTGAAAGACAACTGCTTTTCCCCTTGCAAAGCCAAGTGCAAAGACAGTGCTAACAGCTCAAGTTCCCAGAAACACATGTAGAAGTAAAGCTGCTATCTGTGGTATTTTCTCTACCATTACCAATTCTAGATGGATTAATTTAACAAGAGGTGCACACAGACCTTTGCTTAGCTTCATAGGCATGTCCACTTTTGCAGAACAGATGCAAACTCATAAAAAATTCTGCTTAACTCTGCAATATTTTTCATCTGGAGTTTTCACACTTTTTTTATATATAGAAGAAACACTTTTCCTTAATCGTGGAAGAGTAATTAGTGCTGGGTGTGTGAAAAGTGCGTAGAATAACAGGCACTCTCTGAGTCTTTGATTCGGGAGCACTCCGAGGTGAGAAGCAGATACTTTCTGTTAGATCATCTTCAAGGACTTAATCCCAAGGAGGAACTTGGATGCCTAGCAGACAGGTCACTTCACATGCCAAGTCTAAAACTTAGATACTAAGAAATCTTGCTTGCCTCCTCTTCACCGCAGAGGTACCTACATACCTTAACACCCACGTTTGCATCCAGTGAGTTCCCTGCATGCCTGAACGTGTGCTTCTGGACATGCTTTACCTGGCTTGGCCTGTGCTGGATGAACAGACCCACATGCCACACATCAAGCCCTCCCTCTGAGAATGGTCACACTGTTACATGCTCAGGGAGCTCAGGTGAGCGATCTGGATTCAACGTGTTTCTCAGCCTGAAGAGACTTTAGCTGTTTTACCCACAACAGTGTTCCCAGCCCCAGCTCTTGTGCATTCCAAAAGAGGTGTCTGTCTGTCCATCCCTCTTGTTTTTTAACTGTTACATTTTCCTAGGCATAAGTGGCAATTTGGAGAGCAAAAGGAAAATAATACTGCCACAAGTGTATGGAGACATAGGTTCTGGGTAATACTCAGTACAAGATAGCTAAATTTAGCTCAGAGTAAGAACTGGAGCCCAGTTTCCAAACCCTGACCCAGGTGGTGCCCCAGTCACTACGTTTGGGAGTCATATGTCTGAGTGAAAAAGAGACAAAAACTGTCTCATGCAAAGCAGAAAAGTTGCACGAGGAGGAAGCTGGACAATCCTGAGTGAGCCTGTGTAGCCACGCTGCCTGGCCAGGGGCCCTGAGCAGTTCCTTCTCCGTGGAGCTCACCCAGCCAGCCCCCAGCCACTTAGAGGGAAGACTTCCAAAACTGTGTTCATACAAAGGAGGATGCTGGCAGGTGGAGGCGTTTGGCCTGGTGTTGCCCTGTAGGTGATGGGGTTATTAAGTGCAAAGATATGAAGCGGTGGCAGGAGGGGTTCCATAAAGCTGGATTTTGGGGGGAATCTGGAGGACTGTAGGGCAAAGCCTTGTCAGGTTTCTAAGCCCTGCCAGGGTCATGGCCAAGATATTTTAAAGATCTCTGTTTTGAGGTGTCTCTTCCCAGACTCTGGCTATAGCAAGGATGCTGCCACCTTCTGTGCCTGCTGCGGAGCACTGAGTCCATTACAGCACTGTTCCTGTTGTGGATCTGGCCTGATCCCCAGTGAAGTAGGAAACTTTCCTAGGAAAAATACTAGACATTAGTCCAGGCTAGTTAAAGTCAAAGATGGCTAAGAGGCAAGTAACTCTAGGAACACTAGCGTGCATGAAGGATGATTTCTGATGGATCAGTGTCTTGTGGCCAAGAGCCAGCTCCAGCTGAAGCTCTTCCCCCTGGGACATTTGGAAAGACCTTGCTGCCATGTGCACTTGTCAGTGGCACCCTGTCACATGCTGTAGTGCACCATCAAACCTCTGGGGTCCTCTGGGAAAAACGGCTGGGTGTGCACAATTAAGCTGCGGAAGGGTGTGGGAAATTGCTTCATGGCCACACAAGCCCCATTTGCTTTGGAATCCACTTAAAATCTGGATAAATACACCCTGTTAAAAAAAAAAAACCAAAACCAAAACCACAAAGTAGCCCTCCTGCAAATATCCAATAACCCCATGGCTTTGGCACTCTCTTGAGACGCAGGTGTTGGAAATTCAGCTTCCTGTTCCAAATTAAACAGAGGGAGTATTTGATGTTGTCCCATTTTACTAAAGTGTGTCATACACCTGCACTAATAAATTGATCTGTGGAAACCATATACTCCTCTGAAATGTGCTAACCATACCCAGTAGGTCTTTAGTCCTTACTAAAGGTGTAGCAATACCTTTTAATCTGTTAAAGAACAATTATTCAGAGTGCAAGCAGAGAACACAGCAGAGATTTAGAAGAAAGATGTTGCAGGGCAAATTTCAGTGAAGGGGTAACAAGTGGTATTACTGTGGTCATCTTAAGTTTGTATTTCCAGGCTTTTGAGTGGTTTTGAAGTTTAAATGTTCTACAGTAACTATAGTATTTTCTGAACACTGACCATTTGTATTGTAAATGAATTGGTTTTTTGGCTGAAAAACCACTGACCTAATACACCCTTCTGTATTAGGAAGGCACACTGACTTCAGCTGCTGATGCCACTTTGGGAGCGGGAGCAGCACAATTTGATTTGTATATTTTAAAGACTGAAGCTGCTCCCTTTTGGAGAGGTTTGCTTTATTGGGCACATAAATTAGGGAGAACCATTTTGTAGCTCTGTATACAGCTTTGACTTCTTCCTACAAGAAGAATACGTGTGTGAGAAATAAACAGGACCTCAGGGATCCAGGTGAGGAGCTTTATATATGAAACAGTCTGGGAAAAAAAATGTACAGAACCGATTCCGTGCAGACAGGCAAACTCAGTCATTGTTTCCTCAAGGCTTTAAACTTACATCACCATGAGGTGCTAAGAGATGGGGCAGTCTTAAGGTTTTTTGGGGTTTTTTTAACAGATTTGTCTATCCAGTATGTCATGACATGACAACGAAGATGAAAGGGTTTTCATTGGCATGTAGTGTATGTGGGTTTGGGTCACTTTTAATTACATGTGAACAGTGCAGAAGAAAAATAACAAACACAGCTTATTAGTAACAAAGAAAAATGCTACCCTTTCTGCTGCACACTTGTGGGCTGAGATTTGACGTAATTAATCTCAGTGTAAAAATAACTCATCTGTCGATACCATCATTTATCATGAAAGGATGAGCTCTCTGTAATGCATGGTTTGAATTAACTGTCGCTTGCTGTCGAAGTGACTGAGGCGCCGTGTACACGTTTGGCACTTATGCGCATACATGAGTTTTTGTTGATGTCTTCTGGAGACAGAGCCAAGGGAGCCAGAAAAACAGACTCTGAAAGCAACCTGAGCACACATGTGAACACAAGCACTTGCTATGCTCCGAAAGCTTTGTCCTTTAAACAAGCTTCCTGTTTGCCTTTTTTGGAGAAGGATTAACTTTCGTTGTTCGCTGTTTTAAAGCTCTTCACTTTAACATGCCCTCAGGTCCCTGTAAGGTGACACTTTAGACAAGCTGTAAAAGAAATGTAGTTCCTCAGCTGCTGTTGTGCACTTGATAGTTTTATCTTCCAGAAATTATGTTTCTATAACCCTTTATTTATTTCAAGCAAATGGTCATGGAAATAAATCATATTCTGTTACAAGATTTTGCTATAGAATACATTTCTGCCACTACAAGTATAATTTTTCCACTGCTTGCACAGAGCAACACATTTAGTCAGACTAAGCTATCTTCTAAGAGCTGCCCCAGACCAGGGCCTGGGGGACTCCAAGGGACTCTGAACCAGGCAGGCTGTCTTCAACTCTTGGAGAGAAACAGAAATGCTAGGAGGCAGGAAGGGGCTCTTCTCACAGCCCTCTCGAGTCATAAACATGACTGTTGGTGTATTTTAATTTGCAAGATGATCTCGACATTGACCACCCCTTTGCAGGCAGAGGCTGATGGCACATGGTGCCACACTGCCCTGGCAGCAATAGGCCCCAAGCAGGTGAGAGTGAGTTGCCTGGGATTTCTGTCCAGCCACCTTCTTTCTATGGGGGAGTTGAATGGCTGTGGAGAGCAGGTGCATGAAGGGAGCAGGTAGAAGAGAGGGTCAGGATTGCAGCAAACATGAGGGCTGTAGGAAAGGATGCTCAAATCCTTTTTGGGCTCCCAAGCGTATGAAGAGCAGCTGGGGCACGAGCAGTGGCTGTGGGACAGCACAGGGTGCGGGCAGGGGAAGCGGTACCTGCTGCTTTCCACTGGGGCACTGCTGGAGCTAGAGTGGAGTGGTGAATGGCAACCAGAGGAGTCACACAGCATTAAAAAGGAGTCAATGGCCCCACAAAGCACGTGCAGTGAGGAAGAAACTGAGTTAATAGGAGGCAAAGGACTGAATGGGAACAAAACCAGCAAATTATCGGAGGACAGGAAGAAAGATGGCATCTCTCTGTGGGGGGAGAAGGAATTGCTGATGAATCCAGGGCATTTGCTGTCTAATTAATTGCCGGCACTCTCATTCTTGAATAACATAATGAGCACCAAACTTTGAAGTTCCATTTTCAGAACAGTAAAATTATTTGATCAGAAACACAAAGGAGGGAGAAAATACAAACAAAATCTCATAGGCCACAGAAAACTATCTTAAGCCTAAAACATGTGTATGAATTTACCACGTAGCCCTGCATACATATGTACATATATAAATAAGTATTCACATTTTTTATTAGCTCAGAAGTACTTTTAAAAGTTCCAGTGATTACCAGTATACAGGGAAGCTCCCTGGAGCCTTCTTAGAGTGTTATTGCAGTAAGAGCTGTTCAACACCAGCAAAAGATGCACAGTGTGTACAACCACAAAATACATTTATACTCTGGCCAAGTAGTTAATCACAAATAACCATGTGAACAGTCTTGTATAATGTACAAGCTTGTCATCCATATTCATATTTTCATCTTCTGATGGTCTTTTATCACTGTTTGTTGCAACTTGGTTTGGGAGATGCTGAAGATCGTTTTGGGAAAGGAAGAACACAATGATTCTACATGGTTGTGGACTTGGCACTGCTGGGTTAATAGTTGGACTTGATGATCTTAAAGGTCTTTTTCAACCTAAGTGTTTCTATGATCCTGTGCTTAGACCAGAAGGCCCTAATAGTGCCTATAACTGCTTCTTGAAAATTCTGTCATTTTTAACAGGCAGGCAGCAATGAAGAGGCTGCTTAGAGCCATGTATTTCAGTTTCCCACTCCTGTGGCTGCCTGTGATGGCAATCTGAACTGGCCTTGCTTATGCTTGCTTTTTTTTTTTTTTTTTGGCAAAGCTGTGCACAGTTTATTGCATTTGACTTTAGGTTCAAGCAGCATTCTGTAGGGCTGTCAAGAGCTGAAATGTCAGAATGAAATACTGAATGCTATTTCCTCAGATGCTTGGTGTCACAAATTATGGAGGCTCCAGGCTAAGTGTCCGCAACATATTCCTGTGATTGTTGTGGCGGAGCCATGCTCCATTTTTCAATACATTGGTCATGGGTTGATGAAACCAATTTCTCTGAGAATCTTTTGCTGGCACCAGATAGAAGATTTTACCCCCCCAAGGGAAAAAAAACAAACCCAAAACAAAACTACAAAACAGCCCACAGAAAAAAGAAAATTAAAAAAAATAATTATAAATGGTAAGTTTTTCAGTTGCAAGAAATGGAGCAGGATACCTGTGGCCAAGCTGAGATTGATGCTGCAGCTTCACATGCAGTTGTGTCAGTTCAGTGCTAGTGTGATGTTTTTCCTCCCACCCAAGTGGGCAAATGTTGGATGTGTTGTTCAAGCTCTCTTCCCGCCCTCCCTTTTGCCCTGTTTTAAGTCTGCTGCAAACTTAACCTGCTGTATTCAGATTTGTAACAGCATGAGGCTTATGTGCTAGCTGGGACATGCAAGTACCTGGAGTCCTAGAAATGCTCTTAATTTGCATTCTTAATGAAACATAATTTAAAATCCTAAATATAGAAAGTGCTCTATAACTGAAATGGATTAAACCAGCTCCTTTTTCCCAGATCTCAAACATCCCTGTAAGCCCAGAAGTTTTGGAAAAAGCCCTGTAGAGCTCCAAGTCTTAACTGCTTGACAAAGGAGAACCAGAAAACCAAATATAAATCTTTCTGTTGGGTTAAATACAGAACATGCTGATGGGTGCTGCCCAATAGCAGGTGAAATCTGTAGTGCCAGAACAGTCCTTAGGAACCTTAGTTTTTTTGCTAATCCCATATTCCTTTCTGGTCTCTGGATCCAAGATAGGCATTATGAAATGCTTCAGAAGGGCAGGTTTTTCTCACTTTAAAGTTTTACCTTAACCACCTATGCTGTCATTTTTTCTGTCTTCTTTTCTCTATCAGTGAAACTTCAGAATATCTCCTCAAAATTCTTTTTTAATGCCCTGCATTAATGGTGCATTATTCCAAATGCCATGGTAATTCTTCACCCTGAAAAATGCTCCTCAGCTGGTTCTGTACCACAAATTGCATGCTTACACCCCAACTTTTATTGGGCCTTTGAGCGATAGAGTGATACAGGCAGTAAGTATCTCTGCCAATTGCCAGGTGTTATTCTCTCTTTATGACAGACGTTTTCTGCCTGCATCACTTCAAAGCCTGCAGTAATTAGCGCAACTCCTACTAATGCTACAGTTTCAGCAGCCTGAGCTCTGGGATGTTCAGCTGTCCTTCTCTACATCCTGACACTGTCTTGATCACACTCTTCTGTCTCTCCTGTTGTTGGCTTCGCCTATCTCAGTGCCCTATGGCTTTGCCTCCCATCAGATGGATTCAGTGTAAAATTAAGTCCTTACTACCAAGGGTTTTCCTCCAGAGAAATTTAAGGAACTGACTGAAGTCAGCTTACTTAGGGACAGGATCCTAAAATGAGGAAATCAGGCTTGCCTCAGAAAACATGGGAATGACATGAAGTGATGGCACAGTCCTTTTCATCATCTCCCACCAAGGCAAAAAGCTCCTTTCAGTCCTTCACAAGCACCCAAGAGGTCACCGCTTCCCTGGCAGTGGGGTGGCTTAAGGATCCAGTCCAATGCCTGGTCCCACAGCCCGGCTGCCAAAGGCGAGGAGAGGCTGGGCCAAAACACAGGTGCCCACACAGGCAGCCAGACCCATTTCATCCTTGCGCCCCACGCCGCAGGCTGGCGGCTGTCGCTGGCTTCTTCCCTGGGCACACCCTTGCACACTCCTTCGTGCCCGTCTGTCTTTTCCTCCACCCACTACCTGCATCAGAGGTTTGATTCCCCCCCACCCCCCTTTTTTTCTTTCACCTCAAAGTGATAGCAATTCCTGGTGCATTTATCTTAGATGATGTGGTTGTTGTAAGATGAAGTACCTGCAGCAGCCAGTCTGCGGTTGATTTGAACGCAGGCGAGTCTCAACAATGAGCTTAAAGGAGGGTGTCAGGTATAAATCTTGTCTTCAAACAGCCAGGGTGCATTCCAGACTTCAGAGACACCTCTTTGTGTGGAAGGTTGGTTGGGTTTTTTTGCCTCCTTTTTCTTTTTCTTGGACCTGGAAGAGGATGAAAGTGGCGGGGTGTGTGCGTTCGTTTAGGCTGATAATGAGAGTGGGGCTTACGGGCATGGTAATTTGGCAGCCTCTTCACTTCCTGTAACAGTTTTTAAAAAAAAATCATTCAAGGGCTGCTTAAAGACAAACATTTTTTGTTTAACTACTGGTGGCTCATTTTCTGAACACCCATGCAATTAATCTTATTTGTATTAAAGAAGCAGGCTGCTTTTTGTAAGGTTTTCTGAGCTATAATTAATGAAGATCAAAAATGTTACAGAGACATAATATTTAACTTTTCATAGGTGCAACTGCACAACATCTGCAGCAATTAGAGAAGCAAAAAAAAATGGCATTGTGTTGGGTTTTTTCCTTTCAAAGTGTCTTTGTTAAGCCTCTTAATGGGAATGTAGTTTCTGGTGAGGAGACTAATCGATACTAAAACCACAGATTTTTTTTTTTTTTTGCCTTGATTGTCAAACACTTGGTTCAAAAATATTATCAACTATATTGGATTTGTGAGAACTGAGCCTGTGAAGTTAAGTGCTGAGCTATCTGTGTTGCACCTTGAAGAATCAGACCCCAACAAGAGTGTTTACTGCTTGCATAGTAGTTTTCAAGCAAATGCACGAGTGTGTTAAAACTTCAAAAGCATCATAGCAGTTTCATGATTTTACATGTAAAAACTCCTGGATGTTTTGCCACTAGGAATTCTGTAACACAGATTATCTTCTAGCTGTGCTGCTTAAAATGTAATTAGTTTTTAATAAGTAGTAGCTTATTTATCTCTGGATGATTAAATGAAGAACTCTGGAATGCATCACTTGAAGACATATGACAAGAAACATGCATAGTTCTACCTTGGCACTAGCTGCCTCCCACTCCACCAACATTTCAGCAACTCTAGCAAAAAGAAAATCTGGTTTTCACTGGCTTGAAATCAAAATGTGGATGGCTCCAAGTGTGTCACTTGGATTCACGAGGCAATGGCAAGCTTTGCCTTTACAACAGACACACAACTTCTTTATGCCAGGGGTAGCCTGTTCCATATGCATGTGGCATTTTGCTAGCACTTTGCTAGATTTAAAAAAACAAGCTGCAGCTACGTCCTTCCTATTAATATCTGAACTCTTCTGACATGGCAAAAGCAAAATCATCTCTCTCATCTCTGTGATCTGCAGTAAGTCTGATCTCAATCATTGTTTGAGGAACAAGCTATCCTGGTGTGATCCCAAAACCAAGAGAGGCACCATCTGATGTGTACAAAACCACATTAGGAGTGAAGGAAGAATTAATCTCTGTCCTTTCATTGTGGGTGCAAGTGTCACATGAAAGGTGACAGAAGAAGTTACAACCCATGGATCTGCCACACCATAGCTGTACCATGATAAGTGCTACCTGATGACAATTCCCTGCATCTCCAGTAACAAAAAATTGCATCCAGAAACCTGGAGGCAACTACGAACAAGGCTTCAGGGCAGTGGTGAGCATCCTGCTGCTGTGCCCCAGCTATTCCTTCCCAAGGAGAGAGCATCCTGGTACCCTTGTGTCTGGGGGTCCTTGTGTTTCACCCATGCTTGATGTCTAAAGATAGGTTTGGCTTGAAGAAATGTTTGCAAAATTGAATCATGGAAATTTGCACCTGTTGATTACATCACATATATCTCTGTTTACTTTGTGATTCATAACTTTCCCAATTATATGCAAGCTAAAAAGGCTAAAAATTTCTTGTATTTAAATGTAAAGTTATCCATCATATACAAGAGACATCTGATCTCCAAAACTAACTCCTCTCAAGGTCAAAGCCCAGGCAGGGCCAGTGGTTTGAATTGGAGTGTTGGGCTTTGTGCAGAGGACAAAGATAGCAGGGTGGCTTGGGGGTGTTAGGAGAATTAGCAGCAACGTGCTACCTCAGTCCTAGCAAAACCAGGCACAAGAAAATGTCAACAGTTTCAGCTTTTTTCTTAATTACAAAACTGTTATACATTAAAAAAAAAAAAAAAAAAAAAGCACACTTCCAGGACCAAAATTGTACGTTCTTTGAATGATATCCAGGTTTTTACATTTTAACTGATGTGAGCCCCTCCCACAATCGCCCTGGTTACTCATCTTTCCAAGCACTCTTTCATCTCTTATCTTTCAGACTGTAAGATCTCTGAGAAAGAGACAGTCTTTATTTGTGTATGTACAGCACCCGCATATTTAGCACTAAGCTCAAATGTTTGCCTACACTGTAAAATAGTTTCCAAACACTGTGGTTTAAGAGCATGTCAAGGGTATTAATTTCTAACAATTAAGAAGGGAGTGAGAAACAGTGTGAACAGGCTGTAGTTTTTGTTCAAAACAAAGTGATTGAACATGGAACTCCCTGAGGATTTCAATCAGAGAACCCCAAATGCAGAAATTTAGCATTGGTCAGTACACAGCTGAGGTTGTCTGTGCAATGACATTTCTGCACCTTAGCTTCTTTCTGCCTCATGCTACTTGTACACTAATCACAGCCATCATCATTAAAAAGTTTTGGTAAGGATGTTCTCAGGAGGAGTTGGAGAGCTCTGGGAAGCTACAATCACTGTACTCACACTTAACAGGCTCTGTTTGTTCAGGTAAATGAGGTGTTTGGGGATTTTTCTTTACCTCTTCAGCCTGTCCCCTCTTATCCAACAGATCTACTGTGCGAGGCCCCAGATTTTTGATCCTGCCCTCAAAATGCGGGCCTGCTTTAAAGTCAGAGGAACTTTTGCCTTTGATGACTTTCATTTATTATAACATATAGCCCCTACACATATATGTTCAGTTTATAAGTAAAAACACAGCTGGTTTGACTCTGTATGGCACTTTTTCACATGATGTGCTTTTTCTGGTGACCTGCAAGAGGTATGAAGTCAGAAAAATAGTATTTTCACCCTCAGTTCTTGTAGAAATAAATAATTGTGTGGGCACCAGCCACTGGAAGTTTGTTTTCTTTCCCTGACTACCATCATAACCTGAAATCAGAAAATCACTCTGCATCTTTCTTTTATGTGGTCTCAAAGATGAGATCTTTCAGTGTTGCTTTTTTCTGCCTGTGATTTTAAATGAGTAAAAGATCCTCTGAAGAACTGTATTCATTTACCTGCCATTTACCTGCCTATGTGTGGCTACTGCCATTTAAGCTGCGCTGTGTAAGACGTTCATGTGAGCTTGGCAGGTCTGGTACAGGACCTTGAGGGAACTCACTGCCTTTTGAAGTGGCACACTGGGGTCAGGCAGAGTCCACAGGACATATCAGGTGCTGCCACCCACCTGCACGTGGGCAGCTATCTTGAGTCCAGCAACAAGAGGAATTGCTTAGTTAACAGATCCAGAAAACTCCTGATCCACTCCCTGGTCTTTAGACAACTTCCTTTTCCTCAAGAATACCATACATTTCTTCTTCCTTGCTCTCATAGGTGTTCCCAGCTATCCAAGTAAATACAACTTTTACATTTGCTGCTGCATATAGTGGATTCCTGCCTTGAATGTCAATATGATCACTTTGCAACACCCTAGTAGGATTTCAAAGTTATGTAGGTAACTTATCACAAATATGAAAATCACAGAACAGAACACAGAATATTAGCTACACTATAAGATCAAACTAGGGGTTTCTTGAGTGTGAGCTCCAATAACACTGAATGTCCAAAAAGTGAGATGACTCTATTTTTCAAAAATTATAAATTTCCTATGCCTTGTGCAAATTGCCCTCAGGTTTCCAAAGATGCCTGGAAGAAGATCAGGCCTTGACATTACTGAATGAGTAATATGACGTATATTTCGATATATAAAATTACTAGATAAAGAAATGGCACCTATTTGGTAACATAAACTGCTTTTTTCAAGCCAGACCTATTGCAGTGTCTAGAGATTTACACTAACACTTTGTTCAAACCTTCAACTTAGTGTTATAATGGAAAAGAAGATCATCTGGAATTTCAGAAAAACTGGGCCTCTTCTTTAAGTCAAAACTCCCTTCTCTCTGGATCCATTTCTTTATTAAATGACAAATTGAAGTTAAAGTGTATCTACATCTGAGGCAGGTCATGGATTTGTTTCTCACAGTGGTAGTAGGCTGGTGAGGATCAATGTACAATATTGCTTGTGAGGAGTAATCACATTTAAAAGTCTATCAGAGAACTATCCCTCCTGCATTCCTTCATGCCCTTGATCCTGGATTTTCAGTACTTTACAGAAACCATCTTTGTGCCCATTATGTTGAATCCATGAAAAGGAAATTTGAGTGTGTGATGGCATTGATCTGTAGTAATGAAGTGCTTGTAAAAAACGTTGTTTGCTTTACCTTGCACGCAGTGCTAGAAGGCATAACACAAGAGCTGCCATGAAATAGTGTTCCTGGTGCTGCTGAGCCTGGGAGAGCCCGTCTTCTCGGCAACCGCCATCAGAAGTCAGAGAGGAGCTTTCACACTAGGAGTTCAATGTCTTTCCTAAATACAAGCTTAGGCCAGCTGGTAGTTCAGAGGAAGCTCTGTGAGGGGTGAAGCTGGGTACATTTTGGGACTGTCTGTACATTGGTCTCAGCACCTCCAATGTGTCAAGAGGAGGACTGGTCTCAGCGCTGTGTCCATCACCAGAGTTCTCCAGGCCACTTTTGCAGAGGGGTTTGCATTAATTTTAATACAGTTTGCACATAGAAAGGAGCTTTTCAGCCAGTCATTTGTTCACATACACACACTCAAACCCTGCTAACACTGTTTCTAAGTAATTTAAACTATTTATAAATTCAGTTCTAATTCAGAAAGGCTTTTAGACAGTAAAACTGGGAAACAGCTTTGGAAAATACAGAGCAATTCAAATGCAGGATTTCCTAAGTGAAACAGTTTACATGTTTATAGTACTTTACCTGATAAAACTGCTTATTTATTTTAAGGCGAGCAAAAACCTTCCCCAAAACCACGGGGAAACACTATCTGCCAGGTCTTCTTTGTATGCACCATTTCATACAGTTTGAACTCAGTCCTCAATTTGACCAGTAGAATACCCTGGAAGTACGTCCTTATGCCCTCCAGTCATGCCAGGAAAGCATTTGCTGCCTGGAGGCACAGGCTGCTAGGTTTGTCACAGCACCACCAAGCCATCTCCATCTCCGAAGCAGCCGTGTTTGGTCCAAAGGCTGAGGAAAGGAGTGCTTGGCTTAGGGGCTTCCCATCCTTCCTAACTGGAAAGATTCTCTCTTTGCTCGCCCCAAAGCAAAAAGAAGGCAGGAGGGCAGCTCAAAGCACACCACCATGACTTTAGGACCTGGATTGTAGCAATCCTAGTGCTCACAGTGTGAGACACTCCCAGACACCTGAGAGCACAGAGGTGCCCACAGGGTGTCCCTGCTGAAGACCCCAGCAAAGGGGCACCAGGGAGGGTCTCCCACCCCCTGAGCTGCCTGCCTTGAGAAGGAGGGTGAACTCCAGAGCATTCCCTATCTGCTCTCTGGCATGCCTGTGTGGGGTGCTTGGGGGGAAAATATGAGCTTCCTCAGGATCACTGCTCAATGCCATAATGGATGGCTAATTATAGGTCTTGCAGAGAAAGAAGCAGCCCCACAGAGATCTTAAGCTAGTATACTTTAAGTAGAAGCGTTATTTCTGGGATATTATTCCCACAGGCCAAAGTACAATTATAGTGTTGGTTTATGTTTCCTTGCAAAAAAAAGTTAAATGAGCAAAGGGTATGGTTTTCAATTAATCCTCTTATCAAAGACTCACTTAGACAGAGTTTCACCTTTTGCTTCCTCCTTGTAATGTCAGTGATATCTGGGAAAGTCTCTGGTTTGAATCTTTGCATAGCACAGGGTAAAGGGCCTAAGCAGGTCCGGGGTAGCAGGCTTGGTCCTGCAAGGTTGGGTACTTCCTTTGAAATCATCAGGAAACCTGATCCTGTATAATAAATGAACAAAGAAAGAAGCCCTTTGCTGTGCAATACTCCTCCAAAACAGCAGAGAGAAATTAATATTTTTCCCTCTACACATAGGAGAACAAGTTCTTGAAGCAAGTCAGGGGTCTACTTCATTCATATTTAGGAGCCTAGAAATATGTTTAGTTGCACCTGACCACTCTAAGGTGAGATATTGCAGTACAACTCTTTGCATACATCCTAATAATTACCAAGAAAAAAGTTCCCACAAGGTGTCCATAATTAACCTCTTCCCCCCCCCAAAAAAAACATATGAAGAAAAGATTGGGCAAAATGAGATCTGATTTCCAAGTAGTGAGAAACCATTTTGCCCTCTCTAAAGTGTTACTTCCTTGGGCAAAGGGACAGAAAGATGGATCCAGTTTGTAAGCTTTGAGCAGTCATGGAAGTGGTCTCTTCTAGGGCACATATTTCTAACTTGAAAATAAAAATGGGCAGACTTTGACAGAGTTAGGAGTGGTTTGCAAGCTGTGTCTTGGGAAGAGGCAGTGGAAGAGAGAAAAAACTAACCTATGAGGAATGAGGACTGTGCATGTCTGCCTGGGATAAATTCAAAGTCAGGGCACTGTTTCGAGGGTCCTTTGAGTTCATTCAGGATGTTATTGAAGTGCAGAAGCCCCAAGTTTATACATGTCCAGGACTTTGTGCTGTACTACTGAGAAACAGCATGCAGTGGAATGGTGAGAAGTGATTAAAAATAAGGAAGATAATAGATAGGACCGTATTTTTCAGTCCCATTCATATAATAACTTCAATCCCACAGTATGTGGAAGGATTTTACGTAAGGCTATACAAATTGTATGTAATGGCTTTTCACAGCAGCATGCCACTGACTTCTAGACACACGGTAGAAAGCACAGCACGGTGTTGTGCTCAGCAATACTTTCCATTTCCATTTAGAGTGTGTGGGTTTGGAGCATGTGACTGGGGGGGTAATGTTTTAGGTTTAACAAAAATGGGCTCTGGGCTCTGCCTCATAGAGGAAGGTCAGAGATTTCATCTAGAAAGAGCAGTGGGGCCTTGGTTGCTTGGCCACTCTGCAGGGAGCAGGGTGGTCCTTTGCAGGCCTACATTCCTGAGACCTGAGCTTGGTAACACTCCCTTTCCCAAGCACCAAAGACAGTTTAAATAGGATGCCTGTTTTCTGATCTTAAACAGCACCGTCAGCAGTTTGATACTTCAAAGACCATGCTAGGCTGCTGGCTGGGTGCCAGTCCTCTGAAGGAAGGGTGCCCACATCACTTGGCACAGCAGCTGGTGTTTCTCTTTGTCTTGTCTCCAGTCACCAGTGCCAAACCTGCCCCTTTGGTAAAGCCCAGGATCTCATCTAAGGCCGTGCCCGCTAACCACAGGCCACATATACAATAGCTTTTGCAAACATGATTAATTGTCTCTGAGATGTACAACAGCCTGGAGAGCAGCTCAGTCTCCAGCAGAGAAAACCTGTTCCCTGAGATATAGGTATATGGGAAAAAACGAGAGTGGAGGTGGGCGCTTTAATTACAAACTGAGGCAGTCTGTAGCAGAAGTATCCCAACCTCCAGTTCTCTGAACACATTTAAAGGATGAAAGTGAGTGATTCATGTGTAAAAGAGGCACTAGTCATCACTGAATATCCCAGTCCTAGAGTAAGCTGAGTACTGTTTTTAAAGCCTGTTGCTTTCCCAAGATGTCAATTTGCATGACAGGATGCTAGCTGTATTGTCCAAATGGTCTGTCAAATCTATCACAGTGACAAGGAAATACTGTGCTCTCCTCCTTCCCGCTGAAATTCCTTGAATACCTGGTGCCAGCAGTTCAGCTGATAATGCAAAGAGGGATGAAAGCAGACGGCCTTGTTTAGAAAAAGTGACTTTTCAAATGGGCTTTGACAGGCTCCCTTCATCTTTCTGTAACATGTCACTTCAGTGCAAGCAGCAGACTACAAATAAATCCTTCAGTGCAGCAAAGGCTATGGCACTTCTCGTATTTTCAGTAACTGTGAACTGTTGCTTAATTCTTAATGTACGAGTGATTATTCCATTACCTGGAATATATAGAGTGTTGTATTTCAGCCTCTGAGCTCAGATTTGGCTATTTTCAAGATACTTTTCAAGTTTCTGATCAAGCTGCTGAGTACAGGTTTATGTTAGGGTAGGTCTCTGGTGCTTATAGTGGTATTGTTTTGATAGGGAAATTATAAGACTACTTCCTTTGAGTGCATTGAACACCCACCAGTTTCATCTATGTGATCCTCTTTTATTAACTCTGTCAACTGCCATACAGAATGTGTTCTTTGTGTCTCATGGCTCAAATCCAGATGCCTCCAGCATCACTGAGAACTTCACTGCAGACTTGAGGGGGGTTTCACCTGCACAGCTGTGCCTGATGCTTCACCTCAGGGAGGAAGCTGTCTTGTTCATCCTCAACTGCCAGGCTGCACTTTTGAAACAGGGTTATTCAGACAACCCACGTCCTCTCAAGTGTCTCAGCCCCTCCTAGTCTGGGGACTGTGGTCTCTATCCCTCACAGGTCTGGAGTCAGGCACCCCAATATACACCCTATCTCACCCGATGGAAGTGAGTGCCGTCACACAGGGAGCATGGGACTGTTCACAGAGACACAGCTGTGTCCCTCTGTGCCTTCCACTAAACACTGCTGGAGGTGACAGGTTTTAAACCTCTAACACAAGAGAAAGATCTCTAAAGGACAGGGGAAAAAAGCTCACCTAGACAACAAGGCTGGGCTGACTCTGTCTGTTTTAGGGCAGAAAAGCACCATGCAAGGTGTGACCAGGAGCTACTGCACACACACCGTGTAGTTTGCGCAGCAGAAGAAATATATCCATGTGGCAACAATGGCCTCAGCACACAGCCTGAGGCATGCCTTGGGCTTTGCTTCTCCTGGCTTAGTCCCAAAATATATTAAAGTAGCCTGGAAGCTGCTTTGACTTGTATCCAGCTATAAGGGCACCAGTGGGCCATGGAGGCACACAAGGCAGGGTGTAGTAATGGTTACACGTTTTCTGAGTTATCTGAAGCATCTATGGCAACTTGTCAGACTGATCCTTAGGAAGATAACTAAAGTCTACTCAGCTGCACATGAGCTCACCCTCTTAAGACAGGTCCAAGGCTTTAGAGAAATAAGCATGTTTACATAAGAGAGAAAATGTTCCCCATATTTGCCGCTTCCAAACCGATCTACAGCAGTCAGTCCGTCATGGGAATTATCCTTCTGTCTTTCAGCCCCTCCCTCTAATGCAACACAACAAACAAATTCTGCAAGTCTACTTACCTGTACAAGTCATGCTCCAGCCTCCATTACTGCAGTTCACTTCCAGGATGGCCTCCCTTCCCTGCAGGATAACCTTGAGTAATGTGAGGCCAAGAACAAGAGCAGCACTACACAATGGCATGCTGTGTTTGAGCCACCTAAGAATATGCATCAGACGTCTGCCTGGGTCTCCCATGGGTTGGAAAGGCAGCATTAGTCCTCTCTCACACTGTAGAGCAACTTCTCATATACATACGGGAAGACCTTGTCTTTCCCTGTGAGAGGAGACTCCCCTTTTCCAGCTGCAGCATAGTCAGGGAGTTTCATACAGATACATCTCAGATAAAGCTGCAGCTAGAAGCACTGCCAGCACACAGGAGTAAAGCACAGGATGTCAGCAGCAAGTATGTGAAGCATGAGAGAAACAATTACATGTGTGGCCTTCAGTGCTTTCGTAGCTTCACAGTGAAGTGAGTCTTAGGCTGTTCCAGGTTCCTTCACACTGGATGTTAAATTAATTAAGTAAGTAGATTGAGAATGCTCTAGCAGCCACCTTCAGAAGAAGCCTTGGAGGTTTAAGGCGCTTTAACTTCACGAGTTTAGTTCATATTACCAGCTCAGGTCCTCTCCCAGAATCCCCCCATGCTTACAAGACTTCAGTGTTATTTTAGCTTCTCGCTCATGCATTCATCACAATCTGTGAAAATCAGAGTTGACACAATGACAAAAGTTGTCATATTGAATACATTGTTTACTTGGCTTGAGCAGTTGTTTTCATAGCCTCTCCAGGGAATGTTTCTTACTCAAATTTGCCAGAGATACTCAACAAGTTTAACGAAACTTGTTTCTTCTTCCAAAAATTCTTCGAAGTATATTTTCCAGCAACAGATTAATTGACAACATCTTGCTTCACAGAGGCACACATCCTCCTGCATTAGATTTCCTCAACCTATTAACACTCGGAGTTGATGGAGGTGGTCAGCTGTTGGGCACAGCACCAAACAGCCAGTAGATGGCTCACCTAGCAGGCACACTGATCAATCCCCCAAATTCAATTTCGTGTAAATGAGGGATAAAAATCCTGCCAGCTCGTGACTAGAGTGATTCTTCATGCCCAAACTGAGATTTCTCCAGTGTTCTGCACTGTATATTTTACATACTGAATCTCTCACCATTTTAATTTTCCCCAAGGCTTTCATGCTGTTCTAAGGGAAGCAACTGCTCTTTTTCAAACCAGTGGGACGAGACAGCATGTTTGACAGGAAAGGCCTAAAATTTATGTTTCTCTTGCTTCATGCTTAGACTTGAATTTACCAAAACAGCTTCGCCAAGAGGTAATAGTTCCTTGTTATTTATATCCACTGAACATCACAGTCACCTGTGTGATCCAGGACTGTCTGTGTCTGGGTTATTTACATATTCATACCTGCAGACATTTTAACCTGGAGGAAGGATAGAATACTTTAGGTTTTATTTGTGACCAGTAAGGAATAACCACCTTGCTGAAATATTTAGCTTAGAAATACTACCTCCCACAAATTTGGGCTAGGTGAGTTCACCAGCACCATAAAATACTTCATGATATGTGCCTTTGGAGTGCCTTTGGACTCCAGAAACCATGGACCCGTTTGCAAGAGCTCTGCAGCAATCACTATTAGATGCCTATAGGGCTGCAAAACAATGCTTCTAGGTATAACAAATTTATTAATATTAGTGTGACTTGCAATCTACAGTGTAGTGAAGGTGGAAGGACGTGAGGAGACGTGGTAATCCAGCAGCCATGATTTCAAGGTGGTCAAGATATCTTGCCACAAAAAAGGAGCTGAATTTTGCATCCCAGAAACATGTTTATTAAAATTAAGTTTAATATAAGGTGAGATTACTACCAACATCTGTTCCAGCTCTACAGAAAACAAAAGAAATGGCTAGAAAGTGTTAATGTCTAGCTGTCCCACCAGCCACCAGGGAGGAAAGCTGTTTATAAAAGGAACAAAAACCTCAAAATTTCTCATTCTACAAAGTCTCATCCATTCTGTTTCCAAACTGTGTAACATTTGAGGCTTTAAGGAGTAAACACTGTATTTCTGCTTCTGGCTCTTCAAAGCCATTTGATTTACGATTCTCAGCTCTAAGAGAGTGGGTTCAATGCACGTCCTGCCTTGCCTTCTGTCTCCTCCTGGTGCCTGGACACCGAGCTCTGTACAGGCAGCAGCACCAGCTCCTCTCAAGCCCACACAGAGCTCAGGAGCACCCAGCATTAGTCCTTTTTGGGCTGGTTATCTTGCTAAACCACACCTGCCCCATCCATGCCACCGCTCTCCACTCCCCACTGCTGATCTGTGATCTGTCCCATCACAGATCACAGATCAGATGTGCAGGCATCCCTCTGCTGTGCGTAAAGTTTTTTCCAACTTGCCCTGCAGAAGCAACACACACATGTTTTTAACACAGAACATAGCTAATCAAAATATATCAAGTTGATTTGGGAGGTAGCTCTCCCAATCTGTCCTGTTCAGGAGGGGAAAGTTACTACACCACCTGACTGTAGGCAGCACCTCAAGGTGCTCCAGAAAGCACTGAAGCGGGTATTACCAGTATGACCTAGTTGTGTGTGAGCTGATTCAGACAAGGAGAAGGCTTCCTCCATTCCTCCAGCTGGTTTGGATGTACATAGAAGCTTTCTATTCAGCATAAACTCAAAACAATGTGGTCCCATCCCAACAGCTAGAATTGAGAATAGCTGGCAGATAAGACACAGTCTTCCCCCTTCCTTTACTTCTCCAAAAACATTCAGTTAGCACTGGCTTGCTCATGTGATAGTGTGAAGTAGAATTTGACCTGTTTGACTCTTTCAAAGCAGATGCTTGATTCCAGCAAGTGCTTTCTCTGGATGCAAATTCGAGCAAGCAATAATGTACCTGCATGTCACTCCAGTATATTTTAAATGCACTGTCTTTTTAGGAGACTGAAAAAAAAATAAAGCTAAAAATGCATATTTTCATCATATGACTCTTCTGTCCTTGGAGCTTGATTTTACTGCAACCTGTAAGATGGGGTCCTCTAAAATTTCACCCCCTGCATAGAAATTTCCTTCTCTGATTGCCCTAACTTTGGTTTAGAAGGGGCCACATAGTGTTAATGATGGGAAAATCTTACAGTTTGTATGAAATCAAAGCTTCCCATATTTTTTCGAAGTTGTTGACCTTCGAAGCACAGAGGTGCTGGCTCTGGAGGAGCAGTCACTGCTTTATAGTACTCAAAGCTTCTGAGAAGCTCAGTGTCTCCATGTGAAAGCTATCCTTCAGTCTTCCACATAGAAAAAAGTGCAGCCAGCACTAAGCCATTGCAGATGTACTCCAAAAAGGCAATATATAAGTTTCACATAGCATCTCCTAGGCTCTACACATTACATATCATTCTGCTTTGCTTTCATGCTCAGGATGGCAGTTAAATGCAATTAGTGACACCATTTCCCTCAGGTCACTTAAGGAGTTAACCAAATTTTAACATAGTGGTTTAAAGAGCAGTTAAATATCTGCAATGGATATTTGCAGACATCAATAGTTTTGTGTTGTTTTGGTAAAATAGATGTTATCTGTGAAGGCATCCTCCAGCAGTTTGAGCTCAGAGTTGGCCACCAAGTGACATAGGAGATAACTCGGAGAAGTTAATGGACAAAGGGGAGCAATTTCCCAGCTCTGTTTAAAGCAGAACTGTTCTTGCCAGCATTCACAACTGGGCTGTAATACATTCAGTCCTCAAAAAAGAGACACTAGAATTTGAGGATGAAAGCAGATTTTTGTAGTGGAAATATTGCAAAGATATTCTGCCAGAAAAATCCTTTTCAGCAACTTGAGCATCTAACTCAAAATAGCAGCTCATGATGCTGGAGTCACTGCTTTCATCCAGCATCACAGTGAAAAGATGTGAGCTGGCATGGCTCAGCAGTCTGCAGGAGACACGATGACAGCTTTCTGAGGGTGCAGATTGCTTTTGTTCTCCAGATGAAAACACTCTTACCATAGCAGCCTCAACATCCCCTGCACCAGCCTGGCAAAGCAAGGAGCATAAAGAATGGGAATGTGTTGCTATGGCATCACTGGCAGAACAGAAAACTTGGTAGAGTTCACTCTAGCAGAATGAAAAACCCGGGACAGTTGTTAGGCACAACTGGAATGTATTTGCCGGGGTATAAATAGAAACACTGCAAAACTGATATATGTCTTACAAATGCAAGATATTTTTTCTCATCTTGGTAGTAATGCCAAATAGCTTATGGGGAAGAAAGGAGAAGAGCAAGCCAGAAAACTTACCAGCTTCAAACATGTAGCAGCTTAATAGATGAGATTTTAGTCTCCAGTAGATCCCTAGCTGACTGCAGGATCTTTATTCTCTCACAGCCTGATCCAGGGATGTGTGAAAAGGAGCTTATAAACTCTTCAGTGCAATGCTCTATCCAGGGTGGCCAAGGCTTTCATAAAATTACTCTGTTCAGCTTTAGACATTCATCTCAAGAAACATGAGGTCACAGTGGAGAAAAATCCAGGTAGAAGCACAAGCAGACAGTGCTCTAGAAATTGTGTCTTAATGGTGCAAGACTGGATGACTCAGAACTGTTTTACATAAAAGATGATCAAGTTAAGGTCACAAATACTAAGACTCTTGCAGAGCAGAAGGAAATAACTGTCCATATCTGTGGTGGACAAGAAAAACAGCAGTAGCTCCAAGTGAATAAAGAGAGATATAGATGAGACAAGCAGAGAAGCTGCCTAACAGCAGGAATGGCACAGCACTGGAACAAAGAGATGAGAGGAAACTGTGTAATCTCTGTCACTGGACGTTCCCAAGATGCAGTTAGATACAAGTGTGTTGGGGTGGCAGAGAATGATTCTCTTAGTATGAATCAGAAGAGTAACTTCTCTGAGTGTGAATCAGAAGAAAACTTCTTGAGGTCCCATCTGGTCCTGGTGTTTTTTTGACAACTGAATTATTTGAAAACTGTTAACTATATAATAAGTACTTATTGCAGAAACACCTTTTTCTGACAGGATGCACTTTAATGTACTGATACAATGAATTATCAAAGGTCTGTATAATTCTCTGTAGAATCTGATGGCTTTATGGTCTGGTCTTTCTGGTGTGTCTTGGAGGTAGATAGACTTTTAAAGAAAGCACAGCTGAGAAGATGCAAAAACCTTGTTTTAATTAGGTTAATTTAATGTAGCTCTGAGATTTGTTTCAGTGTAAGCTTTATTCTGTTAATGTTACTTCATAAAAATCACTGAAAAAATTGGGAAATGAAGGCTAGGAAGAACATCCATTCTGGCCTTGCAATAGGAATTTTTATGTTAAAATAGTTGGCCACAAATATTGCACACATAGGCACAAACTACAAAGCTGTCAAACGTGATAGAAATGAAATATAGGGAGAATTAACTTCTTCCATGTTCAATAATAAACTGCATGAAGGCCATAAGATGGGGATGCAATATCCAAACCAAGTATTTGTGGTCCAAGTTTTCCAAGAAACGTCCATGTGAACTGAAGAAGAGTTTGCAGTATCATCTGAATTGCAAGCAACTGTAATCCAAGGAGAGCCTTCAGCCTCTCATTGCTGCAATTACAGTGAATTCTTAAGTGCCAGGATAGTAAAAAGAGCACTTAAATCTACAGCTGTAAGCTATTCTTCTTCTTTCTTATAATCCTGATAAATACGAATTATCCATTAATTGCCAAAATTATTTTTAATCTTCTTAGAATAACTTAGCTAGTTTAGCCAGCTCTGCTTTCTGCCTTGCACTGCTGTGCTATCCACAATCTGAGTGGAGTGATGTACCTCCAACCAGACATGTAGCATTTCTCCTCTGCCAGGGACCTCCTGCACTGCTTCCCAACAGCCCATCTCTCCCACCCAGAGCCTGGCACATCCGACTTCACCCCTCATCCTGCCACAGCCATACTACAGCTTAGCAGCTGTGTGGGACCTAGTCAGGCCATTTCTGAGTGCCTCCTCAGCCACCTCCTCTTTTCCTTGTGAAGTCCAAATGTGATCCACCAACCTGTGGTGGGGCAAATCTGCGTTCTTGGCCACAAGGCTCTCAGACAAAACCCTTCATGGCATGTCCAGCCCTGAAAAAAAACAAAGCAAAGCAAAACAAAGCAAAGCAAAGCAAAGCAAAGCACAGCAAAGCAAAGCAAAGCAAAGCAAAGCAAAGCAAAACAAAACTCACAAAGCCCAGTGAGAACCTCCTCCTCCACAAGCTCCAAAATCCAGGGCTGATGAGTAAGCACAAACTTCCAGCAAGTTCTGCCTCTTCCTAGCCTAGAGGGATCCTAAATAGCTCTAACACTTCTGCCCAGCTTTGCTCTGAAACCTGTTTAAATATACCCACAGGGGAACTAGAAGAGTGACTGGGATTAGCTCAAGTCATGCAACACAGGTATAGTCCTGGTGCAGGTATCAGAATCTTTAAGGTTGGAAAACACCTCTAAGACCATTGAGCCCAACCATTAACCCAGCACTGCCAAATCCACCACTAAACCATGTCCCCAAGTGCCCTATCCACATGTATTTTTAACACTTCAAGGGATGGTGACTTCCCTGGACAGCCTGTTCCAATGCTTGACCACCCTTTCAGTGAATAAATTTTTCATAACATACAATCTAAACTTCCCTGGATGCTACTTGAGACCATTTCCTCTTCTATTGCTTATCACCTGCAAGAAGAGACAGACCTCCAAAGACTACAGTCTCCTTCAGGTGGTTGTAGAGTGATAAGGTCCCACTGGAGCCTACTCTTCTCCAGGATAAACACCCTCAGCTGCTTCAGCTGCTCCTCATCGGACTTGTGCTCCAGATCCTTTACCAGCTTCATTGCCCTTCTTTGGACACACTTCAGCACCTCAATGCACTTTTTGTAGTGAGGGCTGAATATGTAATTTACATTTCTCTACAGTCTAAAAGAGACACAGAGAAGCACCCATCTCCTCTCAGCTGTGCAACTGCAAATCCATTATGAGGACCCCAGTCAGAGCACGTTAAGGCCCCAGTGAGAGGGTGACTGAGTTACAGAAAGTACGTGTCTCTCCCAGGGACATGTCCTGGGCAGTCCCAATCTGCCTGCCAGCAGCTCCCCTGAGCTAACCGGTTCCTCCACGTGCACTGCTCAGGGCGAGGGCTTCACTTGGAAAGGCAGGACCTGCCCAAGTGCCTTCTCTCCTGCCGTGTAATTAATGTGTTTCACCTATGGTAGCTGCTCTGTGTGTATGCATCCCTCAATTTCCAGCTCCTAGGTTCAGGCCAGAATACCTACACATCTTCCTTCAGGCTGGTGTGTTACTAGCTTTTGTCCTACCAACTAATTCTTCCCTCTAATTCTTGTCACCATCCCTAGGCACTCAGCACAGCGCTCTGCTGGGGAAGTGTGAGCAGGTCTCTCTGTGCTGCCATGGGGCAGACATCCCAGCTTACTGCCAAGCTGTCTTCTCCCATGCCTGCAAGTAAGAGCTTGAGCCTCACCACAAGGATGGTTTAAGGCTCATCCTGCTCCCCCTCCACTGCTCAGCACAGGATGGCTCCAGTTCTGCTTCCTGAAGCCACAGCAACCCATGCCATTCCATCAGGCTGTGATTGCTTCCAAGCCTGGAGGCCCTGTGCACTCTGATTGCCTCCAGACCTGGAGGCCCCATTCCATTTTCTGGAGCCACATAACCCAGACTCCACCAGGCAACTGGCCATGGAGCAGCCAGCAGGCAGGACCCCACCGCAGGGCAACTGCAGCCTGCACTTGGCTCTGCTGCCTTCCAATTTTGTCACATTTCCCATTCCTGTTTCCACCCTCAGTGCCCTCTCTTCAGCGCAGGCTTCTGGTCTGGACAACAGCACTCCACGCCTAGACTTTTGCCCTGGTTTCTGCTTCTGCCCAGCTTCATCCCTCCTCCCCAGCTGCCCTCCAGTCTTCATTTCTCTTCTAACCAGAGAGCAGGGAGCCCTGTCCCACCCAAACCCTGGTATATAGGTGTGGCAGCACCTTGTGGGGTTTAACTCTTGGGCAGAGCTCAGAATAATTAAGGGGCCAGATGGATTCCTCCCACAGTTTGGTGGCCCCGGGAGAGCTGGGATGTGCATACATTACCCCTGCAATCCTGCACATGGCGTTCTGACACCGCACAGCTCCTGTTTTCATGCTGTTCCAGGCAGCCTTTGTCGGATACAGGTTTGCAGCGTGCAGACAGGACCTTTGCCATGTCGAAATGCCTCCAAGCAGCAACCACCCATGTTGGCAAGCTATTAGGTTTCTATAGAATTTTGACAAGTCTCCAGATGAACATCAAACCATCTCAAATCTCCTGAGGGGCTAAGAATTAAATAAAAAAATCCCACACCAAACCGATTTCGCATTTCAGGATTCCCTGCAGCTTTGTAGCTAATTTAGAATCTGTTGATCCTGGTGCCAATAAATAGTTTAAACTGTCTCTGTACTCAGACTTGGTTTCATCCTCAGGTTAGCATTGGTTGTTTAAGCTAGAAAGTCAATAATCAACAGTACATGTAGGAGAGATATTCGTGCATATTTGTTCCATTAAGCAGAATGTCTCACGGTAGATAAACATTTCTCTGGAAATCTTGCTTTCTCAGAAGCAGGTGAGTGCACTATTAATATATGTGCTAATGCACTGCCCCCCAGTGGAGTCAAAATCCAGTTCAGGAGATCGAGCTTTGCCACTCATGGGACATTGGTAAATCAAAACATCAAATTAACCACTGGTGGGACAGTATTAAATCTAGTCAAATGTGTTTTATGGGGAGGATGATTCACATCCGATTTTAAATTTGCAGTACAAATAGTGCTGTCCCAGAATATCTCCTTTCTCAGCAAGCACTGCGGTTAGAGGGAGCAGGAGGTCTTCAGCTGTTTGTGGGTGATGCTTCACATTTCCAAGATTCTAAGAAGAGCCATAGGAAGTTCTCATTTTTAAAGAATAGCCAAGTCTAAAATGTCTTAAGGCTGATGAGGTATTACACATAAATATTAAAGCAGCTGTAAGGAGCAGCATTTATTCAATGCAACATCCCTCATCACCTGGTAGGAAATTGTCTCTTTCTGGTTGGTAACAGAAAACATTATACTTATTTGATCATATTGGATGTTTCTGGAGCCAACTTTAAATACTGTCACTGGCTCCTTGTCTTCCGGACATTGCTTCACAGAGGTCCCTTTCCTATCATCATTTAGTTTTCCCTACAGCAACACAGAATATTGTAAAACCTGAGGTTAGGTTTACAATTACAGTCAGACTCATGGCATGTCCAAAGACTCCTATCGAAAAGCAGCTTTACATAAGTGCAAATTTTTAAACATGCAACTAAACATCTAGATGGTAGAAATCAAGACCATAAGACAATGATATTCATTGTTGTGTCAATTATTCTCTGGTGTTGCCCTCTTCATTTTTTCCACAGTGCTCTGCCATATTTCCATCACATCTGCATCAGGATAGGGTAGTGCTTCTCCAGCCACATCTCTGTGTTTTCTTGTGCCTGTGTCACTGGAATGGGATGAGGCAGTGGATGTGCTTATGAGTGATAAAAATATCTTTTCTTCTCAGCAGCTTAGTTGGGTTGTAGCACCATAAAAGGCATCTGAATCAGCTAAATGACCAATTAATGGAGTGAGGAGAAGATGAAATATAAAGCTGATGTGAAATACAGTATATTTGAAGAGAACATGTAGGCTAGAGTTAGCAGTACCCAAGCCAGAGGCAGTCAGCAGCCCTCCCCAGGTGACTGGGGAAGGGGGTCATGGACACCTTGTAGTGCACAGGGGAAGATCATGACCTGGCACAGCACTAGCAGCAGGAATACGGCTTCCTTTCTGCAGATATATTTTCTGAACACCACATAGGCTTGCCTTCCAGGTCATTAGTTTGCCAGCCTCAACTCCCCACTTTGCCTGTGCTTTCTGGAGTGCCTGCTGTCAGGTCAGAAGGTGACAAAGCTTGGCCTTCATACACTGCAGGGTGGCCTGCAGCATGTGCAAAGGTTTCCAGTTACCTCAGTTCCCAGGCCACAGGTATCAAGGCTGAGGCACCAGGGGGACTCATGGAAGGCAGACCCACACCTCCCCTAGGGCAGCCATCCTGGCAGTTTTGCTCAGCTGCCTGCAGTGAGCAGCCCCTGGACACCACTGACCCCTTTTTTCAAGATGGTTGCTGGTAGCCTATTCCCTCTCCTGTAACATCACAGACAAAATAGAGACATTGCACAAATTAAATGTCCAATATGTCCTTGGTAGGTAGTACTTAGCTCCTAAGTTCTCCTTGACAGGAAGCTTTAATTCCTAATAAAGCAGGCACCATGGACTGCTTGGACTTTGATAAAACATTTGACACTCATATGCATAAGGAACCTGAGATAGATCCTACAGGTCACATCAAAATCAGAGCAATCACTGAATTGAAGACTCCTGCCTGGTCTCTCAAAACCAGTGTTATTTAAGTGAATGTATTGAGCTGCAAGTTGCAATAAAAAGTGGCTGAGTGTGCCATGCTGGAAAGCAATAGCTGCTCCCAAACAGGCAGGGTGCAGACACAAGGCTGATGCTTTGTAGGAAGGAGGTCAAATGATTATTTCCACAAGCTGACACCTTGTGTCTCAAAGTTTCCCTGAGTCGTGTGATGGTGGTGTTGAAAGACTAGGCATGGAGAGATAGGTGATGTCTTTTATTAGACCAGCTGATAGACCTAGAAAAAATAAACATCTCAAGCCTAGTTCCTTCATCAGGTCCAGAAAGCACCAGTAAAATCCATGCTAACTGCAAGGCAGAAGCAAGAATTCTTGGATCGGTCTTGCTATGCTAATAAATCCCTCCACATGAGAGAAAAAGGTGGTTAACACCTGTGGAGCATGGGGGATGTTACCTGAGAACAAAGTGACAGGCCGTAAGCTTCTGCAGAGAGGAAAAAAAGGAGGAGGGGAGATAAAAACCGAAAAAAAGTCATTAGCACCTGTGTTGTATTTTTAAATACATTATTGCATTTCTGGTATTTTGTAATTAACCCAAGTTAATTGTGAGCTCCTGGTTTGCATATTTCAGCCCAGAGGATAACCAGTTTTTAAAGCTAGCTTGCTACCTTGAAAGGCTCAGCTTGACACAACCTACTAATGGGTTTATCAGATAAGGTACCACTAGGCTTAATGTGCTCCTTAATTAGGAATGTAAACACCTTCATTAAGAAAGAAATGAGTGCCTCAGAGAAATTATGAAGAGATTTTATGATTATCGACTCGAAAGAGAAAGTATTCCAACGGAGAAATCCATTTCTCCCTTTTTCTCTAGGAACGGAGGAAGCATAGTTTGTAATTGCAACCCGACATGGCAAGTTGACCACAGAGATTCCACTGCACTAGGACACTCCCTGAGATTTGGGACATCCTGGGTGAACAGGGATGTGAGGGACAGCCAGCCTCTCTGAAGGCATGTGTGTATAAACAGATGTGTTTGTGTACACAGACGTGCCTGTAAACACGTGATCCCTGCAGACACGTCCGTGTGATGGGCTGCAGCTTCAGCTCTCCTTAGCCAGGGTGGTGCTTGTTCCTCCTCTTGCCTCTCTGCATGTGGTGGTTGGCATAAATAGCAGCCTCAGCAGGTCATAGCTTGCAAGTACCCACAGATATGGGGGATTTGGTTGCTTAGGCATGTTCCTCTGCCCAGCACTGGGACCAGGAGCTGTGTTTTGGCCTCCATGCCCCGTCTCCTCACTGAAGCCCTAGGGGCAGCCATGCCCATGAGATGGGTGGGTGGGTAGAGCAGATGGGGGCTGCTCCCATGGACCATGCCTCAGCCCCCTGCTCGGGGCCATGGGGCCCACAAGCCCTGGCTGGTGCTCCGGGCCCTGTGCCGTGCCCTGCAACCGCCTCTCCCCGTGGGCACCCCGGCACGGCGCCTGCTCGCTGTGTGGCCCCTGTTCCCAGCGGAGAGCTTCCCTCCCTCTGCTCTCTCCCTGCTCTTCCCAACAATGGAGGCCCGGGCGGCTTGGGTCGTAGTTTTGAATTTAAATGCAGCCAGCCTTTAGTTTACAAAAATAAAAAGTCCCCTTCAAACACAGTTATGTAAAAAGTAGAATAATAAAAAACTTAATGTTTGTTGGCAGCGTACGTATCCCTTTGTCTGTAAGACAGACGCCTGTTGACAAACGAGGCTGTTCTGGGGCTCTAACATCAAGTACCAAAGTATACTGGCCACGACCTAATACTGCCTCCATTGCCTTTGCCAAACAATGAAACTGCTGCACCATCGTTTAATGCACTTGTACAAGGAAGGACAATCCATGGCCAGGACCCTCCTGATGACATCCTGCCTCGTGCAGGGACCTGCTCTGCAGTACCCTCAGAGGCACTGCCATGCTCTGCTGCATCTCCCTCTCCCTGCATCCTGGCTGCTATTCACTGTGCCTGTCAGATACAGTAATTCAGATGTTTTCATGTAAACCATGGAAAGAACAGAACTGTGTGTTGACCTCTCTAACAATATTTGTCTTATAGTTGAGAAATGAAAATGTACTGTAGAGCTAAGAACAGACATTATTTGTTGAATGGTCACCATGGGACTTTTATTTACAATTTCAATAAATTCTGTCAGTGGTTGCTTCAGGATTTCACCTCAACTCCTTCCTGTAAAGAATTTCTAAATTTCAACCATTATTGTATTTAGATAATAATACAATAATAATACAATAACAAATACAATAATCAACCATTACTGTATTTAAGGAATGACAGTGTCTACACTGTGCTAAATATCATCTGCTTCCCAAATATTGTGATCTTTGAAGGTAATCAGCAGCTCCCAGGAACAGACCCTGAGAAATAGGAGCAAAGTGTGAGCTCAAACCTTTATTGGTCTTAGTAATGAAAAACAAGACTCAGACTGTTTTTACTGTTACTTGTCATCTAGAACAGTAAAGCACAGTAAAAAGGAAAAGATGTTAGAAAAGCACCATCATTTCTTTGGTAGTTTGTATTTTCCTAACAAGTTTTCAATTTTCTGCTCCAAATGGAAAGGAATACTTGTCTCAGGAGAGCTTCTGAATCTAAATTGTTTCTATATCAGCAGTTTTACCTTGCCCCTGGAAGCAAAACTCCAAAAACAATTTTCCTATCCCTTGGGTAGGAGTAGATGGGGAAACTTCTTAAGAAACAGTGATGGAGAATGCACTGAGCAGATGTGGCACTAAGACAACCTGTCAGACAGTGAATGACTGTGTTTCTGCTCATTAATTCTCCTCTTAGAAGTATTAGGCTGGGGAATTTCGCATGTTCACTTGCAATTTTCTGTGGTGATGTAAGTTCCATCTTCCCACTCTTTCCATGGAAAACTCAGATGCCCTCTGGCAGCTGTGAGCTGGCAGCAGGGTGAGCTCACCTGGGTGGTGGAGCAGGAGATCTGCTGGGGAGGATGGGGTGCAGCCCTGATGTGCCCCCAGCACCACCACCTTTGCCAGTGCTTCTTAAAAGAAGAGTCCAAGCCCTACAAAAGCAAATACATAAGCAAGGGAACCAGGAGGAATAATATGGCCATTGTAGCACTTTCTGGCAGACATTAGGAGGAGCTGAAAATAATTGGAAAGTCTTCATGGAAATCACCTTAGAAAAACAAGCAGAGGTGGAAAGCAAGCCTACACCACTGAGGAGAATCCTTCTGGGGACTGGCCAGAAAATTCAAGATTTTTTTCCCCTTCAGATATATATATATGTGTGTGTGTGTGTGTATGTGTGTATGTGTGTGTGTGTGTTTCAGAAATATAAGGTTTCTGGGTTGGCTTTTTTCTTAATTATGCATCAGGACACATCACAGTTTTATTTATTTATTTATTTATTTATTTATTTATTTATTTATGTATTTATTTATTGTAAAACACCACTAAGAAAGCAAAAGAGCCAAAAGATGCAACTTATTCTAAGATCAGGGCAGCCTCTTGACTGGGGGAGATGCAAATCCCTGCTCACATTTTTGCCCTAGTATTTTGTATAAAACAGTAGTAACCTCCATGGCAGGAGGTCATGAGTGCCTTTCTCCTTCAGTGTCACTTCCTCACCAAAACATCAGCTTTTCTAGCATGAACATCACTGAAGTGGATGTGTTGTGCTCTCAGGCTTCAAGATCAATGAATTACCATCGTCCCACCCAAAAAATCCATACTATGCTCACTCCCCTCTCACCTTCGCTAGTAGCTTGGGGCAGCAGGGAGAGGAGTTGCCTGTGAGCCATGTGCCCTGAGAGGGCTTTGGAGGAGGAATGGAGACCACAGCGATCCTGCAGTTCCGGCCTGGCAGGGTTAGGTTTCGGAGGGATGTTGCTGGCAGGTAAAACCAAAGTCAGCCTAGGGGACAGGCTGAATCAGGGCCGTGCCAGCAGCAGTGGGGCTGGGGCACAGCTGGCTCGCTACCAGCCAACAGCGTGTGAGCTGTGGGAGACCCCAGGGCCCTCTCAGGCCTTGTTAATGCCCCCTTTCTGCAGAAATGTGTGTCAGTAATGCAGTGTGTTGAAAAAAGCCTTTCCTTCTTTCCTGCTTTTGCTTTGTTCCTGCATGCTAGCCTCTTTTTCCCCTGAAGACCTTTTCATAAAGCTGATGGGCCGCCTACCTGAGAGCTGACACGTCTTTATGTAAGGTGAAAAAACAGGCTTGAATACCAACTTCCAGATGTAGTTTCCAAATAAGCAAGTCTGTGGGAGATGGATGGCTCTTCATTAGACTTAACTGTCCCCAGGTCCTCAACACACAGCGACCCATTAACAAATTAAAGAATCTTTTGTCTCCTCTTGTCAATGCTGTTCCCACTGGAAAAAGTCTTGTTTCTGTGCCAGATCAATCAATTATTTTTCAGGCAGAGTTGCCAGATCACAGGGCAGTTAAAGTTTTATGTGTAGCTTGGGTTGTTCTCACTGCCTTTTGATGTTTCAGGTAAAAAGGAAGACTGGAGTTGTATCATTTTAGCACTTTTTACATCTCTCTGAAGAAATTTGTAAAGTATTTGCAAGGTCAAAGTGATAAAGAAACAGTGGGAAACAGTGTAGTTGGTGTTGTCCTACAAATGTAATAATGTTCCGTACAGCGTTTTTTCGCAACAATGCAAATTGTAATTAAGGCTGCAAAATAGCTCTCTTCTATCATCTCTGTGTTTCCATTTACTTTTAATTCTCTGAGTTTGTTCTGTCCCCGAGCATGCAGTGCCATCATTGTCATTCAGTGATGAGCTTCCCTCCTGAAAGGAAAACTCAGGCTGCATATTTTTCAGAAATCTGGAGCCAGACTGAACTCTGCTGCTGAACTCTGAAGCCTGTGAGGCCCTGCAGTGAGGATTATATGCTTATCTCAATTAAGAAGGATTTAGCATCATCGGGAGCATCCAGAGATTATCTACTGAGATCATGCAAAAAACTGTGATAGTCTGTGGAAAGGGTGGTTTGCGACGTTCCTCCCATGAACCCTGGGAACTCAGGGCAAGTGTTGGGTTTGCTGGTGGCCCCTGTGAAGTACATGCAACTTGCTCACCTTTATTTATATAAAAGCCTTTGTCTTTCATTCTGCTGTTGTTAGTTGGGGTCTTGGATATGGATTGATGATTGATACCAATTTTCCAGCTACTTAGGGATTACATTCCTAGCCACAGACCTGATAACCTGATAACTGCTGCTTAGGAAACCCCAGAAAAGAAATGCATATAGACCTATTGGAACTGGCAGAGTTGTTTGAGACACTGGTTGTGCCTTTCCCTCTCACAAGGTTGTTTTCTGTCCTTGAAGTATATGTACGTCACTGATGAAACTAAAGAAATACAGAGATACCAAAAAGCCCCCATCTCTCTACATGAGAAACATTTCTGTGCCTCAATCCTTGTGTTTGTTTTCCTCCTTTTTTCAACTGTATTTTAAAAAACAAAAAGTCTATGAGAGGAAATTATTTTTCCACTGTATTACTTACTGAAGCCAGATAATTAGAAGAACATGTAAGGTCATCCATTGAAAGCTGTGAGCTTTAGCTTAGTCCACCAGCTGTGGTAACCTCATTGTCTGCACATTTCATATATTTACCCTGATTATAATCATGAATTCTGTAAATATCATGGCAGTGCTACCTAATAATCTAAGTAGATTATCTAATGCAGAGGCTAACTACAATGCATGATGCTTTTTCTTGTTTGGACAGCATGAACTAAGCATTTTCTACCTGGTGATTTATTTATTTAATTACTTATTTACTTATTTATTTGTATCTGCCAGTTCTTGATAAGAAACCACAAGGACTCTGTGGAAGGATTTTTGGTCTGAGAGGAGAAATATTTGAGTAATAGGATCCCAATCATCTCTTTTCCTGTTCCCCAACTTTCTGCCTTGCAGTCTACAGGAAAGTAACTGAGACAAGGAGTCTCTAATATTTCTTGCTGTGGTTGCCACTGGGAAAATAGTCTTCCTTTTCCTGTCATTTTACGTGTATATTCTTACCAGCTATTAAGGAATATGCCCAAAAGACAAATATAGCTGTAATTAGCAACCCCCGCTAGTCATGACGAGACTTGCTGTGTGTTGCACACCTGATCCACAAAGACACCGGTCTGTTTTACACCTCCCCTCTGCAGACACCCACACGTCCCAAACAAAAACACGAATCAGGATCTCTGGAGGGCTTGGCAGACAAGCTGCCGGAGATCCTGAATTCTTTAGGAGCGATACCATAGTCCCAGCAAAAAATACACCTCCAGCTCCTTCCTGCTCGCTGCTTTGTGCTATCCCACAGGAGAAAGTCATTTACTTCAGCCAAAGTGGAATAATTAATTAAGAACTAACTTCTTTTAATGGTTAGGGGCCATAATATCTGGTCACCCTTTTTCTTGCTTCTTGGCAGAAGCTGGCTGGTTTTCCTTGTCTTCATAGGTGTCAGCTAGAGACAAAAGCGATCTTGGCACTAGAAGACGCCTCGTTGTGTGGATGGGATTAATGAGTGACAGATAGCATGGTGCAGATATAACTTACCATGCCTGAAAACTGACAGCAAGGCCAAGAGCAGCCTGGCATATCCTGGTATCTCCCCAGCTGAGTAACTACCTGTGGCCCTACTGCCAAAAACCTCCTTCATCTCCCTCCCCGCACTCCCATGTTCACTCCCGCGTTATAAAATTAAAGTGTTTTGAGTTTTGACTCCAAAGGAGGAAAAAACCCCACCAACCAACCAACCAACCAACAAACCAACCAACCAACCAACCAAATAAAACCAACAGAAATAACACAGCCAATTTATGGCAGTGTACTTGAACAGGAGGATGAATATCAAAATTCAACTTTTTTGATATTGCAGTTTGTGAGAAAAGCCTGCCCTAGAGTTCTATTCTAGCCATGGTTAGCACTTTGAAATGTCTTTTTCCAGTTAAAAAAAAGTATTTCCCATACGCTTGACATATTGCTGCATAAATTGATGGAATGCAGGGGAAAAAAGTATGTTTGCATACAAAACATACCCCACATGCATATTTATATTAAGAGAGAGAAAAATATTTTATTTATATATGTATAACTTGACACTTTCAACATTTTATGTAAATAAATGCCAAATGAAGAAGATTGTATTGTACATTAGCGGGCTACACTTCTTCATTTCCATTTTTCAAATCTGGCTATGATTGCATACAAGTACCTCAAACAGCGAACATCTGGGTGGCTTGAAAGCAACTGAAGCGTGTTTTTGCTGTAACACGTAATCTTACTCTAAAGTTACAGATTCAAGAGTTACTGGGGAAATTTTTAGTTCTGAGCGGCCTCAGACTAGATTTATAATAAATGTGATAATTTAGCAGTATCAGTGGGGACACAGCCTTAATGATATTAATATCTAAGGTCTAAAAAACTCTTTCATAATTAATAAATACAGTTTAAAATACGTATGCATTAAGACAATGTCCTTGGAACTTTTCCAGGCAACTGCACTGCCACAGACAAAGCCTTTAACCAGCTTCATGTTTGACACTTTATACAATGGAATTACTATTTTCCACCTCTTACCTCCAGATTTAGGACAATTTATCTCTGATTCTCTTTTGTTTCTAGGTTTCAAAGTGCGATTTCCTGCACAAATGAGTACACTCATAATTCAGGTTGTCTACCCACCCACTCAGTTACCTGTCTCAGCTAGCCCAGTTGCTGGAAGGAACATATAAAGCAAGTTCATAGCTTGGTGCTGGAGTGATATAATCTTTGCTCAATCTATTTAGTGTTTAAAAATGTAAATGTTAGCAGCTATCTCAAACACTAGAGCACAGCTCTCATGTAAGTTGTATGCTCAAATGTGGCACAAAGCAGTAATTGTACTCCTCTGGGAGGCTAAAAGTCTCCTACTGTCTGAGACATGGAAAATTGAAAGAGTAGTTTACATCTGCTAGGACCAAAATGTTGCAACTGTATCTCAAACATTTGCAATTTGAACCTCTAAAATCCCTAGGGCATATTATGTGCTGTAACAATATAATTAAATAGGTTGTATCATGCTAAAAAAAAAACAGTTAGTGCCTCCTTTTCCTGTCTCTTTTTTCACCTTAGAAAAAAATACAGTACATGAGTATGGAACGTTAGTTCTTATTCAAAATTAGGCATTTTAAGAAACTAAATAAATTATCATGTGTGATTGTAACATTGATTTCAGCCTTTCTTTTTCCCAGCTGTTTTAATAGCTTTTCAGATATAAGGTTTGGCGCCTTCCTTGGGTTTAACTTCTGAAATCTGCAGTTTGCTTATCGAGAACAAAAAGCAGCTGATGCTTCCTAAAAAAGGGAAAGCAGCTCTGGGTTTTCTCAGTGCATCCACAGGAGCCAGCAAGGAAAGCACAGCCCTGGTGTTCTGACTGCCCACGCTGCTTGCCATTGGTTCATTCCCCTGCCCTGCTTTGGCTGCTCCATAGGGATCTTCCCCAGAAAAACCTGATGTAGTGTGGTCAAGCACTAAGTAGTGTGGAAACGAGCCAGGCTGCTGAGCCCTCCTTCATATAGTGGTCAAGATGCAGCCCTTCTTTCCTCTCTGGGAGGATTTCTCAGCAAGCCAAGAAGTGACAGAATTCAGACTTGGTTCTTCAACTTTCACAGATTTTTGTAAATATGGAAAAACTGGATTCCTCCCTGCCATTTTCTTCTCAAAGAGAGGAAAGAGATGTGCAGTCAGGATGTGTAGTGTCTGTGTGTGTGCACGACTGCACGTGCACATCTCCCCCTCTCTTTGTTTAGACCTCTGGGCATCACTCCCATGTAACCTTTGTTCTTCTTACGAGCTCTTCTGTTCTTATTTTGGCAACACACATAAATATTTACTCATGTTCATAAACAACCACCAATTCTATCTTTTCAGGTAAAATATCCAGAGAGCATGGCTCACCTGGGTGAACGTAAATGGACTCACGTGTTCCCTTTCCTGGTGGTAGGTATTTATGTGTGTACATGTCTCTCTAGTGTGCTAAGATAACAGGGTTCTGCTTGGGTTATTCACAAACACCTGTGGATTATGGCAGAACCACACATGACCTAGGGACTGAACCTCAATGCAGTGATCAGTTTCCATTCCATAAAACACCTGAGAATGTGCTGCTTAAATGGTGGCTGCCAGGAAGGAGGGGGAAGAAGAAGGACCTAGGATGGAGCAGAGACAGAAGGTGCTGGAAGAGTAGATTAGCCTGAGTGTCACATGAAGCACAGCCTGGTTGTGGCCTGAGGCAGTGCATTATCTCGGGTTCTTATAGCTGTCCCTTGCAGTCACATTTATGAAGGCCCATTAGAGATGGGAGTGGTGAGGGTGTGAACTCAGGCATTTGCTTGTGTGGGAGAGCATGTGAGTCAATAGGTCAGGAACCATGGCCTTCAGTGTTTTAAGGAGAGGCTGTGCCAACAAGCCTGAATGTCAGTCTCTGAGAAACTCTAGGAAGTACCAGATTGCTGAAACCTGCTTCTGGTTCCATTCAAACAGTGTCACCACTCCTGCTTCTGAGCTTTAGGGCTGTTTCACACTGCAGTGCTGGTCCTGCTGCCTGTTGAGCCACAGCAGATGGGCAAGGGGAGGGGGTGTGGCATGGAGGACGATGGCAGTGGAAGTGACAGTGCTCTGGAATGCTCTCTGGTGACAGGTCTCCCTGGTGTACTCTGCCAGTGCCGAATACTCCAACTGCGGTGAGAATGAGTACTACAACCAGACCACCGGCATGTGCCATGACTGCCCCAAGTGCGAGCCGGGTGAAGAGCCTTACATGGTAATTTCAGCTTCTTCTGCTGCTGGGGGGCACATATCTAGCCCCAAATGCAAAAAACAAATGCTTTGTTACATGGCAGTCATGTATGGGTAGGAAAGGAAATGGGGAAGGGTACGGATGCTTAAGCAGGAGCACTCACACCTCCAAGTGGGAGCAAGGTATCGTGCATGCATGCCAGCAAACCACATCCCAGCCTGGTAAAAGGGATACTGTACAAGCTGAAAGGTAAAAGTTACATACACAGTCTCGACCAGTCTGTTCTCATCTCAATAGTTATTTAGACTCTGACGCTGGTATTTCAACACAGAGTGATAAATTGGTCAGTCTGGCCTGCTTGCTGGCCCCCCACACTGAAAAGTTAATTTCGCTCTCCTGCTAAGATATTTTGGCACTAGAGGAACTTGTATGTTTCTGCAGTATCTTAAATTACGGTTCCTAAGTAAGCATTTGATTTACAGCAGATAATTGTTGCTTATTAAAAAAAAATAAATTACTGAAATCCTGTTTGGTTTTAATGGGATAAACATCCTATTGCAAGCATTTCACACAGTTGGTAGTCCCGAACAAGTATGTTTGAATAATAACCAGTTGGGTTTCATTTTATTAAATCTAAACATAATATTCAGCTGGGACATGTGAGATCAGAGGTTACAAAATCTCATCCAAACATTGCCTTTTGGGCTGCTCCCTCTGGGGTCTCCTAGCCTGAAAGCTGCTGATAGCCCTGCTGCAGCTGTGCTTCTCCTGCAGGAGTCTTCTCCACTCTTCCATTTTCAGTTCACTTTCTATCTAAGCAGCAGCTGAAAATCACTTCCACAATTTGCTGGACTGTGATAGAAGTAGTATGGGGTGCCACTTACAAGTAGTATGATGCTCCAGTTCCCCTTCTCCTGCTCCAGTACGCAGTGTGCTGCATCCTTATATCCCTGCATGGGCTTTTTAGGATAGACACTAACAGGCCAAACGACAGACTTCTCTCCCTTTGTGCTGCAAAGCCAACAGGGCAGGTTGTGATCATTCCCACAGAAATGAATGTGCAGCACAAGTCTGCTTTTGAGTGACTGTGTGTTGTTGCAGACATGTGGATATGGCACCAAAGATGAGGACTATGGCTGCATCCCCTGCCCTTCAGAGAAGTTTTCCAAAGGAGGTTACCAGATATGCAGACGGCACAAGGACTGTGAGGGGTTTTTTCGAGCCACAGTCATGACACCTGGAGATCAAGAGAACGACGCCGAGTGTGGTCCTTGTCTCCCAGGGTAAGGACTTTTCCGTGGACTTTTGCTCTACCAAAGGCACTGGAAAGTACTTTTCTAAAGTCAAAATCTCTGACAGCCTCTCCATGTCAAAGCTGACTGTAGGTACAATACTGGTAAATTATGCTTTTTTGATCTCTGCTAAAACAATACATTTAAATGTTTCAAAAGCATTGGTGAGTTTAATCGATCATAGAATCATAAAATAGTTAGGCCTGGAAGGGACCCTAAAGAAGATGTTTTTAATCTTACTGAAGTCTAACTGAAGAAATAGCTGTTTGGAACAGCTAGAAAAATTTTCTCTTACTAGAAATGGAAAGAGAACAAGCACAGGTGTGCAGTGCCATTTTAAATGCTCGAAGAAATCCAGCTTGGCCTCCAGCTGTAGCTTCTGAGTGCCACCTCCTAAGTCCTGCATCCCACAAATGAGCTGCCTGAAAGCAACTTGAATATCCTGTAGGGTCTATGCTGGCACTACAGCATGTTTAGGGGTATAAAATATCTCCTCTCCAGATGTAAACAGCTGGCACATTTGTCAGTAGTTGACAGCACTAGCTAACATAGCTGTTCAGTGAGATTTACCAAAGGCATTTTAGTCTCTCGGGTCCTTTCTACACAACAGAAAGGAGTCTGAGGAGCTGTTAATGTCATGTGTGTAGTGTTGCTCAGAGTCAAAACAAGTTTCAGGGCTGGCTGAAGGGCTTAAAGTAGATGCAATTTATTAAGTCCATCTTTGTAATGGTCTCTTACACTCGGCATAGTTCTGATAATAATGGTGAGAAAGAAATTGCTACATTGGGTATGTATATCCTTTACAATACTACATCTGAAAGTCTGCAAACCCAAGCATGTATTTACACTCCCAACAGTTTTTTGTAGGGTGAGTAAATACACTAAAGTACAACTTCACCTTACAAATCTTTTCAGTTTCTGCCACTGTGTCTCTTCGGTGTAGAGAGTAATTCCTGCTGACATTTGGTTTTTGTGCAGTTTGCAGATGCTGTATAGCCCACACTCCCTATAGCACGGGAAGCCCTGTTAAAGAGGCCCTGCAAGCTTCCAGGTTTATTTTATCAGTGAGTCTGTGTGAAATTTTCACAGTTTACAAATAAAATGAAGGACTTGTCTAGCTGCCAGCCAAACAGACTGATGATGTGATTTGAAAAAAACTCCCTCTTGACTTCCCCTCATACATCATAAAGAGCAAGAAACTTAAATAGTGGCCACAGTTGCTGTTTTGCAATTTTTGTCGGGACTAATGAGGTCACCCAGGTGGGAGCAGGGTGCTGGCGGAAAATAATCAGCTTGCACAGCTGGTGCTTGGGGAGAAATCTCAAAACATCGTGTTTGCACAGGTGTAGCCTGTAGCAGAAACTGGTCTGCCAGAATCTGGCTGTGTGCCGCTCCTCCTGCAACGCTCGGGTCCTGGGATTGTTTGGCAAAGCCAGCAGTTAAGGAGAAACACCCTCTCAGTCCAAGCTTGAATAGATGGAATTCTCAAGATAAACTAAATATGAGCTAAAACAAGCTCTGAAGCTGCCCTGACTCCTCATGCTACTTAGAGTCCTCAGAGTTTGCTCCCGTGTGCTGGGGGGGAAATGCAGAGCCTGTGTGTCAGAGCAGAGAGCTGGTGAGTAGCTGATTGCCTTTATTGCCCCCAGAGCCACAGAGATAGCCGGGCACCAGGGTGAGTGGAAGCTGGCAGGGTGCTCCCTTGCCTGGGCAGTAAACCTCGGAGAGCCCCTGAGCTGATGTGAGGGATAAAAATGAGGTTTCCATTTTCAGAGGTCTGCTTCCATAGCACACTGCAGACCTGCTCAAGGTAACAGCCCACAGATGCTGTCTGCACTTAAGGACATCTCATCCCTCTGTTGTTTTTCACCAGCTCAGTAAAGGAGCCTGAGGAAAAGATGAGCATATGGCACATTCTGTATAAAAGCTTTCAGACAAAATACCACTGAACTGGATGCCTTTTCCAGTGGTTATAAGTGCCATCCTCTGTACTTTACCTTAAAATAAGTGCTGGATAATTATATATTTTTCCTTCAATTTCCTTTTTTTCCCTATTACTGGTGACCAATTTTAGGGAAGAAAGAGACCTTCGGTATAAGAGGAGAGGTCATCCACTGCTTCTTTATGTTCCCTCCCGTATAAAATAAAAATAACACTGTCAGGCTCACAAGGAAAATGCACAACAGGGAAGATTTTAAATCTTAGCTCCGAAGCTGTGATCCTCAAAACCAAAGTCCAGTTGCCAGTGAGCTCTAGAGGTCCCTAGACTGAACCTCCTGGGACGCTGCAGGCTTCATCCTCTGCTCCCGCCCAGAAGCTCTTCCATCATGCCTAACAGGACAGGTTAAGAATGTGGAAATTAGGTGTGACTCAGACTGTTTCCCTCAACGGGGTGATCCATTAGGTGTTGCTGGAGTGTGACTGAGATCACAGCCAACCATAAGCAGCAACGGCAGGTCAGAGCAAGGGTCCCTCCAACCTGGTTGTCTGTCTTCATTCAGTAGCGGCCGTAAGGATTAAGAACAGGTCAAGTATAAATAATACGTAGCCCTTATGCTGTTCCAGCACCTATTTTCAACTTGGGGTAAGTCCCCAGTCCCCTCACAAGATAGAATTGCAATGGGATTATTTTCTTATTAAATGCAGTCAGAAATGCCTCTGCTACTGACACTTCCCCATTTCACGTGTTTGTCCATGACTACAGCAAATGCAGGATCAGTTCTCTTCTCTGAGAGGTTTTAAGAGAAGGAGGGAATGCTCCTCTGTTTTCTGCATGAAAGGGTTTAGCCAGTGAATTCTTAATGAAATTAAGTCCCACCCTTGCTGTTCTGGATAAGGCAGCAGATGCCTCTACCGAGGATATTCCTCCTTGCTGTCTCTCTGCAGACTGTCCCCTGCAGAACAGCACCTGCCCCTCTCCAGCTCTTGCCCCGGTCCCAGGCTCCCTGTTATGGTGGGAGGGCAGACCTAAACCCGGGTCCAGGTCCCTAAGTCTGGAATGACACCACCAAGGTCAGCCCAAGATAAGCCACTATGGTGTAAAGGAGGAAAACATGTCCATTTTTCACTCTAGTCTCTGTTCTTGGATCTTGCCTGTAGCCTCTCCAAACCTGCACCTGGCAGGTGGAAGGAAAGAATAAATCTCATAGTGGAAGAGTAACACTGTGAAAATTTGTTTCTTAATTAGTGGGTCCCTTCTCCGTAGTTGGTGATATAAAACTATCACATGTTTCCAACATTACCTTTAGTACCTGGTGCATTGGAAAGTAACCAGAAACAAAAATCTGTTGCCAGTACTTTGTGGGGGTGAATAGTTAATGCTTGCAACTGCAGAGTTTCCTACGCATGTGAGTGAATGGTTGCCTGCTGTGAGCATCCTCTTCACTTTTCTTTACATGTCCTCCACCCTTCTGCATTGCGGTGAAAACCAAGGATTATTCCACCAGCTTGATTTACTGAAGTGTCAGAATGATTGTTTGTCTTTCCTAAACCAATGCAGCTATTAGTCTGGGGAATCCTAACTGTCCTGCATTTTTCCTCATAGATTTATATGTATCTTTGGCCTTCCACTCTTTTGTTTTGTTGTTTGGCAGTCTTTTCCTGTGTATTTATTAACTGCTTTACAACCTAAAATTATGTAGGCCCCCATATGAGAGGAAAGATGAAGTTTTGCTCCTTAGAGAATGGTAGAGTGGCAGATGGGGCACAAGAGATATTTGAAGGAAAGAGTGAGGGTGAATCTTTTAAAACCAGTAAGAAAGAATCTAGGAACCATGTGTAGCTCCCCTGCTCTCTGAGTTTCCTCCAGGCCTTGTCTCCCCCTTGCATCTCTGCGTACTCTATTTCCTGGACCTGTATCCCTTATTTGTCACTCATTAATACGCCTACAGATTTTGATGGACTGTTTTAGCAGTGATTTCCTAATAATGCATATATTTTCCAGAAAAGAGCCCATACTGCACAGGCACAGACAGGTACATAAGAGCAGAGAAAACAGATCCCCAGTTGCATAACATGTTTGTAGTGTTGAGTTCCTGTCTACACAGAATGGATTATGAATTTATTCATCTCTTCATTAAAATATGTAGTGATTACAGGTGATTTGTAAAGACATATCCGTAACATCAACAGTATGATGTTACATCAACATATGTATGATTCTGATATAATTACTCATTAGGGTGCATGTTGATCCAGCTCTTGAGTAGCCAATTACCTTATTTCAACACTAACTTTATTAGCAGCCCAGAAGTTCAAATTATGAAAACCTTTCCTTCACACTGTTATTCCACTATCAAGGACTAATTTATAAACAATACAGCAAGGAAATAAAAAACCCAAACCAAACCTAATCTGTAAAACCTAATCTGACTTGCCCTGTAAAGGTGGGTTTTCCTGTATTTTTTATTATGATCTGGCTCAGATTTGGTTCTAAGATTACAGAGATTATTCTTACAGTGTTTATGAATAAAGTTAGCCAACCATATCCAACTGGTGGTCTTGCTTGAAAGATTACTGCTTCAAAAAACAGCATTCACTTATTTTGAAAAATCTTATTTCAGGGCATGCTGTAAACTGCAGCTTGAACTCAGCAGGGAGACTGATGTTGTTTTAGGCAATGTTACCACTTCTTGTCATGTCTAGATGTTTGATTAATTACATTTTAGGAGGAAAGGAAGAAGAGAAACACAGTCTCTATTCAGGCAATTTGAAAAAGAAAAAAAAAAGACTAATCTTTGCCTCAAATGCTTATAGAAGTTTTTTTAAACGATTTTATCTCCGTATAATTGGTTGCTGCTGAACCATGTTCAGTCGTATCGTATTAATTTGCACTGTTTTGCCTCATCTTGCCCTTCATTGCAGTTACTACATGCTGGAGAACAGGCCTCGGAACATCTACGGGATGGTTTGCTACTCGTGCTTGCTGGCGCCTCCCAACACCAAGGAATGTAAGTGTTCCCATGTTTCTGTGCATTTCATCTGCTTTTGACTTAAAATCATCTGGAAGCTCAATGTGAATTCTTTCAGCAATGATAATTATGTTCAAGCAATAAACCCAGCTTCAGCTGAGCAATTTCTGCTTCCAACTAGCCTTGCCAGCAAAGGAAGGGAATGCTTATCATTTGAGGAAAAATCTTTGATTTTAGGATCTACTATTGCTCATTTGTTCTCCAGTTTTCAGCCGTTAAGATATTCCATGCAGGACTTATTAGGGTTACTTAACCAGTAGGTCCAGGAAATCCCATATCTGTGTATTTTTTTAAATTGAGTTTCAGTTCACCTGTGAAGAAAACATTGGACAATTTGTAGATTTGTAATTTGTAGGAGAAAAAGTGCATCACACCTTTTCACATCCTTTGGCTGCAAAGTGATTCAAGGGTTGACATGGATGTGTTGTGGTCAGCACTGATAAGAGAATTAGTTCTGTATATTTCATTGACAAAAGAGCCTTCAGTTAGCTAATTGAAAAAATTATGTATCAATATGTGTGTGACACCGTAGAGGTACCTGTTCCTTTGCATCCCATGTATGTGCAATGGTTTATCCACCCTCATGCCATGGGGAGGAGGGACAGCTCTCACCAGTGCTGTCCTGCAGAGGCAATTCCCCAGAAAACTGCTTTCTCCTTCAGGGAGCAAAGAAAGTGAAGAAAAGGGAAAAAAAAAAAAAAAAGGTGCTGTGTAAGCACTGCTCAGCAATAATGAAAGAATTATCAACACCAGTTTGGTCACAAATCCAAACCTTAGCCCCATACTAGCTGCTATTAATAAAATTAACTGTATCCCAGCCATACCCAGCACAGAGTCATGGTGTAGATAAGAGGATAAGGTAGGAGGATGCAGATGCTCCTGGCTGCCCCACTGGTGGGAATAGAGCCATGCATGCTGCTAACCCATAGCTGGAAATTAATCCCTTGCCCAGCTCTGATGGTCTGTCTCAAATACATGCTGAAACAGGTTTTTAGTAGTATCAGACCTGTTACAACTTACTGATTTTGGAAGAAACTACCAGATCTTATGGCTATAACTCAACTAAAAGAAAATAAATCTTTGTTTTTCGTAGGATATCTGGCAGATACAATAGGTAATCTGTTTCTGTAAGGAAAGTATGATCAGCACAACTGATTAACTACATGCAATTTTTAGCTTGATAAACACAAGAATAAATATATACTATCTTTGTGAGGAATTTAGGCAGGTGTATAAACCAACAAATTTACTGGGTACCAAGATAAAAGAAAACATCAGTCCTAGAAAGACTAAATATTTCCATTTTAATCAAGTCCATGAAACCAACCATTTGATTACAAGTGTTCAAAAAAGCGAGAAAGTATCTTAAAATCTAAGTCCCTCAAGCCACTAAGCTCAGGTAATTTGGTTTAGGATACCTAAATCTCTGGACCCCATTTGGAATGGCAGTGCCCCAGTTCATAGGAATTAATTTGTACTCAAGATGGAAAATCAGCCTTGCTGCAGAAGCCCCTTGAAAGGCTCCCTGCTGCTGTGGAAGGCAGTGTAAAATCTGATACTAGCAGATGATCTTTTTCACACATTTCACTGTCATCAGATTATACCAGTCAGAGTAAAGATGAGGTGACATGTCAGTGTTGCACAACTGTGGAATTTTTGGAGGTTTGCAAATTTCAAGCTCATCTAAGTGCTGCTCTCTGAGCACATAACCTTAACATGAGGATGCAGTTTCTGTCACATGAAGGATGATATACCAGCATTTTGGAAGGAATGGTTCCTTTGTACAGAACAATCTCTGCTTGTTAACTGGCTGTAAGGATGGAGAACCCAGTATGAAAACTCCAAGTGGCCCCAGGAATCTTTTGTTCCTTTGCTGAGACTTCAGAACAGCAATGAACAGCATTCAGGAGCCTAAACCCCACACCACAGTGTTGCCTCTCCCTCAGTGCTGCTATTCTTTAAACTCTCCTGTGTACAGCACACCACTGGAGAAAGGTGATCCAGCAGGTAACAAGGAAATGAGAATGGCAAACTACTTAAAAATAGGAATCTCGGGGTAAAAAGCTCTGGGTTTATAACTCTAGACACAAAAATGAGGCCAGATAAATCCTATTTCAGGCCTTCGTTAGGGCTGAGGCAGGATGGGAGAACAGTGGTGCTCTCCTTAGCTGGAAGCATTCCTTGCTGGGGAAGTGCCTGGACTATGTGTTACAGATGGCCAAGTCCAGGGGTATGTGCCCCTGCACAGAAACTTGCTCAGGGAATTTGTCTGATGACACATTTTATCTGGCAGAAAAGTCTTTGGGTTTGATCAAAGGGTAAGCAAATATCTTTCAGCTCATATGCAGTCAATAAAACATGAAGTGGCCAAGGACACAAGATGAACACCCCATGCCCCAGCATCTGGAAATATTAGAGTAAAAAGGACTTGAAGTGAGAAAGAAATTCCTTGATGGGCCTGAGTCACCTTGTTGGGATATTTTTCCCTCTCAAAGGACTTGAAACATAAATAGCACAAAATAGCACGAAGAAGAGGGGGAGGAAAGGGAGATGCTTCACAGAGGCCAGAGGCTCAATTGAGGCAAACACGTCACCAGTTTATGGTGTTCAAAATCTCACTGGTCTGAAGGATGGGAGCAGCAGTTCTGCAGCCTGGGAGGAATAACAGGCTTCAGTGGCAGCTTGTGGGCAGGGGGCACACACAGGGAAAGGGCTGTGCATACATGAGCATAACGTGTTGTGTAGGAGGAAAGCTTTTTCTTACTGTGAAAAAGGTAAACATCACCATAAAGACTGAAGTTTGCCCTATCTTGTGCCCTGTGAAACAGCTGTGTAAGATTTCTGGCCTCTCAGTCTGCAGCTCCCTCGAGTCTCCTGTGCAGGAGCTTCCCTGCTGAGCAGAGGAGCACGATGTGAAAGCCAAAGGTGTGAGAACTTCAGCTGTGCTTGAGGCACTCATGAGCCATCGATGCCCCTTGCTGACACTAAATGGGCATATGATACCTCTGTGATAAATAACAGCACTGCAAAGGGGAGGGGAGGCAGGTTTTCCATGTAAATCAAAGCATTAAGGTAATGAACACCAAACCACTCTAAGATGTGGCTTTCCGCAGTTAATGGTGCTGGATTTTCTGTCAACACCTCTGGAATTGGAGTCACTTCAGGCCTCTGACTATGTAGGGTGTTTTCATTCTTTTCTTTTTCTTTTATCCCTTGTAAAAGTATATGCAAAAGACAGAAGATTTAGCCATATATGGAGTTTCTCTGGCAGAGAGGTACAGTTACTGCTGGAAGAGATTTTGTCTTTTAGCAGCTGAAACTCTCAATTAGTTTATGTATGTTAACACTCTCTTTCTCTTCAAACTTTGATATTTGCGCCTCCAGCTCAAAAATGTTGGAGAAAAACAGAATCAAACCCCCTACAATAACTTCAGGAATACTTACTTTGAAGTTGAATTTACACAATTACATCAAATATGCAAATCCTTTTCCACTCAGTATATTGGTCTAGAGAACTTCAGCAACTGATTGAGGGTTTTCTTGTTAATCTACTGTATATATTCATAAGTGTGCATGGGCGTAAAATACTTCATTATTTTACTTCATTATTTCATATTTTTTGCTGGTTTTATATATAAAAACAGATACAATAACCAACCTGTGTAAGATTTTAAGTCTCACACCTACCAATGATAGCTTGGGAAAATTAAAGAAAAAAAAAAGGAAGAAAAACATCAATAAAGGAAAACATATGTGATCAGGCTACTTTTTAAATACCAGAGAACAAATGACATCTAGAAAAAGAAAAGGTAATTTTATTATTGTATCATTAGAACTTCAAAAAGAATTAAACAGATGAGATGGCAAAATTGACTGACAATTGATGGCTTTGTGTGATGAGCTGTAATCAGGGGGCACATCCGTGCCCCTACTGAAGACTTGGAGCTCAGCCTCCTTAATTGAAGGGCTTAACACAAACAAGCCTAATGCCAAAACCACTGTATTAGTTAAAGTAATTCTTTCAGAGATTTTTTACTTTAACTCTTCATTCTTTGTAATATCACTAATATCTATTCCTTTCCAGTTTTGTCCTTTTGTAGTACAATCAACATCAGGGCTTTTTTTCCTTCTGTTTCAAATTATGCCTACAAACGAATAGGCTTGTTATCTGGAACTAACAAACTTTTTTCTTTTTTTTGAGTTGTTTGATCTCTGAACACCCATTTCCTCTTCACATGTGTACTTGGAGAAATGTTGAAGGTCGTGCTTTATTATTCACTGGTGGTATGGCCTGATTCTCATCCCCTACGGATTTGTCCATATTAGGAAAGGAGCCTAACCTTAGGATAAAATTGACCAGTTTCAGCCATCAGCCTTGAAGGGGAGGGATCTGAGAAGGAAATCTGGGCTTTTCTGTCTTCAGCTGCTGGGAAAGCTGAGCTCAGGTATCCCTCAGGAGGGTATGTGGTCCTGGTGCAATTCTTCCCAATAAAACCACACCAATGGCTTTGATGTTTTCACTGATGCTGGAGCTGCATCTCCCACAGGGAGCACCACCTGCCCGTGGGAGACACTGCAGGTCTCTGCAGGATTGCTCTGACCAGGCTCAGGAGCTGAAAAACCTGCAGAGCTGCAGCCTTGTACCAACAATTTGGCCACCAGGACACGGGAAATGGGAGAACCTGCTCTAGGCAAGTCTGTTCTCTTCCTTACCATACTCTGAAGTCATGATAACAAAGTTTAAATAGCAATTATCTCCTTCATGTTGCACAGAGGAAGTGGTGATCACACTGAATTCCTGGACAGAAGCTTAGTTCATGGAGTGTTTGTCTATGACTTTCCAGTGCTGTGCAAAGATTATGGCTCCCATTGAGTCCTAAACAAAACTTCAACAGATGCAAATAAATTGTCATACTAAGGCCATGTGGCCTATAATCATCATCACTTCCCTGCCCTGGCGAAATAAAAGGAGAGAGAAATAAAATAGTTATAGACATTACAGAGAGCACAGCAGCAAGAAAATATTTCCTTTTATGTGATGTGGTTACTTACAGAGAGATAGACCAGATTGAAAACAAAAGTCTGGGGGAACTTTCCTATGATCATTTTTAAAAGTTTAATTCTCAGAAATTAATTTACTTCACACTCTTGCTGGTGTAATAACTACCTACGTTAGCTAAAGTATCTACCTGTGGCTCCAGAAAATATCAGAGTAACTTATAGTATTCTGTAAAACAAAGATCACTCAGGCAATCCTCCATTGCCTAGGATATGTTCTGTTATCAGTGATTTGCCATATTTTCAGAGTTGGTTTATGTTTAGTTACTGAAGTCATATGTAGGCACCTCAGAAATCAGGTGGGCTTTGGCAGCTGCTTTAGCTTCCATGACTTTGCAAGAGTGCAGGCATTCCATCTGAAGTGTTATTTCCTTAAGTTTGAAAGCAAACCTTTAATGCAAGTACCTGAATACAGATTTACATTATTTAAAAGTTCTGACCTCTGCTTTCTACATATCTAGGTCTTGATTTATAACTAGGTTTAGTTAAAATCCAGTTTTAACTTTGTCAGCCATAAACTGCCTACTTTTATTGAATTTCAACTCAGTATAATTTATTTTTCATCTCATATTTCAGGCTGATAGTTACTTAATTGCATGTGTGCTTTATCTTACTTCAGCCCATAAAAGAGTCTCAGTGATGGCACTGACAGCTCATCTGTGCCATTCATAGCTGGACTATGGCTGGGAGAGGAGGGATGCATCAGGAGAAAGCAAGCTGCACTCAAGAACAAGATTCATATATAGACACCAGTTTTTAAAAATGCATCTTATTTTATGATCACTCCGATAGTCTGTTTGGTACACACTTTGGAGATTTTTATAACATGTTATTAAGTATTAAATAGACTCAAAAAAAATCTGTTGCTAGCTGTGAGCAGTGGTCCTTTGAATGGGCCAGTAAGCTGATACCCACAGCAGCACATGTCAGGGGCACATATGGTCTCCTACTGCAGCAGATTTTATTCACTCACAAACACTTGCAAGGGGGCATGGTGGTACAACCTCCTTTCCTTGTGCCCTTCCCTCCTCCTCTCACAAATCTGGTAGTTTCGTTCTTATTTTAAGTTCTGTCTTGAGATACAAGAACAACTGCAATAGTCTGTTACATAAAGCAGAAAGGTTCATTGAAACAACAAAAAGGTATTTCATTGCCCAGCATTTGCTTCCTGAAAGGACAAAAGGCAGCTGCATGGCAATTTAAGTTAAAGCTGTCTTTTGAGTTAAAATCCCCAAACACTCCAATGTGAATACAGATTCAATTGTTCTTTTAAACAATAAGTATGGAGCAGTTTTTTATTGAAACTCTATTTTGACTCCAAGAAAGTTACAACTAAATCACAATTTTTTTTTTGCACAAAAACATTTATAATGCAAAAGCTGACCAAGCACCAGTGACAAACTTCTTTCCTAATTTCTTTATCACATTCCTACAGTATTACATACAGGTGTCTAGGAATATAAACCACTCTTTTGCACAGCTATTTTACAGCCATCGGTCTTTATTTAAAAAATAGAGTTGTTTCCATATGTTGTGCTGTAACACCTTAGGATGTCTCTGCCTGAGCTGTATCTAAATCTTTATAGATTATGTGCCATCTATATTGGAAGCAGAATTAATAATGTGATTGGGATGCAAAACTGGGTGTGCACAGGAACAACAGACATTGCAGTCACGGTGTGGTGCTGACTGGGAAAAAGCAGCAGCTATGAGTTGTTTCTTTTTGCTCATACGAAAGTGATATAAACTGAAATTCCACAGAAGCTGGCAGTTTGGTTCCTCTTGTAGTGCAGGTGCATGAATTGGCACCTTCTTCTAGGCCACATCTAAAGGAAAATCTTGGCTCATAATGGATATGCCAAATTATTAAATTTGACAGTAGACTTAAAATACGCGTAACGACTGACTCCCACCCAGGCATGTGTAAAAGGCCCCTAGCACCAGCCTTGATGTTGCTGTGCCAGCACTACAGGACAGAGGAGGTGGCTCTGTTGCTGTGCAAAGGACACTGCACACAAGCTCTGGGGCCGAAGGCTGTCCCTGGTGTGCACAGGAGAGGGGAGTGTGTGCCCACATGTGCATGGCGTGGGCAACGCGCCCTGCCCTGCTGGGGGGTAGAGCTGGGTGAAGTGTGACGATGATGCTGAATGAGGAGTGGTGACCTTCCTCCTCACCCTTCCCGTGCTACTTGCTGCTGCCTGACTTCCCACTTTGAAAGGCTCTACTTCCTTTCACAGATGGGTGAAAAACACGAGGTTAGCAAGACCAAGCAACTGAAAGATTCTTAGGCAGAAGTACTTCAATGACTTCATGCTTCAAGTGAAGGAAAAGAGAGGCGAGTTTGCTAAAACTCACTTGCAGAGGAGATGAGCTGAAGCTTGTTAGCTAAACTCCAGGCAGACAAAGCAGCACAGCTTGCCTCTGTTCACTGAGAGGCAGTGTCAGAGAAGCTATTGTTGACTTGTTGCAGCTTGCAAGGAGCGCTCAGAATTCCAATTGGCTGTAATTGGATTTGCCAGGGGGGTTGCAAGAATAGGCGTAAGGCTGGCGGCTGTGCATGAACATGAAGGAAAGTATCAGGCTACAGCACTGGCCATTTGCTAAATTTCCTCTGTTGTCCAGCCACAACGAGTAAACACAGAGGTCATGACCAAGGATGATTCACTTCAGTTTCATGAAGAGTTGCTGAAAATGTTACAAATTACCTGTCTTTAATGTCCACTACCTGCAGATGACAGCTTCGTTTACTAATCCCTAGATCGTCTCCTACTGCAGTGCAGGTTCTGGAGCTCATAACTAATTCTTCTTAGAAGGAAATCTGTCACAGAGAAAGGATCAGAGGCAAGGCTTATGTAACCTAGCCTTCATTTGCAAAATACAAAAAGCATTTGAATTAATAAGTTATTATATTTAAAACCTTATGAAAACCCTTACTCAGTTTGAAAAAATAGCAATTGTAATGAGTTAATCCATTCCCTTCCAATGAATGATATTTGAAAGAGGTTTTATGATTGTTAAAGGAAATTTCTTTTGAAGACATCTGCAACTCATGCTTTGTGACCTCTTTAAGTGTACATTTCTCACTGACAACATGCAGACAGGTTTCATTTTAGATAGTACTTTTTTTTCTTTTTTAAAAAACATTTCTCTTCATTGGGACAATGTGCATATTGCTTTGTTCTTAACCACAGAACCATTCCAGACCACTTGATTTCTTGTCAAGTTTACCTGGTGATTTGATTTCTTTGAATATTTACTTGGTCAGAAGAATGGCACAGTGAGCTCTCACCTACTCTAGTTGCCCAGCCACCTTGTGGAGCCATGTGCTGTGCACACCTTACCAGATGACTGGGACAGCTTTTTGCCTTTAGGTCTGCTGAATTTAATTATCACTGGACTTTTTCCACAGACAGCTAATACCAAGCAGGAGGAATTTCATACCTCCTCCAAGACAGAAAGTGTTTTTCAGTGTCTGTTGGTAGTAGCTGTTTGCATTACATGCTTGCCAATGGCATTAAAGTTCATTTGAGAATGAAGAAAATGTTTACTCCCAGCCCTAATACTTCTGTTTTGGAATACTATGCAAACACCCTCCTATATAAAAGCATTCCAATCAACAGCTTTATTCCAAATAATATGTACTGTTCTTTGCTATTGTCAAAATATGTTATTTTATTGATTGGTTTAATGCTTTGAAAACCAGGTGCATGACACTGACTGAAAGATTAAACTTGACTCTAGAATTTAGACCTGGAAACCCCTGTTGGACAATCTCACCCCTCTGAAAGGATGAAGTTTTCCTATAACTTCTTCATTTACTGTTTTGGTGAATTTTCCTTCTCCCCAGAATATAGATTGGGACTAGCAGCAAGTCATAAGAAACATACTGCCCAGTTACATTACAGGAAATTCTATTATTCCCTTTTATGATGGTACAGCTCCATGGAACAGAAAAGCAATCAACACCATTATTTGTCCCTAGGTTTTCCTGTGGGGTCATGAAGGTGTGCACGCCATCACAGCTTCACAGTGATGCTGCTGGAGAAGGATGCTTGTAAGAAGCTCTAGTTTGATGAATCTACCAGCTAAATCTCAGCCTGCAGTTGCAAATACTGAAGAGGGGGGTGTAAGCAGTTTGAGTTGTCAGCTGGATCCTGGAAAACCTTCGGTTACCCAGGACAGATCCATAACATAGGAATCTATGTGTAGCAGTTGGCTTTTGCCTCTGAGTTCATATCTGTTCAGGAGTTTGACTCCAGTCCCTCTGGACAGTATGCAAAAACGTGGTCTGTAACCCAACTTTCGGTGTACCAGTATCACCTTTCAGGATCAAAGAGTGAGCAGTTCATGGGTCCTTTGCTAATAGATGGGAATGCAAGCAAGACAAGTAAAGGCTCTCTTTCCTTGAGCCAACCTATCCCTTTGACTGGACAAAGTAACCATGGAATTTTATGGTGTTTCTGTTTATATTCCAGGTGCAGGTGCTAACTCTGGCATTTCAGCCATTTTCCCAAGTACCTCTGGCACAAGCACTTTCTCGCCTTACCAGCATGCTCACAAAGGTAAGAATGCACTCACAGGGTTAATTTAGCAGCTCCTTGTTTTGAAAAGGGCATCAACAAAGTGCAACCAAACTGAAAATATCTGTTGCACTTTCCAATGTCACTATTTCCAGATTTCTAAAACTGCTATTAGAAATAATTCAGAATTCATTTTTGTTTCTCAGTTAATCAACACTGCTGTTTCAGTCAGCTGAACATAAAAAGGATTTGAGCTGTACTCAGTGATGCCAGCAATAAATTTAGCTCATTATTTGTAGCTCTACAGAAATAGCACTCTGCCTCAGCAAAGCTTAGCTTAGAATGGTGAAAATAATTTCATGCACAAATATGGTCAGTCTCTTACTGAGCTAACATAAGCAGTTCTCCAGCATGATTAGTAGGTTTTTAAAATTTTTGAACCTGAAAAGACAAAACGGGAAAGGTGCAGTTAATGAGGTACTGACAATGCTGATCTTGGTATTGTCTGAAAACCCGACTGTTACGATCACGTTTTCAGAAAAATAGAAGTTTTCATGCCTTTTAGCATATCTGTAATTTTCTGCATCCTTTAATGGCTTTTCTAGTTCTAGAACTAGAAAAGTTCTAGACTTTCGCATTCAAGTTTTCTTTCTGAATTTCTTTTCATATAGTTTATATTGAATCCACCTTCTAGCCATGCTGCTTTTTAAGTATCTGTTAGAAAAACATTCATTGTTCTATGTGTGCATTGTGTCTCCTTTATAACTTAGAGCTTGTGACGCAGCCACAGTTATCAACAGTCATTTTAGCTTTTATTCCCTTTGTATATTTACTGGTTTTGGTTTTGTCAATGCCGATTCCCAGAATGCAGTACTACAAAAGCTTCTACTCTTGCCTGTGTACAACTTCCCATGCTAAAATTCCTACATCTTTGTATCTGATGGATCATACCATCAAGCATTTTTAATGAATGGTTTTTGCATAAATATCAAAATTTTGAAAAAATTTTAATTGACTTGCCTTTGAGATGCAACACTAAGTTTTTCGGTGCTTAGCAAGTAGCCAAGACTCAGATCAACTAAAGGATTATGCAAACTATGTGTAGAGCAGACTGCAAACTGTTAACTATTCTCTGATCCTTGGAGTTGCTCCTTTATTTATTTTTTTTATTCCAGCAGATCTTTCAGGACAAGGACATCTGGCTACAGCTCTTATAATTGCCATGTCTACCATCTTCATAATGGCTATTGCCATTGTCCTCATCATCATGTTTTACATTGTGAAAACAAAACCATCTGCTCAAGGTAATTGTTCAGCAGGTGAAATTTTAGTTGCAAATGCTATTTTTAGAAAGTTTCTGAGAATAATTAGTGTTATATTTGTATATTCTAGCCTGTTGCAAGAGCCACTCAGTAAAAAATGTCGAAGCTCAGGCTAACACACAAGAAGAGAAGAAAGAAGTGCAAGGTACAAGTTGGCTTTGTTTTGCTTTTTCTATCCAAGACAACATTGGATTTAAATACTCTTCATACATTTCTCTTAATTACAATTTCTCCTTTGGAGTGTATAAAACCCATGTCAGTTTACTAAGGAATTTTCTATAATAGTTTTTTGTACTCCCAGAATGTCACTTAATCCTCTGATAGCAATTAAAAAGATAGCAGAGAGATTTATTTTGTCAGTAGGGTTGCCAGCAGAGCTAGCTCCTGACACAAAGCACTGGTTTGGAGACTTATTGCCAATTTAAATTTCTCTAATTGTTGTTCTACAGATAATGTTGTGATATTCTCCGAGAAAGAAGAGTTTGAAAAACTTACAGCAACTCCAGCTAAGGCTGCCAAAAGGTGGGTAAAAGATAAATATATTGCTAATTTCACTGAAATGGAGGAGGCACATGGTCATCATTCATCCTGGTACAGTGGAACACATGAACTAATTTGATGGGTTTGCTGGCAAGTTGCTGCAGCAGGGCAAAGATCAGGTGTCTTAGTAGGCTTTTCCCCCTCTGATTTCTAAGAGATGATAACAGACATCATGAAGAGACACCTGCATCCTCCCCATTCCCTCTGTGGCCAACTCATCAGCTCTTGGGATTCCATCTACTCCTTTGAGAGGTCAGTTTCTGGGATCTGTGTGCAGCTCTCACTGACGTGGCCTTAGTGAGGTTCCTCTCCCCTTTCTAGGCAGGAAGAGTAAAAATAGCTGCTACAGGCCTTAAGGAAACCCCTTGTTCCTAGCATCATCTGGATGGCAGGGTGTGGTGGTGTTCCTCATCCTGTCTCTGCCCAGCAGCCAAACCTGCCTGGGTAACATGATTAAGGTGAGCTAAACACTGTCCTCAGTTGGGAAATCCCTCTCTAAAAGGATTCTTGCAACTGTGATCCATCCTACCTGTGACTGTGTGACCTGGTGGGCATTGCACATACACCCTGCACTGGTGAAGGCCGTTACCCTCACAGGATTTTGGAGGAAAGGCATTGAAAAAAATGGAAGACACTTCTGTTCAATTACTCTTGGATAGTAAAAAGGAGATGACTGGAGTCAATTCGAGAGGGTTCACTAAGATAACCATATCCTTCATTTTACAGTGAAAATGATGCATCTTCTGAGAATGAACGACTGTTAAGCCGGAGTATGGATAGTGATGAAGAAGCTGCAGTTGACAAGCAAGGGACTCCAGAGAGATGCTTGTTATCTTTAGTGCATTTGGCCAGAGATAAATCTTCTACAAGCAATAAATCAACTGGGGTAAGGCTACCTTGAGATTTAAAAATTGAGACCATTTTTCTACTTTATTTTAAGAAAAAAATATATAAGCTATCACACCCCTGCCCCCAAATGCTTTGTAGTGTAGGTCAGATTGATTTACAAGAGCTTCTCCAGACAAACTTCTTATAGAATCTCTTTGCATAATGACATGCATAGTGTTCAAGGATGAAAACCAAACTTTCTACAAGACTAATTACTTTGCTTTTTTGAGTATTATATTTTATAGTTTAAAGAAAGAAAAAACCCAAATAACAGCAATCCCCTGTTGCAGCTAATGCTCAGACAGTAAAACAATATATCAGCGTGGCAGGATTCAGCTGACAGCAGAGCATCTGAGTACCTTGACCCAGCTGCATCGGATTTTCTGTGGCACAGACTTCTCAGTAATATCCGGTGTTGTGCTTGGTTTCCATGTGGAATTTTGAAAAACACACACATGGCTTGAAGGTCATTCCTGTGCTCTGAAGGACACTGTAATCCACTATTTTGCTGTGGAAGGCCTTTGCTTCTTCCTGCTGAGCATGTAATGCTCAGGGCTTTTTATCTCACTTGGAGTATTTTAAGGCACAGTTAAGGCCACACGTCACCCACACAACCTTTTAGGTTGTGTTAACATCAAACTATCCTTAAAAAGAAGGTGTCTGCTCAGCTTTTTTTTTTTTTTGTATTTCAAATTTATTTTAAAATGACAATATTTAGGTCAAAATGACATCATTAATATCAAACATCAGATGCTGTTTGAGAAAAAAAAATAGGTTTGAAAATGCATATTTCAAGTTTGCATGTTTTAAATTGTTGGGATGGATCAGCTCAAACTTTCTATAACACACCACTTCTCAGCTGAGATCAAACACAATGTCTCAATACAAGTTAAATGGTTTTGTAGTTGTAGACATTTATGACCATCTGAGAATGACTTACTACTCCAATACTCACATTTTAAACTTCAGGTTTTTGAGGTCTCTCTAAATATCAAACTTTATGATACTTTTGTAAGCACTGGCTTCAATTGGATAACACACCTTGAGTAGTCATGAAATCAGAATATTTAATAAGGAGCAGGTTACCTTCGAAAGACCATAGATCATAGATACATTCTCCAGAGTCATTTAGATAGCTCATAAATGCACCTTAGCCAGGCCTGATCTAACACACTTCCACATGGACTAAAGACAGCTGACAAGGCTGAAGACAGACTTTTCAATGAAAGTGCAGATTGCATCAAGATTCTCCACTCCATACCTAAGATGTCACAATTAAGCCAATTGCCAGAAGTTAGAAAAGCAGTAATTTTCTTCATATTGGGAATTAAGTACCATTACTAGCACAGGAAAGAGTATTCAGAGGGGTTAGACAAGGATAAAGAAAATTAGAGGCTTGCTATTAACCAAGTCTTTTTCTTCCTAGTTATAACAAAACCCATTTGCAATGAGCTGCCACACAGATGATCATCAGGCTAAACATTTCCTGTTTGCTTTCAGCTTAAGGTTTAAAAATCCCCCATCTTCTGGCTCTGGCAAAAAGAGCATCTTGCATAATTCTTCATGAAATTACTTAACCTTCTTCTTCTCTCTTCTAAAAGTGAGGAAAGAAAATAAGCATTCAATAATTTTTTAGGAGAAGTTTTTATAAACCCTATTAAAAGAAAATTTCCTGTTTTCAAGGTTCTAGAACAGATAATCCAAGCCTAAAATAGAAACACAACCGACTCAGCACATGTAAATTACACGAGGAAGATGCACTTGCACTTTGCCTGCCAGGCACACCTCAGGTGGAGCAGCCACTTTGTGCTCTCCAGCTGCAAGTCCATTAATCCACGTCATTGATGTGCCTTGCCCTTTACAGCCCAAATAAAATGAGGAAAATCTTTCCACAAAACAAAATACTGAAAGCAGAGCTTTTATTCAAGCTTCATTTGCAGTGGAAAGTGACAAATGTGTGGAGATAATGCTAGAGTCCTATCAAAAAGACAGCTTTTCAGAAAGCTCAGTCCTAATGAGAGCTGGCACAGGGAAGAAAATTTCAGTCCCTGAGAGCTCATGACATTTTGACATTTGTTTTCACTCCACATTGAATCCAAAGCCAAAACTTGAGAATATTTTGCTAAATGAAACTATATAAAAATGTCCATTTTTAGCTTGAAAAATGTCAAGTTTTCAGTCCTGTTTCTTTCTTGTCAAAAATTACTAGGTTCCCCTGGATCCCAGCTTTTTTCTCTGCAGAATTTCACTGATTTATTTTTTCTAATCTATCTGTAAAAGAATTCAGTTAATTAGTAATGCACTAAGTAGGTCTACGTCAAGAGACAGAAAGGAAGAGCCCCTCCTCTACAGTCCTCTTAGATTATTGGAAGAAGGCAATTTCAGTCTGAACTTAACTCCCTGTATCCAGTCCTGACCTGGTTTACCTGGACATGCCTACATTAATTTCGCATGCATGGTGCCAGATTTGTCCTCATTCTCAGGAGTTTGCCTCAGTCTGAAAGAGAAAAAAATATACAAACACTTGGAGCAGAAAAGTACTTGCTTTCAAAAAAAGTGTAGAAGTTGGAATGAAAGATCTCTAGCAATGGCAAGTGAAATCAGAAATATGTTTATGTTTCGTGGAATAATTGCCATGTCATTTTCTTTGAGCCTTCAAAAGGGACCCTTGAGGACAGCATGTGAAAATCCCAGAAAATTGAGATGTCCCACAGATTTTCCACTGCTTTCTTCTAATCGTTTAATCTTGTAACTGAAAAATTAATGAAATAAAACTCTTGTCATTTAGATTCAAAGTCGAAGGAAAAAGATACTTGACGTGTATGCTAACGTATGTGACGTTGCAGAAGGTGAGTGTACAATTTGCACCTATGCTAACAGCATGAAATTAGATCACAAGCATTTGCTATAATATAAAAAGGGCCTCTGGTTATCTATGGAAAATAATCCCAAACCAGGGAAGACACTCTGTAGGCAGGTTTGTATTCACTTGCCAGGAATGGAGCCATGACCCCAGAGCTGTCCAGGTTGGGCTTGGGCTGGGGCCCACCATGGCTTCTCTCTGGGCACATGCATGATCTTCCTTCCCGTGGAGAGCAGGAGGAGTTCTGATGGTCTGTGTTGGGACACACAAGCAGGCCAAGATGCAGAGAAGCAGTTTTGCATTCCCCATCTAGAGGAAACCTGCTGGACTTATTTCTTTAGATAACAGATAAAAAATAGTTCAAAATATGAAAGTGTGATTTGGGGAGGATCAGGACTGAGGGTAAGACACAAGTCTCAACCTACTCTTCTTCCCTAAGTTCTGTCCCATATCTCACAACATGTGGAGTTTCCAGGCTGTAACTGTTTTGTCCCTGTTTAGCACTTGACTACCTGAAGGGTTTTAGCAGAAGAGACACAAATTAAGTTCCCTACAGAACAGGAGATGTGATTGCATTTACCTCCCACCACACACACACTTTGTGTGCACATGTATGAGTATTCTGGAATTCAGGCAGCTCTGTCTCCCATCCAATTACTGCTGTTGAGTAAGAAAACTACAGAAAGCAAAAGATTGGTTTGGGAAAAATACTGTAGTTGATTCTCTCCTCTGTTTTCTGACCATGAATAGAAAATATGTCCAGGAGAAAATAGCCTTTTCCCCACAGAATGAATGTTAAATTCTCTCTAGAGATTCATGATAGTAATGACAGCTAAGCACTTGCAGGGACTTTATACTTGCATCTGGCATCATTGCTTCCCCTCACTTCTCGCTTTTCTACAAGGGCAACTTTCAATTACAGACGTGTTTCAGCAGCTGCTGGTGACAGTCTCAGGGAAGGGTCAAAGCTGTCTCTGGAGCTCAAACACTGAGCCTGATGTGCAGAGGTGTATTAATGGGGCTGCTCACTAGGGACACAGTTGCAATGTACTTTTTTTAACAGCTAGTAAATTGTTGAAGCAATGGGCAGGGCCATGGGGATTCATACCCATCTATTACTTCTTTTCCAGGCAACTTTTTACCCTAATTATGGTATCCTACTGTCATTATGAAGAATTAATTAGGTAAAATACAGTAATAACTTTGGGGCTAGACATACCTATCATGAACTATCACTTCAGATTTTAGCTGTATTCGTTGCTAACAGTGTAATCTGTTGTACTTTAATAAATGTCAAGACTTGTACCCAGAGCCACCTGAAAATCCACCCCTCCCTTTGCAGGTCTGAGCCCCACGGAGCTGCCATTTGACTGCCTGGAGAAGACCAGCCGAATGCTCAGCTCGACCTACAACACAGAGAAAGCCATCGTGAAGACGTGGCGTCACCTGGCCGAGAGCTTTGGGCTGAAGAGGGACGAGATCGGCGGGATGACAGACGGCATGCAGCTGTTCGACCGCATCAGCACGGCAGGCTACAGCATCCCAGAACTGCTCACCAAACTGGTGCAAATCGAGAGACTGGATGCTGTTGAATCCTTGTGTGCAGACATTCTGGAGTGGGCACAAGCAATGCCGGCTCCTGAACCAGCAGGGACATCCTGACATGCCTGCCTGGGGCCTGCAATTCCACATCAGCCTGAAGAAGTGTGATTCCAGTAAGCACTGCATCAAAGACTTTGGACTAAAGACCATTGATGCTTCTTCTACATAATTGCTCACGATAACCAAGGGCAAGCTCTTCTCTTTGACTTCTAAAAGTGAAGTTACACATCTACCAAAACAAGAGCAGAAATCTCCCAAGAAGCTTGGCATGAAACATATCATTAAACAAAATGATCATGTTTAACAGTTACTGATAGTAAGTGGACACACAAACATCCCTTTTGCGGTCTGTGCATGAGTAGAAGGGCAAATGACCCTGCTGGTATCAACCTTCCTGCCTGGCCTTCAGGAAAGGCATTGAATAGCTCTCTGAAGATATTCCTGTCTATTAGGGCTTCATTCAATGGTTCAATGGTTTTGATGCCTTGTGGTGGCCACCTAAAACAGAGACTAGACAAGGAAAAGAGAATAATAGTAGGTATTTATTTGAAGGGTCTTCAAAGGTACACCCTGGGCAGGCTGAAGGCTACACCCAAGATGGACCCCTGGTCATGGGTTCTTCACACTTTTTTAAGTTTGGTCCATTTGCATATCAGGGTTAATTCTCCAATTATAACCTCAGTTAATGATGTAATTACCCCAGGTTCCCCCCCCCCCCAGTGGCTTTAGTTTACACATTTTGGGGCCTGGTGTCCTTGAAGAGCAAACCTAGAGGGGTTTGTTATTTCTAACCAGCATGAGAGAACAGCAGCTAACAGGCCACAAGAAACTTCAGAGTTACACACTAGGCAGTAGAAGATTTGAAAAATATAAAAGTTAAAACCTAAGGCATCAGTTTAACAGTTACAGCCAGAAGCAGTACCACAGCTACAGTATTGACTAATACACATTAGGTACGTACATTTCTATCTGCTCCAACCAGTTTCATTTCCTACACTTATTATGGGTTTGTTGAATCTAGGAGTATGTGCATTACGTGCATAGGTGTATATGCACAGTCCTCAGATTGACTTACTATGCTACATGAAAAAAGAGTCAACATAACTTACAGATTGAAGTGCTTCAAAACAATCTACATAATACACATAAATGCACTCTTGGTCCATGCTGATATTTCAGAAATTATAAATTCAAACTTCTGGCTTGCTGAGGGCAAGCTGGTTGGCAAGTGGGCAGTCAAAGTGGGCAGTTAGTCCATGCAAGTTGAGAGCAAAATCTTTTCTTTACTGTTAAGAAAAATCAAAACCAAAAACAGATTGTTCACTACCATTAAAAATATAATTTTCCAATTGTGACATCTATATACTGAATTATATTCTAACCAGAGGAATTTCAGAAAACAGTGGTGCACATGTGACACAAAGAGCAAAAAGAGTACACTTCTTTAGAGACACTTGAAATGCAGAGGAAAAAGTGTTTCTTAATGCCATACTCTTGTAAGCCTAGACCATGAGCACAGAATCCACCAGTGGCATCAAACTCATCTGGAAGGTAAAGCATTATTGTGAGTTTGTGAAGTACAAAAACTGACCTCATTTGTTTTTCTTTCAACTGATGTCTGATTTTCACAGTTAAAATTGATCTAAAACTCATTCAGACCACAAGTCAGTGTCTGTCACCAAACCTATTTGCCTAATTCATAGCTAAAAAAGTGATGACGGGTTTCACTAAGTGCAAACACTAAACTAAGAGATGTGTCAATTTCAAAGCAATACTTCCTAAATTCCAAAATGCATGACTGAACAAAATGCTATTAAAAATGTTAACTATTACCCAGAATTTAACAACCAGTATTCCAGCACTTAGTAACTAGATTTTATCTATGATAGTACATAATTGTGCAAAACATTTAGCATCACCCTTTAACATCTATATTTAGTATCTTTTCAGCACTTGATTTGTATATCAGGGGAAGTACATACTGCAACATGAAACCTATCCCTCTCACTATTCTTTTTCCACCCTTTCTTTCACATCATAACACACTCTGCATTAATCTGCATATGCCAAATTTGATAAGATTTTAACTCATCTTTCAATGATGCAGCAAGTTGCATTTATTTGAAATTTAACAATCTGATTGATGTTGAATTTAGGGGGGAAATTCTTGCTGTCTTGAAATCAATGACAAATTCATGCAGATTTCAACAGGCTTCAAGAAGATCTCTAGATTTGCTTATGGCTCAGCAATCTTCAACATGATTTTCAAGACCATGAATTTGGAGTTTTTACTGTTGCTAGTAGAATTTAAAAGGGAAAGAAAGAAAGAAAAAAGAGGAAAGCATCAATATTCAATATTTCTTGTGCCAGTGCGTAACTACAGTGTTATTCAGTGGGCTGCCTCCTATGTTTTATGTGCCATTTAAAACTACACATCACGTATTTGTTAAAAAGAAGATAAAGAAGATATGGGAATCTTCCTTTTTTATGTTTATTGGGCCATGAAAAGTTAGGGTTTTGAAACTTACGGTGCCAATGCGAACACAGGCTATTTAACGTTATTTTATTTAGTATACAGTATTTTTATTGTTATACAAGAGATGTACAGGATTGAAAAAAGAATTCTGTAGGTCTTGCCAAAGCTTACTTTCTAATAACTTTGTTTAATGCTGTATATATAAGTTATTATATTGTAAAATACGAACATAAAATATGCTAATAAAAGAAAGAGGTCAAACACAGTTGTATTAGCCATTTCTTTGATTATATAGCATATTGCCTTATAAATCTGTAATTAAATAGGTTAGCCAAGGGCTGGCAGGCACATTCCTGTGGTATGGGTGTGTCTTGGTAACACACATGGAGGAACCTTTGCATTCCTGTAGGATACTGCTTTTCTGCATCACTCTGGAAACTTGAAGGAGAGAACATTTTGTCAAGAGAATTTGCATTCAGTATCTCACCTCACAGGTAATGTGAAAATGCCAAGCTCCTTGCAACTCCTCAGAGAACCTGTAACTTTTTATCTGTGTACTGAGAACCGTGCAGACTGAGACTGGTGAGTAATGTCACTCTCATTAGCATGTCTTCTTCTGCATTTCTAAATTAGCAGTACTACACAACATTACCAGAAATTTTAACTGGAAGCTTTCACTTCATGACAGGATAATTGCAGTCATGCAGTCTTAGGCTGCACAGGTGGGACCACCAGAAGAACTGCTAGCTTCTGTGAAAAATACAGGGCACCAAGTTGGATTTCCCCCAGACTGAACTACTTACTACCTTTTCAGACTTTCCTTGCCTAATCCCAGCTTCCTAGCCTGACCAATATTGTCCCAGGTTTTCCTCACAGAAACTTGCTGGACTTTGCAGACTTTCTCTGATTTCAGGTTGCAATCAGGGACTGGGTTCTATATAGTGTTCAGGGTCTGATGGTCTTGGACTGATGACATAAATAAAAAGAAGAGAGGTAAGGTGGGCTGAAAAGGGTAGGAGTCAGCTTTGTAGTGTAAAGCAACAACAGCTGAATGCCTTTATATTCTAGAATTTGGGATAATTAATAATATTCACATTATTCACGAACAAAGAATAATGTGCATAAATACCCAGCATGGGTATGGGTTGGAGGATAAGCTGAAAAAGTGCTCCAGTTCCAGTTCTCCCTGTCAAACGCTAAGCCTCATACAGCTCAGCAGTCCTGCTTTGCTTTAAGGAGGGTGCACTTAAGAGAAAAATTCTTACTGTTGCAGGTGAAAATCATGACCCAGAGGTACAATAATGATTTCTGAATGCAGAAGTCATTCTTCTGCAAGCAACCCCTATACTTGCCTTGATAATGAGAAGAAAATGGAGCCCGTGCCCTCATTATGTATGGGATAGGCTTCCTAGTGCACATTTCACTAAATATATTAATATAAACAGGGCAAGAATGGACTGTCTCAGGCTATATCTAGTTCTACATGCATAATATTGCATATATATTCTATCCCCACATCCAAGTAAGCTCTTTTGATTATTTATTGTTATATGATTTATAAAGTGTAGCACCTGTTACCTCAGGCATTAATTTATCACTATCAACTACTCTTCAAGGACAGAAATATGTTGATTCCTTTTTGCCACTGTTCTGCAAAACTAGCCTGTCTGAATACTTAGGGAAGAATGGTAAGAAGCCTTTGCATGCACTGCTGCAGAAGGCATCAGTGATTAGCTGTTACACAGGTCACACACAGGCATCTCATTTGTCCATCTGCTACAAGAAAAAAACCAGATTTTTTTATAGTTGAGGCTGCTATAAAAACAAGCTTGTATTAGGATTCAAGTTAGTATAGAAAGACAATTCAGGAATTATTTTCCAATTTAATCCACGACACAGAAATAAACAAAAAAAATCAGGAGGAGGTAGTGCTGAAGACTGATCACTAGAAAGACAACTGAATCAGGAAGGAAACAGAGTCCAGCATCTGCTTCTGAAATTCTGAAATTTGGCCTTGGTGTGCAAGACTGCTGTGAAAAAAAATCATCCTCACACTTCTGTGGGGAAAAGGAAAAATCAAGCAGACATTAAACTGCTACTTCATGGGAAGGATCATGAACAGAGAAATTATGTTTAATTGCATTTCTTATATAAATAACTCTGGAATCCACAGACTAGAATATTGCTACTTCTGAAGCAAAAAACCAGTCTGGCAACACTAGTTATCGCCAGCCTTCTTCAAAAGCCTACAACTTTTCCAAAAAGCTGACGTGTGGGTGGGATATTACACTCCTGTTTGAAACTCTACCATATGATACTTCTTTTCCCCTGAGGCTGGATAGATTATTTTTATGAATTTTCTCCATAATTAACTGCACTAAGAATGCCATTTTATGGAGCTGAAGATGATCCTAAAGTAAACTTACTAGTAGGAATGTTTTTTATGCTGACCTTTCAACTATTGTTAGCAGTATCCTGGCCACTGAATTTGCAGCCCTAGCTTGGGTACACCTATCAGAGCAATTACTTACCATTAAGCTGCAGTGATCAGAGAGATGTGTTATATTCAGGGAAATATTCCTTGGGCCCAGTCTAAATATGCTTGAGGGCACAGAGAGAACTGGTTTTTGAGGAAAAAAATATATATGGCAAATATATATGGCTTCTCAGATCTCTTTTCCTCAGTTAGTTCTCTCATTGTGACTTCAATCTTCTGCCTTATGTCTTGTTAAATTTCAACTCAGGACCACTCAAAAAAGGTAGCTGCAAGCAAGTACACAGAAGGTGATTTTGTTCAAAGTTATCTCTTCTAGCAGTAATAAGGTAGTCATAAATCCCTTGCTTTCAAACTTATGTAAAAACCAAAAGTCTAATAAACAAGGATGCTCCTAACCACGGTCAGAAGACGGCATTCAAAGGTTCATCAGCCCAAAAGACAAGATGGCTAGTGGTGATTTTGACACAACATGCTACAAGAGTCAGTGTGACACATAAAGGTGCCTTTGCCCATCACAGTGTTCTTCGGGGGGTGTAAAAGGCAGGATCTCAACACTGCACAGCACCATTACTTTTACGATAACTTCAGGGAGTTTTAAAAACTGTGAGCATTACATCATTCAGAGGAACACAAGGTCACTGCTCTGCCACTGCGGCTCCTCTAACCATTTGGAAAGTGGAAGATTACCAAATTGTTTCATAGATCAAAATTTCCAACTTTCTGTACTACATTTAAATACATTATCCTGAAGATAAATGCTTTATATCAGATCATCAATCTCCAAAGCCATGTAAGTTTTAGGTGAAAAATTCAGTATATAATTAAAGGATCTAGTGTAACAGCTCTGAGTTATGAGCTCTACTTACAGCTCCTTTTAAATCTGGTCTGGTAAGTTAAATCATATATTTTAGACATTAATGCTGATCAGGAATAGAAGTTCTTCAAAATATGTTGCCTTCAGCATACTTTCACCTTCCAGGTAAATTTATCTGCTACAACAAATCTTTCCCTATTATATATATCAAATTCAGCTATATAACATTAGAAAGAGATGCAAGCCAGTCACGCTCAGAAGAATGGGAAGATAACTCTAAAGTCCCACTTTCAGACCTTTTATCAGCTGGAGAAAGTCACAAATACGAAGAAACAGAGCATAACTGTGCAGGTTGAGCAATGTTAGCCTACTTTATTTAGCTCTGCCAAGCTTCTGCAAATGAAACTGTCACCTGCCCAGGGAACAATCTTTCTTAAAGATTTTGCTAAATCTAGGCTTTGTAGATGAGATCTGAAAAATTTATCAATAGGAAACCTTTGATAAACAGCAAGGATGATTACAATTCTACAGTAGATGGGTTTGTAAGAAAAAAAAAAGAGAAATTATTTTTCTTCATATTTGGTAGTCTTTTCTGGTATGAAAACTGTCTCAACATGAAAAGATGCAATATTCCTGTTGACTTTCTCAACAAGAGGACTCACACAACTGTTAAAAAAACCAGCCAGACAAAATTGTATGTTAATTCTTTATCTTTCTTTAAAGTAATAGATTGTGACTACAAGAAATTTTCTTTGTTTCTTGCCAATGATGGTAGTTGATCACTTCTGGAGACCTACACAGAGCAAGACATTGCAGATGGTAGCCAGTTTGAAGCTTGTGTTCTGACTGACCAGCTCCCAGAAAGTGTGAGAGTTCCTGCCTTTTTTTTAAGAGTAAGTACTCATCATGTCTCTTGCTTCCCCTCAAATTCTCTCTCAAAAAATGATTGAAAAAGTATATTCTCTGGATGCACATTGATTCACCTCTTTACAGAGGTGTTTGGCATATTTAAAATAGATTATTCCTCTGTAGGAAACTAGAAAAACAGAGATCACATACACCACGTTTCCTTAGGAAAAGGGAGCCACAGGCAATAGCTAGAGGTACAGTTAACTTTTTCAAATGTATCTTGTTGCAGACAGTTTTCTGGAAGAAAGGTGAAGTAGAAGAAATCCGTACTCACATATCTTGTATCTAAACGTTACAAAAGCAGAAAAAAACCCTGAAAATTCTAGATTTTATCTGTGAGGGGAAGACAATACAAAGAGATGCCCAAAGTGTGGCCAACTTGACAGAAATCTATCATTTCCAAAACCCAGAACAAATCCACAAATGACAGCAGGGAATGCAACTGGCTTCCTTGATTCCCCTTCCCCACAGAGACTGCCAGGGTCACTCAGGGGAATGACTACAGGATGGGGATGTTTGAGCAAGGCCACAACAAGGGCTGGTGTGGACAACTGGGGTGGGCTGGTTCAAAGGGCTCATGTTCAAGGCAGGGATGCCTCTCACCAGACCAGGTTGCCCAATGCCCCATCTAACCTGGCCTTGAAAAATTTGCATAAGATCGAAATCATTAGTCTTATCCTTAGGTCATCAATATAATGCACTAATACTTGACCAATTGGAAAACCCTTTCATTTTGCATTTTAACAGAAACTTAATATTTAGATCATAAAAACTTGAAATTAGCTGTGATTCAACTTTCCAGAGTGTAAACAATCCTGCATATAAACCAAAGGAACCAATAGTAAAAGCTGCAACCTACTCTGTGTGTCTCTTTTTACTGCATTACCTTTGCCATTGTTAGATGACCACATTGTATTAAATTGGGATCACAAGGAAGATTCGTAGATTAACAAACTACATCAACGAAGGCTGAAAACTAAGAGCACAATCAATATTCTTGTGGAGATAAGAAAGCTAACAATTTTCTACAGGTTTTTTTGGTTGTTGATTTTGTAGTATTTTTAAATGGTAGCAGATGGAGAAGCACATGAGGACTGGGAATGTTCTTCCTAAATAATAGGATTTTGTCTCCAGCCGAGGGTGCAAGCTTTTGCACTGCTGGTAAATTTAACAGAAAACCAAAACTACTTATAAAGAAATACTTATTTCAAAATGCAATTGATTGTCAGCAAATGATTTTAGCTATGATTAGTGTTATTTAAAAATTACCTAGAATTGGTTTCCTGCCCAAAAAATGCACAGTACTTACTCTCTCTTCTAGACATACTTGCTGCCAAATCTGGCGTAGACTCCTTTCATAGAAAAGCTTGTTAGAAATATTAAGTCAAATTTTTAGAAAAATATTTGCAGTTAGAATTCAATTTCAAAGAGCAGTTCAAAGGCTTCTGGTACAAAAAAAAAAAAGAGAGAGAAAAATGAGAAATAAAAACTCTTTGAAGCTTTATACTGATGTCAGTGATAGTCAAAGACTGAAATACAGCTGATCTTTAAGCTTTAACTACATTTTCAATTTTACAAATATAGATTTTCAGTAGTTCCAGTACAAGTCAGCAATGGAAGACTAATTTCAATTTTTAGAAGTATCCTATTTCAAATTTGTAAGAACTTCTAAATACTGAACTGTAGCAGACAAAAAACATATTCATAATCAGAAGAGAAATGTGAGTACTGTGGGGATTGTATTGCAAATTAATACAAAACATAGAAGAAGCAAGAAAATACAGTAATTTTACATTAGGGATTACTATTGCCAGACATTTTAAGAAATGCTTTTATTCACATTTGCAAAGATATTACCATCCGAAGTTGTACTATATAAAGCAGGATAAAATACTAAATGTTACTTAAATACAAGAAAAGAACAAACAAACACTAAGAAATTCTGAAATAAAACAACAAAATTTCTCATTCAATACATCTAGTTATGTTAAAGTAAAATCTGGTTTTAATCATCAAAATTGTAAGATTATCAAAAGATAACTGCTAAGATACCTCTCTGCTACTTATAAATCATAAAATAAATTAATGATTTTATAAAACTCTCTGAAGAGTTAAAAGTAACCAAGATTCATACCTGTAATGAAAGTCTGGTATTTCTGATCTGCTTACTCTAAGGATTCAATTGCTTAGATTGCACGGGTCATTCACAACAGCAGCATTATTTCACTCCTTTAAAAAGTACTGAAGAAAGCCATCTAGCATATTACAAAGTTTTTCATTTTCCTTTTTATGAATGACTGAAATATCAGTGAAAATCCACACAATACACAGCGAATTACACAGTACTGAGGTGCTGCTTAATGTATTTATACAAATCAGTAAAAAAAAAAGTCCAAATTTCAAGTAACATAGGCAGTTGGTTTAAATTATACAGAACAATAATTAGATTGAAAGCTAGTGCTAGTGACTTGTGCTTAGACTGGAGGCAAGAGAGCTACTCTTCAGCAATTCCAAATTCAGCAGAATTGAATTGAGGTTTATACAGAGGAAGGTGTGATCTGGATTTATAGTTCTACGCAGTTCTTGGAGCATTTGATGAAGAGCAAACAATTCAAACATCTTCTTATTGCTTCTGCAAAAGATTTTGAATAAAATAATTGTCAGTTGAAAATTGAGGGGTTTCATATAAACACTAAAGATGCTACAGAAAATACATTTTTAATGAAGAAAAATGTGCATTATTTTGAGGATTTCACGTAATTCTTCTATGTTGCATATATGTTTCTAAGCACAATGTTATCAATGCATGGTGAGAAAAATTTGGCAAAAATTACCAAAAATTATCATTTTACTTGAGTAAGTGATATGTACACATAGTATAATGAAAACTCAAGCAAAGGCTGTAACAGGGCTTTTCACTCATGTGAAATAAGATTTCAGAGACAATAAATTTTAAAAACCCCAGATTTATGAGCCAATTTTACTTTAACTAGTAAATGCCAGTTATGATTTATATTAGATTATTTTATAGGAAATTTTTTCCTAGAGTTCAATTTTATTCCTTTGAAAAAACAAAAACCTCAGTTTTGTCAACAGCTTTAAGTCCAATGCAAAAAATTATTCAGTTTAGATATCCCCTTTCCTAAATGAAACAAGTCCACTGAGCAATGTGCCAGTGAAGCTCAGCAGCATATTACTGTTGATATGATGACCTTTGTTACAATAAACCAATCACCAGCAAGTAATGGGACCTAATCTAAAAAGATGAACATTCCCAAAAGGGCTTAATTGGCTCAAAACCTTAAATTTTTTTTTTTGAAGGAAATGTAAACTGATGAAACTTGAATGCAAGTCAAAGATAAGACTAAATTTTCAAAGGAGATTACTATTAAATGTCTGAGTAAAACTGGAAGTCTAGGATTTTCTTCTAAGAAGTCAAAGCATTTTTGTCATCTGAAGACATAAGGAATAATTCCTCTTTAAGTCTACATTGTGATGCTTTTTTCCAGTTTGTACTCTGTAATTTTAACTAGATTTATGCACTAATCGAGAGGCTTGTCTTAAACCTCTATGACAGAAACAGTTTAAATTTAACTGTTAACATTAGAAGTCCAGGCTTGTATACAGTAGAGGGAATAAATATAATAATAAAAGCAAAGATGAGCTTTTGGAAAAGAGAAAAGATAAAGGTCATCAAGTTCATTGACCTAATAATAGCTAACAGAATAATGGCAATAAAGGATTACTTTATTCTGGAGAGTTTTTGCAGTATAACACAGAGCTTTTCCAAGACTGGAATATCTAGCTTAGAACTTCGAAGCAATGCAGAGCAAGTCCGGAAGAAGGATTCATTACTGCAGGCTTCCAGGAAAGGCTGTAAGGAACCTGGAGAAGAAAATAATTTAAAAACTGTATCACAGAGTTCAGTGCAGGGAAAAGTATAACAGCTGTTGATACTTTTAGAAGGCTTTAAATGCTTCATGTTGTGCAATAATTAGAACAACAAAATAATTCAGTTTCTATTGAACACGTGATGCAAAGCTCAGGTAAAACTAGAAACTGAAAAAGTGCAGGTTCCTAAGAGCTCTGACAGTACTGATCCTTGGATTAAAACAGGGTCTATTATCTTGAGAACAAAGGAAAACAGGAGACAGAACTATTTTAAACTCAAATAAAAATCCTTCCATTGAAAATGTTTATTCAATGCTCATTTATCATGGTTCTCTGCTTTAGATTGTGGCAGGGGAACATTAAGCTTTGCAAAAAGACTCAGAAAGAAATATTTTAAGCTGCTGCACATCACATGGACAGGCATAGTACATATAAGAGATTGTGTGAGACCTGATAGTCTTTCATTATCAACATACTGCCCCTGTACTCAGTTTCAAGAGAGGAAACACAATAATTAAGAGGTAAAAGTAAGATCTCAACAACAATTAAATACAAAAACCCCTCCCTTAAAATAGTGGATGAGTTTTTATGTCACAAAATCTAATAACTTCAAAATAAGGTTAAATCTGTTCCCTGGTTATCTCATTCCTGGTTCTGATATTACAGATTAATTTATAGCAAAAACATAAAGAAAAGAAGTAACAATTTGTTTTTCCCTAAAATTAACGGACTTTCATATACCACAGGGCATTTGCATTATCAGAGTACACATGCAAGGAAAATATTGTAATTGCATAATGTTAAAATATTTAATGTGTTCCACTTAATAGGAAATGGCAATATGCAAATTACAGCATAAACCAATAAGCAAGACATTAAGAAAAATTCATATCCTGAATACTGCAATTTATAAATAGAATGTCAAGATGTTTTTATCAGTACAAAGAGCACTGGATGTATGTTTTAGACAAAATTTTCCCTTTCCTCATGGAAAGGGAAAAGGACATGTTCAAGGACATACAACTTATTAAATGTAACAAGTAGCCTTGGAGTGAATTCAAGGTTTTAATTTATTTCAGAAGGTTTACTGATAAAAAATCCAGAGAAATGCTACAGAAAACTGTTTGAAATAGGGCTTAAAAAAGAAATCAACTTGGCATTACGAGTCAGCCTGAGAGCCTAAATAACTAATTTCCTGAGCTGGGCATTTATACTGAATATTCAGTAAAGACCCAGTTATTCCTATTCCAACAGATGACCGAGTGCCACCTCCCTGATAAACAGGGAACTCATGAGACTTGTGGGCCTTTGCTGGTTTATACCCTCAAATGAAGAGACTGAGAAACAGCAAATGCCTTTAGCACACATCAGAGAAACTATGGCTACATGTAATCTTTCCTCTCTTTTCAGCAGAGGTGCTTTGGCAATTTGATTTAAAATGCTGGATTCAACAGGTGGGATCCACAACATACATACTGCAATGTGTGGATGGAAACCATACAGATGCAGGATAATAACAGAGTTTGGTAGCATGAGGCCAACTTTGCAGCAATAAAAAACAACAACAACTGACGTTCTATAAAGTTTGGAAAAGGCAGGGAGATGTTTTGTGGTTTGCATAGCTGAAGTGTCCTCTGTTCTTTACCCAAAGCAATGCAAAACAACAATTATTCACAGAGATGTGCATTATCAAGGCAATAAATCATTATAAATTAATCTGCTTTTCTGTTTACATCTTGCTTTCTTTCTACCATGTTCAACACATCTATGGTTTTATACATGCTGTCCTCTCAGTTTTAGTACTACTTCCTGCTACAATTTGCTGTCTCTAAATTGTAGCAGTAATAGATATAAAACCAGAATGAAAGTAAAGTAGAAGAGTAAGCAGTAATCAGTGAAAAAAAGATAAGTAAATATACTATTTTTCATTTTATTTTAGCTTATAGCCTTCAAGGCATACCACTTTTAATATTTTTTTGCTATTTCTGTACTTCTGCTGCAGAAGGTATTATTTTTCAGATATTGTCATATAAAAAAACCTCAGGGCTATCTGTCAATTACAGCAAACAGAAAATCCTTAGATGAGTTCACCACATGTGCTACATTTAGTGATACGTGACTGACATACACTCAAGACTCAGTGCTCTTTATTGAGCCACTGCTCTCTGTGGCAGAATTCTCAGGTTATTAAGTACATACAGAAGTGTCTTAAACCTGGAAAAATAATTAACTAAAATTTCACTTCTGGTAGGATGCTGTAGTGTCCAAATGAGTCTAACTTACTAAAATCCACAAGAAGAGGTGACAAAATGATGTACAGAAACAGCAAATAAGCAAAGCCCAATGAACAAAATCTACTTAAGAGTACTTCCTGACCAAATATTTCTATTATTAAAGAGTGTTTGAAGTAAAATTTCTGTACAATAGCAGGAAGAGATAACCTTCTGCAAAGCAAGAAAAATCTAGGACTACAAATAATATAGTTTGTAACTTTACAGTAATTCTACAGGGCTACAACTTTATAGAAATTCTTCTAAGATTTGCTAGAGTTCCCACAAATGATTGCCTATTCCCAAGAAACAGAACTGGTTGGTCCTACCAACCTGCACTGCACCACTGATGAAATGTGTTTTAACAACAAAAACTTGAAACAGTATCTCACTTACCAAAGATGCTTATCAGAAAGGGAAGAAAAGAATAAATAAATGTGTGAGAGCACTGACATTCAAAAAGCAAATCGAGAAGAAAGGTTTTTTTCTCTCTATTGCCCGTTAAGACAACAAATGGCTTTAAAAACTCATTTAACATGACTTCTGACTCAGCTGAGCTCTGATTCATGAAAGATCTGAAGGTAACAAAGACTGCTTGGATGAATAGCGCAATCCTATAATTTATTTCTATAAATATCCTTAAAGAGCCATAAAATGGTTTTAATTCCTTTTCTGCAGAGTAAACAAATACCATATTTAGCTGACCTGAATATTTCTTTGCTGTCCTGCTCTTACTTGTTCCTTAAACATCTTGTATTAAAAAAACAACACACACACACACATATTCTGTGAGAATGTTCTAACTTTGAAGTTTACAAATTAACGTAAAAGACAACATTACTTTTAAGACAGAGGATTTTTCCTATGAAACAGAAAAACTAAAGTGGCAATAATTTCTAAAAGTTTGCAAAGTTAATCACATGAAAGCCAACTGATAAAAGCCCATGTTTAAATGGACTTTCTGTACACTGCTTACATATTCAATTCAGATAAGCTTTTGAAGATTATATTCTAAGTAATCAGAAAATGAACAAAACAAATACATAATTTAAATGCATCTCTAGCTGATTAACTAAAAGAACATAAGCTTCCCATTTTAAAATATTTTGGTGGCTTAGATTCTGCATAGATTTTGCATTTATTTAACTATTTTAGAAAAATTTAATTGAAATTCATCCTGACAGGACTTTGTCACAATTTAAAATAATCTGCAAAAGCCTCCCCTGGTATCCTTAAAAAATTGGAGCATGCTGTAGTTGCATTAACTTAGCTTGATTGGTAGACTGCAACCAACAATAAGCAATTTATCATTGTTGACAGAATTCATCTGAAATTTACCCTCAAACTAATCAGTCACACACAGCATAAAATCTCACCAGCTACAGTTATCCAGAAAATTCTGTGTCATACCTAAAGCTATGTCACTTCAGGAAATAAAATGACAACTCTAAGTTCATGTTTTAACAAATTAATGATTACAGTTTTACCTCATTTTCTAATTGTGAGAGGATCTGCTGGGATTAAGGAGAACACGTCTCAGCAATGCAAGTGAATGGTGCAGCAGTGTCTATGAGTGTGGAAAAGTTACCAAACACAAAAGTTACCTGTGCACCACAGCAGAAACACTGCAAAGGAAACAGCAACATCACTTGCTTATAACCAACTGCCTATAAGGGCCACCTACAAGATTTGAACCATTTGGTGAATTTAACAATTTCTCCTGTAATCAGTAGCCAGGACTGTTTAGTGTCAGTGATTAGAACACAGCGTAGGTGCCTGCATGGGTCATGCCGAGTTAACAGAGCCCCAGTGGCAATTTCATCTGGTCACCCACTATGTGTTGACCTCAGTGTGATCTGAATTGCTCTTCAGTTTCCCAGGATGTGCAAGACATTCAAACAGACATGGGACAGGATCTACAGAAAACCAGTATCATTTTCATACGGCAACTGGAGATTATATCCAGAAAAAACCAGGGATAGCCCTGTATTTTATGGGTTTTTTTCACTGTCTAGAGCTTGATGAAGGTGATGACAGGGGTTGAGTGTTTGGGGCTAAGAATCAGGAGAAAGGCCAAGGCAGGTCTGTTATAGACCACTGTTACAAAAATAGGATCGTTTAGGATGTTAAATCAAATAAAACCGATTTATTTAACAATTAAAAAAAACTGGAACCTCAAAAAACCCCGAAAATTTAGATAAAAATTAAAGTCCGAGTTCCCTTCGAGCAGAAAAACTTTTTTCAGCCAGTTAGACTATTACAAACCCGGGCAAAGCTTTCTTTTCGGTGCTGGTTGCTTGAAAAAGCGTGGTTGGAAAACGGCCTGAGCAGCACCGAACCTCCCTCGTGGCTTGTCCAGACGAAAAGAGAGAGAGTTGGGAGATTTCGGTTTGGGATAAAGGGGAGTCTCCGCCCCTCTTCACTCCCAGTTCTGCTTACTTGTCCCACGGTGATTGGTCAGGCATTTTTCAAGCAGTTCTTAGCCAATGGCTCGTGAGTTTCTAGGGTTGCTGACAGCCCATTGTTTGCCGCGGGGAATTGATTTTATCTGGAAGCATGCTCTCAGAAAACCGGCTGCAAACCTAGGATCTTATGCTTATGCTTATAAGGTTTAAGACAAATAACACTAAATTACAGTTCTTAAAATTACTTAAACACTCTTAAAACATTTTCTTAACTATCTAAAATAAAAGAGTTTGTTAATTTTATATTTCAGTTAGAATAATATTTCATAAAAATATAGCAGCTTTGATACTTGATGAAAGGTGATGCGAAAGTCTTAAAAAGGGTTCATGCATAACACCACCCAACCAGGATGAAGAGAAAGATGAATTAGTCTATAAAAACTGGGGAGATGTCTCATAATTTCTAATTATTCTCATAGGGAGCTTCAACTTACCTGATGCCTGCTGGGAATAGAGCACTGTAGAGAGGAAACAGTCCAGGAGGTTCCTGGAGCGTGTGGAAGAGAACTACCTGACAGAGATGGTGAGGGAGCCAATTAGGGAAGTCTCCCCATTGGATGTGCTGTTTGTGAACAGAGAAGGACTTGTGGGTGATGTGATGGCTGAAGGCCATCTCGCGCACAGAGATCACAAAATGGTAAGAGCTTTTTATTATTGGAGAAGCATGGCAGGGGGCCTGCAGAACTACTGACTGGGGTTTTCAGAGGGGCAGACTTTAGCCTGTATAGGAGACTGGTGAAGAAAGTCCCTTGGGAGGCAGTCCTGAGGGGCTATGGAGTCCAAGAAGGCTGGACATTCTTCAAGAAAAAAATCTTAAAGGCACAGGAGCAGGCTGTCCCCACATACCAAAAGACAAGCTGGTGGGAAGCAGACCGGCCTGGCTGAAAAAAGAGGTTTGGCTAGAACTCAGGAAAAAAATAAGGGTTTATGACCTTTGGAAGAAGTGGAAGGCAACTCAGGAGGACTGCAAGCATGTTGTGAAGTTATGCAGGGAAAAAATCAGAAGGGCCAAAGCCCGTGTAGAACTTAGTCTGGCAAAAGGTGTAATAGATAATAAAAATGTTTCTATGGATACACTAATAACAAAAGGAGGGCTAAGGAGTATCTCCATCCTTTACTGGATGTGAGGTGGAAACATAGTGACAAAGGATGAGGAAAAGACATCCTAATGCCTTCATTGCCTCAGTCTTTAATAACAAGACCAGTTGTTTTCCAGGCACCCAGCCCCCTGAGCTGGAAGACAGGGACAGGGAGCAGGATGAAGCTCCCACAATCCAATGGGAAATGTCAGTGACCTGATACAACACCTGGGTACACACGCACCTATGGGACCACATGGGATCCACCAAAGGGTAGCGAGGAAGCCAGTGGGAAATGCTCCCCAAGCCACATTCCATCATTTACCAGCAGTTCTGGTTCATGGGGAAAGTCCCAGGCATCTGGAATCTGGCAAATGTGATGCTCATCTACAAGAAGGGCCAGAAGGACGATTCAGGGAACTACAGTCCTGTCAGCCCAACCTTGGTGCCAGGCAAGGTCATGGAGCAGGTCATTCTGAGTGTCAGCACATGGCATGTACAGGGATCAGGCTCAACCAGCACAAACATGGGTTTATGAAAGGCAGGTCCTGCTTAACCAACCTGATCTCCATTCACAGCAAAGTAACCTGCTTCATGGATGAGGAAAAAACTGTGGATATTGTTTACCAGGACTTTAGTAAAACCTTTGTCACTGTTTCCCACAGTATTATCCCGAAAAAACTGTCTGCTCAAGGTGTGGAAGGGTGTTTTACCCACTGTTTGGTGCATAAAAATACTTAAGTAAAAAAACCCCAAACTGGTAAAAAACAAGTCAGGAAGCAGCAATTTGCAAAGAGAGAGTAGCTGATGCACGTATTTGCTGGATTTGGACCAAAGAATGGAAAACTGAACATATGTGCTCTTCAGTAAAAATCTGAAGATATCTTCAGGAAATAAAGCAGAGAAATAAAAAAGAAAATAAAATGTACTATAGACTTATCTATGTGTATAGGAACTGTAGTTGTGGAGGCAGAATAGTCAGATATTTTTGTTTGCTAAATAAAGGCTACTTTAACTATTAGCAGTTATACCTAATCTAGACTTCAATACCATTTGGGAAAGCAACATGTGATATTATATTGCAGAAAATGAGGGTTAGTAGAATGGCCGGAAGGTATGTAGTGTAAGGAATTCACTAAAAATGAACTTCAGTTTTAAACACTTATTTTTGCAATTGTGCTTGTCTGGTGTATTAATTAATGGCTATGGCATAAAGGTAGGAATAGTCCAATGAAATTCCATGCTGGAACTGCCTACTTAGAATGCAACAGGTATAAAACACATGAAAATCAGAACTATCTCACTTGCTAGAATAGCAGAAGCATAAAGTTGATATACTAAGAAACAACACACATTTTTTCTGGAAAATCACTGATTATCAGTGGATCAAAGGATGGATCTGATCATCAGAGGATGAAAGCTTTTGCTGTGAGGACTGAACTCAGTTTGTCTATGAGCAATCAACATGGTCTTACCATTAAAGACTGATTCTAATGAGGCCTGACAGAGAGAAAAAAACCATTTCACAAATAACCTAGGTAGCATTTTAAATTGAAGTTGTACACTACTATGGGTTACTTTGTTCAAGAAGCCAGAAAAGGCCCAATGAAATACCAGAATCACAGAAGGAATCACAACTCTCTCAGTGCACACCCAAAGGAGCTTTGTTCCAAACACGACAAACTCTAAGAAAACCTTAACATAAATAAACGTAACTTGGCACCATCTGTAATTCTGCAACATTAGATTGCAAGTGAGCAGGTATATAAAGTCTGAGCTCTGACAATGCCCAGATGTTACTCAAACTACACAATTTTTACTGTCCACTTTCAAGAAAAGCCTTTCTTTATGGAATTATTTCAATTATGACATTGCTCTAAAAAAAGTTGGCTAAAAAGTACAGTAGTTCCGATAGTCAAATACAAAACAAAATGTGTATAAAAATATTTTTCCTACTTAAATAATTTTATCTGTATATATAAAAATATATATTTATATATATATTATATATGAATAAATAAAATAATTTAAAAACTAAACTATAAAACTGTAAACTTTTTATTAAAAATATGCAATTTTAGTAAATAAGAGCAAACAAGATCTTATTTGAAAAACTTTGATGTTCTAAATATTTCATAACTTGAATTGACTGGAAAGGGGATGTGTATATCCAAATACTGATAATAAACAACTCTTTATAGTATCAAATACTTTTTACAAGTTAGCATTCACATCTACCTTCAAAATTATATGCTCAAAATTATATTAAGAACGACAGTATTACCCTATATGAACAGTGAAACTTTACTTCCAAAATGGCTACTTGGCTCTACATAACTTCATATTCAATGGCTCCTTCTATTTATTCCTTTGGAGTGTATGAGACAGGGGTCCAAAATTCAGAATAGCTAAGCATTACATGACTGTTACTAGAAGAGGGAGAAGATAATGACACAGAGGTTATTTTTTATTAGAGAGGTGTACGTCATACTAAATGAATTTCATCAAAATCAAAGTATTCAAACTAAATTCGCAATTAATTAACAAAAATGTGTGCAAAGTTTTGATGTACTTGCTTGCTTTCAGCACACATAGGTGGGTCCTAACATTATCTAGGCTGCATTTAACACAGTTAGAGATCCTTATCTGTGGTTAAAATATTAAACTAAAACATCTATTAATCCAACACAATTATTCAGTGTTTTCAGAAGAATGAATAAAAATTACAAAGGTATGACAGGATAATAGAAGAAGGATTTCCTTTTAAATGGTTTGTATTTCAATGTTCATGCCACATAAGCTGTAAATCTTTTATATCACTATAGCTTCAAAACACAAGTCCTCAGGACAATTTCACATCTGCTTTTCACACAGGTGAGGGGGTATCCTACCTTAATACAGTATTCACAAACTTGACATTTTCATCCTTTCAGTACTGCAGAATAAACTCACTTGAAAAGCTGCAATCCTGCAAAGTTACCAGGAAAGATAATATACTGGAAAATGTTGAATTTTAATCTGTTTTAGCATACAGGCATTTTTTACTCTATGCCTTCACTGCTTGTAGTCTGTAAAGTCTCAAAATGCTAAGACTCAAGAGGAAACATAAAGGGGCAGATTTGAGTTTCCTCGGCAAATTCTGACCACTGACTTTTTAGAGTCAGTGCATGTTGTAGAATTCCTAGCATCAGTTATGGGAGCATTCCAGAACAAAGGAAAAGAGAGAGTGCCCTATATGTAGTCAATGTAAGAAGACTTCAGTTTACATGTAAATAAGCACAGCTTCTTACTATGGAGAAAATCCTCTTATCCTCACTGGCTTCATTACCTTCCCTATGAGATGAGTGCATCTGGACACAGACTTGGTTATCCATGACCATAATATTTTCTTCAAAAAAAAAAATTTAAAGTAAGGTTCAGTGAATGTGTAAATACAGCTCACTTTCGCAATTACTAAAAATCTTCCGTGATGTCAATATGGTTAAGAAATCACACTTAAGTCCTACCAGAATATGCCAAAACTTACAGTAAACATGAGAGTATCACTTTGAGATGATTTTTTTTAATATGCTCTCATTTCGATTTGTGAGTAAGTACACACTAATATAAAATATACTGTCTACAAAACTGAAGTGAACTTGAAGACAAAGTACATTTAAGTTTTATTTAAAGCAAAGACCAGTGTTTTGTAATGTCCAGTAAGCAGGTAAGTTTTGATTTCATTGAGCGAACTTAAGATTGAGAAAGGGGAACCTACTAATCTACATCAAAACTTTGCACACATTTTTGTTAATTAATTGCAAATTTAGTTTGAATACTTTGATTTTGATGAAATTCATTTAGTCAGATATCACTGCAGGAGGAATTTAAGATGTATGATGTCTTTGAATAAAAGTGCAAAAGGTGAAACTGAGGCAGGAGCTCTCTGTCAACAGCAGATTTCAAATCAAGCATGAACCAAACTGCAGTTAACAATGGTATTTTTGATAGGTGAATACAAACTCACTACATCATTTGAAACCCTTTTAGCTGATTCACAAGTTAAAAAAACCACAGTAAGCTGCGTGAGAAGTGAGAAGACAGAAAGAACACTATTGAACAAGATTGCATATGACAAGTATTCAGCTACAAGGTGATTTAACACCAATGATGTGATGTTCTTCAACACCCACAGAGCAAATTTTCTTGATGAGGTCATGCTACTTATTACTAGATTGTTTCCAGAAAATGTTTCAAGTCTGGTATCCAGGAATTCTCTTGAACAGTGTGTTGCAACTACTGTCCTAGAAACAAGATCTGCTGAGAAAAAAAATATGTTGGCAAAAGTCTTAGGGAGGAAACTTTGGAGTAGGAAGCCACTGGTTCATACTATAACAATCTGGATGATTAGAAGTAACTATTACTTTAATTATCAAACATTAATTTTAATAGTAATTTTAATGGGACACAGTAAGAGCTTTGTTAAGCAATATATACATTCTTTGCCATTTCACTAAACTGGAACATCAGCATGCAGCAGTTAATGTTTTGTTCTCAAAATTTCAAAGGCAGTCAGAACACTCTGCAATTGTAGAAATCTATCACCAAGCCATTCAGCATTCAACAAGATACTAAACCTACTTTCAACGACAATGCTATCAGAGATGATTTTGTTTTAGATCTGTCTTCAGAAGGGTTCATAGCTTCGAGATGGGACTAAAAACCAAACACCATGGCCCAGTAGCCTGCTTTCCTTAATAAAGTAAGGAAACCTTCAAAACCTGTGGTGCTGAAGTCTTTCTTCCCTATTAAATGAGCAGGAATAGGTCTCACCCTTTTCCTCAATGAGAAGCAAGAAAGATGTCTATAGATCACTCATTAGATACAAAGACCAAAAGAAGGATCAAGCTGAATATTATGGCACTCATCTGAAGCCTCAGATCCAAGGAAAAGAGCACCATGACTAACAAAAATACTGCAGGACTTGCTCCTTTGATTCTGCTTTTCTCAGTCAATCTTTGCAGTAAGGGAAAGATGGGCATCCTCCAGAAAACAAGCCATGGATTGAAATACTGGTAATGGGAATGGAGAGCCAAAAAGAAATTGAAAAGGATATAACTGAACTGACACTCCTCCTATCTGACCATGAAACAAGACAGGAACCAATGAGATAGCCACAGCAAAAATATAGCTATACCAATTTATACACCATTATGTACACTTTTAAACAAAAATATTAGCAGAATGTAGTAATAGAAAAGAGATAAAATATATTTGTGGAGTTGATTTTCTACTGTCAGGTTCACAACAAGCTGTTAACTCTCGCAACCGTGGAATTTAAAAGCAACCTATTACTTCCCCTGAAGAGAGCTGACTAAACCAACTAGACTGCAACTTAGGCCACTGAGCTCATCTGAAGAAAAATAATTTCTCCATCATGAAAACAACATGAAATATAACATAAATTATTTAGAATCATACAGTTTGTCCTAAGAATTACCTACAACTTCATTTCAGTTACTTATTAAGTTTCTAGCATAGGTTAAACTAAGCAATTTGCTAGCAGAATGTTAAGTGGTTAGGTAAGGACCCACTCAGTTGCAACATTTTGTTCCTCAAATCTACTAACAGCAAAAGTAATGAACAGAATCCACAAAAGTACTGGAATATGGAAAAAACCCCAATGCTATGAGAGCATAAAAGTAAACTGAAACTGAAGGTCTTCTGACACAAAGTAAACTGTCTGAAATTACTGTATAACATCTTTAGCAGCTCCTTCCTCTTATGCCCTGAGGAGCATACTAACCTCAACTTTTTTCACCCCTGACATTTAAAAGTCAGCCTTTGGTACATCTATGAATGTTTGTATATGACAAGAACACTGATCAGTAGAACATTTTACCTCCTCTCCTTAGGCCTTAAGATTTTGGTAAAAGAGGTGAGGCAAACAAGATTGGCATATATATATATACACCACACACACATATATATTCTGTATATCGGACGCACAGTTACAATTCCAAATATGTTAATGACTGGGTGCACTGGGTCTGGCTGAGACAGAGTTAATTTTCTTCACAGCAGCCCTCAAAGTGCTGTGCTTTGTATTGGTAGCTGGAAAGGCGCTGGTAACACACTGGGCAGGGCAGTGAGCCTTTGACTCAGGAGTCCTCTGCACTCCCTTGGAGGAGAGAAGCCTGAGGTCAAAAGCACTCAGAGATAAGAAACCTCTCTAGGTTACAGTGACAAAGTGAACCACCCCCAGCATGCCTTGTTTCTATATGGTAATACCTTGTATCCAGTTGGTAAACTGGTTTCTACCCCACCCCCTGCCTTTCCCATAAAAAGGCCCTGGATCTGCCCTGAATCAGGGAGCTGCTGTCCCTGGTCTCCCCTTCACAGGGGCTGCTGGACGATAAAGCTGCCTCTGTGGCACTGCCACACACGGCTCCTGTCTCTCTGTCCCCGAGTTTGCCTCGGGTGATCTCACAAAGAGCTGAAATCACAAGAGCTGGAATCACTTGTAGCTGAGAAATCGCTACACTCGCTGGGATCACCGCTGTGCAGGGAGGCTGCCTTGGCCTCTAGAAGAGTCGTTCTTTGCAGGACACTCTTTGTAGGAAGGTCCTGGCTTCTGGTGCCTGACCAGCATCAGACCTCCCTGGGACAACACACCAGTCCTTGGCTACTGCTAAGCAGTGCTGGCAGTGTCAACACTGTCTCTCCAACACTCCCCCTCACCAGCAGGCTGGGGTTGGGCAAGATCGTGGGAGGAGCCACAGCCAGGACAGCTGACCCAAACTGACTCCCATACAATACGGTATTTGCTCAGCAATACAAGCCAAGGGAAAAGAGGAGGGGGAAGGCAGCGTGAGAGGGGAAGGGGACATTCCTTATTTATGAAGTGCCTTCAGGAGCAACCTCTGTGCATGCTGATGCTCCACCACCCAGGAAGTGGCCAGACACCACCTACTGATGGGATCTTTTAGTATCCTTTGGTTCTATGTGTGGACTCTGCTTTTGCTTTAATAAACTGCCTTTATCTTGACCCAGAGTTTAGTTTTCCAATCTTATTTTCTTTCCCCTGTCCTGCTCAGGAGGGGAGTGTCAGAGAGGTTTGGTGGGCAACTGGCGTTCAGCCAGGGCCATCCCACCATACTGGGACAAAATAGTGGGATTATTTTTGGCTGGCACTATACTTCAGAATTATACAGTGGCATGGAAAGTCACAGATGTCTGGGAAATAACAGTGCAGCTAAGCTTGACGCAATTAAATTTCAAGAAACACATACAAATGAGCTTCCTACGGATACCAAAAGTCTTAAATGTTTCTCCACAGAATTCCCCTAGTGTTCCAATGGCCTAGCTGGACAGGTACACGGGTGCTACCTACCCTTGTACAGAGGAGACAGAGAGAAAAAAAGTACTGAGGAATGTTACCTTTCAGTCCTCCCTGATTTCCCATTGAAATGTTGGTGTCAGGACTCTCACGGATTGCTGATGCTAAACTCCTGAAGAGAGATGGAGTGCATGAAAGGCTGTGTGCCAGTAAGATGCACAGCAGTAAGACTATTAATTGTAATTTGCCACTAAGGTCTTGTGCATAGAAAAAAGACAATACTAATGATTTAGATGTTGCATTTGACAACATGTTTTCAGTAAGTGAAGCACTGTCAACGTTGTGTGAACTTGCAAAGGAGACCTGGATTCTGAACCTACTGTACCAGACACACTATGAAGCTAAAAGCAATGATACTGATCCAAAATCTCAGAACGTGCATACCAATCCCAAATCTGCTTAAGCAGTACTGCAGACTCTCATTCTAGTTTCCACCAAGAGAATATCTGTCTTAGACTAATAGGTACCTTCAGAAAGACCTCAGCAAGTTAGAGAGCTTGGCAATCACCAACCATATGAAGTTAAACACTGTCAAGTGCCAGATTCTGCACTTGGGATGGGGCAACCCTGGATGTATGGACAGATTGAGGAATGAGATGCTGGAGAACAGTGCTGAGGAAAGGGACCTGGGGGTCCTGGTTGGCAGAAAATTGAATCTGAGTCAGCAGTGCCCTGGCAGCCAGGAGGGCCAAGCATGTCCTGGGATGCATCAGGCACAGCATCAGCAGCCAGGCAAGGAGGGATTGTCCTGCTCTGCTCTGCACTGGGGTGGCCTCACCTTGAGGGCTGGGGGCAGCTTTGGGTGCCACAATATAAAAAAGATATTGAACTATGAGAAAGTGTCCAAAGAAGGGCCACAAGGATGGAGAAGGGTCTGAAGAGAAAGCCTTTTGAGGAGTGGCTGAGGTCACTTGGTCTGTTCAGCCTGGAGAAGAGGAGACAGGGGAGACCTCATTGCAGTCTTCAATATCCTCATAGGAGGAAGAGGAGGGGCAGATACTGATCTCTTCACTCTCATGACCAGTGACAGAAATTGAGGAAATGACACGAAGCTGAGTCAGGGGAAGTTTAGGTTGAATATCCATGAAAAGAGTGGTTGAACACTAGAACAGGCTCCTCAGGGAAGTGGTCACAGCACTGAGCCTGTCTGAATTCAAGGAGCATTTGCACAATGCTCTCAGGCACATGGTGTGACTCTTGGGGTGTGCAGGGCCAGGAGTTGGACTTGATGATCCTGATGGGTCCTTCCAACTCAACATATTCTATGATTCTGTGATTCTTCATATGCAGCTTAAGTAATTATCCTTAATATCTGAGGAAAATCCAGGCTTTGTTTGTGGAACATGAGAAAAATAATTTCTTACAGGGGAGACAACCTACATAAGGACCTCAGATAGGTATGGACTGCACAGAAACATTAGCATTCATTGCTTATTATTAAAAAAAGGTACATGCAGTTACAGGGAGTAGTACTGCAACACAGTATTTATTTCACATCTGATTCACATTTTTCAGCCTGGACAACTGAAATTCAAATCTGTAAAAATACCTCAGGAAATAAAATTTTAAAATTAAGTTCTAGAAAATAATATGCTGAAAAAAACCTCCAGTGGCCTTTTCTCCAATTTAATTTCTAATCACTTCATCTCTAAAGGTATTATTTTTGAGTAAGAGTATTGCAACACTCCTATAGAGCCAGAAAATCACTGCTACGAGTTGAGAGAATGCCTAGGATGGTATAAATTATAGAAAAAAAGAAAAGTCTAGACTTTGCCTCCTGTTGACTGAATGATGTCGTTTTGGGTAATATGACTTCATATTTTAGTATACAGCCACTATCTCTGACTTCATATTTAAGGTTGCACATGAATACAGCTTTAAAACTGAGCATGACTTCCTGTTTAACACAGAGAGTCCTCTGAATAGTCACTGCCACCTTCTATAGTTTGTCTTTTAATGACTTTTTAATAGGAAACTTCCAAAGGAATGAAAATACAATTTCCCACCAGCAATACTATTTCTCATTGTTAAAAATTTCTTGCAAAACACTATGTATTGGAAAAGAGCAGAACATGCCTAATTTGTGTATTGGCAATTTATTCTACCAAAGAGGAAGGCTCTACATAAGGTTTCATATCCAGTTGCCAAGAAACAATTTTCAATTAAATGTCAATTTAATTAAACAGTACTCTTCCTTCCTTCATTTCACATACATACAACTTCTCTGAGAAGCAAGAAAACAAAATTTGAGTCTCACAATGCATCTTCATTATTCTTCAAACTGCAGGCACCTAGTGTATCAGCATGACTACTGCTAGGTAACAGAAGATGTACTGTTAACAGTCATTACACAAAGAAATACCAGATGCTGTCCATTTTGCTTAGGCTGTTACCTTTGTGCATTCAATTAATTCCTTCCCAATCATAGTTATGATCATTAGGAAGAATACTTTAGTGTAAGACTGCACTAATTACCTGATCAGAAAAAGACTGCAAAGAAGAATAGAACTTTAGTTAAATATTTTTGCACTTAGGTTGCTACAAAATTGCTTTTTACTAAAGGCTATACCATCCCAAGTCAAACATGCTTTCTATTTGACTAGTACAATGCATAATAACAAAATACTTCCAAAACAGGTACACATTTCTGTTCTTAAAGGCAGCAAGTGATTTTATCTTAAAAAAAAAAACCAGTCACAAGGTTTATTCAGCATGGCATTGGAATGCATCACTACCTCCATGCTCATCCAGGAGGTTATCAATTGATCCTTACCTGTATCACCTGGAAAAATGCTGTGACAAATAAGATTTTTAATGCTTTTCTAGGGCCAAAGCACAGTAAAATTCAGCAAAACATAATCATCTTGGCACAGCAAAATTTGGCAAAACATAACTATGTCTTCTAGAAATACCATTTCCAAACACTAGAAGCTGAAAAATGATTTGGGATAAGCTGTTCATTCAAACTAGGAAAAGAATTAAAATAAAACCTATTTTTTATCTCCACCTTCTGGCAGGTTTTCATTATTTGGCTTCCCTGGCACAGCCTGACTTGAAAGAAAAATATCAGCAAGGTAATACTGTGGAATAAACTGAAAAGCCAAACCAAAAATAGATACATAAAATTCACAGCAAGAAATAAGAAAGTAACCAGGACAAAACATAAAACATAGTACCTGAGAGGGAGGAGAAAACACAAGATGACTCAGAAAAAGACAGACAATTCAGAAATACATTTTGTCTCAAATGAATGTACATGATACAAAGAATTGCTAATAGTACGTTAGACTATTTATACAGTTTTTACACTGTATTTTTTATACTGTTTTTACATTGTTTTTTGCTTTCCTCATCTGTTTCCATCATGATTTTTAATTTTGGTTTTTTTGCAATTACCCAAATTTACCAGATTCCATGGTCATCTCAAGTAATCCATCAAGAGCACTGGAAAGCAGACCTCTGCTGGATACTTTTAGGTGACTTAATACAACAGGCACACATTGGTATTCCAAAAATAAGGCCTTCCCTTCATCTGTCTTCAAGTCTACACGAAGGGAATCAAAGGCCTGAGCCAGGTAATCCACTGAAAAATATCAGAATACAGGCAATAAAACTTCTATAATCATTGTTTCATTAAGCAATATGAACAATTATCTGACAAGTTACCACGGCAGACACACACTTAAAAGTTAAATAGCTGAAAATATTAAATTTAAATTTTATTTAAAGACATCCTCTGCCTATTTTTATTCCTTAACAATTTATTGTGAGTGGAGAAAAAGACTATCTACAATGCATATGTTTAAGAAAAATATACTTACAGATGTAAAGTCCTGCAAATATTTTGTTTAAGAAGAAAGAAAATATAAACTTGCATATTTTGAGACAATGTTGGTTTCAACATCTGGGAAACCTCTGTTAAGGGAGTCAGTGGCTGATTTGTCTGAGTGAGAGCAATTATTTTCATGAGAGCAAATACTCCCTTCTATAAAGAGCTGTAATTTCAGTATAAACATTTTATATTCTCATTCATTGTGAGAAATTATACGAAGGATGTAGATTAAGTGAAACCAATCTATTTTCTTAATTTCCTGCTGTCAAATCTTCCTCAGTATCTTGGAATTGCATTGATCATCTGGAGCACAGAAAATAAAGTAGAAGGAAACAATTTATCCTACTGCATAAGTTTAACTGTGGTGCCATCTGCTGGATACTGACATTTTGAAGGAAAGAGGACATATGTTCAAACCAAATCTGCTACTTTATCACCAGATCATTAGTGCCATGTGGTCAGAGTGATCGAAATTCATACACAGTGATATCTGACATATGTTTAACAACAGATCATATTTCCTGTGTTACAGAAGCCAGCAGTAAAAAGCAACCATGAGAAGCTAAACTGATTCATTCTAATCAGGACTGTTCATCTGCTTAGGGTAAATCAGCCTCTGTAATGACTAGTTTTTGTATTGCAATTCTTCTTGAATTTTTTTTACCAAACATTCCTAGAATGTGAGTCTCAATTTGGGACTAATTATCATGCTTCATCAAAATATGTTGACTGAAATAGTTCCCTCCAACAGCTGGAACATTATGTTAGTTCATGAATGATGTCAGGATGGTCTTCTACCATGTTTTAATCCCATGTTTGCTGTAAATACTCACAATATAAATACTGCACAGGTCATTAAGCATAAAAACATACTAATCTGCTTAAACATCTAATCCAGAAGCACGACTTCTGTGAGAAACAACTCTATTCATTATTTATGCATTTAAAATCTTTGGCATTCCTGTTTTGTGTCAATCAGCGTACCACAGATTGTAGCAATTTGTGACGTGGATCTCTGCTAAGAAATGCCCCAAAATTTAACATATTTCATGCAAGAGACTAAAAAAAATCAGATGCCAAAGCAGGCATCTGATTTTGATGTTTTGGCATGGTTTTTCAGGAGTACCTTGAAAATTAGTATCTCTGTAACCTGTATCAATCTCTTTGTGTTATTGACAAAAGAAACATGGTACTTGTAAAGATATTTTAAAACACAAACCATTCTGATAAAAAATGGTAGCAAAAATAGAATAATGGAATAATTTAGGTTGGAATCTAGTCCAAACCTTCCTGTTGAAAGTAGGACCATCTCTGAGGTTAGGTTAGATTGCTTAGTTGTAACCCCACTAAAAAACTACTTGCTATGAAAATGATCTGTGCTTTTAAAATGTCTTTGAAAAGGGAAAAATAAGTGGTTAGTACCACAAAGAGCTGGAAAAGGGTTATAGAGATGTTTGTTCTTATGCTACCCTTGTAAAACTTATTCTTGCAGAAAATCCCAGTTATGCAGAACCACAGCATTTCTATGTTGCTGCAGGTAAGCAGCAATCACATCTTACACCTGCTCTTAATGGTATAGAATTACTTTTCTGCCTGACTTCCTTATAAAGGATCTGCAACACCTCGTTCCCTGCTTCCCTTGAAGAAAGATAAGACTTCAAAACTGAAGGTAGCAGTTAACAAATCACCTGAGAGAAGAGTTATTTTATCCTTTGAGTTACATTTTCCACACTTTTTCTCACACTGTCCAGACACAATCTGATTTGTATAATCTCACAGTGTCTACTTTGAAACCTTTATCTTCTCCCCCCTCTTCAGAAATGCTGACTTGTCTGACAAGTCATCACACTAAAAAACTCACATAAATTCTAACATAAAATGAATAATAGCAAGATTCCTACTTGTATATTTTGCTTCAAAAAACCCAAGTAAAACCACTTTTCACTAATAAAGCATAATAGACTCTACAGTATCATTAAAATGTTTTCTTGTCCAGGCACATGACTGAAATAAAGAAATTAATATAAAAAAGTGTTGACTTACCTTGTGTCAATGTTTTAAGCACAATCAAAGTTGACAGAAACCTCAGAGGCATACAGGAACTCTTAAAGAAAGCTGCTGACTTTGATTTACTCTCTGTAGACTGTTTAGAAGAACTGTCTGGGTTTCCCTTACTCACTATGCCTTTGAAAATATCTTCTCCAAGTCTCCTCATGGTTGATCTCATTGTTGCATGCTGCTTCAAAAGTGCATATAGTTAGTGTAAAAATTAGAACATAACATACACATGTTCTCCATGCAATTAAATATTAAGTAGCAAATGGTGTGACCATGTATTAGAATATGATCAGTATGAGAGATACTGCTTTGTGTTCCAAAAGCAGTTGAAAACCATTATCACAGTGCCTTCACACTTCAGCAAGAAACTAACTAGTGAGGGTCCTGTGTATGCTGACACATTGTCTCTGGTTCCAGAAAAAGCTCAGTTTCAGTCAACTCAATTTTGTAAGCTTGACTGAAGTCATATCCTTTAAAAGCATTTACAGAATCAAGGTCTAAATATGAAGCTTAAGAACACTGTACAGGTAATATCTACTAGACTTTTCATCATGAACTATACAGAAATATTTCCACAGAATCAAACTTCACATGATGCTTGTTTAAAAAAAGCTACTTAACAGAACTAAACTCAGCATCTTACAATTGTATTGAATTTAAACCTAGGATATTTACAAAGTTTCTAGCTTTTGATTTAGCAAATGAGCATTGACAGCACAATGCTGAGTCTTTACAGTATGATTACTGTCTTTTTCTTTATTATACTGCTAAATATTTTCTTATGGCAGTTTAGTCAAGAAGAGCAAGGAAAGTTTCATGGTTAGACACCAAGCAGAGGACAGAAAAATCAAAATTCCTTCACTATTTTGCCACTCACTTCCATCAATTTCAACAAATCTCATTCATAAAGTACACAATAAAATAATTGCCTTTTCTAGTGCAAGTTTTGTAAATACATATGCAAAAATATAGTTTCTGATGTGCTTAGACATCACAACAGAGATCAGATACAGAGGAAAACTACATTAAGATACACAACGCAAAATTTAAATTTAACTTGAAAAAGGATTTGTTTTTCATTTGCCATCTCTGGTAAAGACTATGAATTTATGCTTCACAAAGACAGCAGTTTCTTTTCTATATGCTATCTGAAAACATCCATTTTTCATATGTATTTAAAATGCAAAATCCATTAATATCTTCTGTGAATTATTCTTAAAAAAACATACTGCATGAGGACTACTTGTTTTACCTGTATATCAGTGTCTAACCATCTTATAGACCAGTAAATAAATTTAAGCACAGGCATGTGCAGTTTAGGATTCACATATGGCATCCACTGGAGTTGCTCAGCAGCTATAGGCAACAGCTGCAAAAATAAACAAAAATAGAATTACATGCAGTGTATGAACAATTCTATATGCTAACTGTAAGTGAAAAACAAACCAACCTAACTTTCTCTTGGAGTTTATCAGATAACATATGCAAATACTCTGGGCAGATGCAGTACAGGTAACAGAACTATATGCATACACAGGTTTTAAATTGTGCAGGTTTACATTCAGGAGTGGAGATACATGTAAGCTCAATCTCAGTAAATCCAATCACAGTGACTATAAATCTTTTATATAATGAAGAAATACAACAAAGTGAATTTTCTGAACACCTCACCAATTTCTACACCTTGGTATCACAAGAAAGAAAACAATAGAGCTGTTGAAAGTACAGTATAGCATCACCTTTTATTGGTGACAAATTGAAATTTTAATATCTAAACAGGCATAAAAACATTTTAAATTTGACCTGTTCATCTCCTTAAAACAACAACTTAAAACAAAGTATCACACATAAAACACAAGACAAACTATCACCTCACAGAAGTGACTCGAAATAAAATTCTGAAACTCTCATGTTGTCACAGGACACCACACTCTTTATTAAAAATTATCTGTATGCTTTACAAATGACAAATTATCTATTATATCTCACAGTTTGAATGAATATTGACTTCCTAACAATTATTTTAATTACATGTTGACCTGTCATACTCTCAGAATCATTTAAACCACCCAGAAATCTAAAAACACATTAACACAAGCAAACAACCCAAATCCCTTTACCTTCATACACTTTTCCTGAGTACAGGAGTTTTTTGAGCTCTGGGTAACCATAGGTTTATGACTGTCCTCTCTCTCTTCATGTGTTTTTATTTTGCTAAGATGCTGGTCTGAGATCCAATCCATAAGACCAGTTAAGAGCTCATAAACTTGTGAATTCAATGGTAGCTGTAAAATATCCACAATATCAATTTAATGCTTTTTCTAAGCTAAAATAGTAACAGACTGAAATACATGAGGGTACATTAGCTATGAAATATTGTGCATAATAGAAAGGATGAGAATTTTATGCCAGATAAAATCTGAGAGCTGAGTTACTGCAGCGTGAGCCTGTGGAAAACGTATTCAAGGAGACAGTGATCTTCAACAGGCCATGTGTGCTCTGCTGGGCCTTGTACCTAGGGTTTGAGAAGCCTGTAGAGTACTAATGTAACTTACAATATCTCTGGGAAAGGTAACCTGGGTGTGGTTCAGAGGTTGGAAGGTGGCAATCCTGACTGGGAGACCACTGTACATGAAGGAGTCAGAGATCCACAGCACAGTTACCTTGAGTAGGTGCAGTCTGTGCTGTGCTGCACAGATCAATCAACTGCACAGTTTATCCTGTGCTTGGCTGCAGGATAAACTCAGGCAGCTCCCACTTGGTACTGCTGATCCTGCCTGGCCTTGGCCTTGTCTAAAAGGGCAACAAGTTCTTCTCCCATGAATGTCCTTCATGAATAGAGTTGTTTTCTTGCAAGAAAATTATATAATATCCTGAGTGGCCAAAAAGGAGGGGCTTTCCTCAATGGACAGGCTCTGCTCAGCCTGCCATGGGAAAAGTCCACCAGGGCTCCATTTGATGCTGCACAAACACAAGGTTCCCAGCATCTAAAGGAACACAAGATTTACTCACTCTCTATACTCCTTCTCTTACTCTGCCGTATTAAAATAGCAATTTAATTAAGCCATTTCTTGTCAAGCCTTTCTTACAAAGACCCAGAAGGAACCTTGCAGTGTTTTTCTCTCTCTCTCACATCTCACTCCCCAGTGCAAGACAGACACCATTTGTGATGGTTTCTTGGTGTAAAAACATATACCCGTAATTTATTTTGTACTTGGACAAATGGTAGTAAAACAGCTTGGAAAAAAAATTCACATACAGAATCACTGCATTTTATAATTCTGGACAAACGAATTACAGGAGAAAGCAAGTCTTTAAAGTCCTTCACATGGGGAAATTCTTATTTCAATACACTAGATCTGCTTTGTTTCATTTAATGCAATCCACTGCTGTTAAATTTAACTGGGTAACTAGTATTGTTTAAAAAAAAGAACAAAGACTTCATGAAACTTGGCTCTACTATGCTGCAATGAAATACTCTACAAAAGAAATCCTGAAGACAGGCTGCAAGAACAATTCCCTAAAGACCTCAAAACTTTTCTTCTATCTACCTTCAGATAACTCTTTTACTCTTCACTCAGAACTGTAACTACTGATAATATTTGTATTTTATCTGCAACCAAAGTATGCTAAAACCTATACAAAGAGAAATTTTTTTGCTACATATAGACAGCACAGTTTTAAGGCACCCATTGTAGATCAATTAGATAGGGTGGTGTGAGTATCTTTTTCATTTCACAGTTTACCTCTAGCTGGAAAACAAAAAGCATAACCAGCTGGGAGATGCTGGCAGAGTAATACCATAAATGGAACTACATGGAGACAGAAAGAATTTTATTAAGTGATGCAAGAAAAATTTTTAAGGAAAATAAGTTGATTGTTTAGGAACTGTGAATAACACTGCATTTAATCTCTGTCCTTCACTAATGATTATTTATCAAAAAAAAAAAATAGTAGTATATCACTTTTGGATTAGAAGATTAAGGCTCTTCATTGGATACTTTTGAAAGACTACTTTTTACCTGGTGTTATTCATAAGGACAGTGCTGTACTGTAGCAGTAACCAGAATGAGTCTAAGATTCATTCTGATACAGCAAAAGAAACCTGTGACAGTGGACGCAGGTTATAATTCTAATTGGCAGATGAAAGACGACATGATAGGTGGAGGAAAAAATGCCATATAAATAAAAATATACACATATACATACACATAAGCAATATGAAATCCAAGACACATTTTTAGCAGCAAACTTAATTCTTTGTTAAGTGTGGGTTTTCCCCCAATATAATCTGTTTCTTTTCTTAGTATAACGCATAAAATAAAATTGGAAGCTATGTTTTGCAATTTTTAGCAGATGCACAGAGAACATTACACTGCCTAATGTCTTTCAAATGAAAAGATTCAAGACTCCTGCTTAATTCTTACCGTAACTGTTTTTGATGTTGCCATCACTTTTTCCTGTTTCACAGGTTTGCTTTGTTTCATCACTTGACATAAATCATTAGATTTCCGTACCATTGAAAATTCATGCTTCCTCTACAACAAAATGTAACAATGAATTATATTTCACTGGTTATCTATAAAAGTAGGTGCATGGAAGAACAAACCTTACTTGTAGATTCTCTAAACGAGCTTGTACTTTTCGTGCTTGACCTTCCAACTTCTTGTTCAGCTCAGTCACATCACTCAACTGAAAAAAGCAGAAAATATTAAACAATCTGTAAATTCAAAACGCACTTCTTGACTTAATTATCACACTGAAGTAACTTGATGTTGTTGAGCAGCTAAATTATTTAAGTTCAAGTTTTTTCTTATTAGCATGTAAAGTGACAGAAACAAAATCATCATCCACCTCCCTCAACAAATGACAGGATCATACACTGGTTGAGATTTGAGAGCACCTCTGGAAAATATCTGGTCCAACCCCTCAGCTCAAGCTGGGCCATGAGGAACTGGCTGCTATGTCCAGACAGCTTTTGAACAGTTCCAAGGTGTGAGACTCTTTATCACTTCTTTGGGCAACCTGTTCCAGGATAAATAAGATAGCAGCAGTATTTCTTTGTTGACCTGCAGCACAACTTTTCAGAGTGCAGGGGAAAAATAAGCACTACAGTGACACTCTAGATATATAGACATTTCACATTTAATTGCTTTTCATGAAGAAGTGAGATAAAAATGAGCACAAATTCAAGAATATTATAATAGTCTTGTTAAGGGGAAAGGTGGTTACTGACCATGCTAAAAAACCAGTTTGTTCAATGAGAAAAGATCAGGAAAACTGTAACCTCCATGTAAATTAAAAAAAATGCTCTATCATATAAAGCATGATCATCACAGAAGCCCTCAGCTTGCACAGAAATGCAAAGATTTTATAGTGAGAGGAAATAACAAGACAGATGGGCTGCATCAGAACCATCAACATCCTAGGAGTTAGGTTTGACCTTCTGCAAGGGAAGGAATAAGGCTCTGCTGTAGATTTTTATTGTACTCATATTATCAGAACTTTAATTAGTTCAATGAATAAACAATGCTAGAACAATTTGTGTATCACCATTTTAGGTCAGACTTAACAGTCAAGTGAGACAAATTCCTACTCTATGCATTAGTATGAAACACTGTTCTAGTTTACAAATTGAGAAAATACTGCCTTCATTAACATTTTCAAAAACAACTGAAAATACTGATCAAACATTAAGTTAGAAATAACAATTCTACTTTTTATCTAATAGAATCAGCATATCAATTTGGCACAGCAAATCTGCACAGGGTGAATTTGATTTTGTCATAAAATACTTTCTCTCCATCCATTCTCAATGGATTTTCCCTTCCTAACAATTACCTGTTGCTACTGAGTCAGTGGAATAAATCCTACTTCTTTATACTGTAAAAGGTCAGAAAGGTTAAATTTCAAGTACTAGAAACAGGTGAGAAAAGTACTTTCAGTCATTCATACAATTCTTGTCTTAGAGAAACAAAAGGTCAGCAATTTTGCAAACTAAAGCTGCTCAAATATTTAAAATTGTTGATGGTTAACTTGCAGAATTATTTATAACAGAAAAACAATTAATTTCACCTGTTTTCTTAAAGAGTCATTCACTTCCTTCAAGCTGTCAAATGACGACTTCAGCCTCCTATTTTCTTTAGTTATTTTCCTCAAGGCTTCTGTCAGCTGCTTAACTTCTGCCTCATGTTGCTATAGAAATATCAAATTTAAAAACATGATTTAAAAGAGACTATTCTAGAAACAGTAAGTTCCACTTACATGTTCAAAGAATCAGACAAACTTTCAAATATCAAGTTCTTCATGTTCAAATTCACAGGTTCAGTCAACAGCGAGAAAAACAAGATCTGTACTGCCTATGAGGAAGGATCTGCACAGAAACTGAGAGCAACATGCACAGCCTGCAGCTCCTATTGCTGCCCTACTCTACCCAGACCAACTATATATATGTATATTTCTCAAACCATTCAGATGTGTGATGTATTTGTGAACTAAAATCAGTGACAAAGCTTTTACTTACAGCTCACTCTTCCAAATATTTATAAAAAACTGTGACTGTGTTTTGAGGTTTCACCTCATGTTTTTTGGCTTTGCTTACTCTGAATCACAGAGTGAGAAACTAATCCTATGCCTTGTAGAGACTGGGGCTCAGGTTTACAACACAAACATATGAATTGTTAAATACAACGTGCATACCCATTGCTATTCATCTCTTACCCCTGAAATTTGTTTTATATCTAATCTTCTCTAGACCTTAGATTTAAGTACCTCAGATTTGATAAAACAGCCAGTTTTTACTGAAAATATTTCAGCTTTCATTTCTCCCCTTCTGTGAATTCACTCTTGTTTACTCATTCACCTACTCTTTCTTCCCACAGCCCCAAAGTCAGGTTGGCTCTGAATTTGAGTCTTTGCTTGCTAGTACGCTTTGCAATAGGTGTTATATCATAAGATCTCAATGTGTCTTAAAGCATTGCCAAGGAAATCCACTGCAACTACAGCTAACACACTCATTTAACTTACACACAGTTAAAGATAGACCACATCTTTTTCTCTAATACTGGTCACATAGCTTTCACTATTTTACAAACAAGTTACCTCCTTTTTCTAACTTGTAACTGTAAAATGTACTACACATCAGACAATTAAATGCACCATTTTGAAACAGAAGTCACACAAAAACTCTAGCAACATTGTTCAGTACTTTTTATTTAAATCTTTCCTTCGGGGATTTCAAGCACTTCAAAGAAATAAGCAGGATTTCCAGCAAACATATGATGGCTTAAGATAACTGCAAACAAGTTAAAGGACATATAGAGCAATATCTATCATTAAATATATTATTTCACCTCTTTTATAACTCCAAATTTTGTGTGAACTTCTTCCTCAATACCTCTTATTTTAGCCAAAGCTGCTTCATGTTTAAAAAGCAATGCTTCTTGTTCTGTTAGACAACGCTCTCGTTTCTGCAGTTGCAGAGCATATTCCTGCTGTGCTGAACTTTCGAACTGTATCAAGAAAAAAAAAAGTTCAACTACTTTAAAAACCCATGTGAAGTTTTCCCAAATTATGCTGAATTAAAAACTTTGTCCCAGAGATATGCTTAGCTCTTTGTGAAATTATAATTATGCAATACCTCACTAATACAAAGTATCCTGATGGCCACCTCTGTTCAGAGGTGTTTCCTCCCACATTAACCCAAAAGATTTCCATGTGCATTGGAACGGCTCAGCCTCACAAAATATAAAACTCAACTTCACACTGTTGCTCTAGAAAATTAAACTTCGGCTTTTGCTTCCAAAATATCTGGATAATGGTATTAACTGTAAGACAGAACAGTGTCTGATGTGACTGTCTATGCTGAACACTAGATTAATGACATTGTTTCTTCAACTACTGAGAAGCATCCCTGAAAAAGCGGTGAAAAAAAAGAGATACAAAATTATTTTTATCTCATATGTTGCAAAAGACAGCCACGGCAGGGAACCCAGCAGAAGCTTAGGAACTATTACAGAGTAAAACCATATAGGAGGTTCTTCTGTTAGCAGCCTAAACCTGCTGGAGATGAACTGGTGGGATGAACAGAGGGATTTTGGAGGAGGCCATGACAGCAACTTCTTTGGAATGCCTAGAGTCAGGAGAAGAGTTTCAGATGTTCTCAACAGAAGCAATGGTTGTGGGTGCTTCCCTCTATGCCCAGTGTGTCACAAGACAGTCTTGGATGTAGAAACAGTGTTCAAACTCCCTCAAGCTGAATCTGCCCACCTACCCAGCTACCCACAACTCACATCAAAGCATCATTACTGAATCACTGAATTACTCTAGGGGAAGAGGCAGATGAAGACTGATTTAGTATATAAGTAAATGTGATTAGCATAAAGTAATAGTAATACGTAATAGTTTTAATATATAAGTTCTACTATATAAGTAATTTCAGATTTCTTTCTCAAAAGTGAGAATCTTCATAGCATTATTCAACAAAAGTTTAAGGTGATTCCATTTCCTACCTGGAGCTTCTGATGTATGACAAATAATTCATCATAAATTTGACTGATGTAAGGCGGTATTAAACCTTGCCTATTGCATGCCTGAGCACCAGTTCCACGCACAGTTTTCTTTAACAAACCATTGTTAATAATTTGGTCCCTATTTTCTTGAGTATTTGCAGACAAATGAGTTGGTAAAGTGGGGCCTGTGGACATGGAAAAACAATGCATTTCACATTAAAAAAATCAGTCCTAGCTAAATATTGATATGATTGTTGTACAAAACCAGAGAAAATGTGTTCTAGGAATTTAGAGTTACAAGTATACAGCAAGATGTATGAAAATGTGAAAGTAATCTAAAGAACTACAGAGATGTGATCAAAGCTCTTGTTCCATGGTTTATTCAAACTGATCAAGAATCAACAGTCATAAGTAAAACTATACCCTCCACTGCAATATAGAAATCTCAGAGATATCTGTATGGAATCTATGCACAGACTGAATCATGTCACCAAAATCTCCTATTATTTTTGTAAGGGCTTCAGGCAAGTGATTTGTTGCTGATTAGACCTTAGGGTGACACCCAAGTAAACAGAATGAGATTTAAGAAACTACTGGACACCACATGAGAAAATAACGTTAGTATTGCTTCAAGTATGTCTGAACGTCCTAAAATAATTCTAAAGAAAGTACTCATACCAATGTGAAAGGTTAAATCCCCACATTACAATACATTTTAGGTGATTAGTGTATTTCTGAATTGAACAGAAATACATTTACTAGGGAGTTTTTAAAGTTACATATTATACTTCACAGAGAGTTGTAAGAATGTATAAAATTAAATATTTATTACCTGGTTTCGTGTATATAGCTGTATTTTGAATTGCATCAGTTTCAGAGCAAATAATGCCCTTTTCTTCTACTTCTAGGCCACTTGAATCACAAAAAGAATCTTGCTCATCATCAAAACTAAAAGTACAAAAGAGCAGTAACTTTAAATTACTCAATTCCTTTCTAATATAATATATAACAGAGCACTGAAAGAAGTCTGTATAAAAAGGCAAACATTGCATAATGTAAGACTTTGATATTTTACTGATAACAAATAGCAGAATTAAATCATTTGGATGAAAGGCATTATTACTCACAAGCCTCAACCACAGCAATTACTTGTTGCTGACTTAAAAGTTGTTACAATAACTAGGCTTTTCATGCTGTAAACACGTAAGCAACAGGTAAAACCAACACTCTTCTCTCACCACAAACCACCAAATCCCTGGAGAACTAGAAATACAATCCCCCTTATCCAATTACATTTTTCCTGTTTGGTGTAAAATAGCCCTTAAAAGAGATTTCTTGGCTTTTAGAATTGAATTATCTCTAAATAAACACAAATCTGTTTATCAGTCCGGGCTATTTGCTTTTCTCCTAGTTCATTTTTTTATCACCTAGGTCTGTTTATGTCATACCTGTAACCCCACTAGCAATTCCAACATACACAGATTAGATTAGAAAGTGAAACAATATTCCTCATCAAAATCAGCATCCTCATTATCTCGTAAGTTGGCCACAAACAATTCTTTACTTAACACGAAAATGAGAAACTTACAACAACTTTTGCACAGTCCAAATACATTGTGTATTCATGGTTTATCTGGATTATGAGAGAAAACAAATAATAAAGGAGAACTAAAACCACCTACCAATCCCAGTCTTTCAAACTTTTTTGGAAATCACTAGATCTGATGCTGTTCTCTCTTCCAGTTTCAGTAAATTCTGACTCTAAAGAACAATTTGATAAAGAAATAGCTGCATTTTTCAGTGAGCTGTCAGTGTCACCTGAAATACATAAAATTGCAACAATTTCATTTTGCATTTGAGAAGTTGACATTACGAAATCAATGAGGACTAAACAAATGTGCTTGCCATGTAGTCATGTAGGTTTAAGAACCAAAACCACCACTGATGCAGCCTGATGAATTATGAAATTAATTACAACAGCTTAAACCACAGTAAGAATTATTTAGTTTTCACACCAGATTTGTCTTTCTGAAATTTTAGGGCTTGTCTGCATATAGAAATTTTTCTGTAACTGAAGTCTGATAAATACATTGTTTTAGCCTGCTGTGCCCATGCACCAGTTTGTGAAAAAGGCCGAACACATTCTAAATATTAAACATTTATGTATCTTAAATTAAAGCCAAATACATGCGTTATGAGGTGGACTGAAGCAGGCTGTGAACCATTGCTCCAAAACACCGTTTGTGCTCTTTACTTGTTAACATTCCCAGGCTGGCTCCCGGGTATCACAGCCCCCTGACCAACATGACCTACCCATTTAAAATGAGAGAGTACAAAACTACTTCGAAAAAATTTAGGAACAATACAGCTTTAGTATATATTTCCACTGTAAAAGATATTAAAGCACCATTGTTTGGTATTACCTTTGTAAACAAGGGAGCTTCTGCTTTTATATTTGGTATGCAATGCTCCTGAGAGGCAATCCTACAAGAAAGCACAAAACCACTGCACTCTAGTCAGAATTTTCAGGGAAAAAGTATGTTACAACTTACTAGTTTAACAGTTACAACCTTGTGACATAATTCTTACTACAAACTACTGGCTTTGAAAAGGGAAGTGGTTTTTTTAACATACATAAATAGAAATGGTCCTCCTATTAATATAAAGAGGCAAATCTATTCCCTACAGTCTAATAAGGAAGTACTCATTGTGTTATATGTTAGAATATTTGAGAAACTATAAAGCAGTATGCAGACAGCAACATAAAGGCATGAAAGTAGAATCAGGTATTCATGCAAACAGTGCCATCTACCTTCATATCTAGGCTTTTTATGCCAAAGTTTCCTGCTCTACTTTTTCTTACTAATTTATGAGTACATACTAAAAAAGTGAATGACAGGTATTTTAGGCTACAAACAAAATCAATTAAATGTACATTACAAAATATTGGATTCAAGGCAGCTCTCATGATCTTACTTGTTTCACTCTGTCTCTCTGCTATGATCTAAATCCAGTGATCAACTGCTGTATTTTCCTGCACTTGAATGACCATTTTTAATGAAATGACAAAGCACACAAACACACATAACATCTTCCTTGCAAGCATTAAAATCTCAGTAAGAGTCGTTTAAAATAAGTTTTAAAAATTACTTTTCCTTAAAGAACAGTTCTGTAATTCAAAGCAGAATATTCCCTGAGAAAAATTACCCAAAGTATCTAGAACACCATCAAATGTTATTCAAGTTGCAAATCTTTCTGCAGGAACTAAAGGCACATACAGCCTGATTTTAGCTGATAAAAAACTCAAATCTTCACATCGCATTTGGGACAGCTCCTGATCCTAAAATGACAAGACACTTTTCCTAAGAGAAAAAAAGGCTGGGTTTTGTATTCATTTGATGACTCCCAGGACCAACTCAGTGTCCCAATCCAACCATGTATCTAACTCAAACCCACTTTCAATCTTTCCCAGTTTTTGGTTGCTCATGGGTATTTTTCCACCATATGACTTCCCTCGCAGCTTGATTTTGAACACTTAAGGTCTGTTATCCCCTGGACACACTGGAAGCATTTGACCCAGAAAATACAGATGCATGAAAAGAACTGCAAAAATTTGCTTCACTGAAAGAAAAACAATTCAGGCAAAATAAAGGTGCCTGGCCAGGAAACACTCCTTCTACTAAGTATCAAAAGCTGTTGAAACACCAGCATGAGGGAGGGGTCTTTGCTGCTGGATTTTTAGGCAGATCAGTCTTCCAATCCACTGTGCAGACCCATGAATACTTGTCAGCACAAGTAATAGAAAGAGAGGAACCACAATACAGTTCCTTCATTCATATGAGTGCAAAGAACCTGACCTTCTCTGGTGTAAAATAACATTGCTGTACCTTGGCAAGGGAATGATACCCATCATAATTAACTGTCTGGTCATTGCAGCAGTCTCGAATGGACCATGGGTTTGATTCCTGATTGACGAGAACAATTTCCTGCTCTCTGACAACAAAGCTAACCACTAAGCTTTACCAAAAAAATCACAAACACACCTAATGCATTCTAAGTAAGGCTGTCAATTACTGTGGAAGGAAAGAAGGAAAGAAGGAAAGAAGGAAAGAAGGAAAGAAGGAAAGAAGGAAAGAAGGAAGTTATTCTACTATATATATTTCATGTAAGCTTAGTATACTCCTAAGAGGATTCACACATTTTCTCACTCAACTGGCAGGCACCAGGTCTTAGGGCAAAAACTACATGCTAAACTGTGTCTTGGTACCGCATAGAATATGGAATTGCAATATCTAGGGAAATTTCCTGCTCAGACAAGGGTGACTCTTCAGCACTTCCACTCTAATGCAATCAGAGCACGGGGACAGGGACATGAATAGCAAGAACACGTAACCTCCACTACTCTGTTTAAACCCCACTTTTGTCCCGCACTGCCCGGGTACGCAACAGCACCGCGGCCACAATGAACCCCGAGGGAGAGGACAGACGCCCCACCCTCCCTCTCCTCCAAACACTTCGGGAACGCGGCGAGGAGGAAGGAAATGGCTTTTCTGTGCCTCCCCCTCGTGCTCCCGCAGGCCGCCCGCCCCGGCCCCGTCTCACCCACGCCGGCCCCCGCGGGCAGCGCCGCCGCAGCCCCGGGGCGGAGCGGCCGCGGCTGAGGCCGGGCCCGGGGCCCGCCATGGCGGCAGCGCCGCGCTCGAACCAACCGCCACGGCCCGCGCAGGCGCACTCCGGGCCGCGGCAGGGACACAGCCAGCCGGGGCGGACAGCGCCAGGCAGGGCCGGGCCGGGCAGGGGGAGCCGCTGCACCGCGCCCGGCGGGGCGGGCACACAGCAGCAACAAACACCGCTCTCCGCGCCTCTGGGAGCCACACAACAAACACCGCTCTCCGCTCCTCCCCGCCCCCGGCACAGGGCGGCCTCAGAGCATCGCGGCCAACCCACCCCCGAACACGGCCCTGGCAACTGAACCACTCAGTGCCACCTCCTTAAACAGCTCCAGCCACGGTGAGTCCAACATGGCCCTGGGCCGCCTATGCCACTGTCCTATCACTCTTTCTGGGAAGAAATAGCTCCTAAACTTCCCCTGGCACAGTGTAAGTCTATGTCCTCGTGTACTGGCGCTGGTTGCCTGAGAGAAGAGGCCGAACGAGCCCTAGCTCCAGGCTCCTTTGAGTGGTTGTAGAGAGGGGTAAGGGCCCTGAGGACACCTGAAGACATACTACTGCCATCCTTTAAAAATAAATAAATAAACCACCAAATAAAGCTAAGTTAAATCCATGGTGCCAGCACAGATCTGTAGAGTATCAGTTTAAATACTGATACCGCATCTACCCCTGCATTACTCACTCTTGAGAGACAAAGTTGTAAAAGGTACAAGCATGCTGGCATACACAAGCTAGAGCCTGCAGCAAGGTCACAGAAGTTGGCCACAGCAAATAAATACCGAGCACGGTCAGAGGGTTATAACTTAAAGTATGTCAGGGAAAATCCCAATGTTAAGGAGATGTTTTTCATTAAGCCAAGATTTTTTAGGAATAGTTTAAGAAAAAAAGGAAAAGTTGGCATACTGCTCTAGAAAAACATTGATCAATCATTTAAAAACTGCTCTCGCTTTCAAATACTGAGGTGATATTCAGAGACTCCAGACAGAACAAACCAGCATCCACCTGGCTCAGCCTGGTTTCTGCACATTGGAATACCCATTAACTTTCAAAGGCTTTCAGTGTACTTGTCCAGCAATTTGCATCTACAATCTGCACATTCAAAAGAGCTTCATGAGAGCAAGAACCAAATTATACAAGTTATTTTCTTTTAAACAAACCAAAGTGAAGACAAGACATTTATTTTAACAAGACTAGGATTTAATTTTTAAAATTTGACACTTGATACAAATATGTCAGGATAACACAAATACACCTGAAATATGCCAGTGCCTTAACTTTATTTACCATGCAAAAAAATCAATTAGAACACATAAAAAAATTCAACTATAACCTGTAATTTTACATTTATACATCAGAAGTGTCCATTTTAAGAAGTTGAAATAATTAGTCAATAACATCTAAGTACTGATTTATACTGCTAGGACATTTGTATACTCAAAGAAATAATTCTATATTTGCCCACAGTCTGTAATGACAATTCTTCCATTTACTAGCCCTTTAGGAGAACCAAAGGATTCGATCTTTTTCACTACATCCATTCCATCTTTCACAAACCCAAATACCACATGCTTGAAGTCCAAGTGTTCTGCTTTTTTAAGTGTTATGAAGAACTGAGAATTATTTGTATCCCTGCCCTTATTTGCCATTGACAACAATCCAGGACCAGTGTGTTTCACTTCAAAATTCTCATCTTCAAATGCTGTTCCATAAATGGACCGTCCACCTGTTCCATCATGGTTAGTTATATCTCCTCCCTAAAAAAAAAAAGCACAGCATTAACTGACAAGTCCCAAAACATAACCCAAAAATTATATTTCCTTTCAACAGTAAAGACTTTGCTTTGGAAGAACTCCTTTTTCATTTTCACAAGTATGAGTATCTGCTTAGACATAGGGCTTCCCAGCTTCAGCAGGTTTGTTCATGGCAAGGGAAGCAGTAAGTAGAAGGTTTATCCCTTACTCTGAACACAGCATTTTATCTTCCTGCTCCACATGGTGACATTCCTCTAGGCCTGTCTTTCTCTACTGCCTGCATCACTTGGCCCTGGAAGCTGCCTGGCCCTGCATTATTTCACTGAAGGCCTGTCCTTGCTCAGTCCCCGCAGACACAAAATTAATCACCTGAAAAAGGTTAACATAGCAGTGACCAGTAATTCTGTAACAGCTTTTGCCACATTACTGGTTGAGCAGCATGGTTAAGTGTGTTTTTTAATCTTTCTGGAAGGTAGAAAACTTCTGGTTCCTGGTAATTGGAGTATACACAAAGGTGACAGTGTTAGGTTGTATCTGAAAGACAGCCTTAGCTCTCACTGAAGAGCTTCTCACTGTATCTGAAGAAAGTTCAGGCAAAGCAGAGCAAACTTAAAATATACTCATTTAATGTGAAAAACCCTCACTTTGTCAAGGCACACAGTGCAGTTAACTGTTTTAAAATAAAGTCTGCTCCTTATAGAATGTGAAATACCCTGAAATAAGCTTACGCCCTAAAAGGAGTTTATCAGAAAGGCACGAAGTTTTAACATAAGAGCCATGAAGTGCATACTTCAGACACACACAGATAGCTAATCAAAAGACATGCAGGTATTTCATTCTGGTGAAAAGTCATTCATATACTGTCACAGAATGGTTTACATTGTAAGGGACCTTAAAGATCATCTAGCTCCAACTCCCCTGCCATGGGCAGGGACACCTAGAACTAGGACCAGGTGGGCTCAGAGCTCCATCCAGCCTGGCCTAGAACACTGACAGGAAGTAGGGCATCTGCAGCTTCTCTGGGCAATTTGTTCCAGTGTCTCACCATCCCCACAGCAAACAACTTTCTCCTAACACCTAGTTTAAACCTACTCTCTTTTACTTAGAAGCCATTCCCCCCATGTCCTGTCACTACATGCTCTTGTAAAAGGCTTCTCCATCTTTCTTGTGGGCTCCCTTCAGGCTCTGGAACAACACCATTATGTCACCCCTAAGTTTTCTCTTTTCCAGGCCAAACAAACTCAATTCTCTTAGCCTCTCCACACAGGCCCCGTGCTCCAGCCTTCTTAAGTCTTGTCCCTCCTCTGGACTTGCTCCAAGGGGCTGATGTCCTTCTTATTATTTTTGCATATTATTTTCCTATATTACTATATAGGTGTGGGCTTGTAGAAGGTCATCTACATCCCTCATCTGCAGGGATGTAGTGACAGGCAGATCATTAGCAGAGCATGGACTGAAGTTGGTTCATTTTGCCTGTTACAAGTTACTAAAATTCAATGAACTATTGATGAGAATTTTAAGAAAGGAAAGGTCTATCTGAGCTATGATCAATCTCCTAAGTCTTCAGCATTTATGAAGAACTTGCCAGTGCTACCAAATGCATACAGAGATTTAACACCAGCACTGTCTACACCTGGGGTTACAGAGGTACTGCAGGCTGATACTCAGCACAAAACTTGATGTTTCAGGCAACAGGCCACTGCATGGTAGTTGGATCTGGAAGACTTGTTTTAGACTGAAACCTAACATCTATGGTACTTTGAATATCAGTTTTAAAGTGCACATTATCTGAAATACAAAGTGTACTTTAAAGTCTAAGAGAAGTCTGGAAAGAAGTGTTCTTAATAGGCAAGCATACAGAACTTCTTCTCTGGAGAGGGAGAAGAGTGAATGGTAGTTTTGGGAAAGCCTACCTTCCTTGCTGTTCCTGTTCAGCAACAGGCCCCTTGTCTATTGTAAGAGAACTCCACTCACCCTCCACTTTTTTGTTCCACACTGACATAATAGCACTAGGAAACACTGAAGCATGAGGCCACTGGCAAACACAGGTGAAAAGCATCCATCTTAGGGTAGCATGTGCTGCTTGCACCATTTCTCATCTCCTTGTAGGGAAAGGACAGATGAGACTATGCTGCACAGTGGATCCATGCTGCCAACAAGAATGTACTACTCTGTGTAAGTCATTTTTTGAAGTGCCACTGTTAGTCAAGATGCATCTCATTCTCTCAGTGAAGAGTTTTCCTTTCATGCTTACCTGACACACGAAGTCTGTGACTATTCTGTGAAAGCGGGAGTTCTTGAATCCAAATCCTTTCTCTCCTGTGCACAGGGCTCTGAAATTTTCAGCAGTTCGAGGGACAATATTTGCAAACAGCTCCATGGTTATGTGTCCTAAAGGTTCATCATTAGCAGAAACTTCAAAATACACAACAGGGTTGGTGTCCTTTGACAGTCCTGCAGCCAGAGACAAGTGCCCCTTCTGTAGTTCTGACAAGCTAAGCTGGCACTCTTCAAACATCCTCTTGAAAGAATTGGCCATTTCTTGGCTTTTAAATCTGACTGCAAATTGCTCTACTTTTACTTCACCATCTGAAAATAAATCCAAGAAGAAGGTTTGTTTAGTTTCTTGTAATAATGTCCAGGAAAAAACAGAACCACAGAAACTACAGACCACCTAGAAAAAACAAAGACCACCTGAAAAAACTCACCAGCATAATCTGTGGCTGTCCAAATGAAAGCATTATTTGATGTATCAGAGGGCACTAAGTTCATTTCTTTGGTGATAACATGGTTTGCACAGACTTTAAGAACTTGGTCTCTCCTCATTAGGATTCTATAGTATTTCTTCTGTGTATGGAAGAGGATCTTGATCTCTCCAACACCGCGCTCCTTCCACTGAGTAACATCCCTGTCCCATCTGTAAAGTTTGGCCCTCTCCTTGAAGAGAATTTCTTCATCTTCTTCTCCAGATTTTACTTCCACCTAAAAAAACCAGCACAGTAGACTGAGTACCTGTAATTTCCTAGAAATATTAAATAGTTATTGCACATACTTATGAAGATTCTGACATATTACAGTGGAAAGTTATTCAGTGTGTTCTTTTCTCCAACACTGCATTCATCACACCAAAATGGGTGAGACGTTGTAAGAAATTCAGAGTTCAACCAATTCCACTATTTGAAATCAATTACAGCACTGCAATACTCCCTCACCATGCTACATGTAGTTCTGGTGAGTGTTTGTTGGTTTTGCTTTGGGAGTGGTTTGGTTGGTTGGATTTTGGTGGGATTTTCTTTATGCGTGGCTTTATTTTTTTTCTTTTAACAACACACCAAGACTTTATCAAGTGTTCTGGCAAGTTTCCTAAGTTGCAGGTTTGCTGAATGATGTGCATACTGGGAAGTAAAGACAAAGTATTGTTACCATTCCAGGAGTTACCTTTGGCACATTGTCAAAGAATATGATATTTGCATTTCAACAGAATAAACACCAAAAGCATACAAAACTGCGGCCTGACAGCCGTATCTCCACCTCACTTTATGTATGCATTTACTGGCCTCTAACCTCCTTTAGTTAACACCTCTCCAAAGATATGGAACACTTGAGAGAACTGGAGAAGTATGTGACAAAAAACTCAGTGAAATTGAAAAAGGGAAGCAGGGAAGAAAATCATCATAGAAGTTGTAATAGGACACACATGAGCAAAGGCACACAAATTCTGAAGAAGGAAGTTGAAGGCATGTTACAAAATAGATCAGACTAGCTGTTCAAATTAAAGGACACCACATACTGTTTCCTTTGTGCTCTATTTGCCTTGCTTAATAATTTTACTAATCTACAGTTAAATTTTATTATTTATAGAAAGGTCAGACTATGACTATATTATCAAAGGAGTCTGAAATGGTTACTAGGCTAAAAACCAAATCAAGACATGAATAACTGTGTGAAGTCTCATCAGTAAGTTATAAGGCTACCATCAAAGTTGAAGGTCCTCTTACTTCTTGAAAAATAATTTATTTTCAAGCTAACAAATTTAGTTCCCTTAGCCTTCAGGTGATGTTAACTGTACATATTTTTCTTTAGTGATTCTAGAAATCTCTTGCCTAGCTTTGAGTAAAAATTCTTAGTTGGCACAGCTTTCACAGAACTGAATCTACAAGTCACTGATACAAAGCCATACTTCAGCTGTATAGGCACTAGCCATTATCCAGTCACCCCTCCCGATTTTCAGCTATGCTATACAAATGCTTTAGGTTTTACAAAGTATGTGTACAAATTTGCATCCTGATCAACTCTCAGTCAAGTCATAAAGAAATCTGTTGAAGATTTTAACTGAGGCACCAGACAACTCCCCAGGGCTATGCTGTACTAGGATTTAAAACAACAGGTGTTTCAAAATAGTGTAAGACACGCAGAATGAGGCACAACACCACAGAAAGCAACGTTAGTTAAGCAAAACATATTTTAAAGTTTGCTGTATTAGCAGACATGCTTATCTTAATGTTGTTTTATATTCCACAAGTCATCTTACCTCTGGTAAGGACACAATTGGCTCAAAATGGATATCATCACTGTGTACTACCTCATCATCACTACCACCTTCATCTTCATCTGCTTTACGGGTGGGATCTCCAAACACAGTTGCTCCTGTATTTGCCCATTTGAAGTTTTTATCTACAATTTAGAGAGTTAGAGTTTAAACTTTGTGTTTAAACTTCCTGACAAAAATTCACAAAAAACTGTAGTTTCTACTCAGCAGCAGAAATTTTGTGCACAAAAGGTGTATATATATAGTATGAAGCAGAAGTCCAGCTGAGGTCTGTCTCAGAGACTAGCTGAACTCACCTTTTGAGCCAAAAGCAAAGTCTTCAGAACTTTTGGATGCCAGATCTGCAAATGACAGGCCTGCAGTATTGCCAAAGCCAAATGAGATGATTCTGTTTTCTATCAAATAAAAAGAGGAAAATCAAAGATTTTTCTCTACTTTCTTAAAGAAAATGGATTTCTGTAGTCACAAGAATAAACTGGAGAACTGTCTACTTCATTTTATTCCTTCCAATAAATTTAAAGTTTGAATGACACTTGTCATAATGACCATCTATTATGGTTTTAAAAAAGGGCCCAAGACTGTGTGAGTTTCAGCATACTACTTCTATACAGATCCACACAGCTCTAGTAAGTATTCATGTGGTATTTAACAGTAAACTAATGAAAGTACATCATATGTGAATTACACAACAGACTCTAGCATTTTTTTGGTGGGAATTTGAACTCAACAAAATTTCACATATACACATTTTTACCAGACTGGTACCTATGTTTCTATTCAATATTGGTACTACTTCTCCCCAAGACAGCAACTACACTAGATAAACTCATCTACAGAAAAGCATAGTTTCCTACAAAAAAACCAGAGTATACCCCAATCTTACCTTGTGTTGACTCTGAACCATCTGAATCACTCTTTTTAGTTGACAAATCTACAGGTTTGTCTTCAGCTTGTGATAAAGTCTGTGATGCCTGCACAGTTTCTGTGGTGGAATGTGGTTCTTCACTGCTAGTATCTGACTGGACAAGTACTGTCACCTTATCTTTTGATGGAGCAGGCATTTCTTCCTTACTGGTACAGACTAAGTCACTTGACCTTGCAAATTCATTCTCCTGCAATTATTAAAAAAAGTAATTAATAGACAAGTAAGTTACAAGACCTTAGGACTCAAACCTCCTCCCCAGGATACTAAGAACAGTCCTTATAGAAAAATAAAGAACACCAAGAAAAGTTGTTGTAAGCTTTCTGAAGTTTTTCAATACAGTTGAAGTATGTTAACTTGACAAGAGACTGAAATAGCTTGTTTTCAAGAAAATATTGTTATTCCCTGGAATCAAATCTCCTGTTGCAGTGTTGGCAGAGACTTGAGGCACAGCTACAAAAAAACCCTCAAATAATTTTTCCCCACTAGATGTTTTAACTCTAAAACTGTACTGTCTCACACATATATGAAGTAATTGTACAAGTTTAATAACAAGAACTTCAGTAAAGATTTAGCTCTTACTTTCAATTCTTGATTTTTAGCTTCTGACTTTAAGTCTTCCAGACTGTCACCTTCAGTATCAGTGCTGACACCACAAACAGACGTAGAAGGAACCTGCAGAGCTTCTGTTTCAGCTTTCTCCTCAGGAGCTGGTTTCTTTTCCCAAGTAGCAGTACATTCTCTCTCATTGTTGGATTCACCTTCTCCTGCAAGGCCTACTATAAAGAGTTAGTGGAAAATAACTGTGAAAGCAGCTAAATACTGACATAATTTTTGTCCCCTATACTGTAAATTAACCTCATAATAGCCAGATCAACTTGAAGGCAGAGCCCAAGAGTTTCACAGACAGCATTACTATTTAAATAGTGGAAGTGAAGACAACTATCCTAACTTGGGGTGACTAGAATTGAAAATACAACATCCTTGGTTTTTTACTGCTATCAGGGAATTTCCATGCAATGATGAAGTGTTTCATCACATAGCTGCCACTACTACTAAGTTCCTTCAGTATCTCCTCATATTTCTGATGGCTCAATCCTTCTAGCACATATCCTCAAAAAACCCCCAAACTTTACTTCTGGAAGTACCTACCCAGACTTCAAGTTATGCAACACTGAAGTCTGAGGCACAGTCAGACACACATAAGCAAGTTGTCTGCACCTGTACCTTTAGTATAGAGACCAAATAGCTTTTTTTAAGCTTGAACAACATTAACTCACAAGCTTAAATTGAGTAACTGCAGAAGTAGCAAGTATTCAAAGATACAGACAACATTCCCTTGAGCAGTATCATGCCAGGCTGAATTTTTCATATTCAGAAGGAGCTCAAGATAGGAAGAAACTCTGACGTTCTTGTTTAGAGATCACCTGGAATCACCTAGAATTTCTCTTTCAGGTACCCCTTTACTGCTAACAGTTTAACACACTGAGCTTAACTCTGTACTTTGAGATGCAGCTTTTCTGCACCCAGCATCTGTGCCTCTAAAAACTATCATACAAAACATAAAATTAAGCTCTGCCCATGTGTCCTTCAGATTCAGAGTTTATGTTTCAGCACATGAAGCACAATTAAAATTTCTTAAGACATACCTTTTACAGCACCTTGCTCTTTCTTCTTCTCTTCTGAATCACTGGGATAGAGTCTTCCATTAAGTTTCTTAACAGCTGTTTCATAATCTTCATCTTAAATACAGGAAACAAGAGTAAGTTCTCAGGCACACTCTAGGTCAGAAAAGTCTGCTAAGCTCTTCCAACTCACAAGGCTAGCAAGCATACATAATTTTTGCTTATATTTTAAGAGTTACACAAGTCAACAAGTAAGCTTTCACTTCTAGTCTTGCTTACATGTGTTCCACTGTGCTGGTAACGCTTTTTCTCAGCCTAAATTGCTACAGATCCATGGCACAGGTTTTGTTTTTAGAAAACACATTTCTTGCTGAGTGATTTTACCAAGTACCACTAAACAGATTTGGGAAAGAAGACAGAAGATTTTTACATAAAAACTTGCAAGCTCAGGTATTTGTAGGAGGGGGCTTGTCTTCTTCCATTTTCTGTAGAATACAATGTTTCAGAACTTCCATTTAAAGTATTTGCTGCTGAATGAATCAATCAATTTTAATTACATGCAATAAGGTTTGACATAAAATAAGTTCAGTTATAGTATTAGGAATTTGCTTAGAAGAAAAACAACTCATTAGTATAGCATTCAGGGAACCTGAGATTGTTTTAGTAAAGACTGCCTTGCATTTGTCATAAAATACTTAATAAAGTAAGTTGCTTGCTCAAGTACCTGATTATTTAGTCTTACCTAACCACCTGCCTTGGTAATGATGTCAACACCCGTAATATACCAGACAAATACCCTTAGTCACCCCTGGGCCTCCACTGTACTGTTCTGTTTTGTAGACTTGAGCTAAGTCTCTGGCCATAAGGACATTGACAACATTACTTCCCACTGGCCCAAACAAGTATTTGAGTGCTGAGTATCTCAAGTTGGAAGGGACCATAAAGATCACCAACTGCAGCTCCCTGCTCCTTGCAGGAGTACCTAAAACCAAGCCATATGACTAAGTGCATTACCCACATGTTGCTTGACCTCTGACAGCCTTGTTGCTCTAACTGCTGTCCTGAGGAGCCTGTTTTAGTGTGAACCCTCTCAGTGGAGAACCTTTTCCTAATCTGAACTTCCCCTGACAGCTTCCTTCAGTGTCCTTGTGTCCTGTAGCAGAGCAGCAGAGAGAGGAGACCAGCACCTCCTCCTCTGCTGATGCCCCTGATGAAGTTGTGGACCGTGATGAGGTCACCCCTCAGCCTTGTCCTCTCCCAGCTGAGCAAACCAAGAGACCCCAGCCACTCCTCCCGAGTCTGCAACTCAAGGCCATTCACTTTGGTCACCCTCCAACAGTTTGATGTCCTCCTTACACACAGGCACCCAAAACTGCACACAGTGCTCAAGGTGAGGCTGCAGCAGTGCAGTGTATTACACCCTTTCCCCAGAAAAAGGCAGTACAAATAGAAACTTTGGTATTCCTTACCATCATCCTCATCACTCACATATCCAGGCTTATTCTTGTAACAGAAGAATGTTGAAGGAAGCTTGAGGAAGTCAGCAAGAGCTCTCTGTTCAGGGGTAGGAGTTAACTCGTAAACTATTACAACCTCATCAGATGGAACATCATCCTCTGACACGGTGGTCTTCTCTGCTTTTTTACAGAAATTGAACAAACCATTAAAAGTGAATAATTTCAGAACAGGAAATAACATCAACCCCACATTATTACAAAACTGAATTAATTCTAAGGGCCTACATATTTTGTCTTGATACACAGGAAACAAAAATCAAACTTACAGGATGCTAGGACAGAACAGCAAAACTTACATGCTGTTCCTATTGCTTTAGGAATTCAAGTATTAAAACAAAACATGGCTGCATCTTCGAATTACTAAAAGGATTGTTTAATTAAGTCCTCATGTCAAATAAGAGACAGCTACAGAGAAGAGGGACAGAGGTGTCAAGCAGAGGTAAACAGGCAAACTTCAGGCCTGAAAAAAGTGAAGTTGTGTACAAAAACCTGTCCAAGCAACTGAACAGAAACCATTTCAGATTACTTATAGGGCAGCTGAGCTTTTTATTGGCTAATCTCAATTTACCATAATAGCTCATGCTGAAACTTTTATTGTTACAAAAGTAAAGTAATTCTTAGCTCCACTATCAAACAAAAAATACTGCTTTCAGCATATTTAACTAGCTTTTGCAGCAAGAAAATATCACCATCAGTTTTATTATTTAGCTTTCTGTCTTCTCTCTTTCAACATTAATTTGTTCATTCCACCAGTACTAGAACAGTGCAAAGGTTAAAGCTGAAAGTAAAGCCTAGAGCAAACTGCAGATAAACACACTGCTGTAAGAACAGACAGCTTTGGAAACAAATGTTTGAGTTTATTACGAGAGAATGGAAACAAAGAGAGAGGATATAGCAATTTAAACATCAGGTGGTTCGGTTGGGGTTCTGCTTGTTTAGGTTTAAGTGTTGTTTTCAGAAGGGGTGTTTGGGGATAAAGGTCTAAGAAACAAACCTGTGAACTATTATTAAGAATTACCCCATAAGCACATCAATAGTCACAACAGCTGTTTCTAAGAACAAAATGATTGCTTTAGTACCTCAGCCTATTATCTGTTCTCCAGATTTAAGTTAGCAGAATTTGAAGGGTGGTCTCAAAAGCTCGTGGTGCTTTTCATCTAAAAATAAATTTTGTAAATCCGTGGCACAGTGTAGCGGAAACCTAAATCTCCAGCTAGAAACCAAACTAGTACCCAGTTCCTGAAAAACACTGATTTTTCTGATTGCAGAATTTAACTCATCATTGCAAGAGGAGAGAAGGACAGAAGAGACATGTTTACAGACACATCCTTTGATCCTCTGACACAAATGATACACTAAAATAAGCCTGTTTTTTAAAAGTATCACTAGTATCTTCCATTCAATTAAGAGCAGTACTAAGTAAAGTAAAAGCAAAATCCCAAGTACTGATTCAAACTTAAGTATTTATAAAGTATTGCCCCTGCAGTCTTTGCCCCACCTTTGATTACAAGTTGATCATTTCAGGCATTTATACACCAGAGCTACAAAGTAACACACACTCATCACCAGCACACTCTTGCAGACAAATTGTACTTGCTCAGATTTTTACATCTCAATGACTTCTCTGAGATGCAGGATAAAATTCATGAACAACAAATTTCTAAGTTCATACAACTGCAGGCTATAGATGTTTTCATACATCTTCTCAGAATCTTACCCAAAAAATTCACTCACCCTAGCTGATATAAGGATTAGAACTACATCTAGTACTGTTATGAAGATATGCAGATATCCTACATATTACCATGTGTTTTATTCTTTCTGATTAGTTAAAGAAGTGTCTTAATTGGACTAAGTAAGTTTGCACCAACTTCACTAGAGGTTTAAATGTGGAGCATTTAGTGCTACAGCAAAAAAATCAGCTTTCCTTAGGACTAGAAAATTCTCAAAAATGTATCTTTGAATATATCAAAACACTTCTTTCAAGTCAGTCAGGTAGATGATAAAAGCACGTGCTTTCTTTAATTTGAGCAGTAGAAACCTAGCCAGAAGCTGTGGCAACAAATACACTGTTCCAGTGTTTTACCACATTCATTGCTCATCAGGTTTGACAGTATTTAAAGAGTTATCATTCAGTCTCTTTCAGTACCCTTTGGGCAAAATAGCTAAATAAGAGAAACACATTTAAGGTCCCTCCAGATTAGTCAGTTTCATGGAGAACTTTACCTGTTGATCTATCAAACACCAGAATAATATCCTAGTGTTCCAAACATCTACTCAAAATGATAAAAGATTTCAACAACAAAGATTACTGTTGCAAAGACCTTAAATATATCTTCACACGCAGCCATGACACAAAAAGCCATGCATACATACAATGTATTATGAAAAGACTGTTGGTTTAGGATAATAGAACACTCTACTCTGGGTGGAAAAAATCCACACAAAACATTGTTAGTATATGGAAGAAACAACATTCAGGACAATATAATGCACAACAGTTCTTTTCAATACTGTACTGTATTTTCACTTTTGTTTGAACTGACATTAAGACCAGGTAGGCCTACATCTCTCTAGCTAGTCACAATACTGACATTTCCTCTGATGCATTGATCAATGAATATCTTCTGAATAAAACAGGAAAGCACCAGTTTAAACCCTAAAGCACATAAGAGCTACAGTAGCTTGCAACTGACATGACTCAAACTTGTACAACACTGGTGTGGTTTAAGTCCAGCTGGCAATTAAGCATCACAGAGATGCTGGCTCACACCCTGTAACCTGGTGGAATGGGGAGGAGAATCAAATGTAGAATTTGTAGACTGAGATAAGAACAGTTTAGTAATTGAAACAGAAGTGAAATATAATAATAGTAAATAATAATAATAAAAGGGAAAAAAATACCCTCAAGGAAAAACAAGTGATGCACAATACAACTGCTCACCACTTGCTAACCAATGCCAGACTCCATTCCTGCACTCCTACATGCCCCTCTTCCAGGTAACTCCTCCAGTTTATAAACTGGGCATGATGTTCTGTAGTGTGGAATATCTCTTTGGCCACTTTGAGTCACCTGTCCCAGCAAAGCTCCCTCCCAGCTTTTATTCATGTACCTCCTCAATGGTACAACATGAGACAAGACAGTCCTTGACTTAGGGTAAGCACTGCTCAGCAACAACCAAAACATCAGTGTGTAGTCAGCATTATTGTCACACAGAGTCCAAAACCCAGCATTGTACCATCTACTGAGAAAAAATTAACTTTATCCCAGCCAAAACCAGAACAAGAACTTATACAAAGTTTATGACCAGACCTAAGAAAAACATAAATGCATGGAGATGTAGAACTACAAGGTTAAATTTCTTCTGAATATTGTTCTAGCACAACTCAGAAACCACCCCCCAAAAAAGGTTCCCCATGAGAAAGCCTCATATTGTATTTTTATTGGGTAGGCTTGAAAACCTAATTTAGAAAGGACTTCTCAAAATCTCTTACTATTAAGTCAGAACTCAAAGATCAAGAAGTTACACTGAAGACAATTATCAACTGTAAATAGACCACTAAATATATAATCATAACCTAATTATCAGAAAAGTAGAAGTGAAGAACAGTCTTAAGCACCAGAAACACGTACTTTGTTTCTTTAAATACAACCCCCCCTGCCATATGCCCCCAATATACAACCATCATCAATTAGAGGTAGGAAAAGTTCTTGCATGTGTGCATTGGCACAGAATGTTTAATCACTTCACATTACGGACATCGTATTATGAAAACAGAACTGAATTGTTAATAAACTCCATCCACAGGGACTCTTGAAACAGAGCAAGTGACTTTAGGTTATGTATACAGAACAGGAAATTCAGTGTTCAAGTAAGAACATCTTCTTGAATGACATTTTTGACATTTTAAAACAATGTAAGACTCTAATATTGGAAAATGTCTTACACAGACTAAAAGTTTGTTATTTAAAATTAAAATACTTTAAAAACAACTGTATAAGTTGAGCATGCTTACATCAAGCATACTTGCAAGCAGCACTGGTAGTAACACACAATCAAACTATAAGCTGTAACAGTTTTGTTTACAGGGTCTGAATGTAAACAAATTGGTTACAAACTGGCAGAAGTTTTCTAACCAGCTAAGGTGGGCTTCAGATTATACATGAAGTATAAAGACATAAGTGGCAGCTAAGGAGTTGGCTCTCACTTCTGTGCACTTTCTTTTTAGAAGCACAGCAGTTAACACTGATAATCAGGAAACTGAAGTGAACATTTCCACAGGGGCTAAATACATTCAAGCTCTTTACTAGATAAGCTGTCTCAAGATCTTCAGGCAAATTTCACTGACATGGAGTAAACCACATAACACACTACAAGACATATTCTCTGAAAATAACAATGTAATTTCTCTAGAAAAAAGGAATTTAAGAGATCCAGTGTGCATGCTTAGTAAAACCGTGATGGAAGAAGCGCAGGGCATATATCCTCAAAAAATAAGGCAAACAGAAGCCAAAAGCTTAAACAGGGCCATCCATTGTGCTGACTCATGTAAACATACTAAAGGCTAGAGACATTCTTTAACAGGACACATACAGTAGTCAGACACACAATTTCAAGTACTCTCCCTCAGCATGCATGTTAATTATAAGGACTACTGAGCCAACTGCTTTGACACAGCTGGGTTATTGTCCATGCCTGCTAGAGTGTTTTTATCACACATTCAGTGCAGTGTGTAAATACCTTTACTATCAGGTTGCAAGGAGGATGTGCTTGTCCAAAAGGCCATGGGATTAGATTTAAAAAGGCTAAAATTAAATCCTAAAAAATAAATTGTTGGTATATAAGTGTCTACCTGGAATTTTAAAAGGATAAAACAGACTCATCTATGTTCTGCAAGTATTCCATAGTCACATTTCATAGCAGGAAATTTCATCTGTTAATTCTACACAAGGTTATCCAACCCATGTGAATGGACTGCAGCTATCATCTGCCACATCACTTCATTACACTTTACCTAATAAACAGACAGGATGTGTTCATAATTCTGAGATATCCCATCCTCACAAAGACACTTCAGCACATTGTAGTGGTCCTGTCACAGCCACAGCTTCTGCCTGTGCATCTTTTCAGACTGTGACAGAAACAATACAGCTGAGTATGCAAACACAATCTCTTTTACAGGCTAAGGAAGTAGGCTGGCATCTGGTGTTAAGCTACACAACCAAAATTGCAGAGGCCGGTATTTAACACTTGAAACAAAGGTATAGACTAGTTTCACAATACCCATTTACTCAGTCATGGGGACAATGCAAATTTTAGCTGAAGCATACACCTGCTGTTCTCACACTTTGTCACTCACAGCAAAGGCTCTGATACATACAACATCAACTACCTCTTTAAGCCCCCAAAGCAAATCCAGAGATTCTTTGAGCATTTAAATCCAAGATTCAGATGCAGCACTTCAGAGTTTAAGTTCTCTATCTGAAATACCTGTTCTCAGTAAACGAAGTTTGATCCTGCATCATACATTTTCATTTTTATTTGAAAATAATTATGACTTAAAATTCCATCCTTTAGTTGAAACTCCAGAAAACATGTGGATACCTGCATCAAAACTGAAAGAAACCACCTATTCTCAAGAGAATGAGTAATGAACAGCACAGAACTGACTGCTTAGTAAGCTGCATACTTGAATAAATTACTAGTTCAACTGACACTCACCTTTTTCCAGAATTCTAAATGAGAAGTTAGACGGTCCATCTTGCGTTGAAGCAGACAAGTTGTCTACCTTGCTATCTACAGGCTTCTGAGTAGCAGCTGAGATTTTTGCTGGTTCAGAGACTTCCAGTTCTTTCTGTGCTGTGTCCTGAGATGCTGGAATATGGCCTTCACTCTTTTTTGGGGGATTAAAACTGAAGCCAAAGAGAGAACCAGTGGCTGATGTATTTCCAAATGTGAATGTCTTTGACTTTTCATTACTGAAAATGCTCTTGACAGATTCAGATCCAAATACAAATTTTGGAGGAGAAACCACTGTTTTTGTTGGTGTTTCAGAAGTATTTGACACATCTGCAGCCTCTACAGTTGCATCAGAAGTATCATCACTATGGCTGACATCAGTTCTTTCTCTGGTTGTTTCTTCTAGCACAGCTACAGCATTTTTACCACATGGAGATTCCTTTGGTGTATTGGCACGAGAAGAAAGAGGTGTTATCAGTGTCTCTCTCTCTTGGGCATGCTTTGCTTCATCAAAAATTTGCTTAAATGAGTCTGCAACATCTTGCAGCTTGAATCGCACAGCCAGAAGTTCTACTTTTCTTTCCCCATCTGCAAAGTCACATGCAGTCCATACCCATGCTCTATCAGATCCTTTCATTTGTTGCATATTCATATCTGGTGTTATCCTATGATTGGCACAGAGTTTCAGTACCTGGTCCCTTCTCATTACTATACGCACTTGTTTGTTGTCATAGTTCTGCAATATCTTGATATCCCCAATCCCTCTCTCTTTCCACTGATTTGCATCTTTGTCATATCTGTAGAGTTTGGCTCTGTGACTGAAAACAACTTGCTCATTTTCCTCGCCACTGGTCACTTCCACGAGATCAGGCAGAGGTACCACAGGTTCAAAGTACTGTCCATCTCTTTCCTCTTCTTGAGTAACATCAGAATCTTCATCTGTGCCTACTGATGTTCTACTCTGATTCTGTTTGGCAGGAGATTTGGATGGGCTCAAAGCAGATTTAAAGCTGAAACTAAAACCAGTGGTGGACTCTCCAAATCTAAACAGATTTTTCCTTACGGGGCTACTTGCAAGAGGTGATGCATATACAGAACTACTTACACTATCATCCAATGCTTCTTCACGCAAGTCATAGTTATCCCACTCCAGAGTAGGGTCTGCACTTTCAGCATGTGGCTTTATAACCAAATCAGTAGTACTGCTGGCACAAACAGGGTTTACATTTTCCTCTTCTGACAATTTAGTTTTGTCATCTGTCAGAAAAGTTTTGAGATCTTTTAAGTCACACTTCATTTCTTCTGCTCTCTGTATGAGTTGAGCTGTCCTACCTGTATCAACAAGTTTATGAGGTGTCTGCAGTGGTATATCTAGTAGTAGCCTCTGACATTCTTCAAACTTCTGTTTGAACTCCTCAGCCTGCTCTGGTGTCTTGAATTTTGCTGCCAGATGTTCCAACTTTGCATCACCATCAGAGAAGTCATTGGCCATCCACATCCATGCTTTGTCTGAGCCAGACAGCTGTTTCAAGTTCATTGTTGTTGTTATCCAGTGATTTGCACACACCTTCAGTACCTGCTCACGCCGCATCAATATCCTTACCTTGCCATTAACTTCATTTTTAAGAATCTTCAGATTGCCCACCCCACGTTCTTTCCACTGGCTTGTTTCTGGATCAAACCTGAACAGCTTTACTCTCTGGGAGTATAACACTTTCTCATCTTCCTCTCCTGTAAATGGTTCTACTTTTTCAGGCATCTGAACTATAGGTTCAAAATGGATATCATCGCTGTCCTCTGTCTTATACACATCATCATCCTTCTCACCAAAGTCAGCAGATGTGTTTGCTTTGTGATCTGGTTTAGAATTTTGTGAAGAAAAGAGCTTTTCACCTGCACCTGAAAAGCCTTTGAAGTTAGGGTCCTTTTTGCCAAATTGAAAGCCTTCCCTAGGAGTACTTTTTGCAAGCTCAGCAAAAGTAGAAGTGCTGCTATTTTGCCCAAAAACAAAGTCACTTTTCTCCTTGGCTGCTGTTTCCTGAAACTGGAATCCAATTCCACTGTCTGAAGGCAATTCCTTTTTGTCTTTTTCCTCAGTGCTTTTTAAGAAACTAGTTGTATGCTCTTTGGATGGTTCATCTTTCTTGGTGGTATTTTTAGCAGATTCCTGTATCCCAAATTTAAATCCACCTACAGGCATTTGCATCGAAAAGCTAAATCCTTCCTTTGCAGACTTAGCTTCAGTATCAGAAGAAATCTGAAATGTAAATGGTGGTGTCTTGCCTTGCTCAAGACCAAACTTAAAGCCTGTTCCCAACTGTCCTCCATCAAGTTCAGGTAATTTACTTTTCAAGCCAAAAGCAGGAGCTGACGAAGCATCACCTGCTGGCTTACCAGATGGATTTGGTCCTTGGCAGGCTACGCAGACTGGTGAAGAAGCTTCATTTCGCACAAGACAAATACTACAATCCCACTGACCTTCTTTTTTAGAAAAAGCAGCACTCAAGTCATTTTGAATAGCCTTTGGAGCAATTACTTGGCAGAATGTAAAGGAATTTTGTTGACCAGATACCACTGTATTAGTTTTGTTTGGATTCTGGCAGCTGGAACACTTGGAGGCAGTAGGTTCATTTCTTCCTGAACAGACACTGCAGTCCCACTGACCTTCCTTTTTAGCAAAAACAGAGCCAAACTTGTCCTGCAGTGTGTTACCACTCGCTTTGAAACTTGAAGAGCCAGTTAATGGGGTGCCATGTGTTTCGCACATACCTGGATTTGGATTTTGACATGATACACAATTCTTTGCAGCTGCTTCATTTGGAACTGAACATACTTTACACTCCCATTGATCCTTCTTCAAGAGATGCTGCCCAAACCCACCAGAAGAACAGGCTTGCTGAGCATCCTTTCCAAATGAAATAGTAGTACTAGATGCAGTGGATGTAGCTGTAAGGCTGCCTTTGCTGTCAGGCTCACTGCTCGCTCCATCTTTTGAAAACTGAAAGCCCAAGTTCATGGTCCCAGAAATGGTTCTGCTAGGCTCCCTGGTGTCCTGATGTGCTGTTTCTTTTGCAGTCCCACTGCTCTGAGCCACAGAGGTGTCAGCATTTGATCCCAAGGATTTTAAAATATTCTGTGCCTCCTCAAACTTATTTTTGAAGAGCATTGCTTCTTCAGGTGTTTTAAATCTAATTGCAAGCTGTTCTGGTTTTGGCAATTCATCTGCATAGTCTAAAGCATGCCATACAAATGACTTATCTGATGCAGCATTTGGAGTTAATTTCATGTCAGTATTTATGTAGTGATTTGCACAGATTTTCAGCACTTGGTCCCGTCTCATTAAGAGACGAAATTTGCCAGATACTTTATGTTTCAGTATTTTCACATTTCCAATACCCCTTTCTTTCCATTCTTTAGATTCTGCATCAAAACGGAAGAGCTTGGCTCTGTTGCAGAAGAATTCTTCTTCATCTTCCTCACCTGTCTTTACTTCAATCTTATCAGGAAGTGGCACCACAGGATCAAAATGAGGACCATCATCATCCTCATCTCCACCATGGGTGCTTCCTCCCTCTGTTTCATGACTTCTATTGGCCAAATCTGAATTTGATGCCATAAATACAGGCTTACTTGGTTCTTGAACACTAAATGTATCATTCTTCTCAAAACCTAGGTTTTTGTGTGCATTTTGTCCTGTGTTTTCTCGAAGAGACATGCCTGGAACATGTTTACTGCTAAAATTGAAGATATTTCTTGAACTATTTGTAGGATCGTTAACTGGCTTTTGTTCAACATATCTATCATCCTGTAAAGGTTTATCAGATGTGAGAAGATCCAAGAGGCTTTCTCTACTATTAAAAGGTGCATTAAGGGGCTGTGGTGCAACTTGAGGGGGAGAAGAAAAAGTAAAGTCTCCATCATTAGACTTGAAGTTAGGTTTAAATTTAAAAGTTGTCGGCTGACTTGGCTGCGCTGATGTTGGCAGAGGTGGTTTTGATCCTTCTGCTGTTCCTGGCTGTCCAAATTTAGGCATTGCTTTTGGTTCTGCAGGCTTTAAAGTGGGCGGTGTGACTGAACGGTTTGTGAAATAGCCTGGTTTGGGCAGTGTTGGATTGGTGCTCGCCTGTGGGACGCTGTAGTTGTAATAGTCATCACCCGTACGAGGAGAAATGAGGGTAGTAGCAGGAGAATCAAAACGCAGAGGTGGGCCATACATTTCTTGGGAAAACATACAACCAGAAGTGTTTTGCAGAGGTGGTGTATGCATTGGTGGTGGCTGATAGGAATATATGTGTGGCTGAGGTGTAAGTCGGTTCATGCCATAGACAGGAGGCTAAAGAAAAAGCAGAAAACAAGCGCTCTGCTTATTAAGGTAACAAAGAAAACAAAATCTTACTGTGCTGAAGCCCATGTAACATGTACTCTTAAACAAAAGGCATGCTTTCAAGTTTAAACCTAAACTAGTTTTACCTTAGTTTAAACTGATTAGTTTAAAACTTGAAGGGCATTTGAGAACAAGCATTGAAAAAGGGGCACAATATGAGTGGGTTTCTTTTTCACGAAAAAAAGCTTTGCAAGCCCCATTTTCTTTTGCCACACAATTAAGGGGGTAATAGTAAAGTGCTATCATACATACGCTGTAGGAAAAATGTACACACATACAACATTTTTCTGGCTTTTCCTCCCAAACTCCATATCCCAAAAGTTAACCAGGGAGACAAATTGTAATTTTATCCCTAGCAGTCCAAGTTCACCAAATGCTACATAAGGAACTGCAATTACATCCAGCTACGTACAGAATCAAAACCAGTCAGTCATTTTCAGGAGATCACTGGAAGTAACGTAAAGAAATAAATTTATTCTCACCTTTGTTGGTGTTACATTGGTTGCAGCAGTTCCCAGAAGATACTGAGAGTTATAGGCAGGTGACTGGCTGTAGAACACAGATGGGCCAGTGGTAGCAACTAAAAAGGAACGACAGGAAAACATTTAACACTTAACTTTTCTTGTTGTTGCTTTCTACAGACTCCTCCCAGCAATCTGTTTTTAACTGTGAATCATTAAGGCATTTTAGCATTATTTTCAAAAGTCGTATTTGATTTAGCTATGCATTTAGACAAAAATTCTGCAGCAACTTGCCTGTTAATGGGGCTTCATGAAGATTTTGTGCTCTCTGATAACTGTCTGGCATTGTATCTGTTCCATAGTTTTCAGTAGGCCACCGATGAGATGCATTTGTGTTGGAATTATTAAGTTTCATTTCTTGCATTTCATTCTGTTGAGACAGGATGCCAAGCAAGAGTGTATCTATTGCACAGGTATTTGTCGAAGAAGATATACAGCATGATACCTACCCTTTTGCTATTCAAAAGCATGTTCAATCCCGGGGGTGGGAGTAATTAAAAACAAACCAAGAAGTACCTGCCAGATCGTGCAAGGCATGCCCAAGGAGTACAAAGTACTCATTGTGTTCTAAAGCCAGAACAAGCCATAAAAAAGCCAGAACCAAGTGGATGAGTACCAAGCTGATAAAAGCAGGATTCTTTCTACATACAGGAAGAGTCCCTTAGATGGGTTGCCTCAGCACTCCTGTCCAAGTCCCAAAAAGGAGCTTTTAAGCAGAAAGATTTACTCTAGCACTCATTTTAGGCAGCTGTTTACAGAAAATAATTCTAGGAACTTTAAGTTAGCCACTGCTCATATCATTAGATCCTCACCATAACTAAAAAGCCAACAGTTCTTTATTGAAGATGGTGACAGAATTTTTACCTTTAAAGCTTCCACTTGCTGACAAATCATTTGAAGTATAGATTTATGGTCTTCTGCCCACTGAGGGGGAGTTTTTGGAGAAAACTAGGAAAGAAAAGTTAAATTGATTAATTTGAATTTTTCATACAAGATAACAATTCCCTGAAATAGTAACTGGCTAACATACCTTGTAGGTCTTAGTTGGTGAAAGAGAGAACTTGGTTGGTGACGGGGTGGAATGTTTCATTGCTGAATCTACAGTTCGTGACAGACCATTTCTGAACGTAATATTTTCCTCTTCACCGTTCTCACCAAGTTCCTGGATCACTGTATCTAACACTTCCCTCACAGTTTCAATAGACACTGGCAACTAGAAAGTTGTTTCAAGTATGAGTCACGACTGCAATTCTCTCTCAGAACAAGACAAACTACATTCAGAATTCTGGCTGAGCAATTCACAAGTCTTTCATTACATAAATACTGGGATTTTTTTCAGCAAAACTCTAAACTTGTTAAGATTCACATAAGAAGACAATTCACACAAACTATTATATTTTTTCAAACTATCAAACTAAAAGACAGTGGCAAAAGCTACGTGTTTACATTTAAAGCATTCATCCACAGGGTAACCAGGATACCACATGATCCGATAAGTTACAGAAATTACCCAGAATTTAACCTGCCTTAATACAAAGCCTGGTCTAAAAAAACCTAACTTGAATGCAAAGGATTTCATTTCTCAAACAGTAACCTAAGCTACTGTGTGCTTTGGAACAAGTTTTTAAAGCAAGAATTACTTACTTTCTCAGCTAATGACATATCTGAGGAGCTTTCTGCAATAATTTTCATTAGATAATACTTGGCTTTAAGAAGGTAAGTTTTGTGCTCCTCATGTTCTTCTGGCAGCATGACATCATTTTCAATCTCTTCTGCTTTTCTTTGGAAAATCTAAACAACAGGATGCAGAGTGAATAGCATCAGACAGAAGGAAACTGAATAAAGAGAAGCATTTCTGGGTAAAGCAACTTACCAATGTACAAACTTACCACGGCAAGATTCCAGTATGAAACCACATTCTCAATAGCTTCAAATGCTAATAAAGCATCATCAGTTTTGCCATCAACTGCATCCAACATAGCAAATGCTATCTGTGCCTCTTCTTCATATGCTGCAACCTGAAAGACCTACAAATAAAATGAAGGAAAACTCATACTTAACAATGGAATGACATAACCTTTTTTCTTAAAATACAGGGAGAATTCTTCTTCAAGGAAGTTGGTACTGAGGGTGTTCAGTGCCTTCCAATCATAAACACCATTTTAAAGGTAAGACCAAAGTTTTAAGGAGAGAGTTTTCTCCCTTTATAAAACATTATTACCAAATCTCATCATTAAGAGTTTCATAGTAATAACAATACGGAATACTACAATGTAGACAAAAATCCAACAGCTATGTACATTTCTGACAAACCCTCTCTTCAGCCTTGGCTCAATCAACCTGTACCTGAATGTCTACACTATGGAAGTGTTTGAAAAGAGGATCAGTGGGTTCAGAAATACTCCTCTTCCTTTTGATAGTTTCCAGCATAGGCAGAACTTTCTTCCAGTAGTAGACACTTCGGCCAATATATTCCTTCTGGTCGTAGAAGGAGTTAAGGTTAATTCCCTGGTGAAGAAAAGGGAACAGATGCATATTTATTCCAGCAAATTCAAGTCAAAATGCTATTCCCACATATCCAAAGTCCTTCTCTGACACTAGGAGTCGCTATGGAAAGTAACATATATGTAGAAAATAAAATAACACTACAGTTTAAGATGAGTACTTTATAGAGTGACCAGAGCAACAAATTTGCCTGATAAAATAATCAGCTGTCCTTAATAATACACATTCATCCAATCCCCCATCCCCTGAGTCTATTCACAATTTGGAAAATAGTGAAAAAGACTTCGGCATCCACATATTTAAAAATAATCTCAGCTTACTGTTTTCTGCAAGCTTTTTGCCCAGTGTATGATTAAGGCAGGTTGAAGGCCATGCTTCTCCAGTGTTCGCAGAGTACTTATGCCATGCTGTACAATAAGCCTCAGCTTTGCTGCTGTTCCTGGTCTGAATATCAGAAGAAACATTCCTTGATTAATATTTTCTGTTTTTCATTTGTTCACATGCCCTTTCTTTGATAAATACAACCTGCGACTTAAGTCTTAACTTGCCTCTAGGTTAGAAATGCAGTTAGAAATGAAAATTCTGTTTTTAGAAATCTTTCAGGCATATCAAGTTTCTACTACAACAAAGCTTCAAAAAAAACCAAAGCTGCAAAAAACTAAAACAAAGCTGCAAAATATGTCCAAAAAATTAATTTTACAAGAATCTATTGGGACCAATCGAAGGTGCTGTAGCAAATGCTCCCTAAAGGCATGATCAAACATTTCCAAACTGAAGCCTTACATTGACTTCCTCTGAAGAAGAGTACGAACAGCATCCCACCATGATCTTTGCTTTTCAGTATAGAGTTGTTTGCATATTGGTAATGGCAAGAATTGAGGTTGATGTGGACTGTAGTGAGAGTTAAACTTCTCTTGCAGTTGTAAGTTGCTAGTGAATACCACCCCAAGTAGGAATACCTATTTGTAAAAAACAGTTATTATAAAAAAAGTTATTACCAAAAAACTTAATTTGTATGATACATTAAAGAACTTGAAAGTTCACTTACTTCAAGGTCTAACAGGCAAATAGATTCAGGAGCATCTGTCTCAAGTCTTGATGTTTCTTGGGGCAAGTGGAAAAGCTGTTTTAACCATTTGCGTATGGGGGGTAAGACTGACATAGAGTTCCACTGCAAGCCAAGCCACACGAGGTGCTGGAGACTGCCATTGTGCAATCGAATGGAACCTACACAAGAAACAAGGTTGGATGCAAATGTCAGCTTCCTGCAAGTCCTCAATGCTACTATCTGATCAAAGCTGGGTTTCACATTTCCCGCTGGCAGAGCAGCCAAAGATACTTTACACACCAATGAGCATCAAGATGCCAGTTTTCACTTATGAAGGCTTACAAACTTCAGAATAGCCAAACATACCAAATTCATCTAAGTGCTCAAAGTCATCAACTGCTTAAGCTTCTGATGGGATGACTCGTATCATTTCCATTCTCACCTTATTCAGTTCAATAGATAACTAATTTTAACAAAATTTTGTTCTCCAAAAATCCTTAAGGAATTATTGAAGAAGAACTTCTTTACATTGCAATAAAGTGTAAGTCTTTCCTATGACAATAAGGCAACTTCGGACAGCTATTCCAGGTATTTGTCTTTTACAGCAGTACAAATATTTGTGTACCAGTACCTCTTCCACAAGTATTTGCAGAAGACGTTATGGTACACAAAGCTGTGTTGAGCTTCAGAAAGTTACATCTCTTACCAATATCGTATTTATGAAGTTCCACTTGCACTGGTACTTGTGTACTGACATTTCCAGTATCATCTGTGCCGATAAAAGACCTCTCCCTAGAAGCTCCACTCTCAAACAGGCTATCAAACAATGCAAATGAACCGCTCTTGTTTGCAAATGATTCCACAATCTCTTTAAAGAAGTCTTGCTTGCCATGACTTAAGTTCAGCAGCATATGACCTAGAAAACAAAAATACCACTTCACATAAATAAAGAAGCAAACACAAGGAAAGTAGCATTTGCTATGCTGGACTGCTCTTTGCTACTGAAGGCTGGACGGGAATCAGGATTTCCGCTTAAGAAACCTACAGACAGTTCAGGTGTGTTCTCCCTGTAATTAGGTCAGTGTTTCAGCACACAGGCTTTCCAAGCTTTTAGTGACAACAATCCCAAGGCATTTGTAAATCCAGCTCTTTAGGAAAACAAAGCCCTCTTACCATGACTATTCTAAGGGCATTGCAAGTGACCTTAAAATAAATAGCTGTAATATAAGCAGAGGTCTGTATTAATGAAATCCATTCTGAAGTAAATGAACCTGATGTCTAGGGGTTTATCTGTTTTCATCTAGGCCCTCTTAAGAATTTTGTAGACTGAAACACTGTCTGTATTTGGCAGCAAAAAGAACAAAGCTGATGAACAAGTGAAAGGATGAAAAGATCAGGGAAACAAACTAGTATTTTCTTTCCCTCTTGGGGCTAACAATATCTGCAAAACAGCATCAGCAGGCAGAAGCTATTTCCAGTACATTTTGATGCCTTAGGTTTTACCTTTCATATTTTTCAAATCCTGTACTGTCTAGTGTGTAACTCTGAAGTTCCTTGTAGCTTGTTAACTTCTGCTCTCTCGTGCTAGGTGGACATAACAAAGCCTCTCCAGGCCTGATCTCCAAGGACATTCAGACCATCCTAGGCCCAAAAAGTATAAACCAAAAAGCCTCTAAAGGGGGGGAAAGCCTGGGGAAATTACATCATTAACTGAAGCTTTAATTGGAGAATTAAGCCTGATATGCACATGAACCAAACTTAAAAAAGTGGGAAGAACTCGTGACCTGCCATCCATCTTGGGGTCCATTCTGGCAGTAGCCTCTGGCTCCCCAGGGTGTACCTTTAAAGGCCCTTCAAATAAATACCTACCTTTATCCCCTTATTCTTGTCTAGTCTCTGTTTTTAGGTGGCCACTTCAGGCATCAATTTAACAGAAAATAAAAGTTCAATTCTACCTTAGCATGCTAGAAAGTCAAAAAGGAGGACAAAACCCAACTACTATTGAAACAAAGAACACACTCTACCAGCATGCTTAAGAAGAGAAAAATAACTTTAGGTGTGAAAACCAAACTAGTGTTCTATTTACATACGTAGTCAGAATCTATAAAGTTTTACTATATATTGGAGTGATAACACTACAAGATACACAAATGTGTTTTTTAACAAATCTTAGCCTTTACAGTAAATCTGCAGCACTAAAATGGAACCACGCAGCTTTTTTTTTATTACCAGACTGGCTTTTTCGATCACAGGCCAACATTTCTAACATATCTTGTCCGGTTTGATCCCCCTTTATGAGTTTTGACTTTGGCTTAGGAACCTGGTGAAGTAAGGAGAAAATTGTTACAGGTTTTTCACAGTAAGAGCAGAACATTTAAATCAATCTCAGAAATTAGGAAACCAGCTTCTTTTTAGCATTAGGAAGCTATAGGAAAACAGGCATTATTCATTCTGAAGGTACATATATTGGGTTGTGGTTCTGTGTGGGATGGGCGAAGAGAGCAGAGAACCCACCTAAAGCCCAGAGATGTGCAATTATAGCTATTAAAAATAACAAAGTGTACACAAAAGCAAGTAATACCTACAATGCAAGCAATGGAATAAAAAGGATCGTCAAGGCAAAGAATTTATAAGGCAAAGAACCTTGATCTTTTAAATTCCATTGTCTATCCAACAAGTATATAGGAGCTATTCAATTCCTCTCCTTCCCTCCCTATAGGAATAACCCTCAACATGTGTATTTGTTGTATTATGAAAAAGGAAATATACTGCAGGAAATAAATACACTAATACTTAGGAATCAGGTTATTCTGGCAAGGGGAACAGTTGAAGGTATACTTTTACCCTATTCAAGTAATTTGAAACTTTTAAACAATTGTGAAAGAGGAGGGTTTGGCAAATGAGAGCAGAGTTCTCCTTTAGATACATAAACACTAGTTCATCTCAGGAATACAGGAATTCAACACATGCACAGCAAGAACATTTCAAGAAAAGCAACTAAAGGCTCAGACTGAAAAATCATTTACCTGGAAACTCAGGAGATAACACAATGCTGCTAGTTCACACATAGCTCTCCACTGTGCCTCATTGTCTTGGGCCATTTTCAGCAGCAAAGCTCCAGCATGCATGTACAGCTGTCCTTTCATTTCCACATAGGTACGAGACAACTCATCAGCCACACTCACATACGGCTTCACTGAGTGAAGCGCACGATCAAAACTAAAATGCAGAGAAGACTCATTCTAAACACAGCCCTGGTAAAAGCTATAGCAGGTGATTTTGGTTCATGTTATTTACCTGCGTATTAAGCAACTTTAAGAGTCAGTGGTAACTACTTAAACCCAAGTCACTAAAAAGTACAATCACCTCAAACTCCCAAAGCTCTCTCAAGTTTATTGAAGTAAATATTACTGTAAGATACTTAGTCTTTTTCATCACATTTTTTCACAGCTACTTTCAAAACTATTGTCCTGAACCACGTGGATAAACTTGTTTACCACTGTAGATTTAGAGACATACAGGAGGTATTATTCACTCTGTCCTTTCTTTTTGTTCATTTATCAGAAAGGTCCAAAATACTGCTTAAGGGGCTCTTCAAAAATAGAAGATACTATAGAAATTCTAGTAGCTGTAGATTACTATACAATCCCCACTCAGGAGAGGCTTTCCAGAAAACAGTTAAAACAATTTTTCAATTACTGGAAAAGCCTATAATCGCTGTTAACATTGCCATGATCTTGAAGTACTTCAGATGTAAACATCTCGAAAAGCTCCAATAAATCAGAAGCAGAAAACCCAAGATGGTCAATGTTAGAGGAAAAAAATAAAACACTTCGTATTAAATATTACTCACCCATTCTGTACTGCTTCAAATACTCATGCAACATTAACAGACTCAAGAATATTTTTACAAAACAATACAGCAATATAACAGCCATTGTACTACTGAGGAACAAAGATAAGTTAGTAAAACCAGTAACAAAGGGAAGATAATGGCAAGAAAGAAACACAGACCTTTATCAAATTATTGACAACAAACAATATTTTGTACTACTCTAGGTGCACCACAGATGGTAAGCCTTTAAGTCAGCTGCAACACCACCAGTTTTCTCTGACAGAGACTATTCTTACTGCTGGTGGTTTCCTCCCTCCCAAACATGCTATATACACAGAGTTCCTAACTACTCCAGTGTGTTGTGTCATTTAATATTAGAATGACTAGGATAAAGTTGATACACAAGAGATATTTTGGCTTTTCAGTTTGATTCTTTTTGTTGCTTTGTTTGGATTGTAGTTTTTTGGGTGGGTGTTTGCTTCCAATTGTCTAGGAAATCTGGATTAGTCAATTGCTGAAGAACAGAACAATGTTTTCTAACTGAAACAAAAGAAGATACAAAGACAAGGGTATAAATGAGTCTCCTCCATGGCTGTGCACTGACCATTCAAACATTTGTCAAAAGACAGCTTAGGGTTTACACCCAGTAAGAACCACTCCTGGCAGCCAGTACAGAGAATCTCCTCTCTCACCCAAAAACAAGACAAGCTGTGAAACAGAAGCTTGGCAGATGTTATGTGGCCTAAACAATTTAGATGGCCCTAAACAATGCTTAGAGGGATTTTTCTTACTACTGAAAAGTTTAAACAGTACCTTTCAAGTGCCTCTCTGCATTCCTGAACATCTCTAGAAGAAAGTGTCAGTTTGACAAAGCTGGAATAGGCCAGCAGATGATCTTTCTTGATAGTTCTCCAGTTATTTTTATCAGACTCCAAGTCTTGTAAAGATTCCAGATATTCCTAAAGAAGAAAGTTCATCACAGGATAAGGAACAGTCATCCTTCCATGAAGATAAGGGCAGTACTTCTCCAAAACACACTAGTAGCATTTATTGCATAATCCAGTTTCACAGGTGAGACCTTAACATATTCTTCAGCAGCAAAGTTCCAGGGAACTATTTGCTTGAGCAATTTTATCCCTAATGGAACTGCTGTGTCTACCTTAGCTTTTGAAGTTAGAAACTCAATAGCTCTATAAAAGCTTAATTTTAGGGAGAAAATTCGGATTTAAAAAAAGCCACAAGAAGTATTTTGTAATTCCACTGGTTTCAGTAGACTTGCATTTGAAGGAGTTAAATCCCTTGAGAATAGCTGTCAGAGTAACGACACTAAGAAAAACAGACCAGATAAAAAGATACGGAAGACTATCACAGGATCAAAATATGATTAAACACCTCAAAGGTCTCTACAACACAGGAACACCATTCCAAGCTTGACTGCAAAGGTATTCTCTTCTCTGCCTCCTGACAGTGGAGCACAGCATCTTTTAATCTGTTATTTGAACGGTAGAGTGCAACTAGTCTGATGTTTATGTAGACATCATCTGGTCTTTGATAAAGTTCTGCTTGAATCAAGTCAAAAAGCTGATTCCACCCATCTTCACCTCTACAATCCAGTAACTGCTCCTGTTGAAACATGAAGGCAAGATGTTAATATTTCATTTCCCACATCGGTCTTTTGAGCAACTACAGTACCAAACAATATTCTTCCCTCCACTACACAGACTACATCACTCAAGCTACAATACTCTTAAAAGCTTTCGGGTATCACATGAAGAAAAGCTCAAATATTTAAAAATGTAGATAACTATCACACAAGAAAATCCTCAGAAGAATTTGCCTCTTACTAAGAGTAAGAAATTCTTCTCAAACCATTTGGTTGAAAGACAGCCCACCATGCCATAGACTATACTTTGCTTACGAAAGCCCAGACACCTTGAGACTTTAATGTGGCTGCTGCCCAGCTACACAAAATTAATATACCCATGCAAAAGTGACATTGCATGCCTGAAAGTATTACATGGTATTTAAGAATTACAGCATTTCTCACATTCTGCAGAAATGATCATAATGAAGATTTGAAACGAAAAAGCAGTGTAAAGCAAGGAAGTCTGAGTTCACAGATTGGCTACCTTCCTGCCAGTGACACAACAGAAAGAACAAGTGACTCCTATCTCATTGTTAACTTCTTGACTGTGATAAATAATTTCTCAGCATTTTGGAAGAGGATTAAACTTGAAATATTAGAAAGGGTATGAAAGCATGCAGCTCAGCTTCCTTTAAAGCTGGACAAAAATGTCAAACTAGAGTATAACACCTAATAGTTTTAATACTAAAGATTCTAAAATGATTTAGACAGAAGAGTTTTGCTTGAGGTGACATGCAAAAGGCATTCACGACAGATGCTGAAAGTTTGTTCAAACCATTGACTAGAGGTAAATTTGAACTTACCTTCAACCTGTAAATAGCAGGGCTCCCAGGAAAGAGCTTAGCAGCTCTGTCAACCCAATATTTTGCTCTTCCATCAGTAATGCCATTATTGCATAGTAACTCTGCAATCTTCAGTACAAGATCTTTCTGTGTTGGGTTCAGCTCCACAGAACGCTATTTTTCCCCGTGCAGACACAGGAGTTTAAAAAAAAAAAGTCAACTTTAACTTATGATCCATGTAGAAAAGGTAAGAGTTACAGCCCCACAAACATACCCAGCTATCCAAGTTAGTTGAATCTATAAACACAGATTATATGAGAAAAGCCTTTCTAAATGCCACTAGTTTACAGCACCCAAATAGAACTGCTTAAATTCAGAAAAGCGTAAGAGAAATAATGCAAAAACCATCTCCTCTGCATCTACCACCAGCTACTGCTATACATGGACAGCAGGACTGTAAGGACCTCTAGCCTAGCCATGTGCAAAAGCTTTTAAAAAAATTAAGACACATAGTTTAGTAAGTGTGACAGCACTTTATAGAGTTGTAGTGGCACAACTTCTGAGCACATCTTTCTCTCCGAAACCAGAACAAAGGCAATCTGACTGGAAATTTGACATTTATATGCCTGCCTAATCGAAATTAGATTTGTCCCTCCCTTCTGCACCTGCCCTCTTCAAAACCAACTAAAAAAACCACAGTAGGCCTCCAGTCTTCTAGTAGCAACTAAACTCCAGTTGTCACCACAGTTTGCATTACGAAATTCTACAATAGTAGTCTGAGAGGGAATGCATGACTTGGGGAGAATTTAATAGCAGGCAGCACAAAGATCAAGTCCAGAAGGAAAAAAGAAGCAACTTCAAAATATACTACAGAAGCAAGCAATATCAAGTGAAGAATCCTCTCTGCAGTGCTTCATGTGCTTTCCACTGTCAAATGTGTACAACACAGTTTTCCCAGGAGTGTGTTTTCTTCTATGGGTTTGAGAATGTCCAGCACAGAAGGGTTTTAGAAGCCCGTTTAGAAAGGAATAAAGCAGAACATTAGGGGTCAATGTAGTACTTACCTTGTAACACCCAAAAGCTTTTTCTATGTTATCCTCAGCTTCATAAATTTGTCCAAGAAATCTGTGTGCTTTGGGATCTCTCTCTTGTACATTGAGGTATGTAGATATATATCTATGAGGGGGGGGGGGGGGAAAGTCAGTTACTTGACCAGTATTTTTCACTAACACTCCCCCTCCCACAAAAGCTATAATGGCAGCTTAATTTGCCATACAGGACACACAGGCATATTTTGTTCTAGATGCTTTGGCCAGACCACACAGGAGTACAGACATGTTTTGTTCCAGACACTTTGTCAGGACCTTTTAGTAAGCAGCAACATGGTTTATACCTGTACAAACGCTACTTACTCACCAGCCAGTATTTCTGTTGATTAATAAAACAAAAGCAGGAGTTTGCAAAAATGGTAAGAACTGCTTGATACAATGAGCAAAAAAACCAGCCAATTCAGCCAGGTAAGTTTTTTCAGTACCACATAACTGATCTTCTAAGTTATCATTTTACAGAGATTTAAATAGCACTCAATATCCACTTTGACCGCTAGCTTAAAGCGGCATCATATTCATCTTGGTTTCTCTGGTCTACTTCATATAAATATAGCTTTTCTTTTACACTTTAGAGAACAAAAAAACAAATGTCCATCAGTGCATGTTACCTTTTAGCAAGTTCATATTCTTTTATTTCAAAATACAGCTTAGCAAAGAGGAATCCTTTCATCGATTTCTGAAGGAAAAAAACCATGACAAACACACTTTAGACATTTGGTACGTCAAAAGTAATTCCCTAACAAGTGACCTTTCTTTTCAGCAGTGCCTAATACTCAAGTGACTGAATCTGACGATTCGTTATCAGCTCAAATCCACTCATCATATATAGGGGTTTGTTTCCGAAAGATGTAGGTTTAAGAATGAAAAGAATAAGTTTTTGCTATAAAAAGGCTACTAGGAAAACAGAGATTACAAGAGAAGAAAGCAACAAGCCTTTATACATGTGGTATTTCATACACCACTCATTAAAGAGAGTGGAAGAATAGGGTCACCTACATTTAGTTTATTCCTTTGCAATATAGCAAGGAAAAAAGATATTCTACAAATCAAGAGAGATCTGTCATTCCACCCTATTGTAGTGTACTGTTATTAGACACTACTGTTTAAGTATACTTGAGGAAAAAGCAACTTCTGCTTAAGTCATTCTCAGTTTGGGAAAGAAATGCATTTATGCAGCAGTTTATTTCTGACTAAAATAACTTTAGCATACACTTTATGAGCAAGAGTCAAAACATCTCCAAAGGTATTTTTTGGGAGGTAGAACAAGGAAGTAACAAAGAAGCCAAGGTGGCATAAGCATGATCAGGAGAAAAAGTGAAAGGAGTGAGTTAAAGAACTGACAAAGTTACAATCAAAAAGGTAGAACCAAACCAGACAAATTTAAAGCTTGAACTCTCAATATCAGTTCAAAAACAGATTTTGCTTTTGAACCAAGAAATACTGGAGCTAGTTACATCTATAATTCCAAAGAAGTGTGTAATTCACTTGAATTACAAGTCTCCCTCCCTCTCTCACCACTGTAATTCATGAAAAAATTTAAAAAGCAGTTAAAAATGAAAGCAGGCCTCCTAGGATACCTCAAGTTTCCAGACTGCAGTTTTGAAGCCTGTTATAAACGGGAAACACTGAAATATGCCAGAGTGGAGCTGCATTTGGCATCTCCTTTTAAACATGGATGAACAGAAACCTCAAAATAAATGCTCTGCAACTTTATAAGCACCCCCCTCCTTAAATCATCACAACAGGAAAATCAGTAACATTTTCCACCACTAACTGTGCTTATACAGTTTTTTGTAAGCATTACTTCATTAAAAAAACCCTGAACAAGTAAATACGAACCAGTAGGTCTTAAGCACAACAGTAGAGGATTTATTTTGTTGTTGAGTTCAGTAGCAAAATCAAAACAATTAAACAGCACCTATGATTCTGAGAGTCATGCCCTTGACACTGTCTGCTCTAAACAGCACCCAAATCAATTAAGCCACAGAACAACTTTGTTGCTGTTGGGAAAGAGATACAAACAATGATGATGTACACAAGGCCTGCATAAAGGCCCTACTGCATAATGGTGAACATGGATGCATTCATGCTACACAACACAGTGCTGAATATTCTAACTCAAAAGAAAAAATCAATTCAAGAGCAGTAGAACAGGATCTTTCAGGATTAAATAGCTCTCATGAATTGCATCAGACTGCCCACTATGATCCTTTTCCAGATATAATGAAAAATGGTAACAAGTCATGCAGAGTTCCTTATCCTTCTGTCCAGTTACCAAAATACAATAGAAAGATTATTTTCTCCTATTTCTTCCTTTCTTAATACTGCTATAAAGGCACAAGTATTATTGACACAGCACATAAAACAAAACTGAAAGTGTTTCACATGTTCCTTGTTTAGCTTCTTCTTCTGAAAAAACGAAACTCGGGAATCTTTTCCTGAGAAATGAAACTAGGGAAAAACAGGAACTAAACTCCCACAAACCGAAGAAGTCTGTACTCAAGAGAACTGGTGGACTCCTTAAAACTACACTAGGGCTCACCAGTTGTAAAATACAGGTGCACAGCTCTGGTAAACCACCGCTCCCGGTTAGGGAAAGCACGTCCAGTACGCGAAATATGCTGGCCGTTCCTCATAGCTTCCCTTACCTCACGCGATTCACAGGGACCCAGAGCAAACACGGGCTCAGAAATACTCCCAAATACACTATAACTCAGAGAATGCCAGAACACTCAGGAATGGAAGAGACCTCTGGAGATCATCTAGTCCAACACCCTCCCAAGGCTCGGTCACCTACGGCAGGCGATAGAGGCGCGTCCAGGTGGGGTTTGAGTGCCTCCAGAGAAGGATCCTTTTCCTCTAACCGCCACAGATGAGGACGGGCCAAGAAGACCAAGCCCCAACAGCGATGCGCCGGGCTCGGCGCGGGGAATCCGCAGAGAACAGCCGCCCCCCAGCCCGGCAGCGCAGGGGCAGCGAGCGCGGCCGCCCCCAGCCCGGCAGCAGCGAGGCCTCTCCGCGCAGCGGGGGCGGCAGCCCCTCAGGACGCGCGGCAGGGCAGGGCAGGGCCGCCGCCGCCCCAGGCGAGGCGGGCGGGGAAGGGGCCCCGCACAGAGCGGCCGCAGCGCCCCCCGGGCCCGGCGAGGGCGGGGAACGCGAGGCCGCGCTCACCTCTCTGGGGGACGGAGCCGCGGCCTGCACGGAAGCGACGTAGCGCTCCACCTCGGGCTTCGTTCGCCTCATCATGGCGCCGCGGCGGCGGGGGCCGCGCCCGGCCGCTGTCCCGGCGGAACGCGCCTTCCCGGGCGGCCCGGCGGGCTTGGCCCGGCGCCGGCGGAGGGAAGGAAGGAGGAGGGAAGGAGGAAGGAAGCGCAGGAGCGACGCGGCCGCCGCACGTTACGCAAGTTCCCGCTCAGCCGTGCGGCGCGCGCAGCCCCGGCGCGTGCCCCGCTCCCGCCCCCATTTCAACGGCCGCGGGGCGGGGCCTGGCCGCGCCCGCGCATGCGCACGGGGATGGCGAGAGCAGGGGGAGAAAATCTGTCACAGGAAATTGTGAGAAACTGAGTTGTAGAATTTTCTCACCTAAAACTGTAATAAGCTCACCTCGGTAATATACAGCTATATATCGGTGATAATGTATTTATCACTTAAATAATATACTAATATATATGTATAAACAAATTTTTACCTAAAGCAAAGTAAAAATTCTGGTGCCGTCATCATGAGAAGGACATGGAACTGTTGGAGCAAGTCCAGAGGAGAGACACGAAGTTGACAGGAGGACTGGAGCATCTCTCCTCCGAAGACAGGGTGAGGAAGCTGGGGCTGTGCAGCCTGGAGAAGAGAAAGTTGTGTGGAGACCTCACGGCAACCTTCCAGTATCTGAAAGGGGCCTTCAGGGAAGCAGGAGAGGGGCTCTGTCAGGAACTGCAGTGAGAGGACAAGGAGTAATGGGTGTAATTAAAAGAGGAGCAGTTTAGGTTAGATGTAAGGAAGAAATTTTTCATGGTGATGGTAGTGAGGCACTGGCTCAGGTTGCCCAGAGAGGTTGTGGATGGGATCATCCCTGGCAGTTTTCAAGGCTGGGTTGGATGGAGCTCTGAGCAACCTGGCCTAGTGGGAAGTGCTCCCCATGGTAGGGGCTTGGGACTAGATCTTTAAGGTCCCTTCCAACCCATAACATTCGATGATTCTGTACTTCGTGGTTCAGAGCAACTATAAATTTAATCTGTAAGCATAAAGGCCTTCTTACTGAGATCCAATGCTCTAGAAAATGAGTCTCCAAATATTGTAGCAGCTGTGGTGAGAAACCTTTTTTCCAGGCACTGTGAATAGTATAATTAAACAATTAAGCTCTAAAGCACAGCTGGGAACATGGACTAGAAGATGGACCAGCAACCCTCAAGGCAGGACAGATTTGCAGTTGCAGTTGTACGGGTTTGGTGGCTTGAGGATGGTAGCCCTGTGGTGAAATTCCCAGCAGGAAGCCTCAGACTGTACTCACTGGAATTAGCCATCTTTCCTGCCAGTTCAGATGCTTTGGTCAAAATGAGGCCAGTGGGCTGTGTCTCTGAAGCAGTGTAATTAAAAATTTCTCCAGTTCTCAATCTCAAACAACCCATTGATAGTCATAAGATTCCTGCTATGCCTAAAATATACTGACAGCCTCACAGCTCTTCCCTTCTTTGCAGGAAAAGCAAGGAAATTTAGCCAACTTTTTCTTTTAAGACCGCCAACATCCATGTAAGACCTTGACTGAAAGAATTAATCCTTTCTTTTATTCTTTCTTCTATTAGTGGCAATTTAGTTAGAGCTTGGATTTAATTCCACAAAAACAATCTTTTTTTTTTTCTCTCTCTACTTTTTAATGGTGTGCCTGCAGCTGGGATTACCAAACAATTTATTACCTGCACCTGCCAGGCTACGTAATAGAAGTGTTGGTGCTGGTGCAGAGGAGAACATTGGAATTTACTGGGCTCAGCTGATGGGGAGACATGGGAAATTGCCTTCATATAGACCAGGTCCACTACTTTGGCAGTGTCTCAGCCGTCGCTGGGGAAGTGTCACCCCCTGTGTTGTCCCTGGTGGTTGCAGCACCGGGCAGGACAGCGTTGACTTGAGAGCTGGCCCTGCAAGCTGACTGTGCTCAGCCCAGCAGGGTACCTGTCCATTGGAACCGAGCACAGGATGTGCCACGGCCCGCAGCAGAGGCTTTAGGCTCAGCTCTTCCCCCTACAGCGACATCCACTGGGCTTTCTGGAGTGCTCCCTACTGTTAGCCTAAGCAGGTTTTCTATAGGAGTCTCTCTTGCCCGTGCATAATTGATCCGTGCAGCAGAAAGGGGCAAAGCTTCTGAGGCATCCGTTCCCAAATCCCAGGCTCACAGACTCCTTGACAGACCTTATAGGGGTCATGGGTAGGCAAACAGTACTAGACTCTGCCTCTTTCAGGAAAGTATGTGCAGCTATGCAAAATGTTTATAATACTGTTGGGCCAGGAAGTGAGCTTCAGCACCAGACGTGTAATTGTGCAGGCTGCCTAATTGCTAGCTTGCTCCTTGGCTCTGCTTTGCAACTGCTTTTAATTAATCCTGTTCATGACAATGTCCAGGGGTATTATACCAAAGACAGCTCCCAAGAGAGCAGAATGGATTTGGGGAACTTTCCACTTGAGCTAGGACTCCAGTAATAATTTTTTCACCATGAGGGTGATGAAGCACTGAAACATACTCATACATCCATAAAGGCCTGTGAAATCTCCTTGCATGGTGATGTTTGCAGTTTGGCCAAGCAAGACCTGCACTGATACAACTCTGAAGTTAGACCCACTCTGAGCAGATGGCTGGGCTCATCTCTAGTGGTCCCTTCCAACCAACATTTTTCCATGCTCCACCAGGCTTTGAACCCTCAAGTACCCCCAGATGCTTTCAGTGTCACATCATGAGGTCTGACATACACTAAAATTCATGGAAAGAAAGTGCTGCCTTGGTGAACTGCAGCACAGCGTTCACTATCAGGAACTTGCAAATGGAAAAACCCGGCCTGTCTCAGGCCCCAAGGGCCACCAGAGTGGAGGGGAAGTCGAGGCCCCTGTGCTGCAGAAGGACACGAAGCCCTGAGCAATGTGGATGTGAGCCAGATCTTGCCATTTAGCCTTAGGGCCAGTGACCCTCCCCAGCTCTGAGCAGTAAGGCTGGGCACACATGGGCTGAAGGAAGAGATGGACAGTCAGTGTAGCATGAAAAACCTAGAAGGCAGTTATAACTTCAGGAGGAAGCAAGAGTATGGTCTACTGAATCCATGGCACAGTCCAAAATTTCAGCAGGGCTACTGTGCTACTTAAGTAAACAATTTTTGAGGGGCATTTTAAGCTTTTGTAGTCTTCAACAAAGGGACTATTTTTATGACTCTTAGAGCAATCAATAATTATGTAGGATAAGAGTCAAAAAATACCCCACCTAGCAATAAACTAGAAGTTTGGGGTGACAGTTTCATTACAGTGAAAACAGGAGAGAAAAAGTTAACAGGAGGGTGTATGTTTTACCCTCAGACAAGATACTTTCTTTAGGAAAACGTACTGACTGTGCCAATTCAGAGAATATCCAGAAGAATCAAACTGTTTTTTATGAAACAAACTGATTTCTTTAATGAACCTCACAACTACCTACAGACATATGCCTTTAGGAAAGGCCTATGTCTCCTTTAAATCAGGATAATAAGGAAGTATTTATATAGTCACAGGTGAAGGCTCAGGGAACCAAGAGAGTCTTACTTCTTTCCCACCCATCTCAAGCATTTATTTCAGAGAGGCAATACAAGGTTTAATAACATGGCCTTTATTGATGACACAGGAAAGCAGATGTTTTAAAGTAACTAATTTTTCATAAACAGGAAAGAAAATTTTAGTTCCTCTTACATAATTACTTAGAATCTGTTTAAGTCACTAAGGTACAAAAATAAAAAAAAAGTTTGCATACTTCGTACCATCAAGAAGACCTAAGTAGCTGTATTTTCTATAAGAAAGGGAAAAATAAAACAAATTTGCGTGGGCAGAACTCAATAGTATAAAACAATTAAATGTATGTTATAAAGAATTTTGATTAGTTGTAAGCTCAGTCCTTGAGGATGGCTAAAGAAGTAGATCCTAGCAGGATCAAACCTTGCATATTTACACTCAGAGGTGTAAAAGTAATATTGCCAGTTAATTGAAATACGCATTTTCAGTATTGTTCTGAAAACCAATGACGTCTAGAAGCTAAATTTTAAATGCAGATGTTCACATTTCAAATAAAATGCTTCTTGCATCCTGTATAATTAAGGCAAAGTATGTTATCTTCTGAAAATACAGTCTATATAGTTTCTGCATAAAAATATGAAATAAAAAATAAAACTATATATATTTAATGGTACACTGGTATGTATGGTCCAGCAGAATAAGGCACAAAAAGTAAATAGAATGCAAAAGCATATATAGATGTTAATGTGTTATTTTAAGTGGAATATAGCAAAATTCAAGTAGTTCTGAGTATGCTCATTTCTTGCAATAGGAATACATTTTTATATAAGTATCTCATGCTAAGCCTGATGTAGAAACATTCATCATGTAAGCATAATCTATCAGAAGTTATGTCATTTGTACAGTGGCTGTATTTAGAAATCTGATAGTTTTCAAGCCATCTGAAACAAGGCTCCTTAATGAGATGACTCGGCCTGAAATCCAAGTGTGAATCCTTCCACGAGGCGAAGTATACTGGTTTCCTGCCCTTGAGCTGGGCAAGTTCTGTCTGCATGCTTAATACAAAGGTTAATATTTTCACTAACATAAATGATAATACACATCCCTAAAGTTGGGCACATTTGCAAAGTTTGTTTTCACAGGTGGTGTTCACAAGCAAATTTTCTCTCTGAAAAGTTCTGCAGAGAGTTAGTGTATAGAATCTGCATCAGAACAATGGCATTATTGGTCAGAAACCTTTCAGGTCAGCTGGTATTTGTTTTGGAAGTATGGTTTGTCAACAACTAAGCATACATGTGTAGAGAACAGAGAATCTTAATGTATTTTGGGTTGATAGAAGGCATACATCAGCATTTGTTGTCTGACTGCAGCCTCAAAGCAGCAACTCTCCTCCCCAGCCCCCCACCAAGTAATATCTGTAAGATTTTCACGAAGGAAGAGGAGAGTAGATGATGTCTTTACTTCCTTCCCAAAGTTTCAGCTAATTTCTTCAGTCTTTTCTTCAGTTCTAGAGGAAACTTCTCGTAACACTTTTTGCAGACAGGCTTCATATCAAACTCAACAAATTTATTCCTAAGACAACAAAGCAAAAAACCAGACAAAGTTTTAGCGGATGAGATAGTGAAAAAAACAATTTTAAAAAAATCGCCTATGCCATGCACACAAGCAAAAAATTAACCCCCCAATTTATACATATACATTAAGTTACATTTACAAGGTTATATACACTGTAGACAGTGATTACCATACCCTGTTTGAGTAAGTTACATAAATTTTACCCAAATGCCCATATTTATTAACCATGTAATTTAGAAAGCCTTTCAAACTTAATTGTAGACTAAACATAAGACAATGGAATAACAAGTTAATATTTCAAGTTGCAGTTGCATGAAAGGTGTTTTGGTTTTGACTGCCATAAGTTCATGCAAAGTGCGAAAAAAGCATCCTTAGGACTAACCAAAGAAGAAAGGAGCAGAGGTGGCGGTGGAAAGGAAAAGAAGTTTACAAACAGATTGGCTTTTTCTTTTTCTGCTTCTCTTTATCCTTTGCTTCACGTTCCCGTTTGGCAAGTCGTCGCTTAAATTCATCTGGCATTTTCTCATAACAGTGTTTGCAGACAGGTTTTAGATCAATTTCAACAAACTTATCCCTTCAGAGTTAAATGAGAAAAAATAAAGGATGGAAAAGGAGAAGAGTTAGGAAGACTAACTGAAGGAAGACCTGAAGAGACAGCTGAAAAGAGGTGTAAAGTATTAAGTGGAGCAAGAGGAAGAGAGAGGCTCTTATTTCCTCAATGCTGCTTACATGTTTTTCATACAGTAACAGCTATGCTATAGCAACATCTACGCTTTGAAGAGAACCACTGACTTGTTTTGAAGACATCACACTTATCCATAAACTTACTTGAGGGTTAACTTGGTGTTGCAAGTTGAACAAGCAAAACAGTTCACACACCATGCCTTATTCAGAGCAGACACAACTAGGGAGATGGGAAAAAAGAAATCATTAGCATTACCAATTTAAAAAAAAAAGTGATTACAAAAATTTTAAGCTTACATATTCATGAGGTGTGAAGAACACTCATTGCTTCTTGTATCAAGTACTAAGGACCATAACAACAACATGGCCAGACTAGTGAGGCACATTTTAGAGTGTAATGAAGCAGGACTGTAAAGCATTGATACAGCTGTCTCTGAGGCAAGACCAGCTTAACCTATTTCTGCCTCCTGTTTTTTGCTTCCTCTTTATCTCATACCCAGCTTATCTCAGGCAATGGTTCTGTGAGGCCGAGTTCCAACCTAATCAGGAAATGCTTCCAGCTGAAGAGCAATCCAGCAAAATTGTGTTTATGTTTTCATTCAGTTTCATTTCTCAGATCCAGTTCAGACTGCACCACAATCAACAGTTGCACTTGCTCAGCTGAAGAAAATAATGTGAAGCCAGCAGCCAGGACACTGCTGGTAAATCAGCACTACCAAGGTGAAAAAAACCACGGACTCTTTTTATTCTTTGCTTTGCAGAGATAGTAGCTGTTTTCTATTTGTTCTGTAGGTAAATCCAATTCCTGTTCTTTCTCTCAGTACAGCTTTCCAGTTTTCCCTGGCAAAATCTTCCCAAGTTAGAGAATGTGGGACAATATTTTTCTTAAAATGCTTTTCTCATTTGATTTCTCAATGTTTTTCTTACAGTATTTTGTCAACAACAAGGAGAAGCAAAGCATTGTCATGCAGAAGGTTTTTCCTGCACTATGGGGCAAGCATGTCCACAGACAAATAGTTTTTCCATTACTTTCCAGAATAATACTAGACAGATGAAAGTCTTTGCTCCCAAACAACCTTAGGAATGCAGTCATAGACACCCTCCTGAAAAAATGCTGCTGCAAATATTTGTTTCACCAGACAGAGAACAATACTGGATACCAAATTTGTGACAGCTGACTCAAATTTGTGTGCAGAAATGAAAGAAGAAATGTAATTGAAGACATACACTGAAAATAAAGAAATTACTGTATATATTCTGTTCAGTTCAGAGACCAAAACTTACAAAATGTGTGTCAGATTATATGGTGAAAGATTAGAATCATATAGAGATGTAGTTATCAGGAAAGTTCCAGTTCTGCTCATTCCAGTAGAATTTTACTGAAAATGAGGACTCTTTCCTCTAGAGCATTTTGGATTGTTATTCTGCAGGTATAGTGCAGTCCAGAAAATGAGGGGGAAGCACATCTACAGAATGTATGTCTTACCCTAGAGTTACATGACTATAAAATAGTTTATGTCTCTTTTTGAATGTTCAAAGCTTCCTCCTACTTTGCTAATGGCTTTGGCTTAGATGAGGCTAACATAGTATTTACTTTGGACGGGGTAAACAGGCACATAATGTCACATTATTTCAAGTAGAATAATTTGCTTTTGGCATTTTATCAGAGCTAGTTATCAAAAAAAAAAACCCTCAAAACCATCCCTTTCTCCCAAAAAACCCAATCAAACAATAACAAAACAAGCAAATTGCAGTTCTGCCTTTAAAGGACATATATTTCCAAGTATGATCATTCCTGGTTTTGTGACATTATCATAAGCCTCTATTTTCAAAAGACAGGTGCCTGCAATAGATAGGTAAATATCTCCAGGATTCAAACTGACCTAATGGGAACAAGACATTTTAAAAAAAATCCCAACAGTGCCTCCCTATGTCTTCCAGTATCTAAATATTTTTTCAAATTTGGCTCATTATCCACAAATTCATGTGTGGAGATGACTGTATGCTCATTCTCACCCTTGCATGTGTTCTTTTTTGAAGATGGTGTGGCAGGAAGTCACTTCTGAGCATCTTCCAGCATCCCTGGCCTTTGCATGTCACTAAGAGGGGTTTCACAGATTTCTTTGGCCATGGGGTGGTCTTCTACCATCATGAAATGATGTAAGGTTTTCTTGCCATTTGGTCTCTTACTAATCGGCTCTAATTGAATTTCTGGTCAAGAGAACATCTGGTTTTGTTTTAATCAAAACAGGGCTGTTTCCCCCTTTCTTTCACTTTTAAAGAGAACTTCCATCAAAAAGGAACATTAAGGAAACAGTTAGAAAAGTGCTTACCATCTCCTTCAATCACACGGTTGCAATGAAAACAAACATCACCAAATAGCTGAAGAGGAAAGAGAAGCAATAAATTTTTAATATAATGATTTTATTGAGGGTAACTTCTTGAACTAGCAAAATAACTATATTTCAGCTGATGGGCACAAACGCTTTCCTGTTTATTCCAGTGAAATAAAGAGAATGCTGGCAAGTCTGGTTTGGTTTTCCAAGTACATTCTGCATCATCTTATCAAAAAGTCTTGATAATATTAAAGCTGAAAACATTTATTTACCTTTGATTTGTTGTAAGTATGATTTTGTTTTGTTTCAAGATTTCTCTAATCCTGAAGGTTTGAAATACAGCAGCTGGTGTCAAATACATAGTTACTAACCAAAAAATGTAACATTTGGACTTACATGCATGACTAAACCAATGTATTGCTGTAACTGTAAGAAAATTCTATCTTTATATAAAAAAAGGAAAATTTAGGACAAAAAATATTAATTCTTTTTCCAGGCTTAACATTTGTCCACAATGTAACAAGAAGTGCCAAAAATTTCATGTATTTTTTCTAACTGTAGTAGTTAACCTACTGGAAAAGATGTCCACTCTACTTACAGCTCTTGTCTGGTGTATGGACTTGCCCCATTCCAGCTGCAACACTTACTGTGAACGTCATGGCATTTACAGTCTGCAAGTGTGCCAGCAACAATCATCTGCCCTCCATCACTAATGACTAATTAAGAATCCAACTGTAATTAGCAGATGCCTTACAACTCCCAAGTGTAAGCCCTCCTCATGTATTTATGTAAGCGAGGAGGTGGCTTCCAAAGGAAAAAAGGTCTGTGCATCATCGTGCTGGACTCCACATCCAAGGGTGTTTGGGGAGAGGTGGTACCGTGACATGGAATTCCTACGTAAATGCAAGTGGTCACTAGAGGGTGTCTTCTGACAAATTTAGTCTTGGAAGTCTTCATCAACATAATGACTGAGCAACAGCATAGATCAACAGTGTCTTAGAGCAGCAGCTGCAAGGAAACCCACTCCACTCACTGGGGCTTCCAACCGCAGTTACTGAGTGGCAAAATCTTCTTTAACTTCTTAGGAGAGATTAGGTGTCATTAGCTGCTCTGATCCACAGACATGTCAAAGCCATAACGCTCTACTTAAGTACCACTAAGCTTGAAGAACAACTTGATACTGATTATCCTGGCCAGCCTTTGTGAAATACCTGCAGCTTTCTTTTTTAATGTCACACAGATGAATAAGGAAACCTGTATAAATTAAATGCAACAGAACATACGCTAATTGCCATTACACCCACAGGTGCCTTTAACAAAACAGAAGAATGTCCATGGTTTACATCTCTATCTAATAAAACCAATTTGTGAGTTTACCAATTAATGCCATTTTTAAAAATATGCAACCTTACCTGATTGTAGTGGGTTTCACAATATGCCAAGCCTTTTCTCTCATAATGACGATGGCCCAGGAATGGCTTTTCACATTTTGCACAAACAAAATGCTACAAAGAAAATTACAATACATTATTTTATCTTTTGGAAGTAACATTATTTTTTCTAGAAAGCAAACTAACCATGTCCACTACATGAACATGGCTGAAGTCTACTGAGCCATCTTGAAAAGCAGAGTTAAACCTTTTGTTTCTACATTTAGACTATTAAAATAATATTTCTTTTAATGTCTTCAACATTTCAATCCAAAAGTTACAAAAAAAATCAAGCAATGGATTCTCATTTATCAATAAACAGAATTAAGAGTTATTAAATAAGCTGCACTATCATTACACTCTTGTGAGGAAAGCATTTCCTAGAGGAGACTTTCAAAACAACAAAAGGAATAAACAATTTATCTAATTAAAATGGAAGCTGTAGAACTAAATCTTGTATGTGGCCTTGAAATATAAACTCTCATGTGAACTGTTAAAGAAATATGTACATGGCAGGTGACTATGGAAGACCTAAGGGTATTATGATGCTTAGTAACATGGTTGCCACAGATTTGATTGCCTTTCCACATGTACTGCTTTGAGCTCTGAACTTTCTTGTGTAAGGACCTCGCCGTGATTCCTTTGATTACTGATTTTAGTTTCACAGTCAAAGCTCTCTGTAAGGTGGGAAATAAGTCCTATTTCACAGTGGAAGACCAGCCACAATAAGGTTGAAGAGGGATTTGGAGAAGACATTTATAATTATTGCTGCAAACTTTGAGAATCCTTTCACTGAAATTGATCAGCAAAATCACAGATAAATATGCAAAGGTTTACGTTTGTAAGAGACATTGTATAGCATCTGATGTTTACCTCCACATGCCACTGTTTGCCCATAGCATTCACCACACGGCCTTCAATTGGTCTCCTACATGCCCCACAGATGGGGACACCCATTTTGTCATGGCAGGGTAAGCAGTAGAGTTCTCCCTTCAGCTCACGAGCATCAGCAGTAAGTTCCTTCCTGTTCAGAAGTTAATGAATTGAGAGCATGAATAAAGGCACTCAAAAATGTCAATTCTTGAGAGTTTCTGAAGAGAAAAAAAAAATTATCATTTGCTTTAGAGATGATATTTATACTACAGTAATGCAGCAGCATCAAATATAACATAGTTCAACATAGTTCAAGCCTGATGACAGTAAACTGAGAGCAGGCTGCAAAGCGAGGTGCACCGAGTCTCTCTGGAAACAGCTACGGAGCCATTGTCATTCCGCTTAAGCAGCACAAATCTGTGTGTGAAAGCTGCAGACGTTTGGTTTATATTCTGGCACTTATCACCAGATTATTTTAGATTTGCATAACTGTAACTGAAAGTAAAATGTAGTCCTCTATATCGAGTTATATTTTCCTTGTACTGAACTTCAGAGAAAGAGAATGGCTTATTTATTTCCCATTGCAGAATCTTATGAACTCTACTTTTATGTAATTTGCATGGTTAGATACTGAGAACAGCTAAACCTTGAAAGTGACTGTAATGACTAATACTCTCAACTGGTTGCACTGATATAACACTCCATACTGTTATTCAAATCAGCCTTTGCTATGGCACTGAAATAATAGCTTCCTTTGCAGCAGAAATAAACAACCAAGAGTCCATGCTATGTCCTATAATGTTCCATGCTCCAATGCTCATCCTACATCTCTGCATCAGTGCAGGATGTAGAAATGTGCAGTTTCATGTGCTGCAGTTGCAGAAGATGATAAAAGGAGATGGGAGAAGGCTTCTAAAAAAGATGGGCTTTAAAAAGAGAACAAAGTTTGGATGCTGTTGAACTAAGAAAAAAAAACATAGGCAAGATAGTAATTCAACCAACAAGAGAACCACTTCTTTTCCCCTCCTAGCAAAATAGTGAGCTATTATTTCACTACTATAGGAATGGTATCTGTGTCGATACTTCGTATTTTGTAAGGTACCACCTTGTGCTGCAGAGTTCAATCTTTCTTTAGTCCCCAGCAGGTCAGCTGTTGTTTGAACCCCACCAAGCCAAAAGCAGTAACACACATCTGGCCACAAGACATCCAAACCCCACCACCTCTTGTCAGTTGTACAGGACAAGTTTTCACTTTAAGATGTAAATTGATGAAGCAAATAAGCCCAGCATTTTCCTGTTTCCCTTTGCAGAGCTCAAGTTACCCGCAGTTTGCACAGTTGAAATGATCAGGGTGATAAGGATCATTTTTGAATATGAGAGGCTGTTCATCAATAATGGCATGACACTTCTGGCAAATGTACTTTCCCAGGCCTCTGGCTTTTTCCCTGTTATGGCAAGGACGGCAGAGATGTCTGAAACAGCATAAAAAAAGAGAGGTAAGTATTGCTACCAGGTACTTCAGTGCAAAATATAAACCAAAAATCTCTCAGAACCTGATTTCAATCAGTTCTTTATTGAATCTTGTTAAAACAACTTCCTTGCTAAGGAAGGATCACCCAAGTTCAGAGTGATCATTTTATTTTCTGGCACAAGTGTATGATTTCTTCAGCTCAGCTGAGTTAAAGCTGTGTAGAAACACAGAAAACAAAGTTTCGTTTAGATTCTCATTGCCGAATGTTTTACTTTCAAAATCTTAAAAATTTAGATTGGAAACTGTCTGGGCACACAGGTCCTACTTCTGTAGATAATTCTGTATATTGTATTATACATAAGAAGGCAATGGCCATATAATCCACTTGTAAAACATTCTTTTGATCATAGCTGGCAAAAATACCCTACTCTGTGAAGGGTCCTACTGAACGTTAGGCAATTATTAATAAATATGGTGCCAAACTAGACCAAAATTGTTGGAAATTTGGTTGTTGGAAACCAAGTTGGAAAAAGAAAGTAAACATTTTTATATCAAAAAAAAGACAATGCTTCTGTATCTGAATGTTTTCTCTCTTATTACATATAACAACGGTCCCAAAATGTCACCGGATAAAGAAAATGTTTGCCATGAAACTTAGTGTTGAAGTAGGTAAAATGTTAATATTTTAAGATACTCATTCTTGGTTTTGTGATGCACTCTTAGACCTTCTTCTCACAGAAAATACTTCAGTTGCTCCATTTGAGCTAGAAAGCTTCAGGAACCAAAACCTCTCAGTCCTGCTATTAGTTCATTTAATTTATGATCAATTAACAGAAGGAAGGGTGGAGATTTACCTGCCAGCATTCTTGACAAATCCAATATCAGCCAATACTACTTGGCAGATATCACAGCAGAAGCACTCTGGATGCCAGCTATTGTTCATGGCTTTAATAACACGACCAATAATGAACTCACCTGTAAGAAACACAACACCAGGATGTAAAATACCGTACTTGACAACGTTAAAAGTAACCCACAAATGAATCACTACAGTGACTACAATCATCATTTCTTTTCTTACCCCAAAATCTGGGGGGAAACATTGCTTTCAATATCGCAGTTCTGATTCCAAACCCTGGAATTTGAGTTTGTTTGTTGTTTTTTGCTATGGGTCAGAAGAAAACATCTTTGCTGATAAAGGACCTTCTGGTCTTTACATACAAGTCCTTCTACATGCACACTCCACCTTCTCTCTGCAATAATTCTGTTTTGGTCCCTTCACTGTTTTTACTTATATCTCTTCTCAGGCTGTTAAGAAATTTATGGAGTACTTCACATAGAAAGGGCTTTCTTGTGTCCTGATAATCTTTCTCCTTCTTTTCTTTAAGAATATGACAATTTTAACTTGCCATGTACATAACAGGGGTTTCTACTCCACTAGGACCAAGCCTTGAAGGTATTTTATGCTCAAGCACAATAGAACTGAGCTTGGGTGGCTCTGGACCTCCTGCAAAAAAACCTCCCATGGAGTCCAAATACAAAGGTGCAGTGAAGCTGCAGAACAGTCAATCCAACACACACAACTTCTGACCTATTGCATGCAGTCCTGTCCCATAAGGCATTAAATAGTGTGAGAACTAGTGTTTTGCATGCACAGTGTGACTGTACTGCACAGGCAGTGGAGTGATGTCCATCACATGCCTGATTTAGTTGTTTCTCTGTGCTGATAGACAGTGTAGCCAGGGGCCCTGAGCAGTGCAAAATGTGTTGGGAGCTCAGCTTCCCACTGCTGTCAGAGGCTGAGTTCTGGCTTTGGAGAACAACTCCAAGAGCTGCCAAAGGGGAGCAATCAGGCAGGTAACTGATGTGGATGGTAACATCCAGCATCCGACTCTATAGCGTTCCCATGAAGTCATAGCTTTTCAAGAATGCTCAAGGCCTCATTGTTGACAACAGCCCCATTGACTTTGTCTGTATTTATTGTACAAGCAATGGAAAAGCCCAGCTCCAGGCAGGACCTTGATGAGGTTGTTAGGGAGCTGGCAATACCAGGAAACAGGATAGGAGAAGGGGAAGCTGTGCCAACTGTGCAGGAGAAATCCTGGAGAGACAGGCAGCATAGCTCCTCACAAATTGCCACCAACTCATTTCTTTCTCTTCCCCTGCTTGTTCACATCTGCAGCCTTGAATTCATTGTTCCATAGCATCTGCTTCCCTCTTCCTTGGTGTTCAACCCCACCCTCCACATGAGGAATGGCCTCACTGAGATAAGCTAAAGCTTTAGCACCTTGCCAAAGGTACCATAGAAACACAAGGGCTTCCAGAGCAGTTTAAGGAACAGTCAAATAACGACTTCTCAGCTCTGGCCCAGCAAAATGTGTCACACACAGAGGAAAAAGAAAACATGCAAGTGATTACAGTGCAGCAGACACACAAGCATTTACATACAGTGGCAAATAAAAAGCAGCCCTCAGTATCACGTGGGATGGACACTAGACACTGAAGCCTTAAAGGTATTTGTTTCAAAAAAATCAGCAGGGGCCCAGGTGACCATCACTTGGTTATAACACTAGATGATGAAGATTGCCTCAGCTTCTGTGAAGTAGGACAGCACAGGTGGGTTACAAGAGTCCAAGCAGATAACAAAGTCTTGTTGCAGGGTTTCAGTTACATGAGAAGGGAGAAATGTCAGCACACAGAGACAGATACAAATAATCGGGAGTCATGAATGGTGCATATAATCAGGAGTTTATGAATGGTCTGTTCATTGGATCACTGGCTCAAAAACTAAACTACTTATTAAAAGAATGCAAACTTTTATTTTTAAATCCTACTGGTTTATGACCTTTAGAAAAAGCAACTCCCCAGCTTCTCTGAAGTCTAGTTCATTCTGGAGGTTCAGACGCTCAGCTGAACATGAGCACCTCCCAGACAACAAATACAAGGGCAGCACATCTTCCCCCAGTGACACTCCCATTTGTGATCAGTGTGAAGTATTTCACCTTGAGTTAAAACTTACCACATTGATGGCAGCAAGGGGCAAAAAGCATTTGAAAATCATGTTCACAGTACTTCCTCCCTTCAAACTGCAAATAGAAAAAGATCTGAGCATTAGAGGGATGAGGAACATGCACTTAACATAAATGCTGTAACAGCCTGGTGTGTTTCCAGATACAATTAGGTTGTAAAACATGAGCGGCTGAACAAAAAAAAACAGACCACGAGCTACATGTGCTAGGCATTACATCCACCCACCTTAATTCACCTACTAGTTGGCATGTAGTGTTAATAGCACCCCATTTCTCCAGTACTGCTGAGAGTGTAAGGCTTTTTCTGTCACCCATTTACATCACAACAGACGTCCGAATTTTGACAGACTGCTGAAACTAATGCAACCAAGCACATCCTGAGCAGGAAATTAGCTAACAAACAGCTTGGCCAGCAGGAGGGGAGAAACATTTTTCCAAACTTATTTGATGTCTTCCTCACTCTACATTTCCTGCCAGAATGATCCAGCTTAGTGGAGGAAGTACTTATAGTGGGGGTTGGGGTAGGACAGAATTTTTTTTTCTGCCAGGGGCAGAAATCTTTGCAATTTATGGAGCCAAAACATGAAGGGAAATAAGCCTTTTCCTTCATGATGCTTATTTCATAGAAGAATAAAATCATTTAGGTTGGGAAAGACCATTAAAATAATCAAGTCCAAATATTAAGGAGCAAAGTTCACTACATCAATCAGATTAAATTGATTTTAAGGGATTTGAATTTTATCACAGCTTAGGTAAGTTCAGCTACAGTTCAAGCTCTCATAGAAAAAAAACCAAAACATATAGAATAAAAAGATTCAACAGCACTGAATGAGTAGCTTAGCCAAAGAATATGTAAAAACATGCAGACAAGTATGTGCTGAAATGAAGGGAAATGTTTAGATACCTTCAGGCACCATCATTATTAGACACAAATGCCAATGAGCATGTCAAAACCAGGTAGACAATATTAGGTATTCCATAAAATGTTCAGATTTGAATGTCTCAGTTTAAAACAGTGGAAAAAGTAGGACAGCAGGAAACCTCACTCTTTTCTTTTTACTGGGCCTAAGACAAAACAAAGTGAATGGCATAAAATACTACCCACAAAGTAAGGTTTGATACATGGACAGAAAATACAGAAATGTGTTTCAAGATTACCTGTTCCATACTACGAAATGACAAGAATTAAATATAATATAAATATAATAAATACTCTTGTAACTGGCAAGATGGGGATCTAATGAAACATTTTTAAAGTCACTAGATATTTAAGGTTAGAAAACTCCTGTTCCCAATCTGAATTGCACCTATTAGGAACAGAAAGACATTAGCTCAGTATAGACTTTTTCAAAAGTCTCTGCCAGAAATATATCAAGTGCTATTCCAGTGTAATACTCTAAAACAGATTACTTTTTAATTTCAGCTTTTAAAAAATAATAATTGAGAGGTACAGAGCTATTATTTTCTCAAAGACTAATGGAAATTACTGGTTCATTGTGAACGGTGCTTGCTTCCTGCTGGATAAAATCCTTTTCAAACTGAAAAAAAATGGAAAGCTTCTTGTTCTATGTAAACAGGTGGTCCAGTGGGGGATGCTTAGGTTTGCTTAGATTTCAAAGCCACCACATGTTGATGTGGACAGACCAAACAGGTTTTCTTCCCCTCTTGTTTGTGTCAGGCAGGTTGCTTCTCATTCAGTCTTGTTTATATTTTCAACCTCTGCTTATTTGTGCTGCCCTTTGTGGGTGACCCAGCAGTTATCATCAGAGAAAGCCTTGAGCTTTTGTAACAAAACTTATAGTACATAGTTTAAAGGCAAGGTCATTTCACTGTTACATGCCGAAGGTCCATGAGGTAAACAGCTCTGCATAAAACATCTCACTGTGAAATAACCTCCAGCTTACCTGCATGTTTTTAGCTAACTTAAGTGGAAAAACATGCACAAAAAATGAGTCTTTAGAGATTGTTTCTCTGAGGTAGCTTTTGGTAAAAACCATTTTAAGAAAGCACTCGAGGTACAACTGGAATAGAAACAAATCTGACCATCTGTTCTGCCATTAGCATAGGACTGTGCACTGCTACCTGTAGAGAGGCTCTACAATAGCAGCTCTAGGGAATACACACCTTCCAGGTGGTGGAGTAAGAGCAGACCAGAATTGCTACCACTTCACACCTAACAGCAAAGGATGGAGTTTGGTAACTCTGCTGGAATGTGTTTGTGTTAATTTTTGTTTAGGTTGACTGCATAAAAAAACTTGCTAAAGTGATGTTACTGAGCAAACTGGAACACAAATCAAATATGCCCTACTCACAGTTTCTGTGCAACATTAGGCACACAGCTCTCAGGAATCCGAACTATCATTCCTACCACAGGCTCATGAGGACATCCACAAAACTCCTGGATGCCGTGCAGACTCTAAGCTGTGGATGGGCACCACTTGTGCCTCTGAGCGACTCGGCTCCAATGCCAGACCACAGCGAGCTGTGCTGATCAGGGTGCCTGCAAGGCAGCCCAGAGACAAGTCCTGCAGCACAGGACACCTGACCAGTTCCACCCCCACCCATGGAACACAGCGTGAAGGCTTATCATGGCAGTGCTTGACGGCGAATGTGATAAGCAGCTTAATGACTAACTGGGGGAGCTTTGCAAGGCTTGCAATAGGCAGGGGAACAATATTTGTCTTCCTAATTGCTAAGAGCTGGAAATAATTTCCAAGAAATACTAGCTTAGCTAAACCAGGCACAGAATGAACACAAGCTTATGCTGGTAGTGTAACACAACCAACAATGCCTGCGTTTACCCACGGGAACCTGCTCAGAAAAACACCTTACCTGGGCACACCTCCAAACACATCCACCTTCTCAAAGACTGCATTAAATCAGTCTGAGGAAGATGTCCTTTCTGCCTGTCTTCTCCAGTCACTGTTTTCCTTGACAGTGATACAGATTATCTCAAGTCCTCTGAGCACTGTCAGCCATTCCTGAGCACTGACCAACCTAAGCCCACCCTCCACCTGCTCAGGGCTTTCCTTCCTCCCACAGAATTACAGAATGGGTCAGGCTGGAGGTGGGGTCATCTGCTCCAACCTCCCTGCTCAAGCAAGGTCATCCTAGAACACACTGCACAGAATTGCATCTAGATGATTCTTAAGTATCTCCAGAGAGGGAGACTTTACAAACTCTCTGGGCAACCTGTACCAGTGCACAGTAAAGAAGTTCTTTCCCATGATCAGGTAGAACTTCCTGTGCATCAGTTTCTGCCCATTACCTCTTGTCCAATTGCTTGGCACCACCAGGCAGAGCCTGGCTCCCTCCTTTGACATCCTCCCTTCAGGTAATTATATATGTTGATGAAGTCCCCTCTCAATTGTCTCTTCTTGAGTCTGACAGGCCCAGCTCCCTCAGCCTATCCAATGTTATTTTACCTCTGTAATTATTGTGGCAAGAAATGTCTATCCTTAACTGAAACTTTCCACTTTCTATGTAACCTTTCTCATGCTACTAAGCCTGAAAAAAAACCAGTAGCAACAGTAGCCAAAACATGTTTAGCACACAGTGTTATTTTCTTTCCTGGGACAATCTACTGGCACTCACTTTTGACCTACTGTCTGTGAGAGCAGCACGTTTCAAAGACCAATCTTCATGAATATGAATGTTAACAAGGTAGCAGTAGGAAGCAAAATGCCTACATCCAATATATCTAAGCATCACTAGGATACTTGCCTCTGCCACAGAGATTCAGGTGTGGCCACCCATGAGCAACAGAGCGAGATTGTAACATTCCTGAACTAGGTCCAAAAGCAGGACTTTTTCTGCTGCAGTCTCCTTTAGGAGATACAGGCTGCCTAGAGCATGATTTCTGAAACTTTTATCTTTGAGGACCATTCAACTTTCTGAAAGAGGTCCCTGGAATGTCTCATTGTTTCTGAGCCAGAAAAATAATTAATAAAGTATTCATTATTTAGAGAAAATACATTTTATTGGTTTAAGACAATTTTATTAACATAATTACAAATATTTTAATTTTGAAACATTCATATGATTTTACATTTGCCTCAGGTCTCACACATCAGGATGGACTCTTTACTGAGTCAGCTCAGTATATATTAACAATTGTAATGCCACTTGTTAAGTATCTAGGGGGTGTTCTTTTGTTTGCATTTAATTAATTCTATCTTGCAGCTCACCTTTTGATGTGTTAGGGAACACTAGAGGCTGATTTACTACAATTTATGTAACACTACCCCTAGAGCCTTTTGATCCTCAAAGAAGGTGAGAAAAAGCAAATCCCCAGGAATCCCCTTAGTCAGTCTCTTTTGCAATCCACACTCCTCCTTCAGCCTCTCCTCATCACCACATAACATGGCTCTGTAAAATCAGAAATGCTTCTATGGAAGATAAACTATTGTGCTCTTGCCAAAGCATGACACCTGTATGTGAGAGCACAGAATTGTTCCTTTTACACTCTGCTCATTTTCCTTTTCAGATCATCATATGACACAAATCCTGTAACTGCTACCTGAAGTTGGACTGTGAGCTACTTGAGCAGGGCCTTATCTCTCTGAAAGTAATTCCCTGTCTCATACCACCTATTGTTCCCTAGACCAATTACTTTGTATTTTATGAACCAGTCTAGAGCTTTCAGTAAAGTCACTTTGTGCTGAGCCATGTCCTGAATCCCCGTGATAGGGGAATGTAAAAGAAAATGATACCTATACCTAAAAACCCTACTGAGACCAGGCCAATCGCCCTGGAGCTGAGAAATATGAATGGGATCAGGTTTTAACCCGTGACAGGGTGTTAAGAACCGATAATTTTGAATGCTCTGGACTGTTCAGTTTAAGAGTTGATCTTACACTGGCCCTGTCTGGTTTGGATCTCAGCATGCTGACATACAGATCATCTCTTTTTCCATGCCAAGCTGGACTCACTCAACTCAGCAAGAAACCTCCTATGGACCACAGAATGCTGGAGTTTTCCTCTATATGACTTTCTCCTCTAAGAAGTATGTTTTCTCTGTATTTCTGGTATGATTCACAAATTTCAGGGGAAAAAGTCTGTACTGAGAAAAAATCTCCAGCAGTCTTTTCTCTCAGCGCTGATAACATTAGGCTGCACATTTAAGCAAGGTTATATACACTGATATCCTCCAAATTAGTACAGAAATGCTTCTGGTTTTTTTCTGCCTTTACTGGGCATACTCTTTCAGAGCCCAGATCCTCCCATGGGACTTTCCAAGCTGTCCATCTGCCTGTAGCTACTTCTGCTATGGGAATGAAGGCTCAAGAGGGGGTATGGGGACAGGAGGGGTCCTGTGCCCTGCTTACCTCGTAGAAGAGCCCCTCGGGGAACTGCTGAAAGCACTGGGCGCAGACGAAGCACTGCTCATGGTACAGCTCACCATTGCTGTTGACAATTTTCTCGGCAGGGGCAAAGCCCCCCCTGCAGCGCTCGCAGATGGCATTTGCAAGTGCGTTCGCCATGTTGCTGGCATTGAAAAATAAAAAAAGAAATAGAAAATTAGCCTAAATAGACAGCACCACTAATTGTTGGTATTTCCCCCCACCCCACACCAGGCCAAACTGCATCAACCTAATGCTAAGCTGCTCAACACAAGTGTTTCAATGAACTTCATGGCTTGTGGCATCTCCTCAGAAATAAAACTACCACTTCTCCCTGCTCCCTAACTCTTCAAAAACAAAATCCCTGCGATGTGCTCTAATTAATTAAAAACCCCAAACAGAAATGTTGACACTACAGACACATTTAAAGGCTTTTTATGGTTAAAAAAGACAAGCAATTCAAAGTACTATAAGAATTACGAAATACATTGAAATTACTGAAAACAAGGGCAAATATTAACAATGATTGAGGACTGGCATCACATAAGAAAACATGAATTATTAATTGTAAACCAATTCCTAATTCTAAAATATATATATAACAGCATTTGTTCAGAGCTCTAAATAAACAATGTGAAAGAGTGTGCAGGATCTAGTTAATAATCTGGCAGATATTAATGAAAACCAGAGTAGTTAAATAATTATCCTTTATACGAGCTCTGCATAACTTGAAGTCATTTTACAAATTTAGTTTGAAGTCATGGGTCTTTTGATTGGCTCGTTAGGATTTATCTCAGGGAGCTCAGCTCATGATGTACCAGTTCACAGCCCACTCGAGGGCCAAGGGGGAGGGTGTAATGCTCTGGCTGACCCACTGCAACCCACACGCAGGCCAACACAAGCTGGCAAACCCATACCAGGGATGCAAAGGAATACTAAAACAGCAACCTTGGCTGCTTCTCAAAGGCACAGGACCAAAAAAATGGAAGTGTGGTAGCTGTCCACATCTGCAGAAGATAGTACAGCTATCTTAATTAACTGTGTTTCAGTTAATTAAGGCCAGAAAAAGGCTCCTTAGATTTTTTCTTTGCAAACATCTTCTTACTCATATCTAGACTCTCAAAGCTATGCCTTCCAGAATCACCTCTCTGCCCTAATACCAAGTGGTAGCAGAGAGCAAATATAGGGCAATGGTCTAGTTTCATTACAATCTGATCTCAGCTGACAAAACCACTGACTCAAACGTCTATCTGGAAGGTTATTAGACAAGTAACATTATTTTAAACACATGTGCATGCATGCATACATTCTGATACAGCTATCATGCTGTGCCTCTAAGAGTGTGCAGTCCTCTACAAGATGCCAAGCCTTCCTTCTTATCCCTTCAAGGGGTAAGACCTCTGGACTCCCACCATGTTCAATAGGAATTGAATTCATTCCTTGCACACCATCCAAGGGAGCAAGCAAATACCTAGCACGTGGTTCAAAATGGAATGTGTTTCATCTATTTCCTACACTGTCTCACAGAAGAGCCCTACGCAAGGTCACATCTGACATGTTATTATTAGCTAGCACTTTTTTTTTTCTCTCTCTCTTGATCTTTGCAGATGAGGAAAACGGTAACTGCAATCCAAATATCCACTGCCCTCACAATGAAATAAGTGGGCAAATTTCACATGAAGATGGGATGCAGGATGGTCTAACCCATACATAACAGACAGACCTATGGACAAACTGCAGTGACCATACACATAAGGAGTGATCAACTATAAAGCTCTCCAGTGGTCTTCATGGACTGTGTATGCTTTCTGTGGGGCAAAACCTCAATTTCCCTATCCTCCTTATCAATCCAAATGAAGAATAATCACAAGAGAAACTGGGATCTTTCATCATCACTTCAACAGTGCTCGAGCATTAAGGATGTTAAGCGCTGCTGTATGTAAAGTATAATCTAAGCAAAAACATGAAACAAAGTTCAAAAACAAATGAAAACAAAGTTTTCATCTTCAAGTGAAAGCGCTTCACTTTCAAACACATCATATATGTAAAACTAGTGAAGTATGTAATACTTCCACATTAATGAAGCAGTTTATCCACTAGCCCAGAATAATTGACAAACAACCTGAAGGCAGAGAGACTACTTTACAAATTCCAACCCCAGTTTTACTGCTGATAAAAATTTCTGATGCAATTAATGATGAAATTTAAAGTAACAATTCAAATTTTAGTTGACAGTTACAACTGGCAATGTTTCAAGCAGAACAGTGGCAAAGGTTGGATGAGAGAACAGCTTGCACAGCCTGCTCAGATCTCAGATAATAAAATACATTATGTACAATACACCAATAATGTCACTGCAGTTACACCCCAAAGCTGAACAGAATGAACTTACAATCTTGCATAAAAGTCACAAAACTCTTTGTAGAGTTTTATTTCACTGTGCCTACGTTGCAATTTTGACACTGGTTTCTCGCCTTCATTTCCTGCAGAGATGTGAGCATCAGGAGTGATCTTGTATGCAACCTCTTCATCCTCTGGGATGGGGTACGGCTGAGCTCTGTGCTGGAAGTCCATGTCGCTCTGGTTGCTTTCCTGGGTGTATATATTCTATGCTTGTACTGCAAAGAAGCTGTAGGCAAAGTCTGCAAAACAATATGCTGGACTTCCCCTTGTTCCCAGCAAAGTGATTTACTTTCACAGCTCCGTGTCATGTAGCTGGAGCTACTCAGTGCGCTGCTAGAGCTTCAAGTTAAAAGTTCAGTGGTGGGGCTGTGAGCCTGTCACGCTGAGATTTACTGAGGCTGGCTGGGCACAGAGGAGAACACTCCCCTGCCAGCACCTCATGTAAACTCGGATGCTGGAAAGGGTCTTTGCTGCTGGCTGCTGACAGAAGCTGCCCAGCAGAGCTGTGGTGTAAGTATGTGAGCAAATAAGTTCACCACCAAACTTGTCTGCAGCTTCTTTCTGCTGAGGGGAGTGGAGGCAGATTCTAACAATATTTTATCATGGGCAAACCAGCAGTGGAAAGCAGGAAGAGAAGACTCCTGTCTCCAGGTAAATATTGCTTTAATGCTATAGTATGTTAATTACATTGTAAAAATGGCCTTTAATGCTCCAATTGTGTCTTCTAAGGCATACATGCTGAATTTATCTATAGGTGTCTTTCCTCTTCTCAGTACTTTAGACAAGGGAAAGGTACAGGCAGATAATTTGATTTCTGTTGTGCTTCTCAGGCCATTACCTACGCTAATAGGCATGCCATAATTCACAATATATGAAGGAGGAAAACCAAAGCTTTATTTTCAGTGATGTGCTGCATTTAGAACAACTATCCAATGTAAAAACACTAACTGAAATAGGATTTGCAGCTAATAATTACACTCCCTCAAGCTCTCCCTATCTGAAGCACAGTGCTTGTGGCGGATGTGGGATACTCGGCTTCCTGCACTTTCTAACTGCAGAAAAATAAGGCTTTTGGGAAGCCCTCTTGAGTAACTAACTTTTGTGTTGAACTGGCTCAGCCTTGTTAGCAATCAGTTGAACTGCAGAACTGCATGCACTTTGTGCTCATGACACACAGCACACTGGTGTCTGAAGAATCTGCCAGTCTTTGACAGGGCATGAGAAATCAGAGGATGACAAGGAGATGAGCAATGGGAACAAGTAGAGAAACTAGAACTAGAAGATCAGAGAATCACAGAATCATTTAGGTTGGAAAAGACCTCAAGACCACTGAGTCCAACCATTAAACTAACACTGCTACATTCACTACTAAACCATGTCCCCAGGTGCCACATCTACACATCTTTTAAATACCTCCCAGGACGGTGACTCCACCACTTCCCTGGGTAGTCTGTTTCAGTGTTTGACAGTATTTCCATGAAGAAATTTGACCTCATCTCCAATCTAAACCTCCCATGGCACAACTTGAGGCCATTTCCTTTCGTCCTGTCACAGGATATGACAGAAGGCCTAGTCAAGGCTACAGTTTCTTAATATACCTGCACCATCTGAGGACCTACTACAGAGGGTCTGGCTGATGATGGTTTTTGGCCATATCTCTCCCCAGCAGCTGGGACAGCTTGCTCAGCAAGCGTACAGCAGCCCACACGCCCCTCTCCATGCAGGCCTGAGCTTGCACGCAGCTGCCTTCCCGCAGCTCAGCCAACACAGTCCTACGCTGCTGCTTCTGCTGACAAATTTGTGGAATGGGTTTGGTCAGTGTCTTTCCTTCACTTCCACTCAACAAGGAGCAGCCCCTAGGCAAGCTATTTCCCTGTGTAGGTGGGACCCAGGCAGCATGACCCTCCTTATTTTCCTGTCCGTAGGTGTGATTATTCATCCTATGCCAGAGCTACCAGCAGTCACAAGCTCTAACAGGCTAAGGAGGCTACACCCTCACCACTGACACAGCTTGGCTGCAGCTCAAGCCCTATTTTTATCTGTCGTGGGGCAAGCTCCAGATGAAGCAATGCTCAGGTTGTAGCCCTAGGCCACAAAGATCTTGCCAGAGCACCACTGCAGTCCTGGAACAAAAGGTTTCTGCATTCTCTGGAGCACCAGCGATGAAAATGAGCAGTGTCTGCCAACAGATATGCAGATCCAGTGATGCCAGTTCTGCTTTTTCGTTTTGCTTCCCAACACTTTGTGCACAGGTCAATGCTGAGCTCCCGTGGATATAAAAAACTCCAGCAAGACTGACTGCAATGGACTAAAAATGCTGATTCATCCAGGATTGGTGCAGGTGCATGAAGCCACTCAGACAAGAAACAGCGAGTCAGCCTATCTCTTCCTCTTATTGCTATTCTCTCAACAATTTCCCAACTGTTTTCCTGTATTTTGTCCCAGATCACAGACAATTCTCCTAGGAAGACGCTGCTGCAAATCAAAAGTGCCCTGTAGAGTTTTTCTCCTGGTGGACTACTACAGTTCTTGCAGTAACCTGAAATCCACAGGTGACCAACGTGGCTAGCAGCCACTTCTGCTGCCTCATGTCCTCTTTGGTCAACAAGAAAACATTTGCTTGCTTCTTCAGCTTGCTACTGTGCAATGTTCTGCATGGCTGTAGCAAAGCAAGTAGTACAACAAGTTAGCGCAGTAAGATGTCCATCCAAAAAGCCTGGTTTAACCTTCCTAGTCTTTTTCAAGAAGCAGTCCTTCAAACATAGGGCTCCATATGTGCAATAAGTAGAAGCTGCCTGGTTCTCCAGTCACATCACTATTGCTGCTGGTGAAATGACTCCCAATGTTTTCCATTAAGCAAGAAAGCAGCTTGACAGGAGTTTAAAAATGGCCTTTCTGCTACTGAACCAAAACACAGCTTCTACTGTGAAGGTCTGGTAATCCACAAATCCAGAGCAGCTGGCCATCTTTCTCTTTTCTGTCATTTTCCAGGAGGCATGCTGCCAAGATCTGAAATACATTGTTAAAAATACACTGCATTTTCATTAGGGAATTCTAGGCTACTCTGAGGTGAAGTTGTCCATGGGGAGTGAGAAGCATGTAAGGGGTTGTTTTGCAGCAGCAGCAGCTTCCCAAGGGCATTTCCTGGGAAGTGGGACAAAACATATCAGCCTGTTGTTAAAGATGCAGTGTTATGGAGAAAAGGGAGAAGTTGAGCGTTTAACTAGAAAAGGTAGGTATGAAAGAAAAAGACAGTCTCGTCTTGGCACACTGAGGATCTTATCAGAAGCCAAAGCTGGTGGTAGGGAAGGTGCTGAAGGAAATGGTAGAAGAGGGAGGGAGAAGTGTCCCACTGCAGTTACCAGAAGGGCTTTAGTAAACAATAACAAAAATAGCTGCACTGCCTAATCCCTGCTGAAGGATGACTGCCGCCTCACTCCACGCTGCTTTCTCTGGAGAGCTTTCCAGTCAGGCTGCCCATGCTGGTGGCTGCCAGGGGCAGGCAGGGACTCTTACAGAGACGGCTCGGTGGCCAGCCAAGCCTGCTGAGCATTTCACTCCGTGCCACAAATAGCCGCGCGGAGCAGTCACGGCTCCAAACAAGGTGCTTGGCAAAGGCAGCTGCTGCTTGGCAACCCGTCTGTGCCACCGTGACACCGCTGCGCCGCCGGCGCTGCCGGAGGCCAAGTGGCCCATCGGGGCCCGCCGGGGGATGAGTAATCACAGTGCAGCCCTCCACTTCCCCCACAGGTATGTGTGGTTTCATTTTAATGATGTATTAACAGATGCTATGCAGTGGCTCTCGCACGCAAAATACGGAACAACCTAGAACAGAAGTTTGGCTGCAAAAGACGCGTGGGCTTGCAGTGCCCTGCTCTGATTTCTGCACCGACATTCTAAAGCAAAGTTGACCTTTGGTGGGGTTTTTTTTACTGAAATTAAAACACTCCTGGGTTCTGGTTGCTGCAATTGTTTATCTCTTAAGCAATAAAATACTTTCCATGTTAAGCTGGTCTCCTAAGGAAGTTTGAAAGAAGGCATGAATCTTTTATATAATAAAAATGCACATTACAAGTAGGATTTTCGCATATGCTCAGCAGTGCTGTAACTACTGTTTCTATTAAAAATGACGAAAAACCATCTCGAAACCACTACAGTAAAAACCAGGTAAATTCTAAGTGCTCCTAAAAGCTTCATTCTTTAGTCTTCACCTCAAAATGCATAACTAAGCTTATGTGGTGGGAGTTTAAACAGGGCAAACAAAAAGGCAATTCTAGTTGTTTCATATACTTCAGTATAAATTTATTCTAGTATAAACATGTCCAAAAAATGCTTTGGTCTCCGCAAACAGAGAAGGTTCACATTCCATCTCTCCATAAGGAAGTAAACATAACTGGAATAGACAGGTAAGCAGCACCTTCCCACACAATGTTTTATCAATCATTCAAGCACAGTGAAAAATCAGCCTCTGAGAGAATTTGTACAAAGGGAGAGCAATATGCAACTACAGCATTTTCCTGTCATAAGTAATATTTCAGCAAAGTATTGTGTTTTCTTCCTGCTGGTTACAAGTATTACCAAATGAAGCCATGCTCTGTGTAAACCAAGTAATGACTTCGTTTATCAGGTATTTGATACTCTTTAAAACAGTCATCTCTTCCTCCCCCACTACTATTTTTTTTTAATCCTGTGCAGACAGGAAAAACAAAACAACAGACACAGTATCATGTATGAGAAGCTCACAAACTCCAATAATTTTGTGTTGCATGAGACACAGCATATTAGTGGTTATTCTTGAAATTTGCACCCTGTGTAGCTGACTGCATACCTACTTCACTGGTAGGCAATGTATGGTATCCAAATTCTGCATCCAAAGTCCTCCAACTCTATAAATTTCAAAGATGCATTTGCACTGATACATTTCATATAGCATTTACAGCCTCATTCCCAATTCAAGAGTAATAAAAAAGGTCAGCCACTCAATACAAGGGGTTGCACATCAAATGTCCCTGAGACACTTGCTGTGAAGAGAACCATCTTTTCAAGCCTGAAGAGATAAGATCAGGCCCTCCAAGCTCCAAAAAACGGACAGGACAAGAAACAACCTCAAGTTGCATCAAGGGAGGTTTAGACTGCACATTAAGAGAAAAAATTGCATGCAAAGGGGTGTCAAGCATTGGAACAGGCTGCCCAGAGAAGTGGTAGAGTCACCAGCCCTGAAACTACTTAAAAGACATGTAGATGTGGCACTTGGGGACACAGTTCACATCAAGTGAACTTGGCAGTGCTGGGTTATTCGTTGGACTTGATAACCTTAAGAGGTTGTTACAACCTAAATGATGCTATGATTCTAAAACAATGCACTCACATATTTCTCTTTAGAGTAACAGTTTCCTAGCACCAATATTCAGTTCATGTCATCTGTCACTGACACCCACCAAAAATCCTCCACTGAATCCTCAGTGTAATGGCAAATGCCAGCCTTTGATTCTGCCTGAGTCATCTGCCTGCACTATGTGGAACCAATGTTTTGACAAGCTGAACACCATGACCTGAGCAGTGTCCAGGAGCTATAATTATTACTATGACTCAACATAACACCCCAGCAATCAGGAGAGACTTCCAGTACATCCATGCAGCTCCTTGTAGGGCAGAGAGAAGTGCAGCACCAGGCTTCCCAGATCACAGCAACATCCTTATTATAGTCATGTCTCCACTGGAGACACCATGCTGAGGACTGACCTTCAGCTTTAGTAACCTGCACGTCACACATCTTTTATTATTACTTTCTTACTATTACTCTACACTTTCAGCAACACAATTGCTTCTCACCTTCATTAGTTCGAGCTTCTATATGACGAAGTGCAAAGTTTTTCATTGCCCGAATTAATTCATTTTGAGCAGAAGTACAATGTGTTATAGCAAACAGCTGTTCCTCTTCTCTCACACACATACTAAATTGTAATTATTAGTCACTCCAGGTTTTGGTTTCACATTTTTCTCTTCCTTCATTCACTACAGCATCACCAGGCTTTAAAACCTGCAGAGGATGGCAGACAGCTAAGCCATCTGCAGTCAATACTGCAGCATGAAATAATAGCCCTAATATTCAATAGCCAAGAGAACAACCAGGAGCAGTGTATGTTCCTAAGATTCAAGAATGAGTAATGTGTCCACAAATAACGCTAATACAAAATAGCATTGCTTTCCTATGTCATTACGACAGTTTTAACATTTAGGGTAATGCAAACTGAAGGTCTTCATCTCGTATTTTATATTTATTAGCTATTCAATGTTAGTAGCAGACCTGCCAAGTAAACATGAACAAATTTCAGTTGCAGCTTGTGCAAGGCAAGACTTCCATGCATTTTTCTAGCAGAAGGTTTGGCAACTATTGCCAGGTTTTTTGAAAGTAATTGTTTCTGTCCCAACGCCTAACTAATCCTCAATGAGTAAAGCAGCAGTTACAGTATCTATTATAACATTTGTGAGGGAAGAAGATGTAGAAGTTACCCCTTGAAACAACATACTGCTGGGATCATCCGAAAGAGCAGCATTTTTTTTTTGCTTGACAGAACAGAATCAAAGGGAAGAGGGAGGATGGCAGGGGTTTGTCCTTTCAGTCAGAGGCGTTCGAGAGCCAAGACTCCTTCTGCTTTGCTACATACCATGGAGAAGTGGGTGTAATCTGAGGAGTAGCTTTAGAAAGCATTTTAGAAAAAAATTTAGTTTAAAACCAACCAATTACTTGTACACTTCAGACAAAATGCATGACTTGCAACTTGGTAGTTCATGAAGTTATGCTATTCTGAAGCTGCATTGCTACACTGTCCTTTAAAAAATATATATATTGGGACCAGCTTTGCAATGTATCAGAAATATAAGGTATGCTTCACTTCAGTTTCTGAAGCCAGTGAGAAGAAATGTACGAAACAAAAACTGAAGAGCCAAATATTCAGCAGGACAAATAGCTTTCAATGCAAACTTCCCGTACTGGAAAAAGGGGACCAGCCAGGGCAGTTTTGAGTCATGACTCTGAGTGGGAGACCAATAGTTGCATAGAAACAGAGTTCAAAAGGTAGACTCACCTCGGGATCAGAACTTTATGATCTATGAAGAGTGTGGCATGCATGGATTTAACATGCTAGAAAAGTCAAACAACATTTCACATTTGCTTTACCTTTGTCCACTCATTCCTTGCTGGAGCAGCTTGAATGCTTTGAATCTTTCATTTTAAAAAGCCCAGCTGAGAAATGCTGTCTGTGTCTGACAGCATGTAGCTTCCTTTGAGGCTAATAGTAAAAAGTTTTTAATTCATTTTCTTCTAGCTCTACCATGGTCATTAAGGCAGCCAGGAACAGCAGAAAAGCTACAAGGAAATACGTCACAAAAGTCAGAAACCAAATTTCTCTTGTTGGACAAAAGGCTCCAAAAAGATCAGAAAGGTTCATCTCTGAAGGCAGATCACAGGATGACTTAGAATCTGCCAGCAAAATTGAGCAGTATCATCAAAAAACACTGCTCACAGAGCATTATATATGAAGCCATCATTTCAGAATGCAAGCAGGAACTACCAGAAATGAGAATTTCTACAAAGCTGGCAGATACAAAGATGAAAACTGAACAATGGCAGCCCAAAGCTGCTATGACAAATTAAGCAAGGAAAAAAATAACACACAACTATGTGTACTACAGCACCAGGTACTACACATGAAAACTCAGAGCATTAAGTGATTTGGTAACTGCCCTAAGATTGCTGGGTGCGAGGCAAAACCAGAGGAGTTAATTGAAAGAAAAAACACTGAATGCCACAAACTCTGTAGGAAGTCCCTGAGCCACAGGTGGTGGTAAGCTGGGGTTACTACCAAGGGCAATCCCATAAAAGGTCCACTCTTTCCTTCTACCTCCCTCCACAGGCATCAGCCTTTGGCCATCCTCAGAAGCAGCATACTTGGCAAGCTAGGGCTGTTTCCATGCCTGGAGAGCATCACGTAAAACACTCATGGTCCTCTCGAGGACACTGTGTCAGTTAGCTTCAGGTTTCCTAGAACAGCTCAGAGACCTCAGGAAAAAAAAATAAAAAATATAAAGAAGGGAATCCAAACTTACAACCTTCAAACTTTTCTCCCAGATGTCTGCAAGTTAGTAATTTTTATCAAGTGGTAACATTGGCATAATTTAGTTTTTCTCTTCTGTGTGTAAATTCACTTCAGTGTGACAGACTGCATTCAAAGGACTGCTTAATTAATGAAGAATAATAAGCAATCGCAGTACGTTTTCTTTAGAGAACACATCTGATTTGGCATCATCAGGACACACAAAAACAACAGCAAAAGGAAAGAAATGTACAATTTACTTTTAGTCAGCTAATTCTGTAAATAAGAGCAGTGAAAATCTTAATTGCTATAATCATTGAAGCTTACATGTTTACTAAAATCATAGATTTAAGAGGAAAAGTAGTTACTGCTTGGGCTGATGTTACACAAGCAGCTATCTCCGATCATTTGGAGTCACGGGAGGTGATAGTCCAGGTGAGCAAGTCAAACAAAATCGCTTAGTTGTTATGCAATATAGGAGACAAGGGGTGAGAGAGAAGGCAAGCAACAAAGGGTGTGTTCCTCAGGAGTTATTTTAATCCCTAGAGCAATGAAAAGTACAGCACAAATGAACAGTAAAGCCTCTAGTCATTTGAATACCTCAAACTAAGGCTCAATGCAAACTCTAAGTATCCCAATATTAAAATCTAACCACGAAGCATATTTTTGCTGGCTGTAATGGTACCAATTAATGGTACCAATTCAGTGTTACATTTACATGGACAAATCCCTTCTTCAATTAGAACAGCTAGCAGACCAAAGTGTTTCTTAGTAGAAAGTTCCCAAGCACCTGATTCAAATGAGTATTTGTAGCACCCAGCTCTCCACTATCCTAGCAGAGTTATTAACCAGAGCAAACGAAGAAGCACAATTTTTTTTGTGTCTTAGCACTTCTTTGAAAGTTCTTCCTGCTTTAATAAATTAATCGCTCTTTTAACCAATGTATGGAACAATTACTGCTTCACCTGCTGACACTGGCACAGTGAGCAAGTTAAACAACTCTCACAGAAAGCAGCCATATAAATGTTAACATTGGTGATACTATAAAGAAACATTACCCAGAGAAATCAAATTTAAGTAAGATTCCAGGTGCAGATAGATCTTTTCTTTTCACCTTAACCTGCTCTCAGTACCCTAAAGCATCTGAAGGCCCAACAGGTCCCCGGTTTCCCAGACAGTCCCTGAACAGCATTTTCATTCCTTCTCCCTAGGAAGAGCAGATCTTCAGGGCTGATGTGCAGCTGGAAACAGCTGTACTTCTTGTCTGGCAGCTACACGTGTGCTTTTGATGGCAGGTTAAGGAGATTTGTGACCTTGCACAGCTCCCAAATGCTGTATTTCATAAAGAAAGGGAGACACTCAGCCCTACTGTGTTGCCAATGGGGGGGAATTTTATTCAGTTACTTCTTTTCACACTCACCTACAAGCCTTGCTATGCAGAGCCTATCCCCCTAAGGCTCAGTGGGATGTAACAATGTGCTTAGGCCTCCTGTTTCATCTGCAAGGAAGTCTTTGTGCATTAAATTCTGGGGCACATCCACATGCCTTCCAGCCTGGAGTCAATGTGCAGAGGCAGGCAGGAGCCTGAACAGATCCAGCAGAAGATTGCCTGCACCTACTCACACACATGCACCCCTCATCTTCAGCAGCAGAGAGCAAAGGGAATGCAGATACTCTAAAACTATTAATATGGAAAGCATCTGCAGGGCTTTCTGCACAGGAGAACAGAGCAGTGAACTACGTGTGACTGACAGCCACTGATGGAAGCTCATCAATGATTATTATTGTAAATGCTGAAATTTACTGTTTGATAAAAACTTGAGACTAACCTCTTCAAAAATTGTTTAAAATTTTAATGGTATTTGAATGCATATGAACTTAGAAAAGAGAGCTACAGATAGTAGCTAACAGTGATCAAATTCACTTTTAAGTGTAATTGTCAAAAAAACCCCAAGGATAATTGCTTCTGCTTTTGCCAGTACCTTGTACTGAGCTCTGTGAATTAATAGTACCAATTTTTTTAGAGGAATCATTCTATTTCTACAAAAACCCATGGGATGAGAAGGGGAAAGAGCAAAAATAGCTAGCATACTGCTACTGCTAAGTGACTCGTAATGATTAATCATAAATATATGTGTACAATTTCCTTTGCATCCTGTTTGCTGAGAAAAGCAAGAAAGAATAGCTCAGCATACAGTCAGAATTTTTTACATGCTGTTTCTAAAGACAAAGCAAGACAAGACCTACAGGAGATGTCATTTTTTTCCCACTAAATCAATATAGCTGGAAAAGAACAAGTCTTCAGAGCATCTGTTCTGAAAAGCAGATTTCTCAGGTTGCATTTAGTTCAATGACTGCTGCATCTATTGCACACAGGAGAGAGATGAAGTGCCTGGCATCCTCTTGCATTTTGAACTCTGCACCCGGGGAGCATCCTGCATAATTAAGGTTTATGAGCTGGTCAGTCTGCTCAAACAGGCGAAGAGAGGTCTGCATTCAGCACCCCTACTTCAGTGGAGGTCTAAACCAAGCACATTTTTGTACTGTGCAAATTCAAGAAAAGGATGAGCTATCCAGACCACCTTTTACATGGCACAGATAGCCTGCAGCTCCCTAAAAAGTCAGTAAAGCACCAGTTTTAATCTGCTCTAGCAGCAGATTAAAAGGCTGTCAGAAAGGCTATGAGGTTTGTTAAGTGATGTGTGGAGTGAGACAGACAGAGAAGCCAAATTTCCCATCCCCATCAATGTGCTGTGCTGTCAGGACAAATTAAATGTATGTGATACATTACGCGACAAACATGCTCTGGTGCACATTTAGGAGTTTCAGTACATTGTTTCACAGTGCCCTAATTATTAGTAATTGCACACGTTTTAAGTACAAATGACACTGATATTCCCAGGAAAGAGCAAAGGCAGAATTTTGGCACCAAGCCCTGCTGAGATGCTTTGTAATGCCAACACTTGGCTAAGTCTCAGCCACAGTTTGCAGGTACACAGGTTCCTGTCCTACCAAGCACATCTGGCTCCTGCTGTGATGGCTGGACCCAGCAGCTGAAATAAAAGGCTTTAAATACAGAAGTTCTCAAAGTGTGACCTGGGTACACTGGCACCTTGAGTACATTTTGGCCCAGGATCAGAAGAACACTATTGGAACTGAGAAAGCAGGTTTCAGTGAACTGTTGCTCGAGGGCTGATACTATTTAACACATCTGGATTAATATGTATGTAAAACAAAATACAAAGGTACTAGAACAAAGAACTGGAGAGAGATACTATGAGAGGGCATTGCAAAGCCATGGGTGGCAAGATATATTTAGCAGACATAAAAGAAACCTCTTGTCTTTCTTGTGGACTCTAGATACTCTGAAAGTATTTGCTAAGGACAGGCATCTAAGTGGCACTGGGAGAACATATGGAAAAAACTAGAGCTTTCCATTTTTAGAAAACTAATGAGCTTTTCCTCTTTGTTCTCAATTGTTCTTTGCCCTCTTGATACGTCATCATTCTGTATTTATAAGGCCATAGTCTTTTGTCATGGAGAATGCAGTAAAAAAAAAAAGCCTGCCTTGCAACACACTGAAATATCACAATATGTGTTAGGAAGGAGCAAGGTTTAGTTTGAATAAGAACCAGCTTAAGCGATTAGCAAACACAAGATAAGCTCTAGTTGTAGGTATGAGTTGTCTCCCTGCTCTAAAAGCATCATCTGACCATGCTCTATTCACCTTTTTGTATCTCCAACACTCTGCCCTAAGCTGATTCACAAGTCCCCTGATTCGCTATTTCCTCCAATTTGGATTTTATTTCTCAAGACCAATCCCTGTTTCATGTATTTCTCATCTCTAACCAGAAGAGGCTCCGGCGATCAAAACACCCAGACTTATACTGATGCAGTAAACACACCCCTTCCCCCTATCCAGCCCCAAAATGGTCTCATTCCCATCTTGGATATGCATAGTAATAACAGCAACACAACCATACAGAGCTAGTGCTCATTTTTATGTATAAGCTTTAAAAAGAGGCTTTCTCTACCCCAAATAGATCTCTCTTTCCTCATTGCTAGTTTTGTACAAAATAAACTAAATTTTAAAATGTCAGGAATCTCTGTGCATCTTTTAATCTGCTAAGTCTGGTTATTCTTCCAACTACAGTCATACGAATATAACATATATACCGCTAATGTTATTAGAAATCCATCTCGGAAATCAATTCAGAATTAGTACTACAAAGAGATCCCAAGCACACATACCAGACCTGCAAGTTAATACATTTCTAGAAGTGATACGCTATTTCCGACGTCTTATGGCAAATAATCTCTGTAAGCTACAATCATACATTTTGCCACAATTAAGGTCCTTAGTTATAACAAAAGAGCAAATCCCCCAGATCTGAATAACCATTCTTCTGAAATTGCTAAAGCAGTTGACGAGAACACAGTACAAAAATGTTTCACATTACACAGCACTCCAACCTGATGCACAACCACAACCAAGGAAAAATAATCTAAAAATACAATGAGACAGGCATTAGCAGATAGGAAGTACTTCCTCTCCACTGAGTCTTTTGTTAGCAGATACACAAGGTTCCCTTTCTGAGGAGCTTGAAGTGGAAGCAGATTGCTTTCACGCTGAGCACACTTAGAAAAACACCTTTGCATTTTTACTTTTTTTGGGGGGGTGTCTGCACTTACTCAAGTTACAAACAAATCTTTAATCTTAATGGTCCAAATAGAGGCTTTTTGCAAATGCACTGTTAATTTTTTTCAAAAGGTTCATAACACCAGGAAGATAACCCCAGACATTAAATGGCTTTCTGATTTTTGGTCACCCTTGCTAAGGTCAGGCTAAGTGGCCCTGCTGCATTCCTTTGTCTAAAGCCCTTTCCGCATCAAAGAACCCCCCACGAAAAACCCAGAGCCCAGCAGCCACCCCAGCTCCACAGCACCAGCCTGGCGCAGGGACTGTGCCAAGACCCTCGAGAGGCAGCACAACCCACAGAACCCAGGTGACCCAGAACTAACTTCAAAGCAGACGGAGCAAAGTTGTCAGGCTCCAAAACGTTTATTTACTTGCAAGTGTTGGCCATCAGAAGGGATTCAGAAGTAAAAGCCAGCTAACATTTGCCCTTCCCAAAGTCAGGGAAGGCTGTCACACCATCGCCAGAATGTGCAAGATCACTGAATGGCTCCTGTTATCCCTCCTTCAGGGATTCTTCCACCGTGTTTCTGGGCTGCTTCTCAATGCATGTGTTTTGCAGTGACTTTCCAGAGCTGTGGCTACATTCTGTTTGTTAAAACCACCAAAGAAAGCGGGCAGCAGAGAAGGGCTCGGTGCCCTGGCAGTACCATCCATTTGCACTCACCTCAGGCTCTCTTCCTGTGACCCGGGCAGGACACTGTCAGGACGATCCCGTCTCCTCCTGTACAGACCTGAATGTGACAACTCTTTCAGCTGCAAGGCCGTCATATTCCCCTACCTGGAGGAGGGCTGGGTTTTTTTTAAAGGTGAGGGGGGTGTTTTGGCTCTGGGCTGGGTTCCTTTCCCCCGCCTCTCCCAGCTGTCTGTGGGTGCCGAGGAGCGCGGCTGCCAAGATGCCTGGAGAGCAGCGCGGGGCGGTGTGCCGGCTCACCTGCGCCCGCCGGAGCCACCGACCTCGGCAGGCAGGGCAGGCACCCGTCGAGCTGCTTCCTGTTTCTCATAGGTACACACCCTCCCAAAGGGCACCACATTTCCTTTATCACTCGATCACACCTAAGGGATGCGTGCGACAGGCTCACCCCCTTGCCTCCAGCTTTCCTCAAACTCTCACCGCCCCGACAGGCACGACCCTGCCCTGTGCTGGGCAAAGCAGGCGGCTCTCCCAGAGCCTCCGCAAGAAGCTACACATCTCCAGGACTGCAATGAGCTGTTTACTCTTTCCTGTTATAATTTATGACAAAAGGAAAGCCATTAGAGCTATGAAAATTCAGTTACTCAAGCACGTTGGCAAGCTCTGACAGGGAAGTTAATGCAGCAAAGTGTGCCGCAAAGTAACTTCAGTAACTATCAATAAAATACTCTTTTGGAAATGCAACAGCACTGTGCATTTTTCTTTTTCTACCTTGAAAATCAGAAGAAAACCACAATGTAATTTTCTTCCTACTCTCAGCTATCAAAACACAACCACTATACCAGTTTGTCACATTTTGTAGTGATGGAGTGTCCTGTGTAATTGTAAAACAGGAATGGAAATGCTTGAAGTTTCCTGCAAGGCAGGAAGGCAGTTAGCAGGGAATTTTGCAAGCTCTGCATCTCATCTCTCTTAGTAAATCTTTAGTATGAAATAAAACACTTCATTTCAGGAGGCTTCAAAAAAGCCTACCATTTCTTGAAAAATGTTTACAATTTCTTTGGCATTATTTTCGACACATATAAACAAAAACTTCAGAGCTTTTACTTCTAAGTGGTGAGTGGGGAAGGTGTGTTTTTTAATTGAACTTGCATTTAATAAAAGCCAAGAAACTTAACAGCTAGCAAGGACTGTTTTGACTATAATAGGAAACAAGTTCTATGTGGTATGAATTACAGATTTCATTATTAAAGTGTTTATTTTGTTGCAGAGTATATGTAAGAGTATTTTTTAATTTCTCTAAAGGAAAAAAAGTGTAACATAGGTGATACTGGGTATATCATACGACACCAATTTTGTTCAGATTACCAGACTGAGCACAAACACAGTAATTTTATATAATACTATCAATGTGCTTCAGCCTGGAATGTCATCAGCACATAATATTAAACATCATGCAATGGAAAAATAATAAAATTGTTTTGGAAAAGGAATCACGTAACATGCCAAATAGATAATGGTTGCAAAAATTCAAAGTGATTTATATGATGTTAGAGGGTTGCCACACTGAACTGTCAACAAAAGCTACACACAACTGAGCTCCTGTCCTCAGAAAATAAAAGCAAGAACGATCACAATATTTGCCTAAACACGCTGCATTCCAGTTCCAAATGAAGTACTTAAAATTGTTTCTCAGTACACAGTAGGATAAGCTTAAACATAATTAAATGCCAGTTCCCTGCAGTTAGTCAATCAGCAATCCAATGAAAAGTTAATGCTGTTACGAGTGGAGGTTCAGGACGGCTGATGACAGATGTTCATGGCACCGCAGCTTTTCTACATTAACAACGGTTTATACTCTGCTTTAAATATCTGTGTATGAATGACTTATCCTTGTCCAAATGATCAATTTTAGATAATAATCTAAAAAGTGATGAGTAAATTTTTTTCTGTGAAAAAGCTCTTTATAAACTGTTGAAATTGAACTACTACCTACAGTTTTGTTCATAGATTCTTATTCACTACAGTAGCCATCTGTTCAGCATATACTGAATACTTCTCTATTAAACATGACACAAGCCAATAAAAAATAAAAGAACAACTCTTCACCCACTTTGTTGCACATTGTGTTAGTGTGAAACACATCACTTCATTAAACTTTTATTTATCTGCATGAGCAGCTGCTGTGCTTGGGCAACAACTTTTACTCAAATGTCCTTGGAAACCAGAGCTGCACCAAACCAGTACTATGAAAATTTAAAATTAACACTACCAGACAAAGCATGCAAATTGAAGGAATACAGCAAGTCCAGACACAAAAATGAGTTGTTATACAGACCAAATCCACCTAAATATAAAGGAGGGCAAGATGGTTAGGTTTTTAAAGCAAGACCAGGGACTCGGCTCCATAGCTCCATTTCACAGGCCTCTTCAGCAAACTCCAACAGGGGTCTATGCTGATACAGAAAACACTTTCTTGGAGGACTTCAGAACAAGCTAAAAGCTTTCTACAAGAAGAAATGCAAACTGGACTCCTTTTCTGCCCTGTGGGATTGCCCATGAATCCTCACAAGAGATGAGGTTTCAAATCTGAATTTACCCAAACAGTCAAACCTGAAGTTCTGAGTATCAAATACAAGTTATAAGGGTGTTTTCTGCAGAGATGTCGCAGAACACAAATGTTATTTCTCCAATAACTCGCTTAAATGCTTCCACAAAGCAACTCGGATAGACCTGGCTCTGCAAGAAGAGCTTCCCCAGTGAGTGCCTCCTGCTCCCCACACCCCTTTTTACCTTCCAGCCCCTATCTGCTGTTTATAATTCCTTTTTTGAGAGATTACATTCTTCTCATGTGGGATGGGGCCACTTGGACCTTTCACATTCCATCAGAATTTTTGAGGACCAGCCAAGTTACCACAGCTTTTCTCATTACCAGTAATGCACAGCCTTCTTGTATGTCCTGTACTTTGAAGGTTTACTCTTCATTTTCCAGTGTGTGACTCTTCCCTCATGCAACTGACCTTCCTCCTGCCCCCAGAGAAAGCCAACATTGCTACTGCAATGTGATGGATAACCATGGTGGTCTTTCAGTAGAGGAAAATATTCCCCCATGTCTAACCAGCAAAAGGCGGAACCAGACAGAAAGTATGCAGTCTTTCATTCATCACAAGCAGTAAATAACTTTTTATTATGCTCATGGTTGAGTTTTCACTGCAGTTCTACAGAGCATTTATCTTGATATTCCAAGCCTCCAGTGCTCCCTCTTAAATTTCTGTGAAAGTATTTTCTTAAACTTCTGCTGTTCTGGTGACTCCAGGTATTTAGCAGAGTTTTCCAATTTAAAAATCTTTTAAGATAGATAGGTTATGTCTGGCTACTTTATACTACATTCAAAGGGATGTGAACAGCAATTCATGATACTGGAAAACATGTAATTGAATTTAGGAATAAAAATAAATGCCAAGTGCTTCAAATTCAAGACATTTCTTCATGAGCCTGTATTTAGAGGGACTATACACTAACTACAGAAACCAGAAAAGATTAAGTTTTAGGTCTCTCATTCCAAACAGAATAATTTTTATTGATGTGTTTCACCTTTTATTCATTCTAATGGCATGTTCCTGGTTTTTTTGGTTTTTTCCAAACTTTGAAAAAACTACTAAATTTCATTTAAATTTAGCTGAAGATTTTCAAATCAATAGAAAAAAACTGTTTTCATGGCAGGACAGTCAGTCAAAGCAATAATCAGAAGAGTGTTCTAAGATCACTATAGGAGTGCCCATGGTATGCTTGCAGTTACAAGGTGGCTGCATGTTAAAAGGGGAGCACATTCCTCCATCCCCTCATCGCTCACCCAGCTTATCACTGGAAGCAGTTGCCAGAGGAATGTATACAAGAGTGACGGTTTTCTACTATTTCTCACAAGATTTGGAAGAAAGGCACACTTTAAGGTGAAGGAAAAGGCTTATACATCAGCAAAGGACTCGCAGAAAATGAAGGAAGGTGGCAATAACCCTTCCAGCAGTTTTGAGAGAATCCCTAAAACACCCAAATGATGTGCCAATGCCAACAAAGCTTCACACCTCTCTGCAGCTGCAGAATGAGTCCCCACAGATGGGTTTGGGTGTCAAGGAATAGTGCACCACACTGTGGGTCCCTGCTGGGGTAGGCAGTGATAAAATGAAATACACAGAGAGAATACCAAGCACAAATACTAAGGACAGACACACCTTGAAACTAAAATTTCAAAGCTTCACGGGAGCCTGAACTGTTGATTCAAGCAGTTAAATAATTAACTAAGTTTCCTTCCTTGTCTAATGTCACTCCAACATCTGTTTTGATGCTTCTTACTGTGTTCCACTTAGTAATCAATCAGTCCTGAAGCATGCAAACCTAATCTGCGGATTAGACTAAGATGTGAGGCACTTGATCTATGTTCACACTACAAAGCAGAGCTTTGGATTTATGTCCATGCTCCAGCTGACCAAGTGGGTTTGTTGCAATTTAACAGTAGTTACTAGTTTTTGTTAAACCTCATCTACTAATGCCTGTCCCTGCCATACAAGTAAAAACCTACATGATGGTGACATCCCAGTCTAGTGCAAGGTGTGGGGGTGGGGGTTGGAACTAGATGATCTTTAAGGTCCCTTCCAACCCAAACCATTCTATGATTCTATGGTGTGCTCAACACTTCAGAGCAGTGATGCACTCAACCCACTGAAATCCTCCCGGAACTGAGTGTGTAAAGGGAAGGCAGGGCTACTGTGGTGAACACTGGGGTCCTTTCTCATTCTGGCAGTACCAAAGGCATGTTCACCTCCACGGCTGGTGGGCCACAAGGTTTCGGTGAAGCATGGCAGAGATCCCTGCTCTCATTCCAAATATACTATTCTAATAATAACAACAAAAAATTATAAAAGCAAACATGGGAAAATCTTCTGTCTGTGAGAACATGGAGCAAGGTATTTTGCTTTCCTTCTCCAAGCTCTCTGCACATGCTGCTCCATGAATTCCTAAATTCAACATAAAAAAAAAAACCTGCCAAAAGGACACTTTTCTCCAGCAAGCAGAAACCTACTTTGGCTGAGCTTTACAATACCTCCCTCTACTGGGAAAACACTGCCTTGTTTCTCGTGCCACTATTTCTTTTCTACAGCCAGAGGGAGGTACGGATTAACCCACACATACTTAATAATTCAGACCGGGGCCAAGCTGAGAGCAGAGATGAATGACAGACCAGCGGGTGAAGATGCAGGTTAGCATTATAGCCAGAAATGTATGCTGTTAATCAGCAGATGATCCATGCATGAGTAGGTGTGCAAAGAAGAAAGTGTGACACAGCATGAATCAGTTTTGTTCTGACATTTGTAAGTAAGCCTCTTAAATAAAAAGAGTGACAAACAAGCTGGCAAACAGTTGATGCTTTAAGATGAGTACAATTACTTGTATAGACCCTGTATACGATGGGATAACATCTTAAAAAAGAAAGGGAAAAAAAACCCCACACCAAAATGACGAGGGGAGGGAGAATTTAAAGCCAATAAAATCACAGCTTAGATTAATTTTCATAGCCTAGAGCATGTGGAAAAAAAACCACAAGCAATTTCCAACCCGCATTTCTAGATCCAGGACCTACCCTTCAGAATAATTTTTACTGTCTTGGAATTAAAAGCCTCTTCCCAACAGAGATTTTCAAAGCTGGTCAGAAATACACCTTTTAAGTTTAAGCACCTTGGTTATGATGCATGAAGATCATAAGATGAAAAGTCTTATCTTTAAAAAAGTTGACTTCTACTTGCACTCTACTACTGTAGATATGTCCAGAGGGTTTACTTTATTCTACTATGATGGGAAAAATTGCCTCTAGAAATGAGGGTAAGAAGCCCCAGGTGCCAGCTGGCTTATTGCGTGGTTAGAAGTTCCCCAGTAGATGCTACAAAAGACTGAAGAAATCTCCAAGTTAAAAAAAAACCCAAACAATAGTAGTAGTAATAATAATAATAATAATAATAATAATAATAATAATAAATAGACAGAAGCAGAACTAGAAAACAGGTAGCAAATTAAGAAAACTGCCCAGAGAGCTGCTGCCCCAGATACCCCAAGGAATGACCTGTTCTGGAAGTCAGGTTTGTGTCCCGAAAGCCAGCAAGCCCTTCCAGGGGTGCAGAGCCATTTCACATGGGCAATTGCTGAGACCTGGTTTGGGTGGAGGGCTAGTGGGACATCTCAAAACAGGTCCCAGACTGAATTTACTCTTTCAGTGAAGGAATGGGACTATTAGGAAATCTTAGTTTTTCTCCAAACATCACTCATCAGGGCTAAATAAATGCAAACAAAACTACAGCAGCCTATACATATACATTTCTCTACACAGAGAAAGCAACTGCTTTCTCTGTTGACTCCTGGACCCTTTGCTTTCCGTCTTACAAATACTTTTCAAATGACTAACGCTACATTACAAGTAGAGAAAGAAAAGCTCTCACAAAGGTTTTGTGTCCTTACACTGAAATGAAATGCCAAAGAGGGAAGACAGTACTTCTCCCCTTGGGAAGGCACATGACAACATGCACATGGCTTGAAGGCACCACCACCTCCTGGCACACAAACAAATACAACCATGAAAGCAGTACAGCTCCAAGAACAATAGAGCTCCAACGTGTTTTAGAAGGACAATCCAACCCTGAGCTCCCAAGAGGGCACCAGAGCCTTTGAACGCCGCTGGTTGTATGGTGAAGGATGGTCAATTTAGCAGCCCAGAAAAAGCAATGATCCTGACTCGACGCCTGTAAACACATCGCACAGACACCTCACACAGCCTCTATTGCCCAGAAAGCCAAGGCAGGGAAAACACATTACAGAGGAAAGGGGAGGAGGCAGTGAGGGCACAGAGAAAACACTTGCGACAGCACAGAAGGTCAGACATACTGAAAACTCGTTCTCTACTCTGACCAGCATTTCCAAGAAAGGTAGAAAATGGTGAGTCCCTAGAGATTATCACCTTTAAAAGCTCATCACACCTGTAGTATGATGATTTATTGTATATAAAAACTAACGTATTCTCTAAAGCAAAATATAAAAAGTAGATCAGGTGTCTACAAAAAAGGAAGCTGAATACATGTAAAAACACTTAATCACAGATGAGGTGCAATTTTTAGCAACTCAAACAAATCTTAATTTTTAAGTATATACATTTTGGTTTCAAAATTATTAAAACTTGTAATTCATATCCAAGCAGAAAAATCCATACTGAGAAAAAAAACCACAGTGCGAAAGAAATGAAAGTAATTCAACCTGGACATTCAGGATGATGTAAAATGGAAAAGGAATCCTACCCCTCCCCCCCCCCATTATTGCTGTAAAAATTACTTTGGGATTCAGCATAAAACAGAAAAATATGATCTCGTATGGATTTTTCATAATATTTTAAAGCACATGAAAAACATACTTAAGATTCTTAAATTAGAGCAAAAGCCTTAAACCGAAAATGCACAGCTGCCCTACCATAAAAGCTTTGCTTCGCTGGAAAAGTTACTGACTTCTGCCCATAACCATACCAGAAGCAATACAACTTCGGTAATTTCTGTAAGGTGGGACCAATCTATTCCTTCCACTGGAATTACAGTTCTAGGTTCAATTACTCTATCACAGGGTCCTCTTCCTCAGCCAGCAGAAAACCCGTCAGCAATGGTGTATCTTCAAACTGACCACAAATCCTCTGTTCCTGGGTGGGGACAAAATAGTGTCCCTAAAAACACTCCCAGGGAGCAAAGGATAAAAATCTGCTGGCAATACCAGAATACCTCTGTTCATTTCCAGAACAACAAAGGACTCTGCTAAAAGCCCTGTTACCAGCCTCTTGCTGATAGTAGTAATAAAACCCAGCAAGTAAAACTATTATTCGCCCTCTTCCTATCTCTGTTTATCACCATTCCCATGCCTGGCTCCAGCTCTCAAGAATTCCCCTGTGAATGACTAAAAGCCCATACCATTTGCAGGCACACTGTTGGCTCAGAAGGCAGCACAATGTGCACTCCAGCAGAAGCCCCAGCCAGACCCTCAGCCCCAGTGACCAAGTGGACACTTACTGTCAGCCTGTAGCCTCGCTGGCAGCACATTCACAATGAGCAGCCTCTCCCATATAAAGCTTCACATCAAATGCCCACTGTTTGCATGTTTTCCCTGCGGTTATTACTGGTAGTTGTGATAAAATAAAAAAAAATAATTTAAGTGACTCAGTAAACCACTTCCTTCTTTAACCCTGTAAAAACTTGATGCTGTAAAGAAGAGAATAAATCTATCAAAATTCACAGTTCGGCTCCACAAATTGTGTCATGCCAATTCTTTATTTCAAAACCACCAAGGACAGAGAAGGAAGTAAACCTTCCACCTCATAGGAAAGGCTATAGCTTTAGTTATACCATTGGTGTATGGTACAGAAGTACAAAATCTGGAGGACAGCAGGACAGCATTCCAGGTCCCTATAGGGGAAGGGCAACTCCTGGAATCACTGATGGGCAGCAAAGAGTCAAGCAAGGCCACTTCAACCCACCACAAACATCTCTCTCAGAGCCATGCGGAGTGGGAAGAACCCGTCTCCCCACCTTCCCACCTGCTGAGAAAGGGGAATACCCTCTGATTTTCATCTTTTCTGAGATGAAGGCAGACAGTGTCACACACTGTAAGACTACTGCCATCTCAACCTCAGCACAGGACAAAGACTAACAGGGGACAAAAAATAACCACCTCACAGAGCAGGTTAGGGTGGTCAACCCGCCCAGACAAACAAGAGTTGAGCTGTGTCTCTCTTGTATGGACAGACACTTAAATTCAGTTTTCCTAAATTAATTTGACTCTCTGGCAAAGAAAAAATCTGATCTCTGAATCAAAGGCCTCTGGCAACCCTTTGCAGGTTAAAGCACGAATACCCTTAAAAGCAACAGTGTTTCTCTGCCACTTGCTACATAGATCTGTAACAAGTGGAGCCTGCAACCTTGCTCACCATCAGTGTCAAAGAAATGAGGCCACAACCCGATCTCTGCAGGGGGGGACACGCAGGATGTGCTACAGGCAGAACTTGTCCCAGCTCTGTTCCTACAGCAGTACAGCTTCAGGCTTCAGTCCCTTGACTGCCAGTGTGCCCTCCCGAGTGGTCAGTCAGGGAAGTTTCCTTACCACCTGCTTTCACCATGTACACAAAATAATGCTATGCCATACCAACACAGCCTCTTTTGGCTTTTCCTTCATCATGTCCCTACATCCTGTTTCTTGCTCCTATTTCTATCTTCAGGCCACTTAACATTATCGCTAACCCTCTTCTGTGGACAAATTAACAATGTAAGTTATCTTTCCAAGCTGCTGTTTCCCATACTGCCACATAGTGCTTCCTCATTAGAACTTATCTCTTCCTGCAAAGACTCTTCAAGTACAAAAGCGGCAGTAAAGTTTCATTAAACTTTTCATTGGACAGTTACTCTCCCAGGTGAAACAATGCACTACAGCTTTGTCTCACCAAATAATGTGGCAAACGTCGAGGTAAGAGCATTCTGTTCTTGAGGATGAAGAAAATCCCGACAAACCAGTTGTACAGAATGAGAGGCCTTGGTTGCTACTGCAATTCATGTTATTTAATGTATTGCTCATAAGCCAGCAGTTCCGCTTTTATAGGAAGGCAAGGACAGTTTGTTGATTCACAATAACTCTAAAAGCTGCAACTCTTCATGGTTAATGTGAATAAGCATCCATTAAAAGGAAACTAGGAAAACAAGCATTAACTCTTCAATTAATGTTTTAAAGCATGTTTGAGCAATTCATTAACCAGTTGGTTTAGCTAAACCATGTTTTTCAGTTTTGTTCACTCACAGTAGTTGGCTCTCTTTTTATCATCAACTTGTTTTCCAAAAGAGCCGTGCTAAAAGAAAACTCGTGAACAAAATTATGGCCAATGAGAGCAGAACAAGACCGGCCCCAGAGAAACTATGCTCACAGGCACTGACAGATCGCTGTGGTCTCCGGTTGCCCAGATCAGGCCTCATGGGAAGTGCAGGGCAGAGTCACACCAACAGCTCTAGACAAAGTCACACGGTTCAGCCAAGCCCATCAGCTGCTCCTGGCACCAGGGCTTACTGCGAAAGCGGTCAGCAGATGTGGCTCTGCAGTGATCATAAAGCTCCTGAGGTAACAGATGGGGCTGCACTAGCCATGGAATTAGACCAAAAAATTAGTCTACAAGCAAAAGTTAGCTACAGAATGGTACCACTGTTCATACCCACGCTTCCACAGATGCTGAGTATTTTTCTTTGCTCCTCTAGCAGACCAACATGAACTAGAACTGCAGAACACAGGTAGAGACAAATCCCCAGAGCTGCTCCAGGATGCTCAGTACTGCAGCTTCTGGACAAGTCAGTGTCCTCTCTGCTTCAGGCAACAAGGGCAACCCTCTGCAAGGAGACTTTTGAGGTGCCTGCATTGCCAAGAGCTGGTGGAGAAGCCAGACAGTCACACCCTGCAGCTGTCTGCCTCGTCACCCCCTGAAATCACCATCTCCGGGGCAAAACAAGCAGAAGGAAATATATACTCATGCCTCAGCTGTTCCAGTTTGCCGAGGGTGTATACAAGAGATGGCTGAACTGACCTAAGAGCTCACCACCAAGTTCCTTTTTTCTCCTTCTGACGCTCTTCCTTCCCCTTCCTACATACTCCTTCCTCCCTCACCTTCACCCCAGCTGCGAGGAGCTTTAGCCCATATCTTCCTCTCTCAAGAGTCCTCCCAGCCACCAAACTAAAAGACTGGGTTTGGGGGAGATGGGTTAGTGATTGCAGCTGCTGTAGGGCAAAGTGCCAGTGGGCACCAGACATAGCACAAGGTAGGAAAATGCAGGAAGTATCCCTCCAGTCCAACAAGTGAGCTATTCCCTCAGTGTGGTCATCCTCAATCAGCTGGAATCTGGAATCAGCTGGAATCAGCTGGAATCTGCTTCCCCAACCCTGGAAGCATTCATGGCCAGGTTGGATGGGGCTCTGAGTAAGCTGGTCTAGTGGAAGGTATCTCTGCCCATGGCAGGGGAGATGGAACTAGATGATCTTAAAGCTCCCTTGCAACCCAGAGCACCCCTGATCCTGCGCACTGGCACAGGGCCCGTCCCCCGGCAGACACACCCCCTCGGGCCCGGCGTAACCCCGCGGGCTGGGGAGCCGGGAGGGCAGCGGGGCGGGGGGGCCGCAGGCGGCGCCGCGGGTGCACTGTACCGGAGCGGATGCTTGTGAAAACTCTGTTTATATCTGTATTTGTATCCCTGCCCGACATCCAGGGAGCTGCAGCCGTCCCCGCCCCACGGGCCGTGCCCGGGACCCGCGCCTTGGGGCGGCCCTGCCCGGCCCGGCCCGGCCCGGCCCTGCCGCGCTCGCCCCGGCAGGCGGAGCCCGAGAGCCGCGGTCGGGCCCGAGCAGCCGCCGCTCCACACGTCCCCGTCCCGCGAAGGGCTTCCCCTGCCCGCAGTGCCCTCCCCGCCGACCCCCGCCCGCCCCGCATCGCCTGAAAAGGTGGAGCCTGCTCAAAAAACGGGGGAAAAAAAAGCCCCAAATGCCCCTGGGGTTCGCTCTGCAGTCCTTCCTGTCAGTGCCATTACAGCTGCCGTTCAAAGCAGACCCCCGGCCACCAAATGCTAACAGCAGATCAATGTAAATCAGAGCTGGACCTCCAAGCCAGACTGACTCAAGTTCAAGTAAAAAGTCACAATTGCAGCCGTTCAAATAAGAATTTTTTCACTACGACGGTGATGAAAAGCTGGAACAAGTTGCCCACAGAGTTGGTAGATGCCCCACCCCTGGAAACATTCAAGGTCAGACTGGAGGGGGCTCTGAGCAACCTGATGGCATTGAGGATGTCCCTGCTCATTGCAGGGACATTGGACTAGAGGGTTTCCAAAGGTTCCTTCCACCCCAAATTCTATGATTCTATGAAATGGCACCAATAAAAATAATCCATTCTCAACTGACGAGAGGACAGCCAGCCATTTGTCTTCGCTTGAACTCAATGCAACATTTAAACTCAACTTTTTCAAAAGTGCTACTACTACACCTGAGACAGGCCTGGAGCAAAACCCTAGGATGAAGCACACTGCTCAGCTGAGGGCCCCTCGCTAGGAAGTGATGGGAAACAGCTCCACCACTAGGCCTGCTCTCCTTGCCGAGTGTCCTCTCCTGGGCCCAGTAGCAGGAGCAGAGCTGACTGGAGCAGGAGCAGACTGCAGGGACCCAAGTGCCAGCCACAAACAGATGGCACACCTGGCACTGCAGAACTGGAGTTACAGCAGATGATCAGAGGACGTATTTGATGTGGGGAGCCGTCAAAAGCTTCCTCTCCTCTAAAATGCTATGAGTAACAGGAGAAAGGCTTGACCTTTCCACAAGAGCACTGCTGTTAAGAAGTAAGAGTGGCATTTCTCTTGTTTAGCAGTTAAACAATGGAATTTGTTCCAAAACCAATAAACACTACTTGCTGGTTACTTTGCAAATTCTAAACACATTAATGTTTATCTACTTTAAATCTGACAGTCCCAGTCCCTGCTGTAATTTCATCTGTAGAGTCCAAAACCACAACTGACCAGATCCTAACCCCAGGATCCCCATGGCCAGACTAGGAGGACAATATCCCTGCCATTCTGCCCAGCCTCCTCCTCTGCAGTGCCCATGACAGGGGAAGACAAACAGGATGGCTACATAGTGCCCACCACAACTGGATGGTTCCTTGCAGCTGCATCCTGATGTGCAGGGAGATGCACACGCACCCTCCTGTTGCACAGACAGCACAGCCATGGGCACCCCTCATGCCAAACTGACACAGTCATCAAAGATATGTCAGGGCATGAGTCCCATTTCAGGATCTGTGACTTCAACTACCTATGTCGCTGTACCTGTCTCCTTTCTGACACAAGAGCACACTGGAGGAGGAAATGCTGCTTTGGAGAAAAAAGTGAATTTAATTCCTGGGTAGGGCTATCATACCCTTCTATTTCACTGAGAGAGACTACAGATGCACTTAGATACCTCAGAACAGATTTGCCATCCATGGATACAACCCTGTTACGAGATTTCAGTAAAGAAGCATGCACCAGCCACTGGCTGCTGCATGCTATCCAATCTTCTTCAAGTGCTTTGTTGCTTTAATAAGGCTTCTCTGTTATCCTCCTCTGGCAGGACAACAGCTCTCAGGCTTTTTCGGTAATGAATACACCATCTCTTCAAAATAATCTAGGTTGACCTTTCTTTGTATTTAATGCACAACATTTCCAAAATAAGATCAATTTCTCTCTGCAGGCACATCATAAGACATGATAAGCCTTTTTAATAGTCCTCCAAATGGCCCAGCCCACAGTCATCTGAATTCTCCTTTGTGAGCACAACTCTTTCCATTTCATGAAATTTCAACTTCTTGATTGTGGAGCCTCTCTTCAGAGTGCCAAGATAATTTTTAATTCATCTCCTGTATCCCTAAAGGTTTCTTCAAGTCAAGGAGATCCACAAATTTTGTAAGCAAACTTTCAGCTGCAGCATTCAGGTCACTAATCAAGTTATTAAATTCAAGTGACAAAAGAGAGAATTCCTGCAAGGTGCGGTCAGGCAGGTTCTGTTTAGGGGGGGTCCTGTTGGTGGCTCTGTGTCAAAACATGAATTCCTGTCCAAATGCTTCTTTTCACACAGCTGAACACCTCCCTTCTGGCATTTTCACCTAGACTTATTTCCAAACTGCAATGTGCTTCTCTTGAAACCAAGCACTGAGTCCAAACTAATATGCCTTGCAAGGGGATGATGAAGGAACAGGAGAAGGTATCAGCAGCACTTCTGTGAATGGTCTGTGACAACAAGAGTGGCAAGAGTGGACAAGTGGATACACAGAAGAGAATTTGCAAGGCTTGAGCTCCAACAAAGTCAATCACCTTTATTCTAACTCTAAAGCCTCTTTCTCTTGTTTGCTTATGAAATTTTGTGTGAGACGGCATCAGCAGATACACCTCATTTATTTTCTCCTTTCTGTTTATAAGGCATGCTCATCTGCCAGACCTGGAAAATTGGCTGTTTTGAAACAGTCTGTTCTTAGAAATCCATGTGGCTCTTTTAATGCTGTTTTATTCACTAAGTGCTTATATATTGGCTGTTAGTTGCACTCATAACTTGTTAGGGTTCAAAGCTAAGCTGACTGAGCTTTAATTCTCCAGCAGCCTATTTTTGCCACCATTTTCAAATATAAATACTGTGGTCAATCTTCTGGATGTCTGCTGGGGCCTCTTACAAGAGCTCTGAAAAAGCATCCCTAATAGGCCTAACAGCAGTCTCTGAATCATCCAGTACTACTGCTGGCACAATGTGCACAGTATTAAGCCAAAATATTAGAGAAATTGTATCACACTATGACATTAATGTTATGAGAAGCTTTCTTCCTCACCATTACTAATGCAAATTATTATCTTTAGGGAATAAACAGGAACAGTGACAGCCAAGGGAAAATAAACAACATGCAACCAGGAGGGTTATGCCTGTGGAATGGTAAAAGAGGACCAAAAAGACAAATCTCTTGTGAGAAATTCTTTACACATTTCAGCCTGGATCGAGCTCCATTCACCTCCAGGGTTTCATTAATGTTCTCCCTTTTCCCTGGGGTTATGCGAAAGAGGAAATGAGATAACACCCAATCCGTCCTTGTTACAGCGCTCCAGCCCTTTGAACAGCACTCAGCAGTCAGACTGACTAACACCATCGGTAGCTGCTTTCCTCCCAAACTCGCTGGCAGGAGCCCAGGGATCTCCCTCCCAGGCTTGCTGCCACCAACCCGGGGCCAGCTGGCCGCCGCCGACCTCCCTTTTGCTACTCACCCATCAGGAGTCAGGAATATAAGTGACTCCTTTCCCCCTCTCTTCCCAGTGATACCAAGTAACTTGTGGTTGGCAGTGTCTCACCAAGGCACTGCAAGGGCTTGCCCCAGTCCTCAGCCTTTCCAAAATGCGGGCAGTGGCTTGGCTTGTGAAGGAAGCCCCTGCATCCACAGCACCAGCACACATGAACTTTGTCCTTGAATCTCAGAGCCAACTCAAGAGTCTCTGGATGAAGGATCAGCCAAGGTAATGTCTGTCCGGACTTGCCCACCTGGCCAGGGCTGGACCACAGGGCAGAAGAGTTGGGGCATAAATGCCTGCCCCAGCCTGAGTGAAAATGCACTGCAAAGACTGGATTTCATTCAATTTCATTTCATTCAATACTCAGACTAAGGAGCTGCGCAGAATTATGTTATCTGTGACAATCCTCCATGCAGCTATGAACTTCTGGATCACTGATCAATTGTAGCACTAAAAAAACATTCATAAAGAAGTTTTACATTTCAGAACACTATTAGAGGAAAAAATTCAGGCATCAGCAGAGGGAAAAACAAGTTATTACATACTAGACCAGTGAAGATGAGCTCAGCAAAACAACTTAATTGTTTGGAGGGGAAAATACAGTGAGTCACCTTTTAAAATTTCAAGTGTTCCCAGTACAATCTCTCACAAGACTCCAAAGTACTTTATAGACTCAGAAAGAGTCTGCAGGCTCTCCAATTCAAAAACCCCACCTATGAATAAGTGTTTTGATTATTGGACTTCCTTCACACTATTAGCTGGGTCCCAGTTTGAAGAAATCTGTGTTCCAACATGAAACTGCCTTCAAATTTTTATTACATACTAGTTGGCCTATTTGCCTCTTGCTCAAGAAATAGATATTATTACCACATATGTGTGGCACTGACAACTTCTGTGCTTACCATTCGCCCTCCCGCCTCACCCACTATGGTGCTCTCCTCTCCTGCCCTTCTCCCACCCTATTTTGGGAGACAGAGAAAATGAACAGTGTAAAGACTTGTATAAAAATTCCTCTACTCCAAGCAGAAGGATTTTATAAGCAACTAGAAATGTATGCAACATTTCTTTCTGAAGGTCGTAACAGCCTGAAGTACTTTTATTCATAGACAGCCCTTCCTAGTCCACACATCTGTCTTGTATATCACGCAGCAAACCTCAAGAACTACTCCACCCCTTCAGGTCAAGAGCAGCGGGCTCATGGATCTGCAGAAATCACCCTTGTATATCATCCAGTTCCCCTTCTGTCACCCAGAGGGACTGCCAGTCCCTGCACACCCTCCCCTCCTTCCTCAGCTCTCTCCTCTTCCCTCACCAAATGGCTTATCCAGGGACTTTCCATATGGGTGCTTCTCCAGCAGCACAGCAGGGAGGTGCAGCATTGTGTGCAGCAACACAGAGGCACAAGTCTGTGCTCCCTTTTGTAAGAAGCAAAAAGATACTGTTCAGAAGATAAAACCAAAACAATCTGTCTTTGACCTTACAAACATAAACTTCAGCACAACTACTACCAGGAACTGTGAAGAACACCAGTTTGTAAGAAGTCAGTGCACATACCGCACATATTTTAAAGCTCTTGTTATTAATTCTGCTTTATGTGACAGTAGCTATGCAACAACCTTCCAAGCTGACACCAGCATTTTATTCTTTTTTTTTCCCCTGAAAAATAGGGACACTTTACAGCAAAGCAGGGAAGTCTTATCTGCAAGATAATCTAAGGTACTACTCCATTCTGCTCGCTGTAGCAAAACCAATCATTAACGGGAAACAAGAATACTTTTATTACAAATCACATTTGATCACCCTACTGCTTAGTACTGAATAATAAATTATAGTTAATTAATTTAACATCAACACTTCTTTTGCTTGCAATTCCACCTGTAGAATATTAGACATGTTGTAATCCCAGAATTGCATTTTTCTTGCAGCTTTACCAGATTTTGCTTATTTTAGGTAGGAAGAATGGGGTGTCAAGGCAGTCTGTCATTCCCCAGATGACTATCTTCTTCACCTATGAGTCCTCCACTGGCTACTTCCCTCTGGTACATACAGATCTGACTCTATAGCGTTTAAGCATCTCATGGCCCTTACACTATTTGTCCCCAAGCACTCCTGTAAGACAAGGTGGTGTGGAACTCAGTTGGCAGCTCTGGAGCTGGGACAGAGGCAAGACCACTTATCAAAGATTTGGGAGCAGGAGATGGTGCAGCACAGGGGACCAAATCTTGCTCTGGACTTGCATCCTCGCCTCAGACCACGTGGAGTCTAGAGACACACTCAAGCAGAAAGGCTGCTTAGTTAAAAATAAAGAGAAAAAAAAATGGAGCAGTTTAACTTGAGCAAAAGGGAAGGATTTCAGGGCTCTCAAGCAAAGCCCTCATTAGCAGCACAGTCCCATCTCAGCTTTGGATTTGCAGCCTGTTTGCTGGCTGGGCTGAGGGTCTCTGGCATTTAACAGCCAGATCTGAAAGTGCTGGCTGGGGACACAGCTGGACAGGGGGATGTCCATCTGTCTGTCTCACTCCTTTTCCTGAGTTTTTTATCCTAGGCAGTTCGAAGAGGGGGAACCGCTTCCTTTGCACCAGTGGCCCATTTGGGTGCTCCTGTGGTGGCCATTAGCATGAATTCCTGTTCATAACTCCACATGGGGTGACGTTGCAGGTTCACCTGAAGATTGTTCATCTGTCATGGGGAGCAAGATCACACTCCTGCAGCCCACCAGAGGCCATCCTCCAAAGCACCTTGGTAGGCTCCTGCATTTTCATTTTTGGAGAGGGCAGGGAACCATTTCTGTAATAGAAAAGGAGTGGCAGGACAGAAGGAATCCAGGCCCGGAGGCACAGTGGGGTGGATCAGTGGGAACACTGCTTGAATCACCTCCACATTAGCTGCACCCTGCCAGCCCTGACAATTTTGGCACCACACTTGCTACCCCTTGGCCTCAGTCACCCCAGTCACCCCCAGTCACCGGCTGGCTGTGCCCCTTCTCCTTTCCTTCCCTTAACCGTCCTCGGTAAATGGAGTACCAGAAACAGGCATTTCACTTTAGGAGAAGAAAACAGCTCTTTTGCCTGCACTGGGAAGCCAGCCAGCTCCCATTCAAATTAAAGGGAAGGGATCACGTGGATGCATTTCAATTAACTGCAGTGGTGAGGTAGGCTGCAAGCAGGCTTCCCTTTCAGCCAGACCCCTGCATTTATGTCTTCTGTTGGGGAGGTGGTGGTGTATTCAGCCAAGTTACCTGGGGGATTCCTCTTGTTACATGGTGTCTGAAAGCTGGGAGGAGGCTGTATTCGCAGAGGGCTGAATTTAGCAGGACCATAATCTGGTGGCAAATAAGGGGAAAAAAAGAAAACTGATTTTCCATCTGCTGCAGCTGTGGTCTCCAAATTATTTTGATTGTGTACTTCCACCAGTAAAAAAATTTTAAGCTCATATCCCCAGTACATGTACATTTATTTATTTATAAATAAATAAATAGTTCCAGCACCACACAAGGATACTGCAAGGGTTGAAGAGCTGGTTACAGCAACTGTTATCTGCTCCCTGGTATTGGCCCATCGCACAGGGTCTTATGCCAGTAGCACCATCAAATACTCCAGGGCCACTTTTCAGTCTCAGGAAAGAGAAAAAGAAAACAAGAGAAACACAACCAAAAGAAAAACAGCACAAGGATTCTTGGGAGCAAGAGTGTGTGGTATTTCTCAAGAATTTTTTTCCATTCAAAGTAATTTTTGAACACCTCTGTGGACACACACCCTTCACAAAAGAATGTGAGGAAGGAGCATTCACAGAGATTCTAAAGGCAACCTAAATATGGGTCACATGTGTTATGCATATAAACAATCATGTTCAGATAAATAATTACTTTCATGGTTTGCCCTTAACATGCAGTTAAAAACAGAGGTCTGAAGTCAGTACTAACCTGCAGTGGGTTTTTGGCATGTCATTTGTGCTTCCTCTGACAACAGACATTCCCATTTCAATTTTTATTTACTTTTAACTGCTATAAAAATAGCAAGTCATCAAGTAATGAAGCATATCAAATACTCAGCATATAAAAAGTAAAAAGATCAACATCAGGTGTGAGGTAAGGTACAGGTCATTTTTATTTGTGTGGAAAATAGGGCAAACTTAGAAGAACAAGAGCAGTAACAGAACTAGTACTGTAATTATATGCTTATTTTTTCCCTTAATTAATTCCCTTGTGGTAAGTTACATGCTTATATCAATGATAGCAATAGATAAGGAAAATGTAAGTCCTATACAGACATGTGCTTTAACCTGGAACTTCCACAGACACTCAAAATTTATTAACTCATTTGAAAATAGTGCTGCCATACAGCTCAAAAAAGCCTGATGCACACACCTTTCAGAATAACCCTCACCGCCCTAATTTGAGCATAAGACTTAGCAGAAGAAATTGAAATCCCCAGATATTGCGTGTGACAAAAAGCAAAAGTGAACTCTGTGTACTAGACATTCCAAAAGAAAGAAGTTACTTGCAAAATTGACTTTCCTGTTTTCTAAGTAATACAGATCTGCAAGGATGCCAAGCTATTCTGAACACAGCCTGTAAGAGAGTTCATTCAGGACAGCAAAAAAGTGCCAACCTAAACCATCTTTATTTTACTACCATTTTTAGATCATGGTAATGCCAGTAACATACAATTATTAACCTAGATGCATGAAGAGAGTATGAAATTAAATTTTAAGAAGTTACTTTGCTTGTCTATCAGACCTCTTTTTTGGTAGCTCTCATCTGCTACGGAAAAACGAGGCATCAGTCCAATGTAAAGAATAAGCCTGAGGGAGGAAAAAAGTCTTTGAATATTACTCAGAAAAAATCCACTAGTTCTTTTGACAGAAAGAAAAAGGAAGAAAAGCATTTTCATCTGAATGCACACATGGAAAAGCAATTTAGGATCCTTCAGATTCAGGGGGAAAAAAATGCAGAGGAAGTTTTAATTTAAAAAAAACCCAAAACAGCCCAAGACAACCATACTCAGCAGCCAGGAGTTCAGCCATAGGAATCCAGCTCCTCGCATCCCCACAGCAACTCCCGTGTGCCCGGCTCCCTGCCTCACCCTGGGTACCACCCCATCACTGCCATGCTGTGAACTGTGAGCAGGGACAATCGGGAGCAAAGCAGAGCCTTTTTGTCATATTTAGTTCCCCCATAACTGTGAATATGAAACTCAAGAAGGGACAGTCGGCCAGACTGTGGCCAAAGAAACCCACTATTTAATGCTGCTGTCTGCGACAACTAGAGATTTAAAACACAAGAAGTTCCACCTCAACATGAGGAAGAACCTCTTTACTTTGAGGGTGGCAGAGCACTGAACAGGCTGCCCAAAGAGATTGTGTAATCTGCCTCTTAGGGGACATTCTAACCCCACCCGGACACATTCCTGTGTCACCTGCTCTAGATGACCCTGCCTTGGTAGGGGATTGGACAAAATGATCTCCAGAGGTCCCGTCCAACCGTAACAACTCCATGATTCTGTGATTTATGGGACACATTTATTACTAATTTTTGGTTAAGGAGGAGCTTCAAAATATAAGGGGCAGTTACAGAAATGTGAAAAAACACTACCCATGCTAACTGCTTAAAATTAAACAAAAAGAGAAAACCAACAGCAAAAAAAAAGGGTGAAAACAAGAATTCAGTAAAAGATGTGATGTCAGGCATGTACTCTAATTTCAAATCTCATCTTTCAGGGTAGGCCTCTGGCTGCTCTTCTGAGCTATTTCAAGTTGCTTAAAACTTCTTGCAGTCATTGCAGATGAAGCAGCTCAGATGAGATTTGCAGGGAATCTTCTTCCCTCTGCAGGAAGTGGAGACAAAGGCAGCAATTGGCAAAGACAGTTTGGGTAGAAAAAACTGATGCAGTAAGAGAGGACTTCAGATGATGGACGGTGGGAGGGAGAGGAAGGCAATTACCAGCCACAGCCCATAATGGGAAACAATGAAGTTTCATCCTGTAAAGTCCAACATCCCACCAAGTCCCAGTACGTTCCGGATTTATTAGTGGTTAAGAATAGATGCTTGTAAAGAACGCACAGGAATTCCAGTAAATGAATTCAAGACAGTAATAAAGCCAGAGAAGATGATATACACCAGTATTATATGAAATACAGTATGTAAAATGAAAGTGAGACTCAGGGGAGCACCTTCAAAAAAATGGTTGAGGAAATGTTTCTGAACTTCTGCTGAGATGAATGAGAACAGCATCAGATGCTCAGTGGTTCTCAAAACAGGACTTGCAACCCAGTGCCTTCTCTTCCTGGGTTCATTACAGAAAAGCAGCTTTTTAATTATCCAGGTTTAAATAATCCTGAAATATCCTGTACCTAAAACTTGAAATTAAATTGGATTTACTCAAAAACATGCTCAGAGTGGCCCAAAATTCCCGTAAATTCTGTTTTTTCCATGTCTATGACTTTCAGCCTAAAAATGTCAGAAGATATTAAAAACAAAATTAAGAATTAAATCAGCCCTCAGCTTTAATCACCAGTGCCAGGAACCATGGAAGAGCAACTATATACTGGAAGAGGCAAAAGGGAAGAAAGAGAAATGAAGATAAAATTTCCTTGAGGTCAGAACAGCCACAGAACTTCCCACTGAATTCCTTTCAGCTAGGGAGATCTTAATATGTTTTTTATTTGTATGTGGATAAAGTACAATAGAAATGCATGGTTTTATTCAACTTTAAAGAATTAAGATAGGCCAACCACGGCAAATAGCACATACTTACCCAAAGGGAAGGATGAATGTTACTGGGGGGACTGTGCTATGCTGCTGTCACCTTCCCAACAGGAGCTGGAGGAGAACACCCTGCTTTTGGGATCAGAGCAACAGCCTCTACTCAGGGAGGTTGCTTTATCTTCAGGCCAATCATCGATGTATGCTTAGACTGCTCAAAGGAACCTTCCCAAACACAGAACTAAGGAACAACAGGGGCTCTTTTCCCCCCAAAAGGTAGGAGATGGAATGCCAGTTCAAGAGTACCTCACTGCTGAAGTTCTTAAGAGCAACACATTTGGGAAAGCAAAGTCTTCCTTTGCTTTGTTTGCTGCTTGTTTGTCTGCTTTTAAGCTTTCTTTTTGCCAAACAAACAACAACAAAATCTGTATACCATTCCTGGCTTGCTCTCTGACCTTCAGCAAGCTGCCATCTCCTTGATATCACAGTTCAGAGACACAGTTTATGCATAGCCCATTTCACAGCTTCTCGGGTGGGATCCAACGTGCTGCAGCAGTATGATGCCATGTACCAATCCACTAGAAACTTTCCTACCCTGACCAGATAGTTAAAAAAAAAATTATGGCAGCTGACCTGTCCTGCTATAAAACCTACCACCGTGAAGTTACCTTTAGTCTTCCAACAGCTGGCATAAATTCTGTGCTGTGTGCTCTGCCCAGTTAAACACAGACATCATTTGTGCCTGTGTCTGACCACGTTTGTCCCACCAAGTGGCATCATACATGAGTGAAAGCTCAGCCGTAAGCTGCACTTAAACTTACCAGTGTGCCCCTGAAAACCACCATTTTTATCTTTCAGTAAGTGCAATAGGAATCAGAGTTCCTTATAGCCCAAATGAAATCCGCCAGTACTGTTAACTGGAATAAAACATATCTAAAAATGCTAGCCCCTTCAAAAATCCCATTGCAGCAGAGTTATCCTTCCCATTTTATTGGCTTTTAGCAATCATTGTGATTAAAGCACTCTCTCTCCCACCCCCCTCGACTTTTGGGATGCTACAATGGGAATGCTGTAGTGTGAAAGCAAAAGTAGTCCAATCATTTGTTTAATATAACATTTACTTGATACTGTTGCTGTCAGGGCAGCAAATCTGTTCTAACAAACATTGCCTTGCAACCATCCTCTTCAGAAATTGGCTTTTGCACAAGCATTTATAAAGGAGATACTAATAGGTAGCTCTGAGCAACCCAACTGAGTGCTCAGCATTCAGCAGAAATCACCAACATAAATTAATTAGGAATGCAAATACAATACAACACTCATAGAGATTATTATTTCAGCAACTTAATGAATAAATCATTACAGTTGTCCAAAATCAAATCTACTTCATAGGGAAGAGGGGGATGATACCAAATTAACAGAAATACTGTTTTTACCATTAAACCCCAATGTGCTGTTCCTAATGTAATTGAAAAATACTGGTATAATGCTGAGTAAAGCAAGAAATATTGAGCAAGTGGTGTAAGTTCTTAGAAACCACCTTAGAAACCGCAGTGACTTAGATATTGTAAGTGTTATTTTCACCTTCCTTCTTTAACCTCTTCAGCACTGAACTGCCTGGCCACAGGCGACTCAGAGCCCCACAGCTTGTGGGATGCATCCTTAGTTATTAAAATCCTCTTAAGCAAGCTGATGTATAAATGTCAACTTCCCAGCTGCCCTTTTATTGTGTTTGTCATTCACTAACCACTGTTAAAAGGCACAGCATTTCTCCCCTGCTCTCTCTTTCTTGAATGGGTGTTCTCGCTTTGTCAAAATTTAACTAACTGCAGAATACCACCAGCCTCGGAGCAGACCCACATGTGCCCAAGAGATCCCCTGATCTCACCTCTGCCAGAGGCAGAGCCTGGCTCTCAGGGAAGTCACCAGGAACCCACATCCCACAGCTCCACGGACACCAACCCCACTCCAATCCCTACCCACTTGCAGCAGTAACTCCACCGTCAACCCAGAGCTCAGCTGCCTTTCATGAACACAACTCGCTGTAAAATTCACACCCCAGAGGGGTGTGACTGAGGACTCACAAAAGCTCCTGTGAACAGGAACCTCCTTCTTGCTTACCCATCCATAACCACTTTGTTTGCACCAAAGAACAACATGCAGGCCACCATCAAGTGGCTACTGGGCTAAAAATGTAAATTAAATTATACCAGTTAGCAGTACCCTGGGTTAATATGCAACTTCTTAACACTCCACTGCATAAGACTGAAACTGTCATTCGGGCTCTGACCCTCTGAGCAAGCAGACCTGTGGTGATGTGACTTGCTCTGCTTTTCCGACTTTCGTTTTCTTTCACACATTAACATTTGCATGGCCATTTGCCAAACTATACAAACACAATTACAGCAAAAAAAGAAAAAAGACATTGTAGAGATCTGTTGAAAAATACTGTAAGTAAAACTATAGGGTCATATATGTATATAGTACAACGATCATTATTTAATTAAATTCAGGTCTTTTGTATGGAAAAAAAAAAAAAAGCTGAAACAGCCTTAGTCACTATTTGTAAAAACAAGATAGAAAGTATCCAAAATATACTTTGCTAGGTATCAAATCCAATGTATGACAACTGAAGGCATTTATCTACAGGCACAGGGATGTGACACTGGCCAGGCATGCTGGACCCATCTGTCTCACAAGCAGCTGCTCTTCTTTAAAGATGAGAAATCAGAGATTAGGAAACCACCCTTCTCTTACAAGGTTGACCTTACTGCACCATCCATACAAAGTTAATTCAGGATGGTTTTGTCCCTACACTTCAGGCACGGCAGCAAGGTTTCAAAGCTGACAGAACTAGTTTCCCAGTATTAGCAGGTACTTTGTCTTATTTGGCCATTGATGTTCCACTTACAGACCCTTAAGGCTAAATCAAGCCCCATTAACGAGGGCAGTGGAATTTCAATTGGCTTTGAGGAGAATTGGGAAAGACAGGCTGCCTTAACTGTATCAGTTTAACACACTAACCTCTAGAATTTGCATGTTATCAGAAACATTGAACAGTGACAGATCAAACATGCAGTTGTTTCTTCATTCCAAACAACATGTGGAAGATAATTAAGCTGATGCAGAATTCTCCATTTATATGCATACAGTCTTGAGGAATTGTCACAAAACACCACTAATCTATTTCTATTGACGTTAATGACACACCCCAGCAGATTTGAAAGGAACTTGATTGTGAGTAAGGGGTCATGCAGGCAGTGACTGTGCAGAGAGCTCTAGTGAAGCAAGCAGTAGCACCCTGGCCAGCTAGCTAGAACTGAGCTCAGTTTGGCTCTTCATAATTACTGAATAAGCAAACAATCCATGACTTCAGCAGTTTCCTCTCTTCTCGCCCTGTACAGAAGTTATGAGTGCAATTGGTTCACAGCACAGCATCGTGCCTCCATGATGAAGAGAAAGCCACTGTTGTACTGTGGGTTGATGATGTACTGAATACGGGTGCCCTCTGTAAAAGTGCACATTTATTAGCACAGAAAATGCATTATTTACAGAAGCAAAGAAACAGGATACACCTGAGCTATTAGGAAGTCAAACATCCTAGTATGCCACGATAAGGTAATAAAAAATGATAAGGTCCATAAGAAAAAAACTCTTCTGGTGCTGAGAAAAGACAGGAGAGGCAGAATTACCACCTAGTGAGGCGACCAGAAGGGCTCCCACGTCCATGTTACTATGCAGGCTGCCAACTACTGCCTTCTGTTTGGATGCTCCCAGATGCTGGTAATTGTTTCCCTCAACTCCTTTGTTACTTATATGGAACAAATTTTGTGTGTCAGTGCATGAAGCCCAGGAGGACAGATATGGCAGGAAGGTCTGTAACCTTTATCACCCATCAAGTAACCATTTGGGACTCCTCTCAGCTGAGCTGTGCCATGCCACACCATCAGCTTCTCCTCTGGTACGCAGCATCCTAATGAGGGGTGGCCACAACTTCCCAGCACCCAGGACAAAAATGACAAATGGCCATTTGTGGAGGCAACGGGCAGAACCAAAGCACCCCTGCCACAGTGCTTTTGGTGCCACACTATCATCTGCTGAGGTTTTAAAATCTTAATTCCTGTTAGTGCATTTCTTGCTTTGGAAGAAAGACTTCAGAAGGGGCATCCTGTCTTTGTTTATATGCCTGACCAGGCAACTCCTAATAATAATTTGAAGACAACATCCTATTGCAACACCTGCTTGTACACAATGAACAGAGTTAAGAAAAAGTTTACAGCAGAATCACTTTAAGAAAGAAAAAAAAAAAATCTGTTTTCTCCTACCACTCTTCTTACCTATGTGGTTGGTTTAAATATTTCAAGTGTCAGACAGATGTATGTTACAAAAAAGCTTATTCAGAGAATACAGAACACAGATGCACTCAACCCTCCCATAAACCACAACGTGTGGGGGTGAACCCAGGTCCTGCTAACTGAGGATATGTGTCACGCACTTGAGTTCTTGGCCTCAAGGAAATTACAATTTAAACTCATGACTTGACCTGAGTGAACTCAGGAATTTAACTTAAGAGAGCATGAGCAGGACTGTATTGTCTTCAGACTAAATAAATTAATCTGATTATTTTTACTTAGATACATTTCAGTGTCTATCAATTTCTGAAAAGCCAGTGTGTCCTTTTTAAACACTTTTAATGTTCACTTTAAGATAAGAATACTTTAAACTCAATGACAAATATGATCTCCTTGTCCTTCCTGATGTCTCTTAATATCATAAGGAAAAAAACACAGGAAAACATTTTCAGCAAATGCAATTCTGTTCATGTCCTTCCAACACTTCCACTTGACCACCAATTCTGCACCAAAACATGAAATATTAGATACTGAAGCACCAACGCTTTTGCCTTATTAAACTTTAAATCAACATGAACTTTATACCATGAGATATGCTATGAGATATACACATACTGTGGTATGAAGAAAAGCATTTTTTTAACTATGGATTTCCTTACAATTAATTCAGGTAGACCCTGCCTTCCTTGCATCACCAAGACCAGCTTCAAAAGCATTACTATTTAAATCATCAACACAGAGTGGATATATTATTCTTTCCAAGTTCGATGGAAAACCTTTTGACTTGGAACTAAGGCCCTGCTCATTTTGCATGTGCTTTCATGACAAAGGATTAATGATAAGTTAGAAAATTTGGACTCAGCAGCTTTTCACTATATTCCCCTCCCACTGTGGCAAGGACAACTAGTAAATACCTGGCAATGCAAACCAAGGAAGAAGCATTACTCAACACATAAGAGAAAAACCCTCTGCTTGACATTTGTACCATCAACACCCTTCATGCCCACACATGTTGGACACTAGAAGACAGCTTTCAGTGGTGCAGTTCCTCCCCTGGGAGAATGGAGCCCTTCTTCCCTCAGAAGACCTCCCACACCACGTTACCACCACCTCAGCCACGCTAGTGACAGCTGTGGTGGCTACGGCTGCTCTGCTGGGCACACAGTGACTGAGATCCCAGCATCTGCCCCATCCCATCCCTTCTGTGAACCCCAGTGCTTGCTTCTGTACACACATGGAAGGAACACTGCTGCACATTTTTAATTGTGTGCTGTTGGACTTAAGAGAAAATCCATGATTGAAATCAAGCCACCAAACAGCTAAACATTATCAAAACCCATCAGGTTAAAATGATTAGACCACTTTTACGTCAGATGACACAAAATACTAATTTTGTAATTCTGCCTTTGTTGGGAATTGGTCCTAGCTGAAACTGCCCTGAAAAGACATCAGTATCACACAATGGCATTAAAATTCTTGAATGTCTCCTTCAAGTACAAGTTGACAAAGCTATTCATAAATTAATGAATAGCCCAAGGTGAGCAGAAAGATTTCTCATGAGCACTAATGCACTATTACTGTTCCTGGATCCGTTGCCATTTTATCATGCGGTAGTAATTCTCCCAAGGGTGATGTCAAGGATCCCCTTAACTATACTGTTTGCCCATCTCTGCATGGCAATGATAAAAATATTGATTTTCACATTTGTGACTCAGATGCAATTTGACACAAGAAGTCCAAATTATTTCCCCCTTGCAGTGCATCAGCAATCACAAGCACAAAGAGCTTTACTCACATCAAAATGAAGCAGCCTTCTTATTATGTGACACTGAAAACAGTGCTTCATTTTCTTTGTACTTTCCAAAATGAAGGCCTGGTCCAGCAGTAGATTTAACGCAGGCTGTGGAGGGGATCATAGAAGGATTTGGGTTGGAAGAGAAGTCTGCCTTGGGTAGGGACATCTTCAACTCAATCGGATGGGTCTGAAGAGCAGCAGCTGCAGGGTGACATTTGCCTTGGGTATGAGCTGATACCAAGGAGCATCCTGCCTTTCCTTGAGAACCTTGGCACATCAAACACCCCACTGCCCCTGCAAACCCTCAGATCCTCTCCAGGTCCTGCTGGAGAGGACAGTTTGATAAGTCCTATCCTGCACGTGACAATAAGGAAAATGTGGCTTTCAGTCTTTGACAAAGTTTGGAAATTTTGACCTTTAAGCTTACACCATGCGTAGCCACCAGCAATACTCCAGCCCTCCTCCCTCACTTCATCTGACTGCAAAGCTATGACACAACTCATCTCTCCACCACCCAAAGCTAAGCCCAGCCTGGTGACCAGACGGCCCTGTGCCAGTGACTGAAGACATCCAGCTACCAGCATGGCATTAAGTGGGGCTGTACGAAGCCATTTCAGAGGGGACATCATGTGAGCACGATGTCCATGAAGCAGGGAAGCCTTTTCACTTTGAAAAGAGAGAAATTGTAACTGTGAGAGAATTCAACAGAGGGGGATTCATCCCAGGGCTGCGAGCCCTCCAGTTTCCCCCGAAGACTGTCCTGGCTCTGTGAGTTTCTTGCATTTTTTTTTTTAATGTGAACCTGAAACAGTTCTTCAGTGTTTGACTGAGCAGGAAATCAGCCAAAAGAATAAGACTCACTGGCGTTTAGATTATTTCAAACAATTAACAATAAGCTGCTATTCTCTGATATAATTAGAAGTGTGAAATCACACTTCTTTGATGCACGATAGCAAATGAGCCCACTGAAGGGGCAAAAGGAGGTAGATTTTTTTCTGGGAGATAAGTACTTTTCTAAATAACACCTACCCCGAGGACCATATTTATACAACTATTTCAACAAACAAGACTTTTCAAAGTCCACTATAATCCACTAATGAGAAAAGATCAAAGAAACGAACAGGAAGGCCAGGATGCAATCAAAATATTTGATACGTGAGCAGTTTTGTATCCAAGCCATAAACTCAAGGGCATTTCAGTGGAAGCTGTGGGAGGAGACGGTGCTGTGAGCACCTGGAGGTTGTGTGGCCACGGTAGGTGGAGCCCCTTAGGGGAATCCTTGTGCCCCACTGCCATCCCTGCAGGGCTCCCCACATGGGACACCACCGGCGCCCACCATCCTCAGCCTCCCTCCATTTTCAGTGAAGCTGTGTTAAACAACCAAGGGTGGAAATTTTACTCGTTCCCCTAAATCCCACCACCTCCCCCGCCAAAGTTAAATATTTGGCCTTTGGTTAAACTAAATGGATTTTTGTTTTTCCTTTCAGAGCAGTCTCACGATCTCCCTGTGACCCCGGTGGGAGGACAGAGGGAGGCAGGGAGACCCCACCGTGCACTCAGAGCACTGCCAGAGCCCAGTGAGTGTCAGCCCACTCAGTAGCAGAGATGGGTGTAATAAGCTTTTAAATACTTCCTTTCCCCTTTTCCTTAAAAAGAAAAAAGAACAAGGGAAAAGCTACTGGGATTTTCTGATTTTCCTTCTCACACCTTTTTTTTTTTTCTTAAATACATATGTAGAAAACATTAAACAACTACATCTTTGGATGCAACTCAAGTTAAACAATTGCTTCGATAGTTTAATTTTTAGAAAAAAATAAGCAAATTCTCACTGTCTTGAAAGGCTTTACTTTTACTTATTTGTATATTCCCTAGGTTATCAGCACATTTCCCTTGGCTTTTCTAACAGCAATATACGTGTCCTTGTAACCAGAGAAGTATGGGAAATTCTGGAAACATCCAACTGTATATAAATATTTAAAGCTCAGACACTCTAATACAAAACAAGTACCTCTCTGAAACAAACATCTCCAGATGTTTTAACATACTTTTATATATAGATAGCTATATATATAAGATGTGACTCAGGCACGAAAAGCCAAAAGAATGTTCTCATTTCCTGAGACTGGCTAACAAAAAGGAAAAAAATGTGAACGAAGGAACAAAGATTTCAAAAGTCAGCTTTTTCTTAACAGCAGCAGCTTTAAAATGCTCCACTTCAAATCCTTTTCCATATAATCAGAATATTGCCTCTCTCTTTCAACTGTATATACTCCCCAAAAAAAAAAACCACGGAAAGGAGAAAAAAAAGCTTTCTGGGCTGTTTAAAGTACTACAGAAATGTCTCATTAGAGAAGTGCCTGTCCTTGTTTCAGTTCCAGTGAAGCTTATCGACACCTCACAGCAAGCCCCTCTCCCACAGCCTCTCACAGTGGTTGAGAACAAGCCAGCAGCCACGTGTGCTGTGGCTGCCCCTCAGCTCTTTCTCTGCATGGCAGGATTCAGCCTGCAAGACCTCAAAGCACATTTTGCTCCGTTTTTTTTTTTCCCTGACAGTACAAGCAGGTGTAAACAGCATCCAGTTCCTCTGGGACCTGAAAGCAATGGGTGAAGAAAGCTCATGGGCATCTTCAGATCATGAAGTCTTGTCCTACCAACAAATGTCAGGTAGATTCAAACAGGCATCAGAGGTGTCCCTATTCTCTGTGCCCTTTCTAACCATAACCTACATGTCAGCGGGGCAGGACATGGGATTTCCTTCCTCTGAATCCTCTGAAGATGAATTTCAGCAAACCAGTTCTGTGAGAACTATGACAAAACCACTGCTGGGGTGGTTTCCCTTCAGGCAGGGCAGTAGGAGGGGACAGCAAGCAGCAGACAGAACATACTCAAGTGTACTTTCCACAACAGAAAGCAAAATTGCCCAGACGATCCTTCTGCAACAACCTGCAGGCAGGTGATCCCTCTTCCAGTGCAACAGAGCATGGCCTCCCAATCCTGACACCGTACCCAGGGCAGCCACAAGCAGTCCCCAGACCCAACCCAGATCACCACCATACACTGCTCCCTCCATCTTTAAATCCCCAGCAACTTGTCACAGAACTGCACTTTTCACACTGCTCTCTGGGCCATACCTACATAACCCACACACAAATCCACGCTTCTGCCGAAATGGGTATTGCCACCTTTCCCAAGGTCTTTCCCCTTGACATCACTGCCATTCACAGGATCAAGGAATCGATCCAGATGGAGATAAATGCAGTTTAAAATCTATGTACCTACCAATCTTCCTCACCATAGGTTTTCAGCTGGCTCAGGTCCCTGGTGCTGGCATGGGAAATGTTGGGGGATGGGAATGTGTGGGTCACCCCAGGCGGCTGTATCACAACCACATGCTTAATTAAAATGTCTCTGTAATCATCACTGCCTGTGGGAAGAGCAGCTGCCCTGGCATGGCCCACAGATGGTCTGTCCTGAATCGTAACATGGGCCAGAGCTGGGTCTGGGAGATGGCCATTGCCAAGTGAATCTCAGCCCACCTACAGCAGACCCTAGCAAAAATAAGTTATTTAACACAGCACAGATGTCGGTCTCTCTGCCATGAAACACAAGTCTGTCCTGCTACCAACACAGTTCAGAAGAGCATGGTGGTCACATGCAAAGCTCATCAATACATGCCTATTTGCAAGCATTTCCTCACGAAAACCAGAGGGTTTTGCAAGCAGAGGCTGCTGTGCCAATTCAGCCCTGAATCCACAGGGGCTGCCTTCCCCCGGCAGTGCTGGCAGCACCCCCTGCCCCGCTGCTTGCCAAGCTGTATTCTTCATTCCTAAATCAGAGGTGGAGTGTGCCAGGAGACACCAAAGGAGGACTCATGGATGCTGTGGTTCTGCAAGGCAGGAGGCTGACAGCCAGTTCCTTGCCCCTGCCAGGCAGTGCCCAGCCCCAGAGGGGATGGCCAGGCCCCCACAAAGAGTCCTTGCAAAGTACCGAGGTCTCTTTTTTCCTTCCCAGGGTGAATTTGAAACTAATTCTCTGCGCAGTTCCCTCTCTCCACATCAATCCCACAGCTGCTGCACATCAGTGTGGGGTCTGGACTGAAGCCACTTTGCCATGTTGTTGCCTCCCAAATATTTGCTGGCGTTACTGCATTGCTTTGCTGTGGTCTTTCCCAGTGCCCCCAACTACAGTAAAACAATATATTAATACAGAAAGCCCTTTTAATTTTGAGCACAGCAGCTACCCCATGCTCCTCTGGCCACCCAGGGAATGTTCATAAAGTCATTACAATGCCTTAGCTTCCCAGATGATCCACATCAATTCCCACCCATGATGCAAGCAATAACCCCGCCCCCCCGGTTTTAACTCTACTGTTCACACCAGTTTAGGTTTTACTCAGAGACAACAGCCCATCCACCAGTGTGTTCTCAGTTCTTCAAACTATTTAATGCAAACAGTGCTTGAAACAATCCTAAATGTACCACGTGACTAAGGACCCACCTTCTTATTGAAATCTACAGAAGTGGCTGGTGAGGTTTCTTAATAAATCAAAAAGTGATGACAAGAAGGATCATCAGAGCTGGAATTCAAGAACTTCTTATTTAAAATATAAAGAAAAGCAATCAATATGAAAAATACAGAGCATAAAACCTCCTTCTGGGTGCCAACCATGTTGTAATGCTATTTTTCATGCACCCTAGGGTGCTCCAGATTATGCCATTTTGGCACAGGAACGTGGTTTCAGGCTGCAGAGAAGGTACGCTTTGCCCATAGCTTGTCATCGGCCACACCATCAACTTCTGGCACCCTGGACATCACTGACAGTCTCCAGATGCTGAGACAAATTCAGCAAACTATTCGACACAGAGAGTTACTACGACACACAAAACCAGCCAAGGAAATTACAGTATCTTGACTTTTTTCCCCCCCACTTCTATCTGTTTAAAAAACAGAAGTCAGCATTTTCATAAAGACTTACACACCACAGGAAGGGAAATGCTGAAGTAATTGCAAAGGCGTGTCCTAATTTGAAGAAAAGTATGAACCCCAGGCCACAGTCCCCTGCTACATTTTCCCTAATTGTCAGACTGAATTAGGACCTTTCACCCTTTCTGCCCCAACACCAGCACTTCTGCCCAGGCTGTTAAGGGTGACGTGCTCTGTAACACATCCTAACACAACAAGGACAGCAGACCACGTACACGGCCGCTTGGTTCACACTGTGCAGCTTAGACAAGGGAAGGCTTTGGCTATGAAAACGTGACTGTCAGTTTCATTTTCCTTGTCATCAGCACTTGCCATCATGGAAAGACCTGACATGAGTAATTACCCCACTGACTATTAAGCTGCTTTTAGCACAGCTAATAATTAAATCCTCCCTATATTGAAAAGTAATAAGAGACTGCATTATGCTATGGAGTGAAAAACTCTTGAACTGGGCTTTGGAGGAGAACAAAGCACAGACAAATCAGGATGTGTAACCTAACACACAGCATGAAACCACAATTGCAGGAGCTGAAAGGCTTGCCTTAAGTGCTCCAATAATAAACATTTCACTGCAGCTTGAAAAAGAATTTGTTAACTGTGCAAACCACCTTCTGTATATTGTGGACCATTAATGATTCCCCTGCAGTAACTGTATGGAGACAGTTCTAAGAAAAAGACCTGTGCACTACAACTGAGACCGAACTGCAGCATCACATTTAGCTTATTTAGAGCCCCTATCAAAGCCAGTAACACCACGAAGTGCCCCCATTTTTCAGCTTCACAGTCTGTAGTGGAATAAGAACTGCAAATCCAATGAGTCTGTGCTAGTTTTTCAAATGCAGTTATACTTGGAATAAAGAGGAGCTGGCTTTGTCCAGGCTGTACAGGCTGCATGCTGGCCTGTATTTCTTGCTACAAAGAAAAACTCAGTTTGCTCTAGGAAACTGCAAAAGCTTAAGATAATAATGGTTCTGAACTGAGAAGCTAATGTTTTTCTGTGAACCACATATGAAACTTATTCCAACAATAACACATCAAGATGAGTTCAGCACAACCAGCTGAAAAAGCTGCCCACAAAACTCAGAGGACGTTTATAAAGCAAGCAGGCACTGCCACGACGAGCTATCAGCCCCCAGCAGCACACCAAGCCATCCTGAATAACCCACCATTACCCCAGCATCAACCCACTGTGCATCCCTTCTTACCCAAATCCCTCTCTTCCAGGACACAGTCTGGTCTCCCAGCGTGATGCTGAGTGAGAAAGCTGTGCCTCAGTAAGGACTGCTCAAGTGACAGCACCAGTCTGCAAGTTCCTCTACTTGCAAAACAAAAGCCATAGGAGTGACTCAAGTTCAAAAAGCCTCCATAAAAAGAAGAGGGGAAAAAAAAAAAGGTTAAAAAGAAGAGTATTTCCTTGTGCATACCTGCTGACCAGATGCCTGCTGCTTTTCCGTGTACCAAACCTAGAGAGAGACCTCAAATCATTCCTTCCTTTTTTGTTTTCTTCACCAAAACTCAGATCACTTAAACTCTCTAAACCAGACCAAAAACTCGAGACACAAAACCCCTTAGGAATTTCAGTTTGTGGAGGCCTTTAAGATCACTTTATATTTTGTTAAAAAATAGGTTTGAATGAAATATTCACATTTTTAGTGGGTTTTTCTTAAGGATCAAAAAAAGAAAACACACCAATTTTTAATTTTCCCTCCTTGTATTTTACAAAATCAAAATGCATCTTTCAAGAGCCTTACCCCTTTGTTTTAACTTTAGTGGACTGGAATCCTCTACAGAAAACAACGTCAGCCAGAAGGTTTGGAAACAGCTCTTCCGAAGGAGCTGAGTGCACAGTCTCTCACCACTGTGCCACCCTGCCAGATAAGCAGCCCTGCCTGTCCTGGTCAGCACCTCCCTCTGCTCCCTTGAGCTGAGCTTCTGTGACAATGAACTGCACAGCCCCTTGTCTTCCATACAACGATTCACCCCAAAGGAATGGTGAGAGGAACAGAGGAAGCCAGCCAATTTAGGCAATGGGCCCCATATCCAGCCTTTACTGGGCAAACAGTTCTTATTCAGGGCACACTAGCAACAGCAGGACTCCAGGCTGACTCTCAGCCAGGAGAGGATTTGCTTGGCCGGGAGCAATGATTTTTCCTGCTGCTGTGAGAGGATGCTTGAGCCACCAGCTGTACCCTGGATGGCCCTGCTGCCACTGTGTTTCCCCAGATGTGCTGGCCAGCCACATGCTGCTGCAGGTAAGCTCCCTGCTACTTCATCTCTGCAAGTTTCTGCAAGCGTGGGCTCGAGTCTGACTTTGTCCCAAAATTTCTCACTGTGCCAGGGGTGTAGCCTAGTTCATCTCCTCGGAAGCGTGTACCAGCAGGGCAGCTGGCCTGCTCCCCGAGAACTTCAGCACAGCAGATGCCAAATATGTAATTGCTCTGTTTACCTGGCCAGAGAGGCAGCTCAGACAGAGCACCTGTGTGGGGCTGAAAGACACAGAGCTATGGGCAATCACAACAGACTGATGCTGGTGGCATAAATACTGACAACTCGGCCGCTTTCAGGAATGCAGAAAGAATCCCGACCTGGAAGCATCCACCACCCACTATGAAAGCAAGTGGCTTTTGGAACTTCTGAAGAAAAAACAGTTACCTCAATAGATCAATACATACAGACACCTGAATCACATTATCATATTTTTCTACGCATGTGGCTGCAGTGCAGCTGGAGTGAAAGCTGGTCAAGGCTGGTGAGATCCTGACAAGGGCATCTGGGCACTGATCCTGGGAGCAGAGCTGGCTCACACGGCACAGGATGCCACCACTGCAGCCCAAACTCAGCCTGACTTTGCCACTGCCACAGCTTTTCTCCAAAGGTATGGTGCAGAGTTGGAGGAGCCTGCAGAAGAACTCGGGCACGGGAAAGATATGGTGGTCTTTAAACAGGCTAAAGTTAGTGTGCCAGAAGCTGTCCTGTACCCGCAGTCCAAGACAGCGACAAAATCACTCTTTTTCCTTCCTTCAGCTCCAGGTTTTGACATAACACAACAGTTTGCCAGGTGCTTTAATTAGGGCCATTTCTTCCCAAGAAACAACTGCACAGGGCGAGGCTTTGAAACGCCGGGCAACGAGCACAGCAGCCTTTGCTTTCCGTAGTCCACCCCCACTAGACAGGACCGCTCGGTAATTGTAGGATATGCATAAAACATCACGAATCTCACTACACCAACACCCGAGGTTATTTAGTATGACGCTTTTAAAACAACCACCACCCGCCCAGGACAGGGCGCGTTTTAATGCACGGGGCATCAGACCGCGCCCGGGCCGTGCGCGCCGCAGGTCCGGGTGTTATCCCGGATCGCCGTAAGATGGGCACAGGAGCCGCCCCAGCGCTCCGTGCGGGCGCGTAACGCCGCGGGGGAATTGCGGGGAGCAGGGATCCCTGCAGTGCCCCTCGCCGCCACTCCCCGGGCTGCCGGGGATAGGGGAAAGTTTCCCCGTGGAACGGACACTTCACAGGGCGAGCAGCAGGGCCACCCTGCACGGCTGCGGGCCCCCCGTTCCCCCGGCGGGACCCCAGCGCGACTCCGCCGGCGCCCGTGGGAGCAGCGGGCAGGCGCCTTTCCCGGGCAGCCGCCGCTGTCAGCGGCCCGGCCGACACAAAGCGCCGCCCTCGGCGGCCGCCGCCGCGGGAGGCGGGACGGGACGGCGCGGGCGGCCCCTGCGCCTCTCCTACCTGTTACAGTTCATCCCCGCTGCCGCCGCCGCCGCCGCCACCCCCAGCATCCCGCCGGCCGCCGCTCCCGCCGCTCCCGCCAAGCGCTGCCCAGCGGCCGCGGGAGGGGCCTCGCCGGGCCGCGGTAATGGCGCTGGGCGGCCCGCCGGCAGCCGCCCGCCGCCGGGGGGCGCGCTCCGCCCCGCTGCGCCCCCGTGTGGGGAACGAGGGCGGGCACCGCCGGGAGATGGGATCCCGGCCGGGAACGAGGGCAGGCACCGCCGGGAGATGGGATCCCACCGCCCCCGGCCGGGAACGAGGGCAGGCACCGCCGGGAGATGGGATCCCGCCGCCGGGAGATGCGATCCCGGCCGGGAACGAGGGCAGGCACCGCCGGGAGATGGGGTCCCGCCGCCGGGAGATGGGATCCCACCCCCGGTCGGGAAAGAGGGCAGGCACCGCCGGGAGATGGGATCCCACCGCCCCCGGCCGGGAAAGCGGGCAGGCACCGCCGGGAGATGGGATCCCACCGCCCCCGGCCGGGAACGAGGGCAGGCACCGCCGGGAGATGGGATCCCATCCCTCAGCCCAGGAAAGGGACGGGAGTCACTGCCAAGAGCTGGGGTCCCCCCGCCCCATGTGCCTCCCGCCGGGCCCGCGGGAGGGGGAGCTCGGCTCCTCTGTCAGGCCTGCGGCGGCCGGAACGCCCCGCAGAGTTACGTGAAATAGGTGCCTGGGAGCGGCTGTTGCTGGTTTTGTGGTTTTTTGGCTCTTTTTAAATTTTTTTTCCAGAACAGAAAACTGCTTTCAAAACAATTCCAAGTATTTTCACTGTTTCCTACACGTGGTTGTGTATTGCAGGATAATTTGTAGAAAGAAAGCTGTCGCCTCACCTTTGGGCGCAAAATATGCTTTGGTGAATTTTGCTGGAGCCAGAGTCCGGTTTTAATCAACATTATTTAAACATGTAACAGCAATAATAAGCAATGGCTTGGGGAAAGCCTGGCACCTCACTCAGGCTCAGCAGTTCTGAAGGTAAATGTAAGAAAGTTACCTTCAGCACTGTTAAACCTGGGGCAAAACCTCCACTTCACTTGGAGAGAAGCAACCTCATTCCAAACCAAGCAAGTTTCAAAGGCAGACCTATGGACAAATGAAAGGAGCATAATAGAAAATGTGGGATTATTGAGCTCTCTGTATTGACACCCATTGCTGTCCTTAATATCAGAACAAGGAAGTGGCGTGTTGGAATGAAAAATGCAAATATTTGCCTGCCAGGATTAAGGAAATATCTATATGGCTCCAAGAGGACAGCTGAAGGAATATGTTAAGCCAGTGAAAATCAGCATAGACAGGTATGAGTGAGCATAGATCAGAAAGAAAAATTCAGACATAGAGCACATCTACTTTGGTATCCATCAGAACCAGGAAAAGAATGTGAGTTTTTGGGACTATGATGCACAGAAGGTATTTGGTGGACATGCCATGAGCATGATTCTAGAGAGAATTACAGCTGTAGAAAAACAGACTGTCTGTAGTACTTCTGTTTGTTTATTTGTTATTTTGCTTCTTGGCAGGATTCAGTTTTGCTTGCCAGGTTGAGGAATCATACACAGCAAAACTTTAGCATCGCAGGCAATATATTTCTGGGAAAAGAGGAAAATAAAGTGTATGGCTGAAAAGGGAAGGGATGATATGCCAGAAAAGGGGGATGGGATCTTTCCCTTTACTTAGCACTTGTCAAGCCATGCCTGCAGAGCTGAGTCCAGTTCTGGGTTTCCCAGTACAAGAGAGACATGAACATACCAGAAAGAGTCCATCTAATGGCCACTGAGATTATTTAGAGACTGAAGCACCTCTCCTACAAGGAGAGACAGGGAGCTGGGACTGTTCAGCCTGGAGAAGAGAAAGCTCAGAGAGATCTTGCCAATTAATAAAAACATTAAAAGAGTGGGTACAGGGAGGGCAGCCAGTCTCTTTTCAGTGGAGTCCAGTGACAGGAAAAGAGGCAGCAGAAACAAACTGTTCCCTCTGAACATCGGGGAAGAAATTTTCACTGTGAGACTGACTGAACAGAAGAGGTTGTCTGTGGAGGCTGTGGAGCCTCCACCCTTGAAGGTACGCCATAGCCACCTGGATGTGATCTTAGGAATCTGGCTGTAGGTGGCCCTGCTTGAACAGAGCTTGGATAAGTGACCTCCAGAGGTGCCTGCCAACCTCAACCATGGTGTGATTATGTTGGAAAACCAATCACACCACCCCTCAACTAAAAAAAAAGCAAAATGCAAAACAACCAAACCCAACCCCAAAACACCCATCCCTTTTAATGAGTCTGTCAGCAAACCCTCCTTATATCATCTAAATACGTAAGTGCTCATTCTGAGCCATCTGAAGGTAATATAACCCTTTTGGTTTTTTTCTAATCTGCTTTGGGCAGCCTGCCATTACTTGTAGGCAGCTTCATGAATGTCTTTAATTAACCTCAGCTTGTCTGCAAGGATTTCAGGGTCTCTCCCAGTCCTCCTGGGGAGCTGTACAAGGTGGCTGTCCCTGGCCGCTGAGCCCAGCTGAAGAGCAGCACCTCTGAGCAGCACAGCCTGAAACGGCAGGGAGGTGGCTGGGCAGGCGTGCAACTACCAGGGCCGCAAACTTCAAACCAGTAAATTCTGGAAATAATTAACAGGCAGTGCCAGCCAACAAGCACAGTCATTGTGGCGCTTCCTTTGGAGAGCACATTAATAGATTTAACAGCAAGTGAATTGCACCCTGTGCAGTTTTCCAGTGCTTTTAAAGATGAAATCCCTAAAGCCTAGTCTGCTAGCAATATAATCTCAGAGTAGCAAAGGCATTCTCATAGAGAGTGGGAGAGCCCTCTCCAAACATGTACAAAATGCCAAACACTAAGTACTAGCAGCTTTTGGAAATGTTGTACCAAGAAAAGCCAGGAATTCAGTTTCACAGTTTGCCTCCCCGGGCTCTGTGCGCTTTGCAGTGAGTTTGTGCCTTGGGGTCTGATTTAAATTTTTGTTTTGTCTTGCTGTACAACAGAAATAACAAATCTTAATTGTTATTAATTGTCCCTTACATAGTATTAGAGCATGCTGGCATTCCAATTAACTTGTAAAATTGAGTCCAGAATACTTAGGCAAGTAATTTAATAGGATCCACAAAACACACACCACAGACTCAAAAGAAGATCATTCCTTCCATTCCAGTGTTAGTGCAGGCTATGACGATTTTCTTCCTATGCAGTTCAAAAAAAAATATGGTAATCTGCCTACTTATTTCTGCTTACAAACTCATCACAAAGTTTAATATTCTGCTCCTAATGTACTTGGCATCAGGTAGAGAAGTGCCATTATCCCCAGCAGGCGAGTCAGGAAATAGAGACAGGGAAACTGGAATTAAATTTACAACGGAAGCATGTGGCAAAGCAGGGAATTTGGACTCTGTGTCTCCAGACTAGCATATTAATCACAAAATTAATGTGTGGTTTTTTTTTTAACACTCATCTCTCCCTTTAAGACTGAGTAAAATGCAGTTTTAAGTGGGCATGTGCTTCTGATGTTCTGTTTCCAGAGCACTTTACATTTTCCATCACTGTTGAAATGCCAAACTTACTGAATTGCAGCGGGAAGTGGCACTTCAGTGACATGGACTCGGCCGTGCCAGGTTAACAGCTGGACTCTTAGATCTTCAAGGTCTTCTCCAACTTAAATGATTCTGTCACTCTTAAGCGATAGCACAGAGCCTTTACCTATTTAGAGCGAAATGCATGATCAGCTTTGCTGACATTAAACAAGGCCATTATTGTAGGCCTCAGGAAGAAGTGAGAAAGAAAGGATTATTGGAGACAAATAAGAAGGCAGCTGCTTGGTCAAAGGATTTGACTACCTGCCTCTAATCACAAATATCTTTACATCAAGCTCTTTTTCTGGAAATGAAAAAGTATTTTACAATTTTGCCAGAGTGGTATGAAGGGACATGGGTAACTTCTGACTGTGGTATTTGCTCTAGCTTTTGCTTTCTTCCAGGACTTCATGTGACTACAGATGGTAGATTCATAGAATGGTCTGGGTTGTAAGGGACATTAAAGATCATGTAGTTCCAACCCCCCCGCCACAGGCAGGGATGTCTTGCACTAGACAAGGTTACTCAGAGCCCCATCCGACCTGGCTTTAAACATTTCCAGGAATGGGGCATCCACAGCTTCTCTGGGCAACTGTTCCAGGGCCTCACCTCTCTCACAGTACAGAAGTTTTTTCTAATATCCAATCTAAGCCTCCTCTGACTCAGAGTGCCTGTTAGCAGAGCAACCCCATGGTTGTTTACCTTAATATAATCAATGGATTTAAATTGCAAATTGTGTCACTGTTCTTCATGTCACACCTCCAAAGCTGTGAAGTTAAAGCAACAGTGAAGGAAACTTAGACCATGTAAGCATGAATAATTTTTGAACACAGGGTGTCCAGCAAAATATTCTTAGCAATGCTGTTAATGAACTTCACACTTTTTGCTAAACATTATTAACTTCACTTATCAATTGAATAAGTAAGTTTTGACCACTATTTGATATCTCTAAAAAAACTTGGCTATAATTAAAAAAATATGTAGTATTCTCAGAATACTAGAAGACATTTTAGTGATCATTGTGACATCCATATAAAAGGAGTCAGATTTTTGCATTTTAGACACACCTAGTATATTTGGCATCATTGTTTCTTGGAGGAGGGAAGGAGACTCTGCAAAACCAAGGATATAACTTTTATTGATCAATCTCAAACCTCTGCAAAATTTAGCAATAAAATTCCATATTTAGCAGCATAAATTTCTGCCCCATGACAGGATCACTACTTGGACAGGCACAGTAAAGGCTAAAGAAAAAACTTATGGCAGCACTACAAAACAGGTACTTTAAGAAATAATGACTCTTGGAGATCATAGTAGTACTCTCACATTTTTAGTAAAAGTGTGTGATTTTTCTATTTCAAGCTTTTTGTCACTGTAATTCCCATCTCTCCCAGAATGTTAAAAACCTGTAATTAGCTTTTCTGCATTTTCTGAAAATCCTCTTCCTGCAAGATATCCACTATCCCCCACCACTGCAAACAACTGGTTTAACCAGTTTCCAAGAGAAAGGCTGGTGGATAGTCAGGGCAGGGACAGAGAGCTGCCACATCAACAACAGGAGATGGTTCAGGTTTTTATCACCACCATCTGCTTTTCTCCCCACTGCTCCCGAGGCTGCAGCCCTCTGTCCATGGAGCAGAGGGACCACCCATCTGTCCCCTTGCAAAGGCAGGCAGCCTTCACCTGGACTGCTACAGCTGCAGGTTTAAGTCAATGCTGTGACTAGATGTGAGAGGAACATTAACCAGTTGTTAGTTAACAGTCTGTATAAATGTTTGGCTGCTAAAGCCAAAATGGTATGATTGGCCTTCTCCCTTGGCAAGAGTAATGCTGACCATCAGCAACTTAACGCCACAAAGGGGAGTAACAACAGTAAACCAGTACTTGGGTAACAGCCTTTTTCTGGAGCTCTGTAATGGCTTCTATACTTTGTATTTTTGAGATGCTCTGCATCCTGCAAAGGGCAAGAGAGCCAAGAGCTGATAGGTACCTCCCCTCCGGAAACAGTCTGAGTGTTCTCAGAACAAGCTTCGATTTTCAGCAATGAAACAATAAACCCCACTTAAATCCTACATGCATACAACAGCTGCTATCCAATGTCTATCAATTTAAAACACTTTCAATGTGGAAGACTGGGACTGTGCCCACACCCGAAAGAGCACACTGTCTTTTACACTGATTACATTTACCTTGGATTCTTAAGAAGCCTTCAGGCATTCAACTGACAGAAAAAAAACCCGAACAAACAGACTTGCTAATACCAAGGCATGGTGAATTGTTGGAGCAGTAACTGATGTGCATTTCCATACTCGTTTTACAAGTCTCAGTCTTCAGTCTCAGTCTTCACTATTCAATCCAGCCTGAATTCTCAGGACGAACCTGAGGGACACAGGACAGGAAGGAAGCTCCTGAATGTAAGATTCATCTTCTCATCCTTTCACAACCATATAATAAATTTTAATCAAATTCAGTTTAAAAAGTAGTCAGAATATTATTATTTCCCTTCTCCATAGCATATGTACATTTATGTGAAAGCTGTTAGAAGTTGACTGGAAGTATTAGGCTCTCTTATATTACTTTTATATCCATTTATTTTGTCTTCTTTTCACAGTTTATAATCCCCACTGCCCACGTATTTGCGTAATAAGCATGGTCTAAGAAAAATAGCTGGCAAGAAGATAAACACACCAAACTCTCGCTTAAATCAAGCCAAACACCTCTTCATCTACTGAGCATGTAATCTTTGCACTAGGACAATTATGCAGATAAAGAAAAATTATCGCAGGGTATTAGGGAAGACGTAATTTTAAAGTGGAGTGCAATTAAAAATGCATGCTGATTTATAAGGTAGTTAGCACCCGAACACAGCACATTCCTGCTAACAAGGCCATTAACAGCTTCTGCATCCCTCCTCTCCTTCATGTCTGATATTGCCAGATTGCTGGCGACAATCTAGTAACACCTTTGAAGTCATTTAAATGAGCTTTTTTAAAAATATATTTTTTTTCCTAAAAAACCCCTATAACAAACCAAATTCTTTTCTGTTCATCCAGAAGAATCCATTGCCGTAGTTGTCTTTCAAAGTAATGGCTGTGGATACTATACCAGAGCCATAAAATTTCTTCAATACAATGGTAGATATTCCTTGTTTTCATCTGAGCAGCATTTTCTCAGGTAAGAACAGGCATTCAGGGAAAAAAAAAAGGCACTCTGTTGAGTAAAGGTGAATTTTATTGAAGTGATGGCCACATGAAAAGGCCATCAAAGACATTATTTCCAAACAAAATACTTATCTATCCAGACTAGAAATTCTGAAATTACTACAACAAATATATTTTTACCTCTTCATACATTTGGTTTCTCATCTTGTGAGTGGTGACTGCTATTTGCAAGGCATCTAAGGGAGATATTTTCACAGTACCAACAATAGCAGAACTAGCAGGTAGTTTAGGAAGTATTGGTGCACTGGGTGAAGCCAAGGCATAAGCCAAATGAAGCACGTATGCTTAAGCTGCCTTCAAAGTCACTTAGTACAAACTAAGGAGAGTTTTTAGGCATTCCTCCACAATTCCACGATATTATCATCTGCTAACACAGCAAAAGGATGGAGATACACAAAGGAGGATTTAAATTTAGAAAATAATCTAACCCTGTATCCTTACAGTTATACTTTGGGGAAGGAGGATCATGAAAGAATAAAAGCAACTTTACTCTCATGTGTAATTTCTAACACGGTTCCCTTTGGCCATCCTGAACCCCAGATTCAACTGGCCACATCTAAACAGAAGCCTGACAAGCTCTGATCTTCCTGTCTTTCAACTGGAGCACTTGTTGCTTGCACAGATGAGTCTCCCTTCTGGATAAAAGGAACATGAAAGACATATAACCCATTTCTAAGTCAGCATTAGGTAGCTAAAGATTCAGCCACAGTGCACATGCAGGTCTGGGAATGTTGAATCACTCCCATTTTTGGTTTTTAATTAATATATACTCTGCATAGTGACAGTAGAATTATTATTACTGTTATTATTATTAATATTATTAATATTATGCCCTCCTTAGGCTTGGGCTGAGGCCAGGCTGTTAAAAATTGGCCCTAAGTTTATAAACATTTTGGGCAAGGGTGACACTTTCTGTGAAACATTCTAATAAATGTGGCACTGTAAAGAAAACAAAAAGAACCAGAAAGCAAAGTCAGCACAGCGCTCTTCCAAAAAAGAGCACCACAGTATATCAAGAAGCAGCAGTACCAGTTAAAACTTTAAACTGCTTTTTGAAAGCAAATCACAGCTACAATGCTGTACATTACAAATGCAAATATATGACATATAGAAAGTACTCTATGCAAAATAATCCCATTTCCAGTTCACATTCTTCTATGCCATTTACTGCAAGTGTCTATTAAACTTTGATATATTTGCTTACAGTCAGTTTATTGCCACAGAGATAAGTTCTGGCAATCCTACCAACAGAAAACAGTTTAGTAACAGTTATTAAAGTATTTTTACATTAATTAAGATTTCAATCTTCCATTGTAAAAAAAAATATATTAATGCAAGTTGTTCACTACATTCATAAGTATGGTACTCAAGTTTTACTAAAAACAGTGAGCATGCAACTCAGACTTGAAAGAAGTCAATAAGCAACTGGTATTTAATACAGCCAGTGATATATGTTACTTGCATACCTTTATTCACAGCTTACAATGTTAAATAATTTACAGTTCTGAAATATGTGCATTTTAAGAGGAACTTGTCACAGCTCTTCAGCAACAGCAGAGACTAAATCGGGTCAGCTGCAAACGGAGTGCAAACTAAGACAAAGCCATACCCTTCGACTCACGTGCTTCCATTGTTAAAATCACAGCAGGAGGATGACTAGCACTTAGTTTTATACATATTTCAAATCTCTCCTGTTGCTGTGTTATGGTATTCTTTTGAGTGACATTAACCAAACCCAGCTGAATAAGGAGTTAGAACTCAACATCCAAGATCTGGTCCAAATCATGAATGCTGAAGATAGGGTAAACCATTCCAGAGGCAAATGCAAGAAAAGCCTAAACATAGCCTCCTGTTTGCTACCTACAGACACTGAAAGATTCACCCCTCATACTACCGTTGATCAGTTCTGTGTTCTCAAAATTCACAGAGAATGTTTTCCCCAGTAGAACAAACCATAAAGGTTCCAGTTAAAACACATATTGGAGGGGAAGAAAAAATAAGTGCCTAAGGTGGTGGAAAAGAATTAAAATACCTAAAGCCCATTGGCTTTGTTGATTGTGTACTGAAATACATACAACAAGCAAAAAGTTAAACCAAAAGCACACTTCCTGAACAGTTTATTCTCAACATGTTGCCATTCTGCTGTTCCTATGTTCAGATTAATCTCAGCCTGAAATAAGGCAATATTAAAGGAACAAGCATCATTTCCTCAGAGCCTGAGCTAAGGTAGATAGGAGAGGAAGAATCCTATTTAGTATTTGCATGTGTACCAAAGAAAGACTCTCTGTAAAACAACACAGAGAACATGAAAAGATGACTGAAAAAGACAGAAACCTCTGGTTTAAACATAAGCAGGATTCAAGCACGTGTATGCTTTTTAAAACCTTACAAATAAATTAAGATGGTGAAAGGCATTATGGACTGTAAAGGGGAGAAGACAATTGAAGATAAAAAAGGTGCTGTGTTGATAATAGAAGCAGAGATGGTAGAAATTTATTTTTCTAGAAAAAAACCAACATTCTGTTGAGGAACGTGGAACAGAGATCATCTCATCTATGCAAAAGATCTGTGCAAATGATGTGCACACTCACAGGTAAGTGAGAGAATGGTATAAGATCTTCAGTCATTAGAACACTTAAAAGATGCATCTACTGACAAAAGCTTCATTCTTTTCTCTCAGAAGTTAATGATAGGAGTCTGACCTGTGGGCTCAGATTCTTTCTTAGTGTCTTCAATACGATTAAGTCAGTATGAGTAGTCTTGTCATCCCAGTACAGACATCACTACAGTAATGGAACATTTCATCCTGGTCTTTTCCACAAACTTCCAACCTCAGGTTAAAAAATCCTAGCTTAAGCCCTTTCTCTCAAAGCTTCAGCTCACTTAGGACCTCTGAGTCTTGGAGTACTATCCTAAGGCTTCCACAGATGACAATAATCACTGCTACAGTGCCATGCCCAGATGTGACAAGCACTGTAATTCATACAGATTTTTGCACCCTCTACATTTTGTGAACTGTTGCCTTCATGTTTTGCAAAAAAAAAAAAAAAAAAAAATTAAGAAAGACTACAACCTTAAAGCAGAAAATGCCCTTTCTGTTTCTTAATTATCTTACATTTTGTAGCCATCACAAGGGAGGAAATAATTTAAAATTTCTTAAACGTGCAGAGGATAACACTAACCATATAGATTAGCTAGCTGACAATGATATGTGAAAGCAACTGTAAACACTTTAAAATGCTTTAAATCTAAAGTCTAGTTATTCCAGTTAATATATCAGATCAAACTTTTTAACTGATATCGAAAGAGCTATCACAGGTTTAACAAATTCTGCTTCCAGGCAATTTGCAAATAATTTGTCACTTCGCATAGTTCTTATTATCAGCTTTAACATTTACAAGAAAAATAGCTCACTGCTGCCAGAGCATAACATCAGACCATCTTTCAGAGCTACTGCAGGCTTCTTTCTTAGAAGAGCCTAAAAAGCTGAAAATAACACACAAAAATAAAACCCTGTACTTCAATGCTACAACACCAACAGATCTTCTACAGTAAGATTTCTTGGTTTTGCAGTTGTGGAATGTTTTTAAAGATTCAGTGTTTCCACTGTTTTATCGAAGTCCTGACCAGCTGTGGAGGTACGAAGCCCACCCAGAGGGCCGTGAGGTACTCTCTTCTTCACCTGAAGGAGGAGGAAAAACATACTTTGTATTATCTTAGACATGTATTATGTTAGACATTGCATCATTTGGTTACATGACCCTGTCCCACTCCTTGCCTTAATCATTTTTCAAATGCTGTCCTCAAGCTTGCTGAGAAAGGAACTCACTCTTGGGCTGACAGAGATATAGATTGTACCACCAAGTCCACTTTACTTTGGGTACTTAAGGATGTCTGAAAAAGGTAATTTATCACCATTCTCCTCCAATCAGTCTTCATTAAAGGACCACAACAACATCAACATACTATGGACTTGACTTACAACTTACTTTTCCAAATGCACAGCCTACCATGGAATGCAATACTTGAACACTTCCCTTTTTAATGTCATTTTGTTCACATATGTACATGTGTTGCTTACTGTTTATATTAATTTTAAAAGAAAGTATAAGTCAGTTGCTAATGAAGTACAAGAAGCTACAGTTACTGTTATTGAGAAATGACAAACAATACCTTAAAATCCCTGTTTTAAGGGAACAAATGCTCAGAGTATTTGAAGCAGAAAGAGAACATTATTATACACATAAATCCTGAATTAATTTCTTGCAAATGCCTAACTCTTTTAATTTCCTTCCCTAGTTTCTTTATTTCTTCAACAAAGAGCATATTTTCTTTCAAATATTTTTAAAGGTATTATATTGAAACTAATATTAGATCTGCGGTACTGCCTTGAGAGGACCACTTTAGTTATCTGTTTAGAACATCTGCAAAGAAAGTAATTCAATTATATTAACCTTTATTTTGACAAAATTTTTTTAAACCCTACTCAAAACATGAACGCAATAAATTTTTACATCTTACCATTGTCTTCCTAAAATTTGAATGTTTCAGAAGAAATGGTATTTTATCTTAATTTTATGGTATTTGCTCTGTTTACTGAAAACTGAATAGTAACTTTCCAACAAAGCACAATCATTTTATGACTAGCTCACTAGCATTATGTTGCTAAGTTTTGTTTTTTCTCAAGGGTCTACACAACAGACAGCACAGAACTGTTGTTTTCCTTTTTCAATTTTCCTTCTTTTTGTGACAATATTTTGAACACCACCTACCTTGGGCAATTGCAACCAGCTTCCCCTTCTCTTCAGGGCTGAGCTGCAACATGGTGTCTATTACTGGGAGCAGCCGTTCCTTCTCGCTTCCTGATTTCAGAAATATGAACTGCAATAGAACATTCTTCAAGTATTCCAGATTAGCCACAGACTTTTCTCTCTCTTGATTTCTTTCCAATCTTCTTATTTCATTCTTAAGAAGCTGCAGATGAGGGAAAAAATATGTAATGTTGTTTGTTTCATTTAATGAGTAATTGAACAAAGGTCTTTTGAAGAGCTAAAAAATGAATTGCACAGCTTGCTCCAAAAGAAATAATGCATGTATAGCAACATATTCAGGACAAAAATCCAGTGAAAATTGAATATATGATAATGTTGTAAGAAATAACTTATTATGGACTAAAAATAACCTTTTCTGATAAAATTTGTGTGGTACAGAGATATAATATTAGTGATAAAAGAGCAGTAACAGTGGAACAGTTAAATAATTCAGAAATCTGATGATATTCATTTAACAGCATTTTAGAAAAGAAAGCTTAGTACATTTAGAAATCTCTTCAGAGACCTCACTCATACATTAGTTCATGTGTCTTCTTTTAACTTAAGACAGCTAAAACAGGTTACAGAAAGAGAAACCAGACAATGCTTCCCTTGGGATTTACTGCTTTTATCTAAGTGAAAATAGTACAGACCCTTTACTAAACATTAAACTTCCAAACTCCTGAGGTTTTTTGTAGAAGCTTTTACTCCACACTCCTCTCCCCCTCCCCCACATGCAACTACCCAACTACAAACTGTAGTGGAAAAAGCCCCCAAAACTGAAGTGGACACTGGAAGCACTAACTGTGCTTTTATTCCACTAACTGTGGAATAAAAGTCCCTCCAAAATTTTTATATCACCAAAATTTTACAGGCTGGTATTTTCTGAAAGATATTTGGTCTAAGAAACAGGCCATGGAAATTAGAGCTGTCCTCACATCTCCTGTGTGCCTGCTAACCTTTATTTGTTCCATTAGGATTGCATTGGTTGCTTCTGATTCACGAAGTAATTCATTCAAGTGATCAGCACTCTTAGTTGTTGTGTTTAGTTTCTGAATCAGTTCATCCTTGGTGAGATCTGCTTGCCACTGAGATGGTTCTGCAAGTAATTGGAAAAGAAAACTAAGAGACGGAAAAAGCACTTGCATCTAATTCATACTTACTTAACATCAGGACTTGAATAATGTAGTTTCTTATGAACAGAATTCATGCAAAGTCAGACTGCAGACTTAACAGGCATCAATGCTGCTGCTGCATGCCTTTTTTCTGATCTGTTTTTGTTTATATATTAGAAAGGGGCTGGCAAAACAGTTCTAGAGTACACCAAGTTACCTTGTTTCCTACCCATAAATGGAGATTTTCAATAGTTATCCACAAAGTGCTCAGTAGACTTTTAAAACGATATTATATGCTACACATATTTTACTGTTTTTTGGGTGACTCCTAAAACATTCTTCTTCATGTTGGATTTCACTTCCCTCGAAGAGATCCTATTAATAAAGTCCTGTTCTAATAAGCCTCATTAAGATGAACAGAAGTTTTATCTTCTCATTAATAAGGTTCATTCAGCACTTAATTGTCCCTAGAAGAGACTCATCCAGAATACAAAAAGTTCTGGAACTATTCACTGACTTGCTCACCCAGTCTTTTTCCTTTAAAAGCTCAGAAATATGACATCTTTAAATCACTAAAACCTGTAGGAATGTTCTACTGTTAGTCCTTACTCAATGAAAAAACTCCTACAAAAGTTCAGGACTGTGTAAACTCAGCAGCACTTGACTAGACTTGTCAAGTCAATTGTGTCTTGCACCTAAAAGCATAAAAACACAATGCTCTAAAATATTTTGAGGTCACAAACTTCTGCAACCCATGTAGGCAAGCGCTTCTGAAAGTCACGTTCTACCTACCAGGCTTTGCTTCAGACGAGTTCAGAAGTTGCTCCAAGGACTGAACATAGGTGCTGGCTGAGGAGACAGACTCTGTGTCTGTTGTTTCCATACCCTCTCCCTCTTCCCTAGCAACAGTGTGCACATCGAGGACAGGGAGGTCAGCGTTCCGCCGTTCTCTCAAGTTCTTTGTTGCTGCATTTGAAACAGCTGGACCTGAAAGATACTTACTGATGTTTGTACCAGAATGAAATTGGGAGGGCTGTTTCCTAGGTGTGACTGTCTTGGATTGAGAGCAGTACACAAAATAGTCTTCAAAATGCAGGGGAAAGTGAAGCAAAAAGAGAAAGCCAGATACACACGCAACATTTATAATAGCAAAATACAGCCTTTCACCTTCAAATGGCCATTCCAATCAAAGTCTGGTTCTAAACCCAAACTTGATTGGCAATTTTTATTTCAGTGACTATGAAGCTTTTATGCACATCTCCCTGAAGATATGTTTTAGCTATGCTAAGAGTAACAAATACTTCTAATGCATAACAGAATTCGCTTTTATTTCCACCAGTCCTGTGGGAGGTTTAAATTCTTCTGTTTTATTACTGTGTGCATGACCCTTCTCTTTCAGTAGTAACATAGTAACTTCTTAAACTGTTACTGCTGCTTGGCAAATGTCCAACTACGTCCTCATTAGTAACTTTACAGACACAAAAATAGCACCTGAGCTTGAAGACAGTAAAATCTTAAATTCGAAGAAGGATCAAACAGCAAGTATACTAACAAATAGCATGTATACAAATAACAAACATTCTTGAAACAGCTTTCAATACACTTTTTTTTTTAGCTTTACACCTCATACTTGAGGCAGATGTCCAGCATGCTCCAAAAACTGTGACAACCTGATAAGAACACCAAATATTTACAAAGTAATTTCCCTCCGTCTGACAAGGCAGATACTGCAGAATAGATACCAGTGATGCAGATTCTAGAACAGAATAGCTCCAGATGGAAGCAACCTACAACAAGTATCTATTCCAACTGCCTGACCACTTCAGGGCTGATCAATGTTGAAACGTTATCGAGGGCATTTTTGAAATGACTCTTACAACACTGACAGGTTTGGGGCATCAATCAGCTCTTTTAGAAGCCTGTTAAAAAGTTGGACCATCCTTTCAGTACGAAAATGCTTCCTTAATGGCCAGTCTGAACCTCCCCATGGCAGCTCTGAACAATTCCCATATGTCCTATATGGGTACCAAGAGCTCAGCACTTCCCTCTTCACTTCACCTCCTCAGGAATCTGTAGGACAGCAATGAGGTTGCCCTCATCCTGCTTTCCTCCAAATCAGACCAACCCAGAGTCCTCAGCTGCTCCTCACACAGGACAGTCTTTCCAGCCCTTCCACCACCTTTGTTGCCCTCCTCTGGATGTATTCAAGGACCTTAGCATTCTGAAGTGACAGCAAATAATAACAAAGACACATCCCTGACTTGGTATGTGTGGACTGATACAGCATGCTGCATATTTTCCAGAAAAAGTTTCTGGTGATTTTACAGAATCAAACACTGTAAGCATGTTTTAGCTTCAGACTGGGGTACACAAATCTGTAACCAATGCATGAAAAACTGGTATTCTGCCTGGAAGTTACCTCTAGTGCTTGGTTCACTCTTGAGTTGGAAGAGCTGAGCTTCTACTCTGGAGAGTTGCTGCTGAAGTGTCTCTACTGTCTTCCTGTGCTCTTCTTGCAGGTTCCTGACCTGATCTCTGAAATTGTTGCGGAGAGCTTCATTCTGGGCTGTCAGCTGACTCAACGCCTGGGCATGCTCTGTTTTGATGACCATGTTCTCAGACTGTATTGTGCAGAGTCTGAAAACAGTGCATGCACAAACAGTAAGACACACACAGCAAAACAATGCCATTTTTACATATAAAAATTTCTACAGTTTGAGGCAGTTTTCCATTTTCATGGAAAATTCCATATTAGAATGACTGTGTGTGCAACTTTTTTTCATTTGAAGTCCTCTTTTTACAGGGAAAATCTGAGACCAAAAAAGTTACACTTACTAACCATCACATGAATGCAGTGTGCTATATAAACTGGACTTCTATTTCAGAAAAAAAAATTCAGACATCTTTGGGAAATAATGAAAGACTTAACAGACATTGTGGTCTAAACATCCTTAAATTCTAAAACTGCATCATGACTGTTTATAGTGTCATACAGGGCATGTCACTTATAGTCCACTTCCTATAACATCTGTTTACCAAACACTTATGCAGGACTTCTAAAAACACGGGTTTCTAAGAAGGTAAGTTTAATTTTTTTAAACCTCAACTTTCAGTGCAGAAGAGTGTAGCTATTAGCAAGAAAAATGTCAGTAACTCATCAATTGCACCTGGTGTGGAGGTACTCCAGAAGCATGACAAAACTGTCACAAGCAATTAAATATATTAAATAATGATATATAATATTAAACAATTAAATATATACAATTAAACAAGTGCATTTATGGAAAGACTAAGCCCAGGACTTGCCTTTATAAGCACACAGACTTAAACAGAGGCAGAGTAGCAAAGACCAGTGTCTAGGTATAAAGGGAACCTACTGTGAAATGGGTTGTTTCCAGAAAAATGCAGGACAATTTGGTTGACTACAGTGAACAATTATGTAGCTATCAAGAACAGATAAAACTACAAAGACAGTGACAAGAAGTCAACAGTTCCTAATACCAATCTGTAATTTCTAATTAATACCTCATGTGAACTTCTTTGTACCCTAAATGGAGAAGAAAAGATGAGGACAGACTCTTTTTGAGGAGTTCAAGTATCAGATACTCATGTGATTTCTCAGGAAGTCATACAGATTAAACAGATTCCTTTCATTTTGAAAGAAACAGAAAATTAAGACTGTGGCAAGCACAAACTCAAAATACAGTACTTTCTGTAAGAAAGGCACTTGGTGGACAAGAACTAGGTGTTTTGTCAGTGAACTTGTTGGCTTTGCATATAACTATCACTTTTTTTAATAGGAAACATCCATAACATTTAGTAGAGCAGTACAACACAAATGAAGTGCTGGGCATTAGACTTAAAAATAGTCAATGTGCTTTAAAAATGTTTATTTTTAGATTTGATAGTTAAGAGGTAGAAAGCTTGCAGAAATCTCAAATTTCCTGATCAGCTGCTATTTCACTGTCATTGTTGAGACTTCTGATGGCTTATGAAAAATAGAAAACAATCCTTCAGAAAATTCCTTTAACTTTCTCAAGAGCATGCCCCCTCTTTGTGAAGTACAGTTACAGGCTTCTACATGCCAAGATCTTAAAGTTCAAACAAAATAAAATATCTGTATCTATTCATCAGCAGACCATACTTTTCACGGAGTTCTGCTTCTTTTGCAACGGTCTCTTGCAGCATCTTATTGTGTCTTTCCAGCAGGGTGTCATGTTCAGACTGCAGTGCCTGGAGTTCAGATGCATTCATCTGTGAATTATGCTGAGCATCCTGCAGCTTAACTTTAAGTTGATCTATCACCATTTCCAACTGCTCCCTGCATGTGGAAGAAAAAGGAATAAGCAACATGCATTTAAAATAATTGATTATTTCAGAACCTATACGATATCCACAACATTTTGGATAGCTGATCCAAACTGCATATTTATTAATTAAATCAACACAGCACTAAGACCAAAATAACCTTAGAATGTGACTACAGCAGAAACAATCAGACCCTGTTTCAATGTAGATACAAATAGGTTTGCCACATCCCATCTGAACTGCTGGGAATGCAACTATTGGTGTAGAAAGCATGATTGATAGCACTTTCTACTTCAAGGAGGGACAAAACAGAAGGAAAATAATATATGGGGTTCAGATGGGAGAAAAAATTTTTTCTTAAAAGTGGTGAGGCTTTTTTTTGTTTGTTTAGTAAATGCACATCAGTTCAATAGGACCAAATACAGGGACAATGGTTGGAGTGGATTTTAAGCAAAGAACTAGGAAGCAACATCAAGCCCATAACAGATAAACACAGTTGGTCAGAAACAAATCAAAATCAGATATAACAGGAAGAAAAAAAATCTTAAGTCACACACACATTCTATTTTTACTGATTTTTTTTTTACTGTACGTATTTACATATGCAGACACCTCCATTATTACATGAACCGTATATCTCACTAATCCTTAGGGTTGATACTTGTAAACAATTTCTTTGGAAACCATTTGTCATCCGTTTATTTCTTATCCAATTTGTTTCCAAGATAGGTCTCTCACAAAAAAGACCCAAAACAATACCAGAACTTCTTAACATTCTGCAAAAAGGAGAGACAAAGAAATGCAACTCTTGCGGTTTTGTTGCTTCAAAGGCAAGAATGTTTCAAAAACCTCAAACCAACCCTAAACCCACGTCCTCTAACAAAGCACAAGTCGCCCTCTGGTGGATTTTTGGCTGCAATTGTCGGCACCTACCGGAGGTCTGTGTCAGAAATGAATCCCGGCATCCCCCACAAAAATGCCCAGCCTGTCACTAAGGGCAGCCATCAACGACTTATAAAAATAACTTGAAGGAACTGGTTGACTTTTGCAGTGAGTTGAGACATTTTCTGAAGCGAATCTGAATTCACCTGGTTTATGACTGTACTTGAAAGGATTTTCAGGGAACTTTTGGTAGTGTAACTCTCTTCTTCCAAGTCTTTCCTCATATGATACAATATACAGGATTTTGTAGATCTGCTGGAACTGATGACTGAATTGGCAGCCAGAGCTTTACCTATACTAAACCACTAATTACTGAAAAAGTTCAAAGTGAACTCAGCTGAACTGAACCAATCTGCTCTTTTCTTCTTAGTTGCAAATGGCACTTGGCTACTTCATGTCAGAGAAAACAACACTGCAAGTCTACACAGAATGTGCTGACTAAGTTCTGCTCATAAGAGTCATAAAAAACTTAAGACCTTAATTTTCCTTCTAACTGTAACAATAGGTAATCTACACTAAAATAATGGTTAAAAAGACAAATCCAGCTAGAACTAATATAGCACCATGACAGTAGAAACTGGTATTTCTTCTGTTCAGTTAGGCAGTGCCACAGTCAGATTACAGGTCAAGTAATAATGTTAGTTTTACCTTTCTTGTTTGGCTCCTTCAGATTCTGTCCGAGCAGCAGATTTATTCTTTTGCTGTTTAAGAACATTATGAACACGGACTTTGTAGCTCTCAAATTCAGATGTAACAGATGCTTGTTCAGCCTATCACACAGAAAACAAACCCTTAAGTTACACTATTGACTATTGTTCCCTTATTTCTCGATCATAAAATGCATCTTACACTGAAAAAAATGAAAACTACCTGCTGCATTTCCTTCTTTTAAATAGATAATTAAAACAGTGACCACCATAACAGATAATGTTTCTTCAGATTTTAACTGTGTATGATGAAATGTGAAACTTGAGACACTGATTATCAACATTCCGGTGTTAAAGGAATAAAAGAATACTTGAAAATTCAAAAACTGCATTCAGCTGAGAGATTCACAAGCCAGGGGGTCTATTAACACCTTTAAATGAAGGCAAAGGTGACAGAAAATACAAAGAGAGGTATATTTCTGTTTCTCTCCAATACTATAAAGGTGACAAAAATTCTAATGTGCCATAAAGTCATGCATAATTCTGAGGAATTAAGTCAGTCTTACAGTGGCATTACACAGCACAAGATATAATATTTTAGCTGACTGTAAAGGTGTTTGGTCTGTCTTTTCTTCTAAATGCAGCTGTTACATGAGTTTCTGTGGACATACAGAAAATTGCCTCAGATCGTAGAAGCTTCATCCTTGACTGTACATTATACAGCAAAAATTATTGCCACCCTTACAGTACCCGTGTTGTACATTCCTCTAAAAAAACCCAAAACACTGATGCAGGTTTTCTTTCTGGGATCTTAGGACAAGCTCATGGAGTCATTAGTCACTCCCATTTACAGATAACTAAAATGCTCTCATCTCTAAGAGGAAGGTTTTGGAAACTTTCCCTTCTGCTGAACTGGTGAGCGAAATTCTACTCACCCACAGAACTGACTGATTAGCCACTGCTCCAGATTTTCAGAGTCTATACATTTCTAGTCATTTTCTTTAAACTAATCCTTTGCTTTTCATCCTGTCAAACTATGTGAGGTAGAATATTCTTAAGTCCTCAGGTACACAGCCTTAAATGTCAGCATGACTTTGTTTTCTACTGTCTGCCTTGGTGTCCATCTTTCCTTTAGAGGGAATTTTCCTTTGCTAATAACCTTGTAATAATATCTATTTTCCAGATGTAAGGCATCTGAATAGGAAAGCTAATCTTCCAAAAGGTTCAAGCCACGCCAAAATGTAGGATCTACAACCTTGCTGATGTCGCAGCATCACAGAGCAACCCACCACAGACAGGTACTGTAAGCACCCAGGTATGAAGAATATATTTGTAAAACCATGATCCACGTATACCAGCACAACTAAGGCAAACCTCCTGAAGCAGAAACCACAAAGTTTGTCCATTTCAGTTCACCTTTTAAAAATGTAGAAGTTTTTTTGAGAGGCTGCATTCAGCTGTTACTTACCTGCAGGATGCACACCTACCATACAACAGTGGCCATAGAGTAGTGTAGTAACCTCCATAAAGGTGGTTTGAACATAACAGTCCTACTACATTCTGATTCTGTTTGCCTCCAATGCAAATACTGCATTCCAGGACCATCAAACAGTGTTATATGAGGAAAAAAACCCCCAGAAATAATAATAAACTTCAGCAATAGTGTCAGTTTCGCATACAGTTCAGCTGCCAATTAAGAAGCTGCTCATATTTCAGCATATGAAAAGGTGCTTGCAAATATATTTCTCACAGCTTTTTCTCTTTAAAGTGGTATCTGTGTTAACTGGTTTTACATGAAGCAAGTTATATTCCTTTGTTTTGTTTGTGCTCTTTCCTTTAAAGACTTTTCTTTTCCCTGAGTGTATACTTACTGATCACCTTAAATAAATCCTGGCCCCCCACTACCACAAGTTTTTCCCTACTGGAAACATTAGTATGCAAATCCAGATGTGTCACCCCAAGTGATACACGTCAATCAGGACAGTCTGGCTTGTCCTTTATACCACCACTCCGTTATGGGGGTAATTCTTAATTTTTGACAGACAAGAAGATAAGAGTGAAAAATCTGCAAAATATTTTTGAAGAAGCAGAGAGTGCAGTAAATCTCCCTTCCTAAGTCTCTAAGATTACTTCTCCCACAGGAATACCTGGGCTGCTCTGCACTCTTCTTGCAGGGTTGCAATTTTTTGCTGGCAAGCACTCATCGTTCGCTGGTGCTGCTCTGAAGATGTTCGCAGTTGTTCCTGAGCTTTATGCTTTTCTGATGTCAGCATAGCCACCTGAATCTGAAAAAGTCAGTTGAAAATTTCACTGTTACAAAAACTTTTCTTCCTTCTCCAAGGGACCATGCCACCTAAGACTCTGTTACAGTAATTCCTGCACAGAACTGATGAATAACAAATCAAATGCAATAAAAATAGAATTTAAAAAAACATACATGGGTTACCATGTATTAATTTTTAAAAAGCAATGTTGTTTGAAAGGAAGAATTGAAGGTAAAATTACAATGCTGGTGTGGCAGCACTTAAGAAAGCCAACCCCTCTCCTTTCCCTGCTTCTGGCATTACATTCCATTCCAATCCATTTCTATTCCGTATACAGATGGACAACACTTAAGACTTTTGCTGACAATGTTGTGCTCTTCTGTTTTAAAACTGAGCAACTTCCATTTTTAAAGAATCATTTAAAAATATATTCCAGTTACAAGCTTCAAACTCCACAGTCCTCTCCTTTGGTGGAAAGGAAAAGAGGAAAAAGACAGGGTAAATCTGCTCAAAAAAAAATCACAGGAAAAATATTTGGGGAAAGCAGCAAACAGAAAAAACTCATTCAAGAAAAAGAACCAGTAACCTAGAAGTAAAAATAGCACCTCTTTATTCTTCAGCCTATATTCCATGCGCCCAGTATAAATCACACCCTTAGTACTTAAATGAGAGAACTTGCACTAACAAAAAAGTGAAGTTTCTTGCCTTATAGGCTTCCACTTGCTGTTGACTGGCTTCCAGTTCCCCTTTCAATGATGCCTGCAACATTAGATGGTCATTTTCCTGCAAGATAAAATTACCTGGATATTAAAAAAACCCCAAACCTCAGCAATCTAAAAATTCAGCTACCAGCTGCTTTTTAAAATTTAGTTTAAAAACAGAATACACAGTCATTAGCATATGGACTTACAGCTTGTTTTGAATCAGCCAGTTCCTTTTTGGTTTTCACCAGGAGTTGTTTTATCTTGGCATTTCTTTCCTCATCCTGTTGCATAGTTGACTGAAGTGACTCTAATGGAGAAAACAACAATTATATGCAAAGGAAACTTTCCCTCTTATATTTCCTTAAAAATGCTGGAAAATATTTAAGCAAATTCTAACAGATTCCTTAAGAGCTGCAAACAAGTAGCTTACAGTAACTTTAGTATCCTTTTTCAAAGTTATAACAAAGATCTTCAAATAAGTGAAATGGTTTTGAGATTTACACTTGAGGATAGGAAGAAATGCAATTTTTAACCACATGGTAATCAATAAAGTTTTATGAGTGTGGTATATAAGAATGAAACCCTTGCAAGTCACCCATATTTAGAACTTCTGAATAACTTAATCAGGTAAGAAACATAGTATGTCAGGCAGGCAAATTGGCTTTTAAGTGCTGAATTCTGGATTAAGTGATAGATAACCCAGTAAAGGTTTCTCTAAGACAAAATTGCTTTCCTGATGCAACTGTTTAGTATTCCCTGCAAAGCTTACTCTCACTCGCTGACTTAAGAAGTTGGTTTTGAATTGTCTTTTTTACCACTACTAACTATATCATAGTGACTCTTGCTGTTCATAGTTTACTCACTTATTTCTTCCTGTAGGGTCTCTTGTTTCTGTTTCTGAATCCCTGTTTCTTGCTCAAGATCTTCTATTCTGCTGTCTTTATCAGTAATCTTCTGATTAAGTTCTTTTACTAGCCTTTCATAATCAGCTATTTCCATATCCATCAGTGTACTCTTCTGAGCATCCTGCAAGATATGCAAAATGAAGTTAGAGCTTACAATTTGCCTTGGCTGCTACAACTTTTGTAACTCTGTAAAAAACTATACTGCTCATCAGACAAAAATTTTGTCTCTATCCATACCCACATATAACCACCCATCCACTGGGTTTCCATATCCTCAGTAAAAAATCTGTTTTCAAACAAGAACCAAAAGCTTTGAAAAACCTGTTGCTAGTTTTACCAGTAGGTGTTTTGTATGTATTAGTTTCTGTCATCTTCAGTTCTTACAACCAAGGCAATTTCTTAACAGTGCACTATACACATACTCCAGACATCTGAATTCTGCTCCTATTTCTACTCATGAAAGGCCACATAACCCAAGCTAAACAAACAAACAAAAAGTAAAACCAAAACCAACCCCAAAAGAACATTTCAGCTCTCCAAGCACACAAGCAGGGGTAAAAACCCTCACATTTCCCTTTCTGCAAACCTCTGGCTTTAAAATCCTCAGACCAGAAAGGGAGGCATTCGACACAGCCATGGGCCAAAATCTTTGGTAGTCCATTACGCACTAACATGGACAGCTACCCTACCTTTCTGGCCAGCTCTAGTTCTTGCATAGTTTTCTGCAGATGTTTCTTTTCCTTCTGAAGTTGCATCTGAAGCTCCTCCATTTCTCGGAGAGCACCACTATGCTCCTGAAATTTAAATAGTTGTCAATTATGCAGTCCAATTTCAAAATAGATGTCAGCATCTTTTTATACTTAGAGACACACACACACACACTTGGGTTGTACAAAGATAGCTGATTACTTCTTTAGGAAATCACTGTAAACCAGAGAAAAACCAGCAATCCTATGAAGTGGTTTCCACATTCTGTAACTATCCCCAACCTACTTGAATTGACAGCCTTGCGACAGTCAAGTAACAAGGAGAGAAAGTACAGAATCTGATCTATGAAAACAGTTTACAAAGGTCTAACGGAAACCACATCCAGTGAAAGCAATACTTCAACCCCTTCACCATCTCTACAAAGTACTACCTTTGTTTTCTGTTCTTTTAGAAGCTTTTCAGCTTCTAGTTCTTTGTCAACCTTTGCCTTGGCTCTTTGTATCTCCAGTATCTGAGTTTCCAGCAGCTTAGCATTATTTTGCAGTGTTTCAACACGAGCCAGGAGGTCTTCATTTGCAGAGCGTAACTGATCATGCTGAAATTAGCACAGTGGAATGATAAAAACATAAGCTTAATTTATGTGCAATGTTAACAGATAAAATATTTTCTATATTTAAAAAAAATTCCCATCACTGATTTCTATCCAAATCCCTAACAAACAACACTCCTACAGATGAGTCTTGTCCAGCTTAATTCTTCTAAATCAGATTAATACACAGGTGAAATTAAAGCCATTAACACATTTTGGTTATTTTGTTCAGTTAATTTGCCCAGCTTTCTGTAAGATGGCAAGAATTAAAAGAAATCTGAAAAAGATACCTCAAATTTATGCTTTCTGCAAGAATTACCTTCCCCTTGCAACAATATAGTATTTCAATACTTATTGCCACACTTCGAATACAGGTGCTGTATTTATAAACAAATGATCACAGTATTAACTCCTAAAAAAGGCTGAACTGCAAGCTTTGACTAAACCACCAGGTCTTCCATCAGCACATAGTAAGAACTCCACAGCATCTGGCATACTTTTGCAGTTACTGTAACTGATTGAATTTTGACATCTTCAGTGATATATCTTAGTCTTTATTTTGCCTATTAAGAATGCAGTATAAGTGAAAGATGTCAATTACCTAACCAGTGTTTTATTTAGAAATTCTTTATAACAAACTTGAAAAATGCAATGCCTGCATAATAAACAGAATATATACTATTATTTCTTATTTCTTCCTATGATATTCACTACTGGCTTGTGTTTGTAAGGAAACAGTGGCCTAGGTGGATCTTTGGTGTATGGGGCCTGGGAGTTTAAATCCTAAATACCAAACCCATTGCAGCCAGCTTTGCAAAAATGTGTCTCACAGCTCCTTAATCCATCTTAGATTCCTCTGAACACCACTACAGTACTCTACAATGCATCTTAAACTCTCATCCTTGTGAAAAATGCAAAATCCATAATTCATTTAGTATATTCAAACACTCTGTTGATTAAACAAAAAATTAAAAAAACCCAAACCCACATTTTGTTGAAGAAATAGAAGAAAAAAAGTCTCAGTTAAAGGTTACTGCACTTCATGAGAAGTGCAGGTGTGCAGTCAGTGAAGCAGTGCCAAGTTTGATACTTGCAGCAGAGCTGTAGGTCCAAAATCAAGCCAGAGATGATCTGCTCTTTTCTGTGAGTTGACCTGGGATAAACTAAACTCCTTCTATTGACAAAGCCAGACAAATTAGATATATTTATCTTTCTCACGGCCCAGGTAAGATATCAGATGTCGAAAAGGAACAAACAAACCACTATGAATTTCAAGTCAGTATTCAAAACACACCTAGGTTATGAAACTATAGTAACAATCACATGATTAGAAAACTTGCACCCAACAAGCAGAATTAAATTTTATGGTACTTATCAATAGATCAGACCCACATACAGAACTGACCTGCTCAGACGACACCTGTAGCTGTCTTGTGAGGTCATCTATCTGACGTTCAAGATTACTTGCTCTGTCTTTTTCAGAGTCCAGCTGTTCTCCTTGCTTGTCATATTCCATCAAAAGATTCTTAACACATACAAACACAAAGGCGTAATTTTTTACAATATGTATTGCATAAGCACATTCTGCATCTCTGAGGGGTGCTTACCTAATATTTCAGTATATGAGTTGTCTTACTGCAACATCAGAAATATCAGAATGAAATTAAAGCTATGATTCCATTACAGGCTCTGGGAGAAATCCCTTTCAGTTCAGAATAAATCAGGTTGGAAGACAGCTTGGCAGGTGTCATCCTCCTGCTCAAAGTAGGGTCAGCAGTGAGATGAGCCCAGTTGCTCAGAGTTTTGTCCAATCAGGTCTTTCCAAGGTCCTGTCTCTAAGGGTGGAGATGGCTACTCCACTGGACAACCTATTCCAAAGCTCAACCATTCTCATGGCATAAAAATCCATGTATCCAGTTGGAATCTCTCATTTCCATTGACTACTGTCTTATCTTGCACCACCATTAACAACCTGACTCTATTCCCTTCATAATGCCTTTGTAGGTACTGGAAGACTCCTATTAGGTTCCTTTGAAGTCTTTCCCAGGCTGAGCAACTTCTCATCACTTATTTCAGTCTCTTGACCAACCTGGTCATCCCTCCACTGAAATCACTTCATGTTATCAGTATCTTTCTTGTATTTGGGGGTAGAAGGAAGGACAGGACTGGATGCAATACTCTCAATGATGTCACAGAATCATTTAGATGGGAAATGACCTTTAAGAACCCAGCACTGCCAAATCCACCACTAACCCACATCCTTAAGTGCTGTGTTTACTTCATATACATTAAATACCACCAGGGACAGTGACTCCATTGCTTCCCTGCTCTAATGCCTGAGCATCCTTCTTGTGAAGAAATTGTTCCTAACCTCCAATCTGAAACTCCCCTGGTGGAATTTAAAGCCATTTCCCTCTGTTCTATCATTTGTTTCTTGGGAGAAAAGACTGATCCCCACCTGGCTAACACCTCCTTTCAGGTGGTTGTAGAGAGCAATAAAGCCTCTCCTGAGGCTGCTTTTCTCCAGACTACACAACCCAAGTTCCCTCACCTCCTCCTCATAAGTTTTACAGGGAACAGCTTTCTCTTGGGGAAGCAGTGCTGACTTGTCACCTGCTTCTGCCTTCATGTGCCCAGAGATGTACTCTAAGAAGACCTGCTTCCACAGAATTACAAGTTTGTCTTCATCATTTAAGGATTTTCAAACAGATCTCCAACTTTATGTACTTTGAAGAATTCACAGGGATTTATGTTTTGCCTCAGCAACACATTGCTTGGTATGTATGATGCTAGATTCAAAAGGTTTAAAAATAACATTCCAGTAGAAAGGAAGTGCCTCATTTTCTTCTGACAACAGCTGCACGGTTCCATTAAGAGAACCTTCCTTTTCTGGATTCTGATATTCAAATGCACTGACACAATTTTTTTTGCCAAATATAGTTGTGCAAGTAAATAGCAATATCCAGGCTAGGCCTCAAACCCGAAGTATTTTCTGACAGTTTACTGTCTTTTGTGAATGCAGCACTACTCTTACCTTATAGCTTTCAGCTCCTTGAATTACATCTTTCATTGATGCAGACAACTGATCTTTTTCTGATCGAACCAACTCCAACTCTTCCCTCAGAGTCTGCATCTTAATAAAAAGAAATGTGTGTCATTAGAACAAAACCCCGCATGTAGAATCATCTTCATACTAGGAAGCAGTCAAGGTACCTCTTTTCGGCTGGCATCTAATTCTTTCTTTGCTTTCACAGCAACCACTTTAATTTTATTTAGCTTCTCTCCTTTTTCAGCAGATTCTTTTTCGAGCATCCCTAAAATAAACACATAAGAAAATTAAAATGACACCTTTCCACTTCTTCCCAAGAAGTGAAATGAAATTCACCCAGAACACAAACATCAGCATGACTTTAAAACCAAACAACATATAAAGCAGGGGGAGATGTTCAAGTGTTTGATTCAGTTAAGCATTTAATTTGAAGTTAAAGCATCCAGACACACAGAGAGCTTAGGGGCTATCTTTCCCTGGACAATCTTTCCCCATTTCAGAAGCTTCCATCACAGTTAAGAGCCATATTCCTGTCTACTTCTACATAAATTTAACAACTCAGAAGCATTTTCCTGCTAATGTGTTGGGATAACTGCAATAAAGCAACAGTAGTTTTGGCAGTGTTGCTTCCCTTTCCTTCTGGTAGCCTCAGGGATTCTTAGTGACATATTTCCCACATTTGAAAAATAAAGATTAAATCCACTACACTGTTTATTGACAGATGTACAGAGGAAGAAAAAGCCTTAAAAAGTATCAAATCATATCCAACTTAAAATTGCTTACAAAATTTTAAATTCCCAATGGAAGGAATATGGCAGGAAGCCGCATTAATACCTACTTCCCCATCTTCCTCAACTTGTGGAAATACAGGACATTACTATGCAAATTATGCAAAGAAAGAAGAAGTAACAATCCAAAGAAGCCAAACCATTTATATAAAAAAAAAAAAGTGAGAAAGATACCAATTTTTTCTTGAAGCTCTGCTACTGAAGACTGTTGATCAGTTTTCTCAGTCATCGTCTCCATTAAATTCTGTATTATAAACAAAGATATAAGAAGTATTACAAAAATTTCTTTGTGGTACCTGTATTTTCCCTAACAAGCCATCAGAAGTTTCAGCTACAGCTAAAACTGTCTACATTCCTACTACCAAGAAAGCCTTTATGAGCAACTTTGTATCAGCTTGGTGAAAGTACACTTATGTGGAAAGTAGAACATTCCAACCTTTTAAGAGCTGCTTTCCATCCTGTCCAAGGACAAAAAAGGGGAGACACCCTCATTCTGCAGCTGTCAGCTTAACATAACCAGCAATTCCCAAGACCTGAAGTTAATGCAGATCAAGCAGTTTTGTTTGAGATGGAACCACAGAAAGTTAGAGGTGAAAGATTATGAGGTCAGCTAATCCATCTAGTCAACTGATTGCTTCAAGGGATATTGATAGGAACAAAGGTTCAAGTACAAGCAACTTTCGTCAAAAAAGCTTTATGATTGGTTTTGTTTCATTTTTTTTTTTTTTCCTGGGGGAAAGAAGGGAATTGTGAGGTGCTAGAAAACTCAGAAACACGTGCTTTCTAGAAGTGAAACTCACTTCCAGGCCAAGGGAAAAAAAAAAGAAAAAAAAGAAGAGAGAATTGAAAGTATTTTTTGAACCTTAATTCTGAAGACTTTAGAGGTTTAGTCTTTATACTTCAATAACAAAATATAACCTTTAGAGAACTCAGTTCGTCTTTCACATTTCTAAGCTCAGTTTCCTTTTGTTCCAGAATGAAATTTAAGTCGTCTTGCTTTTCAGATCCTTTTTGCTGTTCTTGTATTTGATGTTCATAAAGAGCAAGTTTTTGACTGATCTCTTCAATACTAGCTAGAAGATCTTGATTTTCAATCCTTGTTTTTTCACTGACATTCCTCAGCTCCTGGATATCATGCTGAAGTGCTTCTTTTTCAGACAACACTCCTTCCAGTTCTTCTCTCAAGAGATTCTTTTCTTTTTCAAAATCCTGAATCAGGGATCTATGTTCTCTTTGTTGAGATGCATTTTCTTCCTCTAATCTCTCAACTTCCCGCTGCAAATGAACTACTTCCTCCTCCTTTTGTAGAGCAAGGCATTGCTCTTCTTTAATTTTTAACAAGCAGTCATTCGCAATTTTTATCAAGTTAAGAGAATCATATTCTTCATTAGACTCTGAAATGCTGAACCCCACTTGCTCAAGTAGGTGGTACAGCTGAGTTCTTACAAGGGATGTGTGCACTTGTTCATTATCAAGTAATGTTGCTATATGGTCTTTTTCTGCAGTCATCATTTGTAGTTTCTTTTCTAAGTTTTCAGACTGCTCTTTCAATACTAAACAACCATCTTTTTCAGATGTAGTCTTTCCCAGCTCTTCACTTAATTCACCTTTTTCCTGAATGAGTTTCTCATTTTCCTCATGAAGAGTGTATACTTCAGATGAAAGCTGCTCTTTATCACGCACAAGACATTCAATCTGTTTTTCTAGTTGCTCTAGCATTTGAGCATTTTCACCCTTTGAAATTAAAGCTTTGTTCAGTTTCTCTGTTAATTCCTCTACCTTTTCCTTCAGGTCATTATTGTATTGGTTAGCAACATCTACTTCTTGCTGAAGTTCCTGAATTTTAACTTGTTCTTGCTTGCACCTTTCCTGAAGGGTTTCTCTCTCTTCACCCAAGCATTTTACATCATTTAAAATATCCCTGTTTTGATCAGTAAGAGCAACGATCTTCTCTTCCAGTTCTCTTACAGTAATCTCTTTTTGGTCAATGAAACTAGTCATTGAGTTTCTGTCCTCCTGAAGACTAACAATTTCAGATTTAAGTTCTTCTATCTCTAACTGTTCAGATGACAATTTTTCTACATTTTCCTGGAGGCGATTTACAGTTTCAAGAAGAACATCCTTTTCATTGAGAGCAGCCCGGAGTTTCTGTTGCAGTTGACTGACATCAGAAGCTTGCTGTTGTTTCATTGATTCAAACTCCTGGCTGATCTTTCCAGCAGATTCACCTAGCTCTGCCTGTAGAGTTTCCATTGTTTCTCTCAGGCTGTTGTAACTGGACACGGCTTCTTCTTTCTCCTGAGTTAGCTTTTCAAGTCGTTCTCCAAGTTCCTGCATTTCAAAAACTAATGCCATCTTTTCTTTTTCAGAACCAGATAATAAAGTTTCATTTAGTTCAGAAATTTCTCTCTTGTGTTGATCTTTCAGAGTCTGAATCTCTAATTTGTGCTCTTTTGCAGCAGTTTCGTAGCGCTGTCCTGCTGCTTGAAGCTCCAATTTCAGTTTTTCAATTACACAACAGTAATCTTCTTTAGTGAGCTGCAGTTCATTTATCTTAAACTCCAAGTCTTCCCGCTCATGAAAGTACTCATCCTTCATACGATGGATTTCCTCTTCCAGTTTTATCTTGACATTGCTCATGTAAGTTAACTCATCTTTTAATATACTATGTTGGGACTGGAGTTCTTCTAAACTATGTTCCAGGTACCTAACCTTTTCTTCCATTTTTGCTTCTACACAAGGTTCTTCTTGTGCATCTGCAACATCTACCCTGTTTTCTAAATTTTTATTTAAGACTTCTCTCAGCTGCTCCAAGTCATATTCACGCTGTTCAGTATGAGAACGCATTTCATCCTTGGCATTCTTCTCTGCCAAACTGTGCTGTAACTGATTTATTTGATTTTGCTTTTCTTCGTTCTCTTTAGATGATATTTCAATTTGATGCATCAATTCTGACACCTCTTCCTGATGGGCAGTTTTTAATTTTTTAAGCTCTTCATTCAGATTTTTTATTTCATCATGGTAACACTGAGAGTTGCTTTTAATAGTTTCTTGCAGATTTGTCACTTCTTTGTTTTTGTCTTCATTCACAGTTTCCAACTGCTTGTTTAGACACAAGATTTGCTCCTCGTAAGTAGATTTAATCCTTTGGACATCATCTTGTAATCTTTTAACTTCTTTTTGACTATTCCTGTGACATTCAACCTGTTCCACCAGCTCCATTTGTTTCTTCACTTGTTCATCTAATTCCATCTTCAGCTTTTTTAAATCCTCACTGTGCTTGCATTGTGCATTTGCTAATTCACTCTTCAGAGTTTTTATTTCTTCCAGAGAGTCAATACTTGACTGTTCCAGCTGTTTCTGCAACTCTTCTGTTTTAGCCACTGCAGCCTAAACAAATAAGCACATTATTAAATACTGGTAATTTAGCACACAGAATTTCCAAGTGAACTGTTTACAACAGTGAATTAGAAAATGTAATAGTCCCTAGTTTTAAAAACTGCTATAGCTTTTAAATATCTAACTGTATTAGGACAACTCAATTCAGAAGACACTGCACAGAGTACAAGAACATTTGCAAAATGATAAAGGAAAACTAAGTCCTAAATCATGTTTACCAGCATAATTTCACAAAATGACCATGATAGACTTCAGCTTTAGCAACTATTCTGATAATGTATTAAAGATCAGACTAGTTTTAGTGCTTCAAATTCAGGTGTCTGGAATATAACAATGTCCATCAATTGCAAGTAATTCAGTCTTCACTTTATTATTAATTGAGATTATTGATATAATATAGGTGCCTTGGCTGACAGGCTCCTTCTTATGAATATCTAAAGATAAATCTTGTATCTCCCATGGAAAGACAGAGCTGACAGACTGAAGCCTATGTAGGCTTTTAATGTAGAGACCACATTCTTCTTGCAGCTGTGGATCTAGACAGTGTATGTAAGAATTTTGTATTTATTACTATGAACTAGGGGGTGCAGAGAAAATATGCTTTAATATATAAAGCCTTTAGATGTTTTTAGATTTTTTAAAAGATAGAACACAGGTAAGTGAAGAAGAAGATTAAAATTAGATACACAACAAGGAAACCTAGAAAATAAATATAATTCTGAAATATTTCAGTAATGTTCTGTGGCTCATTTCAGTACCTCTGCTTCTTGCTTTATTTGAATATTTTCTTTTTTCAGAGCTATGCACTGCTGCTGACTTTCAGCTTTTTCCAGAAGCACAACATCCAGCCTTTCTGTGAGTGCCTAATATTAAAGGAGAAAGATCATTGAAATAAGGGTTTCTTAAAAATGGAAACATTTTTAAGTTACTCACATACTGATGATGATCCTTTCTGTCAAATAAACACAATAGTCTGGTTTTAAGAATTGCTTTCAGCCCAAATAAAACCGGTATGAAATAAGTAGACTAAAACAATGATGTTGGGTTCTTTTAAAAATTGTACCTGTGATCAGCTAATTTTTACTACCAGGTAGTAGTGGTAGTGAAGTTCCCTTTTTGTAGAAAAGAAATCTCCACCCAAATTATTCAAAACAATTCTACAGTTGAGAAATTCCTCCTCACTACCAATTTTCACTTTTGTATGCTATGACCCTTACCTTGAGAAAGACAGATCCTAAAAGTACTTCTTGTGACATGCAACTTTAATTATGTGTTTCTAATCTCATCAAATGACTGTCTCAGAACTTTTGTAAATAGCTGAAGTCTCTCTGCAATGGTCACTCCAAAATAAACAAAAGCTGGTCTAACCAGTCACACAAGGGAAGGTCTTGGTGGGGACATTCATAGAGTCATAGAATAGTTTGGGTGGGCAGGGACCTTTAAAGGCCATCTAGTCCAACCGCCCTGCAGTGAGCACGGACACTTTCAACTCCATCAGGCTGCTCAGAGCCCCATTCAACCTGATCTTGAATATTTCCTGGGGTGGGGAATCTACCACCTCTCTGATCAACTGTTTCCAGTGTTCCACCACCCTCTGAGTAAAAAACCATCTTCCTTACATATAATCTAAACTGATCCTCTCTCTGTTTAAAACCATTACCCCTTTTTTTATTGCAACAGGCCCTGCTGAAAAGTTTGTCCACATCTTATAAGCCCCCTTCAAGCACTGAAGAGCTGTGGTAAGTTCTGCCTGGAAAGTATACTACTCTGCACTATTCCTCACAGAACCAACAGTGTTTGCTGGCAAGTGGAGTAAGGATGTGAGGGGAGAAGGAATAAAAAAGGTTTTAGGAAGTGTCTTGGATTCCTGCAGATTGATTCCATTCAATTTGAGTAACAGTTTTCAAGCTATTTACTAATTACCAAATTATTTCTGTGCAAGTATTTCAGCTAACTTTATGTAATACAGTAGAAACCCATTACATATTCCTACCTGAATAATATCATCAGCTCCTGCAGTAGCTGCTTTAGATCTGAGTTCTTCAATTTCTTTCTCCAGTTCTTAAAATGTAAAGAAATTTCACAGTATCAATTGATGCTGCATCACAGTAGCAAATTTCTAGGAAATCCAGTGCCTGACAACACTTCTATTGAAATCAGATGTCTTTTACTTCATCAATTTTTGTTTGTTACTGAGTGACAGACAGCACTAACAGAAAGACAACAAATATTCAGTACTACTTCTCCAGTCCTGACACTGAGCATGGTTTCCTGAGGAAGCAAAACTTCCTTCTTTGGATTGAGGGACAACAGATAGAAATTTTTTTTTTGATTATCATCTTACCTTCTATTTCATGGTCAATTTAAATCAGAGGAAAGATACTCAGTTTCTACTGGTTCTCTAAAAATAGGCAGCAAGGAGAAGAACAAGACCTAATGAATAACCACACTGAGGAAAAGCCTGGTATAGCTCATCCCTATATCCTTATTGTTTCACTGGGCAGCTACCAGCAGTCAGCATAATTGTCATTTCAAACAAGGGGAAGTGACACCAGTCCAGGTAGTGGGCCACTGGAGGAAAATGGACAGCAGAGAGTAGAAGGACAGCACATGAGAGCACAGATTTACACATACTTTTAGATGTTAAGCATAAAATTTTGTTTGGTATATTTTACAATTTCTTGTTAAAGCAACAAATGTTCAAATATAAAGCAGCAAACTATCATAAAGAAGCCATTGTACTCTACAACAGTACTGTTTATGAAAGAAAAAAAAAATAAAATCAGACATTCCTCCTCCCATCTGCTGCCTGAAAAGCAACCTGCACCAAAACGGGGAACAGACAATGACAAATCCCACTAAAACTTTTACACAAGCTACACTGTTCCATCATGCCATACTGTCAGACCAAAATTAATACCTGACAAAAGCCATACTTTTTCTTAATCAAATTACTTTAGTCCTTATCCTCCCACCATAAACAGCAAAATTGAACAAAAATAAAATCTAGGATCTTTTGCCTAGAATTTAAATCTACCTATGAAAAACACACAGTGGTATTTGAAAAGGTCAGGCAGTGCCAAGCATTCAGGCAGAAATTGTTCTTTCCAGTAAGATACCTGCACATCTTGACTTCACTTTCTGTATAAGCATCATTTGCTTTTTTGCAAACTTGATGAGGTCTTCTTTGGGCAGTGTGTCCAGCTGTAAAAAAAAGTATGTATCAGAGAAAATGGTTTCCTTTAACCCAGAGGGCAACAGAAACAAGGCATTTTAGCATCTCACTTCCAAGAAGCTGAATTTTAGAACAAGAAATTCTTACCATACATTTGCAAGAAGAATAACATTTCAAAGAAGAATAACAGTCCAAGTTACTGCTGTTTTGTTACCCAAATCTGTTATTTCAAGTACAGTAACAGAAACTACTCCTAATTCTGTACTTTTCTGAAACAATTCTGGAGCACACAATTTGGGCAGCATCAGTTAGGAAAACTCATTTGGGAAGGATTACAATTCAATAATACAATTTGAACAATATTTTGAAAATAGCATGCTGACCTAACATTGTCATTGTTTAAATTTACTTCCAACATATGCAAAGATGTCTGTGTCCATTATGAAACATGCTGCCAAAACTGGATGGTATTAATTTATCAAATAAAACAGGAAGTGAACACACCAAAAAGAGATTTTTTTTCCTCACAGTTTCCAAAACACTTTATCTTAATGTTTATAAGTTATTTTTTCCTGTCTAGAAGAAATGTTAAAAATATCTTTGTCTTCCTATTAGTCACAGCTTGCATGCTAAGCTGTAACCCTTGCAACTACTGCTATCCAAATAAATTAGGTTTGTGAGCACTGATTACCTTCGATTTGCCTGATCCTGGTGTGCCAGAAGTCGCCACCATCTCCTGCCCAGCATCTTGAACCTGGAACAAGATAAAGTGCAATTTGCAATAACTAACTTTTCAGTGTAAGCTATCAAAGGAACTAACTGAAAGTCTTCAAACACTGAGACTAACTGAATATAGCAAGAGAACAAGAAAAAAAAAATTAAAATGAAATTTTAAAACAATATGTATTTGTAGGATTAGTCAGAAGCATAATGGAAAAAGATCTACTGTGATTACTAGAACAGCAGAATAGAAAGCTCCCAATGTCCAAACCAGTACGATCTTATGATTCCATTACTGAACTGACATCTAGAACTGATACAGTATTGCAAATTAATTTTATTTACAAGCAGTTTCAAAAGCATGACTCACCATCTTGTTCTTAAAAGAGCCGTTTTAAAAAAAAAAGGCAAGAACTACAAAAAACCCCAAACTTGTAGAGGAGTTGCAGTTAAATCAAACCTTGGGAAGTTTTGAACCACATAAACTCCTAATAATTTGTTGTTTCCTTCTTAAACACAGAGGTTTATCACTACAATTGTTAGCCTATCAAATATATTCCAAAAGACTCGGCAAATGATAAACCCCCTCTTCTTTCTTTTTTTTTTTTTTTACACATACTAGTTCCCACTAAGATTCCTGGCCTGACAAACCTATCTGAAAAGGCTCTGCAAATTCTGGGCTCCCTATTCCTAACATACATGCAGAATGTGTTCTACTGTAAATTTCCAGAGATCTAATCTGGGAGACTGTTACTTTACAGTGGCTTATATGGGATACGCTTATGTATCATCGGGAACACAAAGAAACATACAGCCAGAATGCTGTGAAGGAAAAGGCAACAGACTCTTCCAATATATTAGGAATAGCATTTCCAGGCCTTGACCTTTACCCTGCTTTTTCCATCATACTCTCATAAGTGCATGGGTATAAAAGTGAAGATGTGTATATATAAATATTTTTATATATCTAGTTGTTTGTGTGTGTATATATGTATACACACATACCTTCACTTTTATTTTGCTACTCTCTTCATTCTGCCAAAAAAATCAAAACCCTTATGGTAGAAACTAAGGAAGAACCAAACTAGATCTAAACACTAAGAGAAAGGACAATCATTAATAATTTAGAGAGAACAGGTGATACAGATAATAAAAAGCATCACTTTCAGAAACATGAGTTCAAGTACAGACCAAGGACAAAGGCAGTTATAGTCATCTATGTAACACCTGGGCTAAGTGTTTGGGGTTTTTTTTTCAGATGGCAAAGCAAACTTATTAGAAAATAATGAGCTGGTACAGTATTAGGAAAAAAAAGCTATAAAGTTTCAGATTCTTAGCATGTAAAACTTTGTCAACATTTACACTCCTAATATTTTAGCACTTGGACAGCATAATGAACTACAACAAACTGCCTGCACTGTTCAGAAAATGACAGCTCACCACTCTCCACACTATGGCAAGGTCAGATGAATTTTCTTCTCACAATACTTTTACTCCTTTAAGCTAATACAGAGAGGCAGAACCACATACCATGTGAAACAATGCATCCAGTTTTGCTGTTCTGGTAACAGAAACCAGAAGCAGCTCATGTAGAGGGCTTCAACTCACTTGAGTTAGAAGAAAAAATGAGGAAGATGAGCTACCAAAAAACCCTGAATTTTTATTGTTTAGGTGCATCCAAACTGTGAGCCCACAGCTACTAAGTATGCTTTTAAGCCCAACACAATCCTGCATGGTTTCTAGCCCACCATTCTGAAATGAGGATGCTTCCACAGTATACCTATATATATATATACACACACACACATACATACATTCTTTTTTTAGATTTTGTTTCAAGCCTACTTTACCCCCTACACTAAGGAGTTTCCATGACACATTTTGAGATGATCTATGTATTTTAACTGCTATCTATACCTTACCTTTGCAGCAGCTTAACATACTCTTAGAAAGCCTAACCAATGCATAAATGCAATATAGAAGCCTTTGCTGTGAACTGTGGCAGTAATGGCCATCACGAACAGCAATTTTCTGAGCAGTGTGCAACTATTAGACATCACCAACTCCAAGCATACCAAGTCCTATCAAAACGCATTTTGAATCGTGATCACTTCAACAAACAGTGGCACGGAACCTCTTATCAGAACGTGTCAGGTGAGCAGCATAGACACTACCAGGAGAGTTAATTTAATGTGTGAACTTAAAACCCTTCAATGTTGCCTTTGGATTTGCCTTGGTGTTTATGAAAGCTACACTAGATACAGACACTTCAGTGGTTTTATTTGCTTGTGTTGGTAGGTGTTTCACAGCTGACGTACTGCTAACACATCGGGTCACCTCAGCGGAAAAGGAGCCCTTGTTCCCCCGCGGGTGCTCTCACACAGTAACCACTCGACGCCCGCGCCGTGTGCCACCCGGGTGTCCCTCCCCTCGGGTCGGCACCGCCTGCTCTCCACAGCCCGTGCCAACAGGGCGACGTCCCCACCTTCTGAGCAGGAGGGGCACCAGGCAACCGCCCCTGCAGCCCGCACCGCATTTCCGCAGGGCAGCGGCAGCGGCGGGCCCTCCCTCACAGCTGCCGTCCGCCGGGGCTGCGCCACCCGCGGGGGCTGCGAGGCGGCGGCCAAGGCGCTTAGCGGCCCGCGGGCTTCTCCCCCCGTCACCGCGGGAAGGGGAAGGGAAGGGGAAGGGAAGGGAAGGGAAGGGAAGGGAACCCGAGGCGTGGGAGGGGCTGCTCCGCACCTTCCCCGGTCCCCCGTGCTCCGTGCCAAGGTCACGCACCGCCCCTCCCCACCCGCCCCAGCCGCGGTGACCCCCAGGGCCCCGCGGCCCCTCTCCCCCCGCCGCGTTACCTCCATGGCGGGGCCGGCCGGCTGCAGGGGCGGGGAGATCGCGGCGCCGCAGCCGCTGCCAGCGCCGCTACATCCTCCCCGAGCCGCTTCCGCCTCCGTCATCCCGGCACGCCGGGCCCGGGCTGTCCGTCACGGAGCGCCGCCCCGGGCCGCGCTGAGGGCCTGCTGCGCCGGCGGCGGAGAGCACCGGGGCGGGGGCGTGGGCTCCAGGTGTCGCTGCCGACCTCGTGTTCTCCGCCCTATAAAAACGGGAAAGGGGACGGGCTACGGCTGTAACACGGTTTCACGCAGCTGTTCCCTGTTCCTGGAGGGCTCCTGAGGGCGACGCAGTGCCGTAAGCGCGGGTCTCTCCCTGCCACCATAAGGAGAGCGGGAGGTGAAGAGTCACGTGCTAGGGCAGAAACTTAACGATTTAAGATCCTGTTTTTAATACTTCGATGGAAACACAAAGTTATTAAGTTGCTTATCAAATAAACGCGGCGGGTGCCAATAGGATGGTGCCAGACTTTTCATCAGAGCCCAGCGACAGGACAAGGAGCAATGGCCTTAAACAAAACCACGAGAAGTTTCACCCCAAGATGAGGAAGAATATCTTTACATTGAGGGCAGCAGAGCACTGAACAGGCTGCCCAGCGGGGTTGTGGAGTCTCCCTCTCAGGAAATATTCAAAGGCCACCTGGATGCATTCCTTTGTCACCTGCTCTCGGTGACCCTGACTTGGCAGGGGGATTGGATGAGATGATCCCCAGCGGCCCCTTCCAACCCTAACAATTCCATGGTTCTGTAAATTCAAAAATGGATGTGAAGGGCTACCTGAGCAAATAGCAGAACCTAGGTGTTATGGCTCGTAATTATGTGTTTTTTGAGAGATGCTTTTATGCCCGTTTGAGGGGGTGTTTCAGGTGCCTACTTTAAAGGGCACACATTTTTCATTGTAACCATGCATGCACTTGGGTAGTGCCTGAATAATTTTTCACATTTCCTGATAAGTAATTGATTTTTAACGAGAAGTTGCCTGGGAAAAACAATTTAGGCATATTATTCTGTTTATGGTTCACTGGATGAATATTGAATATCACCAAATTAATTATAATGTCATGAGAGAATATGTATTTTAGTAAGAAAAGAGTCACATTAGTTGAAATGCTCATCTCGGGAGAATAATTGCATTTTTTCAAGTCTGCTTACTGTCATTCTTCTTGTAAAATTCAAATGGCAAATAGTGACGAAAGGCAGAAAGGTTCTTCACATATACCTAAGAAAGTGTTTATTTTTTTTCTCCCTTGAATACATTCACAGTCCATTACATATATTCATGTGTATTTATTTATGCAGGTACACAGATGTAGCAGGAGCATATGGTTCCATGCTCCCAAAGGTTGCTGTCAAGGAACAGATGTCTCTAACCAAACAGCATGAAGGTGTTGTTTCTTCATAACTTGTATTATTATACTTTTTAGTATAAGGCACTAAACAGATTAATTCTTTCTTTCCCCTTTCACTGAGATACTCTGAACGGTTTACCTATGCCTGTGCTGCTGTCTTCTAACATGGGGATTTCACATAATTTCAAGAAGAGCCTCTTGAGAAAGAGTCCTTCCAAAACCATTCCTTAGCAAAAGCTTTTCACCCCAAACTATGCCATACTGCATGGCTCTGTGCTTCAAGGTCAGCCTCCAACTGAATTTGGTTATTTGAGAAGAACATTGTAGGAAACTAACATTCTCTTTTGGAAAACCACAGAGAAAACAAAGTTTCATGCAAATTTGTTCTTCTGCCTGTTGGAGTGAAAGCTCCTCTGGACCCAGGCCCAGAGGAAAGCCAAAGTACAGGGGTTGAATTAAAACCTTTGGATAAGCTGAGATACATGAAGTCACACCAAAGTGAAATAGAAAGAGGGATTTTTAACTTTTAGTAGAAATATATGCTGAGTGCTTTAAACATTAAAAAGCTGCAGCAGAGACCTTAAGCACAGTTTTTACTGCAGCAGTGTTACCTTTTCACAGAATTTCTTTACTTTAGACAAAACATAGATAGAACTATACTGCTCACATTTTTTTTACATAGTGTTCACATAAGCAATAAGCTGATAGAAACTGTATATGCAAATCTGTGTAATACCTATGTAATACTTGTGTAGAGTTATGACTGTTAGAATTAGACCAGGATAGGTTAAGAAAAGAAAAGCTAGAATTGTGTGTTAATTTTATTGGTCAATTAACAAATATAATCCACACTTCTGTAGGAAAGAATTAGAATTAGAGCAAGAATCTGTTTTCTACTTGCTGTTTGCCTGCTGCTGCTGCTGTTGCTGCTTGGCCTTATCATGTAACTCCTTTGAACTCTGCCTTCAAGAGAGCTATGAGACTATGAAATAAAGAACTTAGAACAGCAGCCTCCTCTGCTCTTTCACCCTCGTCCAAAAAGGAAGGGTGTCCCATCAAAAGCTCAACATCTGCCTATCTTCAGACAATATGTATTATGTACCAACTCTTGGATCATCTCATGATTTAGCCTACGAGGGAATTGATTTTGGAGCTTTACCAAGGCAGCAGACACAGAAGAGTTTTCAGAGGTGTTTGTACTGAAGGCAATGAACTACTGGCTCACTCACTCCAGGCTTTCTGAAGCTGATTCAGGCCCCCCCCCCCCCCCCCCCGAGCTCCATGTTCCTGTGAGACAGGAACAGAGCCAAATCAAATATTTGACAGAGAAAAGCCAAGTCTCTGCTCTCACCCTCCTCCATTTTATGCAACAGAATTTTGGTATATTGTACATTTGTCTTAACAGTCTTTCATTCTGGTCCTGAATTGCAACAGCAGTTGTAAAGAATCTTGGTTAGAGAATGGTAGGAGAATTTGAAAAAGTTTCTAGAATAGCTAAAAGAAAAACAATTGAGGATTTTTACTGTTGATTATTTCAGTTTGTTACAATAAAGTGCAAGCTGCTCTGAATTTTGTGGGGAAAATTGTTGAAAAAATTGTACCTGCAATAGTCTGATAGAGTTTTCTTAAGCAATTTATCAATTGTGTCTTACCTATCTAGAAGGAGACAGTAAGCTGATGCATAATAATGAGTGCAGCTAATTTGAGACAAGATAAGTGAGAAAAACATGAATAATTTACATAGTCCATATATCCCATGATTTTATTATCTTTGTAAAAGATAATTAATTCATATTTTTAAATAGCATTGTCTATGTAAAACAAGGTAACAAGATAAACAATAGAAGAGCATAACAAATTTTCAATCCTGCTTTCGTTGAGAAGCAAAGTCCCACAGCACTGTAATTAGCCCTTATATCAAGGCAGGGTACAAATGCTTGTTCACTATCATTGGAATTATTAGACCTGCAAGAATTATTTGAAGAGCACAGAATGAGAAAATGCCTGTAATTTTGCTACTGAGGAATGTGTTTTTGGAATGAAGGAGCAGATGCTTTAAATACTTGCCACTGTAGAATCTGTCTTTGCAACAAGTTCTGAGGATTGCAGACTCTTAGTTGTGACCTATGCCAGGACAGTCAGAGTTCTTGCTTTGAACTGCTTCTATACCTTTTTTACATACCAGGTTAATGTAAGGGAAAACAACATATGAATTTATGGTCTGTTAACTATTCTCCTCTGTTTGGAAACTTAAAATACACCCCCTGTCCTGTGCAAATGAACTGCAAAGTATATGGCTGACTATGGCCATTTCGTTGGATTGGGTTGAAGTTCAGTATGTTCCCACAGGAGCGGAATGATACAGTGAAAAAAAGAGTTATTTATCTCAGTATCATTTTGTGTGTGAAGGATTTGGTTATGTGTTAAAAAAATAGACTGTATATATTCTGGTCTTAAACTGCAACAGTAAAGAGAGGTGAGTAGTTTGGTATTCTCACCAGCAAAGGCCAGTAAGCCTGGTGACAGATTAGTGTAAAACTCACACAAGGAACCATTTTGTTTTCACACCTGGGATGAAGTCTGGCTACAAAAGACTGTTCCATTGTTAACAGAACACCAATATCCTTTAACTGCACACAGAGATAGTAGCAAATGTAGCTGAGTGAGTGTTATTAGTACAATAACAAGTTATCATGAATCAAAAGGCCGGATTTTAACAAAAAAAAATTAGTTACCTTAATTTTTAGGTGCCTGACCTAAGATTCTACCTGTACTTATATTGCCTGCACCAGAGCAGGAGCCAGTGTAGCTTGCTTTTGACATGATGCCTGTCTCCACAGTCATGGTGGATGGATATAATTAGACCATGAGCCTTCAGACAGTTCAAAAGGCAGTCTGAGCTCACACAGCTGATAGATACCAACTGCCCTTGCAGCAGGTGATGCCAAAGCCCTTCTGCAAAACAATCCGTAATTTTCCTCTTTGACATTAATGATGGGACAATACTGAATGACGACTTTCCTGATCTACCTAGACAGTGCTTGGTCTGGAGGGCAGACAGAGCCCTGTTATCCAGCCTAAGCCCATTACTTTCAGTCTGGGAGCACAGTTTGGTTGCATCTTAGAAGTATGAAGGGCTTAACTCTCAATGTGCCTCTAGGCTCACCTACAGCCTCCATTGAGACATTGAGGATGTGAGGGAAATGAAACCTTCAGTCCTGGTTTAAAATATGTTAATGCACTTCTGAAAAATGCCAGAATTAATGGTTAACCTTGTTGTAAAGATAAGACTCTTTGTGAACATGTTTACATAAACCATTATAAAAAACTTATATAGATGCCCATATCCTATATGGATAAGACAAATGAAATAAAATCTTCGTCCTCTGCATGTTTTTTTTTTTCCTAACTGGAGAAACAGAGACTTTCAGTTCAAGTATGAAGCAGATCATCTACAGTTAGTTTAGTGGAAGGGAAAGCAGTGTCCCTCTGCCTTTGAATGCTAGCTAGGAAGATGGAACAGCTCCCTTCTCTGTTTCTTTCTTTAATTTTTTTGAAGCTCTGTGCTTCTTTCATTCTCTTTCACAAATGGTTGCCTTCCATATGAAAGTAAAATGTCTCCCCTAGCTGCTATTGACAGCCAGGCTGAAGGCGGATTACGACTACTCTAGGATTAAAACAGCAGTGTCCTTTAAACAGTCTGTATCGAAGCAGGAATCTTCAGTCATTCGCATGGGAGGATTTGTTTTGGTAGTCGTTGATGCAGAGCTGCAAAACAGAACCGTGTGAACAGTTAACATGTATTAATCAACACTGACCTTGAAACATTTTTTAGAGATGAATAACAAAGTTTCTCCACTATCAAAACCCAGCAGGTACACTCGCTTGCAAAAAAAGAAACAATCAACATTGAAGAAGTTGCTGTGGGATTGCATTAGCTAAATTGACACAAGTCCTTATTAAGCTGACATTGAAGATGTTGCACCCAAGAAGGTCAGTAAAACTGTGCATCTAGATAACTGGATGAAAATGAAGCATGGCCATACATTCAGGATTTATGTCTAATACAGTTCTGTACAGTTTTATCTCCACGGTAAATAGAGTCACGTGTTTGCATCAGAAGTGTGACAATAGTTTAAATTACTTGAAATAATTTGGCTGAGCACATACAATCTCTTTCTGCAGGTGCTCATTTATTTACAGTATCTTATGTAAAAATATATTAAATCTCTTACCAACTTCTGTTGGTATTAGTAAAAAATCTCCATGTACAAACACATCATTTAAAGCTCTCCTGTGCGTAACAACCAACAGACCTAAAGATATGGAAGTTAATGAGGGCGCCCTCCATTCATCTGCCCAGAAGCAGATGCGTGTCTCTGTTTACATACAGTCAAAATAGACACCAAACCATGGCAGAATCTAGGCCCATTGGGGGATGCATATAACCCATTAACCTATTTCCCAAATTTTCTTCGTAACTACAGATCAAATAATTTTCACTGGTAACAATAAACTATTCCTTGTAGTTTTACACTAGTACAATTATGAACATTTTGCAAATCATGATTGAATCTGTAAGTTGATCTCTCAGCTATGGTAGCTTGAGAAGGCATAAAAAGCAGAAACTCCCCACTTTTCTATCCTTCTGCCAGCTACATTTTGTCAAAAAGTTAAGATTTCTGTCTTTGAATATATAGAAGGATAATATCAATAACATAAGAAAAGCCAGTTTTTATGTAGCCACACATCAAGTGTTTGTTTCTCCCCTTTTTTATTCTGCAATTGCAGTCTGACCTGTGGTCCTTTTTATCTGTTGTTGTAGCAGCTTAGTTGCAGCTGGGTGAAAAGTTACCTAAGGAAGTGAGAGCAAAGGTGATTTTCCAATGGGATACAAGTCCCTTATTATATGGTGCCTCTATCCTTGCAGTTGCTATGCAACTCCATTTTCAAATCAGGCTTCAGCCACTGTCAGCGTTTTGCTTTTCTGATAGTTCAGAGATTTCAAGGGAGAAGCAAACAGGTCGTCTGTGTGACCTTTTGTACAGCATTGCTCGTAAAATGTCACCAAGCTACTGAGTTAAGCATGTTTTCCATTTACTGATACCTCTTGTGGCACTGAATGAGGATTAGATTGACAAGCTGTGCTGACTCATGTGGTTTCATAGAGCAACCCAAGAGAATGGTAATATGTGAGAGAGCAGGCAACACCTTTTCCTCATACTTTCAAGAGTGAGACAGTAAATCAAGTTAATAATAAAAAAATCCCAGACAAGTAGCAAAAAGCTCCTCAAGCTGGTATTTAGCTTTACTGCGATGAATAGCAGTGCCTGTGACAGATAATTTTTTCTCAGGTAGTCATTTTACTGAGACATCCTTTGTTTGTAGGCAGGAATCTGTTCACCTGAAGTCTTAAAAAAAAAAAAAAAAATTGCACTAAAGTAATAAATATATGTTTCTGGTTTCAGTGATTCCTGCATTTTTGGGGAAAACTCAGTGGGCCAGGACAATGTAACTCCTACATTTAACAGGCAGCTTTTTGTTTGTTTTCAAATTGATGCAAGGTATTCCTGCCCTTTATGATTGCATTCATTTTAGATGTGTAGATTAAATAGGTAGCCTGAAATGAACTTGGCATTTGACAGCTGCTCATATTGCTACAGCTTTTTAGCTCACTTTTAACTCTCCATGAGCCAAAGAGAAAATATCCCCAGCAAACATTTTTTTGTATTACACTAGAGTAAACTAGACTAAATGAGACTAAGACAGTGTTTTCCTTTAGCTGCTATAATCTACATTCTGTTCCCTCTGACATTCAGAGTGCAAACTCAGTTAAACAGGAAGTCTTTGTGGCCTTTTTTGTGTTCCAAGCTCAATGATGGCACTTCAAATCCAAAGTGGATTGGTAACAGTTGCCTATAATTAAATGGGTTATGAATTACTTTATTAATACTGCGCAACCTCAAAGCATAGCTGTAGTTATGGTACTAATACTGAAGCAGGACTGGATTTTATTTTCCAGTATCTACCAGGCCTTATTGCAACTAAGAGCCCTTAAAGAGATGTTTATATATTTGATTAAGAGTGAGGTAAAGAAGAAGGCAGTGACACGATGCACCTGATGAACACTTTTGCAACAGTGAAGAGGGAGATGGCGTTTACAGCACTGACTCTCCACTTGGTTCATACCAACTTTCCGAATTTTCCAAATGCTAGCAGAGCACTATGATATCCAGTTCAGAAGGCAAATGTGAGATGCAATAAGGACTACTGTGCCCACAGCTAGACTGTAGATAAATGCCTCTATGCAGCCCTTCAGAAAGTTTTATCAAAGGAAGTAATGGGTGTTCAGTATTCTTGGAAATATTGCTTTCATCTCAACAGCATTTTTAATGTCCAACTTCAAATGAGAGCAAATTAAATTTATTCTACTTTGTGAACTTCCGTTGGTCTCTTTATACATGGCCACCTTTAAATCTGTTTATTGTTATTTATTGATTACCACCTGTTGCACTCCTTTAAAACCTTTTTTCCTGTTGGTTCCTAGTTTCTGTAAAGAGTTTGATTTGAAAATGCCAGCAATATCAACTGCAGTTTTACAAAGACCAAAACTCACAGCATGTCTGAATTATTTTTATTAATGCTGAAAGTTACTGTGGTAGGGGTGACTGAGAAGTATCCAGTGGAATTTTCTTCAGGGAGACTTAAACTTTGGCATAATTTTGGCACTCTCCCAGTAATGAAAAATCAGTGATGTGTGAAAGAGAGACCTTGGACTCTTAGGGACACTGACATTTTATGAAGGAAAAACAAAATATATGTAATGGAAAAGGCTGAAGATCATTAAGTTCCATTGCAAGTAATTACAATTCCATGCGAAAAACAAGAGAGGTATCAGACATTTTCTTCTTGTAATCTTCATCAAATTTCTCATTCTGTGCCACAGTGAAATGATTCTTCCAGTCCGCAACAGTCCCTAAGAAACAGAAAAGCAAAAAAAGAGAAAAGATTCATTTACCAGTATTTCCTGAAGCTTATTATCCATGACTTATCAGATACTTGTACTTCAATGCTTGTTTCAAAACAGAATGACAGCCAGAGTTGATGTCACTAACAAACCTCAGTACCTTTTCTCATGAATGGGGAAATGGAGTGATCCATTATTCCTTGAAAGTCTTTAGTGTAGTTTGTCATGGGATTGTCCTTCATTACCTCAAATGAGGTATTATGGACTATTTTGTTTAGAACCTCCTGACTCAGATCCTTCTCCAGGAACTTTGCAATCTTCTGAATTTCTCGCTTTGGATTCTGCAGAGACAGTTACAATGGGATAAGATGCAGAGCTTGGAAAAGCAAAGAAATCAAATATAGTGTTAGAGCTACAATTCTCAGACAGAGAAGATCAGGTCTGATAAGAAGATCAGGTAATACGAAACTGTTGCTTGTTGTTAGTATCTACTAGACTTACAGACTTCAGAGCTCTATAAACATTTATTCAGCCTTTTACCTCCTTCATATCTTCATAGAAGAGATAGAGAATACGGTGCTTATCTTTTGCCTTCCACCATCCTTTTACGTGGTCATACCAGGAACCCCAGAGGACTGAAAAAGAAGTAACATCAGCAGCAGCTATAAATGCTCCAACTGTCTTTAACACATGTGACACTCATTTTTCCCTCTTAACCAGTACCTGTGAATTTCCAAGCTGGTTTTGAATCACTATGGCTGTGATAATAAGCACTGCTGTGCTTTGTGCTTATTGCAGCATTTTTGCTATTAATCCCTCAGGTGTATGAATGCTCAGAGCAGGATTAATGTGTAATTTTAGAGGGCAACAAATGCAGGTGCATTGTAGTCAATGGAAACACACATTTCCAGTATTCATTTGAACAGCTGGACAAGGCTTGTCTTAATTGGCCCTGCTTTGAGCAGGGCAGGGTTTAGGACCATATGGACAACAAAAATCTATTCCAGCTTGTGTTATTCTATGATTCTACCTGGTTTAAATATTTGCAATGCTATCAGAAGTGCCTGCTTCTCTCCAGCAAGTGTCAAAATGATTAGCTAAGACAGAAGTAGATATGTTCCAGATGTCTGCACTGGGACAGATGGCTCCCAAGCTGTTCTGGTCAAATACAAGACATAAGATCTCCTTTGGACATGAGACTCTTATGCTGGTCCAGCCACTGGTATTTCTAGGCCTACATGGTGGTAAAAATGTTGATGACCTAAGGAAGCTTTAATGACCAAAAATGTAAACTGCCACCCACTTGACCAGGTTTTGTTTCTTGGAAATCCTATGATATCAGCACATCTTTTAGAAAGGAAAGAATCAGCTTCTGGGGTTGCCTGCCCTTAGTTAGATAACTGTCTTTGTTCAGATGCCTGATTTTTAGATACATTAATTTAGGTACAAAGACTCCCTTATCTCAAATTCACACTGCACATTTCTAGCAAAATTAACCCTCAATTTCTTTTTTAAATTTCTAATTTTATCAGGTTAGAGTAAAACCAATTAAACCATTGTTCCTTTTCAACTGGCTTCTTTTAATCTCAGAGATTAAGCCTGAAAATTGCCATACATTTTTCTGAATGATAACAGAATAAAGAGTAGTGGTTGGTTTTTTTTTTCTCAAAATGGGAGCATAAAGATAGATTTAATCCTTTAGGCAATAATAAAAAGCAGTGAATGAAGAAAAATTATGACTGAAACACTTTCAGGATATATCCTTCCACAGTGTCAGAACTGGATTTCAAACCATAACTGAAATTAATAAATCAATGCCATGAATTCTTAAAATGCTCAAAATCTCTTATACAACTGATTGCAGTTAATCACCTTTTCCAGTCATGAATTTCTCCACAAACTCCTCCCAGGTTCCTGGATCAGGCAATCCTTTATTCATTCTGTGGAAATGGTAGTATGACACCAGGTTGTCTTTTGCATTTCTTGCCACATAGATTATCTTTATTGATATGAAAAGAGAGAGAGAGAAATTAACTTGCACATGCTTATATAGATATTGAGCATCTCCTGGAGTTTTCTCTTGGAGCCTGCTGCTAGAGGCTTAAGAGATTTTGCTTTGAAGCTGCCATTTTCTAAAATCCAGCTCAGGTAACTTAGTCATGACTTCAGATTTGCAGACTTTGCACATTAAAGGGAAAATATTTTTTGAGAACTTTTGATTTCACAGAGATTCTGGAAAACATATTCTGCCCTGGTTTGTGTCACTATGAAGAGGCCCATAGAGTAGGCCTCTTCAGCCTTACCTTACAGTTTTGTTCCCAGAAGGATGGAGGCAGCAGCTGCACAGGCAGATGAGTTTTCATTGTTCGTGGAGATGGCATGGCTTCAGCTAACTCCAGACCTGTAGGATGTTTAATTATAAGACATGAGTTGTTCTCTAAATTGCACTAGGACTTCTTTCCTGTGTTCATACATGTGATTGTGACTATGACATTTCAGCAGTTCACCTTGCATTGATCATTCATAACCACACAACATTACATAAGTGTCTTAAATGTTTTTAGAGAAAATGTTACGTATGTATTCGAGTAGAAAAGGGGAAACACTGATTTATATTGTGCTTTCTTGGGCTCATACTTAACTCCTGCTCTCCAAGGGATAGTGATGAATACTGACTTATATTTATCCAAACAAAGTTTTTCCTTTGCAATATTTAGTGGTCTCCTTCCACCTTACAGGTAAAAAAATTTTGTTTCTTTCTAGAATACAAGAATATGGTTGGCTGGATAGTGGATAGCACATAAAGAGAAACTAGGAGAATGACAGTGGATTTTCAGTAGCTATGGATATATGGGACTACTTGCGAATATCTGGTGATATTTGGAGATGTGCTATCTCCTCCCCTCTCCTTTTTAAACATGTCATGACCTCCATAATTTTTTTCCCTGTCATTGTCTATCATCCTCTGTCATCTACCATTTTTTGTCTCTCTCTGTGTCAACACAGTCTAGCTTAAAAGAGCAAAAGTAGCACCTCTGCAGAGCTAGTCAAGCTTTTCATCTTCAAACATGAGAGTCTCACTTAAAGATTTGTGTGGAAATGGAGGCCTTGCTGGAGGAGACTTTTGTAAGAAACTGCAAGCCGGTGAAGCCTGCTGGTTGCCTGAATGTCCCATAGCTTGTTTAGATGACTAGACCCTAGAACTGAGCAGCAGTTGCTTGAAACAGTAGCAAAACCTCTGAAAACATTATCCACCTTTTGGAAATACATCCATTACTTAGGTTTCTCTTCCATACAGGCTGTAATCACAGAATGGCATTCAATTGCCCCCATGTTGCCATTTTATAGGTATCTGATGCTGGTTTAGGTACTGTATAGTATGAAACACAGCTTCAGATACCACTCTAAAACATCATGGTCTTCAGTAGCACCTGAAGCTATCACATCTGCCAGCCTTGCAGCACCTTGAGTAGCACTAGATGTTTATGTTAAAGCACCTGAACTGGTCCTTAATAGCCAAAATTGTGCTTAGTTCAAGAACAAAGCAAGTAGGATCTTTCCCAGGAAACTTGTGGCATCAGCACTAAGTGCTTGTTTTGTTGCATTTTGTCTAAAATACAAATAATATTCACCTGAGTAACGTACAGATGGAGGCTCTGGGACAAACCACTCAAGGAAAGGGTGGCGTTTGTAAGTGGTCTCACGTTTACACTTCTCAGTATCTCCATTTTGTTGAACCATATCCACTATCTCCTGTGTCCATGTGGTACCTGAAAAGGTCAAGGGTTTAGATGTTTCCCTCCAGGATAGTCAAGAGTTTCTTTTACTAGGGAACTGAAAGCCAGAAGTATGGACTCTGGGCTAACAGGGGAAAGAATACCATGGAAAATAATAGACAAAATGGAAGGAGAGTGTAATAGAGGCAAAATGCCTAATTAAACATGCAAAGGTAACTCCCAAAGCACAATTTAAGGAATTCCATTTTGGACAGACTTTTTCTTGCTTAAAGAAATAGCCCCCACACCAGTACTGAAAGAACCACTGGGATGAACTCACTATTGTTTGGAGACTACATTATTTGCAGAGAGGAATGAAACTCCCTCCTTTTATCCCTCACAAAAATTCAGGTATTTCAGTTTTGTTTTCATACTGAATTTGGGTAAAAAAATGCAATACCTGAACTTCAAGTGAGTAAAAATTTCATACAGTTTGAAAATATAAAAAAGTGGCAGTATTTTCAAAGTTTCCATTTGAAACATGTTAATGAAGGTCTGAACAACATTTCATCTGCCTGAGTGGCTGCAACATTTTGTAAGAGTTACAGTATAGTGATTCTTGTGTGTTTCTTTCCTTTTATAGCTGTCATCTCCTCTGAGGTACTGTGGCAGGTCAGCTAGAGAACAGGCTAAGGGATGAATTGGAAAGCAATTTGGGCAGGAGATTCAGCCCTTCTTAAGATGCTTGTGTTGTTCATCTCAGATAGATATGACATAATGTCAAATGGAATCCTAACTTTAATTATTTTCAGGGTTTTTTTCCTTTCTCTTGGACCCAGCTTAAAGACACAGAAAGGCACAGGATTCATGTCTGGGCGATGATGAGGAATACAGTATCATACAGTCACTCCAGGACAAGTGGCTAGAAGGTTTTAATCCCAGCTGGATAAAATAATGTGGTTTTGCCTCCAGTATACAGATAGCAAATCAAAAGCTTTCAGGTTTTACAAAACTAATGGTGGGGTCTTTTGTTAAAAACATTTCCCCCCGCTACTGACAAAAAAGAAAGCCCTTAAAAATTGTTGCTAATTCAAGTAATTATTTTTTTATAATTATAAAGTTCTCCCATATCTGTTCCTGAATCTCCAAAACTGTACATGTTTTTGTTCATACAGAATTAATATTGATGCTTGTTATTTGTTGTTTTCTGGTGTAGCAAGTATAAAGGGTCTGATGCAGAGGAGAAATATTGTCCAGTCACTGAGTAAAATTCCAGATAGCTAATATTAATGGTGGTATTTTATTTTATTGGCCAACATTACTAAATGAATTTGGTTATTTTAAAGAATTAATCAATTTTCAGAAATCACTACTAGCTTACACAACAAATCATTCCCCAAATACATGGTATGTTCCACAGTCAGTTTCTATTATTTCTTAATAATGATCACTTATTTCTAGGCATTGTTAAATTGCTGCATATTGGTGGAAAACTTCTGTTGACACCATGAATATAAATACATATAATCTCAGTTAAAGGAAACAATTATAGGTCATTAGACTTTGGCCATTTGCGCTTCAGTAGTAACAATGGTTGTTGCATCCACCAAAGAAGTCAGAAGTTACTAGTCACAGCTGACACAGCTTCATGCCTTTAAAATATGTCTAGTTTGGAGTTAAACAAATATCAGTCACAATAGAAAAACATAGATTTCAATCCCAACAATAAGCACTAAGCCAAACTCTTCTATTCCGTTTCCTACCCACACCAACCTGCTTTTGCGTAGGTTGCGATGAGCACATCATCAGGTCTGGCTTGGAACTTCCACACTTGGTCCCACACGCTGCCGATGGGTTGTGTGAAGGGAACACCTTCCACTTCAAATAACTCAGATCGAATTGTTTTCTCTTTCAGACTCAAATCTTTCATTTTATCCATGGCCAATGAGCGCTGCATGAAGAAAGGCTTAGAATTAATATGGCTGCTCCGAAAAAATATCTGAATTTACTCATCTTGAGGTCTCTCTTATTGACTGAATTCCATGTCCTCTGATTTCTTTGGCCATGACTTGGCCTATCTGGATCCATATATAGACTCCTTAAAGCTGGATCTCATTTTCATAAATGCTTGGTATATTGCTAGTAGTAGTTCTCTGTGTCTCTAAAAACCACTCTGTTTACTCAGATACAAAAAGAGAAAAAAGTCATTATTCTCATATCAAACACACTTATGTAAAAGCTGATGGTTGGTATGAGGCCTTCTAAAAGCAAGAAAAAGTAATCAGAGGTGTGATTCAAAAGGAGGCAGAGAATAACAGCTGGCAATGAAATCAGCATACAGGACCCAACCCTTCCTCTGTGAAGAAAATAAACAGAAATGCCTGCTAGCACCCTTTGTGCCTTATACTCACGAAAATATTTGCAGACCTTTTCTGTGTTTGGTTCCTGGATCTTTTCACTTGTGTAACTCTTTGCTGTATTTTAAAATATGTTGCACATAAATAACCTGAATTAGATTGATAATTAACTAAAGGTTGTTAGACATCAATTATGTAAATCAATCTGTTTTACAATAACTAGTTAACAATTTCTGGATTTCCCCCAAGGAGACTTCTTAGACATAACTTTCAGAGCTCCAGAGTCTGGTCAGAGGAAAGCTCTGCTTAATGGGAGGCTACAGAAATAATCCCAATTAAAAATATCAGCCAGAAAAAAAGACATTTTGATCCCGACAGCAAACATTGCTAGAATATTTCTTTCATTTTCTTGTTTACTCACAGCAATTTTGTACAGATTCAGTTGAGCAGAGTGAAATGTTGGATTGGTGGCTGGGCAGTGACTCAAGAAATTTAAAAAAAGAAGGAAAAAGAAACTTGCCAGAGAAGTTTTCCTGGTTAAATGTCTTTGGTCCTTGGCTGTATTGATAACTACGCAGGAACTTAAATCTTCAGGCATGAGTAGGCTGAAAACTTTATGGGTGGAGATTCCATTCTTCCTATCAGTGTGAGGAGAGTAAAGGAGGAAGTGCAGCAGCAGCCAACAGTTGAGCAATTTTTCTGGCATGGTTTATGACTCCTTTCTAATCCTGTGAAAGAAAAACACTTGGAATTCTCATCTAGAATCTCTCAGATTCTTTACTGGCAACAACATAAAATGTCAGTCAAGAGGTCCAGCAAGATTATTTATTTTGTCTCTGTCATTGTCAACAGTCTTGGGATAATTAATTTTCTTACTAATATATAATCTAAATTGCAAAGATCCCGTGTGTGCAGGTAAAGGACAAAACTTCCCAAAAATGTTATTCTCTACTTTCCATCAGCAGGTGATCCAGCCACCTCCCAGGAAGCAGAGCTTCAGCCCACAGGTGGTTGCTCTATGTAAGCCTACTGCATTTATACTTACTACCACTATGAGGGTGCTACGGGGAAAATTAACTCCATCTTGTGGATGGGGCATCCCCAGTTTCTCTTAGCAGCCTGTTCCACTGTCTCACTACCCTCACAGTAAAGAATTTCTTCCTAACAACTAATCTAAACCTACTCTCTTACAGTTCGAAGCCATTCCCCCTTGTCCTGTCGCTACAAGCCCTTGTCAAAAGTCTCTCTCCATCTTTCTTGTAGATTCCCTTCAGGTACTGCAAGGCCACAGTGAGGTCACCCTGAAGCCTTCCCTTCTCCAGGCAGAACAATTCCAATTCCCTCAGCTTTTCCTTACAGGAGAGTTGTTCCGTCCCTCTAGTTGTCTTGGTGGCATCCTCTGGACTCTCTCCATCAGGTTGATGTTCTTCCTGTGCTGGGGACCCCAGAGCTGGATGCAGCACTCCTGCTGGGTTTTCACCAGTGCAGAGTAGAGGGGCAGAATCATCTCCCTGAATGCACTTCCCGGCCTCCATTGGATGCAGCCCAGGACACGTTTGGCTTTCTGGGCTGCAAGTGCACATTGCTGGGTCATGCCCAAGCTCTCATCCATCAGCATCCCCAAGTTCTTCTCCCCAGGGCTGCTCTCCATCTATCCATCAGGACTCTGAGCCATTAACCACTATCCTCTGGAAGCTACTGTCCAACCACTTTCTTATCCATCTAACAGTTCACCCATCAAATCCAGCTCTCTCCAATTTAGAGAGAAGGATTTTGGGGGGACTGTGCCAAAGGCTTTACATAAATCCAGATAAATGACATCTGTAACCTTTCCCTTTTCCACTGATATGGTCACTCTGTCATAGAAGGCCACCATGTTGATCAGGCAGGGCTTGCCCTTGGTGAAGTCATATTGGCTGTCCCTAATTTCCTCCCTGTCCTCCATGTGCCTGAGCACAGCTTCTAGAGGGAAGCTTCACAGAGGTGAGGCTGACAGGTCGGTAGTTCCCGGGGTCCTCCTTTCTGCACTTTTTAAAGACAGGTACAATTTCGTCCTGTTCCCAGTCACCTGGGACTTCACCTGACTGCAATGGAGAGTGGCTTGGCAACTGCATCAGCCAATTCTGTCAGGATTCTGGGATGTATCTCTTTGGGTCCCTTGGACTTTTGTATATTCGGGTTCCTAAGATAGTAATGAACCTGATTTTTCCTTACTGTGGGAAGGACTCTGTTGCCTCAGTTCCAATCCTGATGTCCATCAACTCAAGAGGTGTGGGAAGAGAGGTTACCATTGGAGACTGAGGCAACTGATTTTGATGTCCCTGATTAGCTCGTTTACGTTGGTGACCACCAGATGCAGTGTCACATCCCCTCTGGTAGGGTTGTCTATTCCCTGGCTTGAAGCACTCAAGCATTGAAGCAGCCAGACAGAAATCCACTCACCTGGCCTGTGGCTGTAATCTTTTTGCATGTCTCAAAGTTCTGATGAGGCCAGGCACTGTATTGTTTCCTCTTTCTTTTTGAATTCTCTCACTCCTTCCTCCAATTTCCTTGTTGAAAGACCAGCTTCTTGGCAAAGCCCTTTGTCCTTTCCCTGCCTCCTTTCTAATTGATGATATGGATCCATTATTCTCCTTGTCAACTTTTTCACAATCATTGCCTTTGTTTGGATCCCTGTCTCAACCATGGTGCCCTCCAACACATTTTTTGTCCCTGTCTCAACTATGGTCCTGTGTCAGTACTGAACTGCGGCTCAGTGGGCACAGGCCAAGCTCCAGTACAATGCTAGAGGCTGCTGATTTTCAGTCTGCTAGGGTTGTTTGTCTGCTCAGGTATAAAGTCCCAGGCTATGGGAGGTGATAACTGTCCTGGGAATCTGCCCAAATCATTCCACACACCCTGCCATCCAGGGACTGACTACTTCAGGGCTCATTATAATTTTGCCTCATCCAAAATTTGTTTTCTTGGATCCCAGGACGACACCAGATTCCTCAAGCTCCATAATATGCTAACAGTGTTAATTATTATTATGAAAGTTCAATGAGGGTGAACTGGGACCTTGTGAGCCTGACTAATAAACCATCCACATCAATCCCAGATAGGAGAGAGAGATGTATTCCTTCATCTTCTCCACAAAGCACATATAGCGCAGCAAGGCCAGCAATTCCAGGGCAAAACACAGAGACATTATTTGTATTAACACATTCGCAAAGTAGAGTGAGAAACAGTGCAGCCACCAAGCTCTGACCTGCACAGGAGCTTGCCACTTACTACCTGCTATAGCTACAGCACACCTAATACAAAATTGCTGTTATCGTGAGCCCCATGCTGGGTGCCAAAAACAACTGTGGTGAGTTGATTTTGTCTGGATACCAGGTGCCCAGCAAGTTGCTCTATCACTCCCCTACTCAACAGGACAGTGGGGAAGAAAATAAGAGGGGAAAATAGCTTCTGTGTTGAGATAATGCAGTTTACTAAATCAAAAGCAAAGGTCATGTAAGTGAAAATCAAAAGATTTTATTCTCTACTTCTCATCAGCAGGTGTTGTATGGCACTTCCTGGGAATCAGGACTTCAGGACACACAGTGGTTGCTCCGAAAGGCAAGCACTGTAAATTAGGGATGCCCTCTCTTCCTCCTCCTTTCTCTTAGCTTTTATTGCTGAGCAGACATCATATGTTATGGAATATCCCTCTAGTCTTTGGTCAATCACTTGATCTTTTTCTGGCTCTTAAACCATGTTTTTCTTCTGAAGGCTGACAATTCCAGAACAAATAATTAAAATACAACAAGCAGAGAATATATGGGTAAGGTACAATATTTTTCTTTTTACTTTCAAGTTCTCTCATGGGAGGATTTGTCATTTTCCTCTCTATGTTAAGTCTGTTTCTTGTTCTTCTTGTTCTTCTTGTTCTGCTTGTTCTTCTCAACCTGGCAGTTCATTTACTGGTTTGTAATGTTATTCACCACTCTTTCAGTTATGCAACCATCCTGATAATGCAGTAATCCCCAAAGCATATCAGCTGCGTGTATGACAAAGAAAACCCAAGGACTGTTTATTGAGTGGCTCTTTTTTATTGCAGCTGTGAATCTGAGTAGCCTTTGAACAATGCACTGTTCCAGATAAGCTGCAGTGAGGTCAAAAGTCATTCTGTGTAGCTTTAAAACTGCTTTTGAGGTAGGCAATGAGTGATGAATTTCTCCAGTTGTGAAACAGGGAGATGAGGGTGGAACTGGCTGGTCCAGGGACTGGATTTCTCGTCTGGAATCATGATTTACAGAGCCACTCTAAAAAAAAAAAAGACCAGGCAGTCTCTACAGAGAGCTTCCTCCAGGTTTCCATTGGCCTTTTTCTGAGTGCAAACTGGTGGCAGGTGTTTTCTCATGCAAAACACACTGAGTTTATTTTATTTTATTATTGAGTCTGATTTTATTTTTGCTTGGCTGTTTTTTCTTTTACTATTTCCATAGTATCAGACTTGGAGTAGGATGAAGGCTACAAATCCTACCTCAGTATCGAGCACTATGATATGATTTTAGGTCTGATTTGCTTTATATTTTGCCTACATTTAATGGTTTATATAATATAGGGTACTATGTCTTACAAATTAAGGTACTACGTCTTATAAATTAAAATCTATATATGATACATTTGGGTGAAAGAATGTGTTTCTGTGTTATGCTTAATGTCTGTATTATATTTCTCTAAAACTCTGGTCTCCCTCTGCTGGACAAAACACAGTCTCTTTATTCCAAAGGATGTTAAAATATTTTGAGTTTAAAATTACATTTGATAGCTATTGCTATCCTTAGATAACAATGTGTATTCCTCATTCAGAAAAACGCATACTTTGGAGAAATGAAAGAACACTCTGGACAGACCAAGGTGTCACTTTGAGGCTTCTTGAATTTTAAAACTGCATTCATCTCTTGGTGACTGAATTAAGCTTGATCTGACTGTGAGTCAGTGAGCAACCTTAGGCAACAAAAGCTTTTGGTACTGTGGGATGCATTTAGAGTCAATCACAAATATATCCTGTCATAGGCTCCTGGCTACCTCCATATGCTGTGGAGAACAATCCTGCAGATGTCTGTAAAATAGGAACACTACTCCCAGTCTTGTGATGGTTATTTAATGTCTGGGTTGCAGCCAGATACAGGTGAAATAATCATCACAGATATATTTATGCAACTGCAAAGTAAGTACTAAAGGATATTTTAAGTGTAAACATGGAACGAAAGGTCGGTCCTAAGGCTTTAATTAAGCAACACATTTAAGCACTAAGTGCAATCCCTATCAGTAAAGCATTTATGTTCCATTACCATCACACTCCAGAAATTTCTTTACTTCAAGTATCCTTTCTCCAGCAGAGTTTCCTGCTAGGGGAGGTGTTGGAGCCTACAGTGTGTATAACTCTGACCAGGTCCACATGCATTGGGGTCACAGTCATATTAATATAAGATCTTGTTATTGTGGGCATGCATAGTCAAGTGATTAAGTTTAATTGGAATCCTGCAGCTTTTTAAAGTACTTTTCCCAATAAAATATGCATATAAAGTGCTGAAGTGTCACCCTATCAGTGGCACTACATGGTTTGGCATTGTTTCTGGAAATTATTTTGTAGAAATAAAAGGTCAGGTATTCATTATGCAGAATAACCCATTCCCACTTGTACATGAGATTTGGTTCAGAGCCATGGGGAGGAAACCAGAAATTTGTAATAAAGAGTTACAGAGCGTGGTACCCTTCGTATATTAAATGGTGGGACGTACTTAAAAACATTAATTCACATGTCAATACATGATTCTGTTTGCTGCAGACTCCACTAGCAAGCTCAGTGTGGGCAATGTTAATACAGGCAGCATTGCTCAACAGAGATGAGGTAGAAGCTGTTCATGTTCTCAGGCTTAAACTTAAACACGGGCGTACTAAAACTTATGCTTAAAGTTCGGCTTGAGAAAACCACAAAGTCTAGACCTCCAGGGACATTGCAACTACAAAAGGCACTCAAGGGGGAGCACTTCATGTCATCTCATTCTATTTGGTTACAATCATTTCACTTCAGAATTTTCTTTTATTTCTTTCCATTGAATTTCATTTCATTTGAAGTCCACCCCAGTCAGTTTGTTTGACTTTGTTCTTTGACTTCGAGATTTTATTTCCTTTCATGAAAGGAAATTCTTCACTTCATGAAAGGAATGAAATCTTGGGATTTCCATGAGGATCCATTTTGCAAGGTTTGGTCCATTTCCATGCACTTCATGTCATCCCATGCCATTTTATTTTTTTTTTCACTTAGTTTCAGAATTTTCTCTTATTTTTTGTTAGCATTTCCTTTCATCAATTTCGTCTCCTATCTCTTTGTTTCACTTGGCTGGCTGATTTTAGGATTTCAGTGAGTATCATTTCAGCAAGGTTTGGTCCCTTTCACTTCAAAAAAAGAACACCCCACTGCCCAAAGATTGCACCCTCCACAGCTTTCTCCTTGGCAAGAGGAGCAGCCTCACAAGAATGCGGCTTTTACTGCTCCATTTAGGGTTAGGCTTAGGGTTGAGAAAGCCACAAAGCCCAGAGCTCCAGGGACACTGCAACTACAAAAGGCATGCCAAGGGGAGCATGGCACTGCCCCAGCATTGCTCCCTCCACACTTTTCTCCTTGGCACCATCCTCACAAGAATTTTACTGCTCTTCTTAGAGTTAGGGTTATGCTTAGGGTTAGGTTTGAGAAAACCCCAGTGTCCCAAGCTCCAGTGACACTGAAACTGCAAAAGGCATGCCAAGGGACTAGACTGAAGAAGTAAAATTCTTGGTCTCACAGAAATTTAGAGAGGAATTTGGCTAATGATCACAATTTCAAGATCGCATAAAAATTTCTGAAGCTGCTTTCTGGAGCTTCACATCCAAAGAGATTTTCCTTTCTACAAACAGATGTTTGCAAAAAGGAAACTGGAGTTATAATTTGGTCAGATAAACAAATGTTTTCTGAGCTGGAAAAGGCAGTCTTTATGCAATGAAGCCCCAGCTTGAAGAGCAGATGTGCCACTTAAACTCCATTTAACTGTTCCACATGAAAGGTCAAGATGCTTCAGTTCCTGTGGTAGCACAGGGTAGCACTTGAGCATCCTGCTGTATCACCAGTTATGCAAGAAGTAAATTTTCAATTTTCAGTCTTCAGCTGTAATGAATTGCATGTTTCTTCAAGGGAAATATTGAAAAAATCATTGTGCAAGTCTGAGTGTGTTTTACTCTAACCTACTTTCTTATTTTCATAAGATGTAACCTCACAGGGAACCTGCTGTAGCCTTTTCATATGAAGGCAGTGGGGTGTTCTTTTTTTGAAGTGAAATGAAGAGACAGGAGAAGAAACTAATGAAATGAAATGCTGAAAAAAAGAAGGAGAAAGTTCTGAAACAAAGTGAAAAAAAAAAAAAATGGCATGGGCTGACATGAAGTTCAGGGAAATGGACCGAAACCTGGAGAATTGATAAGCTTTGGAATTGCAAGATTTAAATTCATAAAAGGAAATAAACTCTCAAAGTCAGAAAAAAAATGGAAACAAAATGACGGGTGGATTTCTAATGAAATGAAATTCAATGGAAAGAAATAAAAGAACATTCTGAAATGAAGTGATTGTAATCAAATGAAATGAGATGATGTGAAGTACTCCCCTTGGCATGCCTTTTGCAGTTGCAGTCTCTGGAGCTCTAGGCTTTGTGGTTTTCTCAAACCTAAACCTAAGTGTAACCCTAACCCTAAGGGGAGCAGTAAAAGCCTCCTTTTGCTGAGGTGCCAAGCACATGAGTGGTGCCAGTCAGAAAGCTGTGGAGAGAGCAATGCTGGGGCAGTGCCATGCTCCCCTTGGCATGCCTTTTGCAGTTGCAGTGTCCCTGGAGCTCTGGGCTTTGTGGTTTTCTCAACCCTAATCCTAAGCCTAAGCCTAACCTTAAGTGGAGCAGTAAAAGCAGCCTTTTGCTGAGGCTGAGGCACCCAGCTCATGGGTGGTGCCAAGTAGAGAAGTGTTAAGGGACCAATATTTGGGCAGTGCCACTAGTCCTGCTTGGTTCTGGTAAATCCTTAAATGTGTACTTCCTAACTTAAAGAATGGAATCCGGATGCTACAAAGAAGGAAAAATAGAACATACATTCTTTTCTTTTTCAGTACAATAGGTCTCTGTGTCACAATTCCTATTAAGTAGCAGAAAGAGCATTACATACTAAATACTTGAGGTATAAGACACTCCTGTTAATAAGGCTTATAAAAATTTCTTTCTTGGCAGTGTCTGTCTTTATGCACAGTTGTAAAAAGAGCTTTCTCAGTTAAACACAGTGCAGTGAGGAAAAGCAAAGCTGTAAAAATTATTATTAGGTTTTCTTGTGAGTATAAAAATTAAGTTGTTGCCACCAACATTTTACCAGAAATATTCATTATCAACATAAAATCTGATACTCTTCAGAAGTTAAGAAGTCTATGTGTCTCACTTGACTCTGTGTTCTGATGCAGGAAGCCAGCTTAATTTACAATGGTGCATCCTTAAAGATTGACATTTTAAAGGTATTTTATTTATTTATTTTGAAAAGTCTGTTCACATTTTCAATCACAAAAAAACTTGTGTGGTTGAAGGTTCCTGGAACTTGGTTTGAAACAGATTGAAATCTGTGCCTCTTCCTAGTCCCAATACCAAAAGAGCTCTCAACAGCTGTGGATGAATCCCAGGATAAAGTTACCTGCTGTTAGCAACAGCTGGAACTCAGATCCCTCACTGTCCTACTGAGCTTGCCTGTTGTGATGTGAGTGGAACTGATTCAGGTGGAAATATTTAAGTGGGAAATTTTTTCTCTCTTTTTTTAAATATTCCTCTCAATTTTTTCTTCTTATAGATAAAAATCTGCTCAGAGTTTAGTGGATGTTTCACCTCTCTCATTTGGGCATTCTTTTGGGGACTGTACCATTCATATCAATGGAATTGATGCAGTATATAACTAGGAGGAGAGGAGTAGATCTAGGATTCATAAAGTCTGTTGAGGTTGCCAAGTATTTTTCTTCCCAAAAGTCAACAAAACAGTTAACCTGTTTCCTTCAGGTCACTGGCATAGAAACAAATACCAGTGTTCCCATTTTCTGAAGAATTAACTCTGTTCTGAAACAAATGACCCATGTTTCAGTGCTATACTGTAGGCTAAGGACTGTGCTCTTCCTTGTGGCAACTTTAAGGGGGAAGAAACTCTCTTGCTTTTAAGATGTAACTTTTGGGCTTAAAATGTCTGTTACTTTCCCTGAAGATGCAATGGCAACAAAAACAAATGCTGAGGTGTTACATGCTGTATTTACACAGCCTGTGGGTGCATTTCTTCTGTTCTAGTGTAACTCCTGTATAGTGGAAAGATGATTAGAAAAGCCTTTTCTGAACAGCCAGTTTGTATTGGTAGAGTCTGACAAGCTGTCTTTTCACATCAGGGTACTACAGATGTGAGGCACCAATCACGGACTGTCTGGATGGAGTCCTAGACAGGTAAAGCTTACACTAACTGATTGAGACATGCTGGACACGACTTTCTCCCTATATTAGTGGCAGCTGGTTGTTTTGTCAGGTGTAAGGTTTCACTCCGTGTGTGTAAAACTCCACGTGCACTGTATCATCACTCAGATGCAGCTGAGTTGCCTTGGTGGATGCCTACCTCTCTTCATTGACAAGTGGGCCAGCTAAAGCAACAAGAATTCTAGTGTAGGCACCACTTTGAGTTCCTGAAGGTAGGCAAGCTAAATCCAGACTCAACTATGGCTATCAATAAAATGGATTCGGAATGCCATATGTTATGTGATCGCACCTACAAGTTGATATATGAGGAATAGTAACCTATATAAAACTAATGTATATCTAGAAATAAACAATTCTTTAATCTAAATTTTTGTTTTCCAACCAAATGCTGAACAGAAGGTCTGAAAAAAAGCTCTGTACAAACAGCATAATTTCTAAAGTGTGTGCTGGAGTCCTGCTTCCATAAAAATGTAGAGTAATGTATCTATGAATTTAAAGAGAGAGAGCTAGTTTGGAATACTAGCTTGGTGGAGGATTGAAAACTATTGTAATGTGTAAGGCTTTAAAAAGTCTTACGGGCATCTGAAAATTCTGCAATAAACAAGATACTGTTTCAAGTCTGCTTAACAGCATATCTCGTAGAGAACAATCCTCTTGTCCAGAGATTGTAGAGGAGGTACGTGAGGTTCTGGCTCTCTGTGTACTTTGTGTCATACTTTCTGTTCCTGTAGGTCCAGCCTTGTTCCTTGGGGTACTGAGGTACGTGGTTGCACATGTCATCTGCAAGACAGAAAGACAGGATCCAGCTGTCAGTTTTTCCCAACAAGAAAAGTAGAGTTTAAAGTCAAAACAGATATGAAGCAAGAATGCTATAGGAATAATACTTAAAAAAAAAGACCAATCAGGTATTTGTGCTTTGATCTAAGCCATATGAATGACAAAAGTGTGACACAATGGTTTCTGAGTTATTAGAAAGTTCTTACCTTTTAACAATGTTCATTCTTCATTTTTCTAGTTGTCTTGAAAAATATCTTCTGGAAAGTCACTTCTGATGACTAGATCTCAGTTCAAATCTTTTAAGTGTACCTTCAGTACAAAATCAAGAAAATAGAGCCTCTTATTCTTTTATAAATTTGGATAGGTGTCTTTCCTTAGATTGCTTATATCTGATCTAAAACTCTTCTGTTAGATTTGGTGAGAGTTCATAAACTCTGCTGTTTGCAACTTTCCAAATGGTAAAAAATTCAGCAACATATTAATAATCCAGTTTCATGTGATTTTGCTTTTTCAAAAAGAATGATGTCAGACATGAGGATTCCTAATGAAATTAAAGAACAGAAGATTGTAAATTAACAGCAAATATCTTACAAAGCAATGTCCTTATAACAACTATGGGTGAATTTCAAAGATTGGTTAATTATGACCATTAATATACATTTTGTTTTAGATGCTGAGAAAAAATCCTTCTGTCGCAAGAAATGACAGTCCTAATACAGGATGAACACACTTGATATTTGTGTGCTTAAAAAATAGCTATTTTTCAGCATATTTTATAATATGCTGTTCATCAGTGTCATTAAAGTGCTATCATACTTTTGTACTGTATGTAAGGACAGTTTGTAATGCTATCCAGTATATGAATAGTTTATTTTTGTTTACTTTAATGAAGATGTTTCATCCAAAGACAGGGAGACCTACATAAAAGAGATGTGTGAATTATTTAAGGCTATTATACCAAATTAGGGATTTTTAATGTCAAAGAAATATTTTGGATGCTTTGACTGCATTCATCTTAGTCTCTTTTGTATGCATTGAGTATGGAAGCTGTCAAAAGTGTTGAAAGTCTGACAGATTTTTTGAGCTAAGTATTTTCTTTTTTGACAGAACAGTTTGGTTTTTTGCTTCACTGAGCAAGGATGCTGTTATGTTTGGCTTAGTTCATTTTGAAGTCTCCAATGGTCATAACCCATAAACCAGAGTGACACAGGGCCATCAATCAACATGCAAAGACTCTTGTCTAAGCTTTGAATTCCTGAGGCCATCTTTGCACTTGATGTTCAGAGTTCAACTTGTAGAATATCAATCATTTTTATCATGTGATTGTGGAGCTCTGAGATTGGTGTTCCTGCCCACTTCTCCATGTTCTGAAACATTTAACTGCTCTGTGACCTACCTGACAGCACTGTTTCTTCAGGCATGGTGTTTTCACATGTAAGAAAGCCTCTAAATGTTTTTGAGTTATACCTAAGTTACATGGCATTCAACCACTGAGCCATGATTGATCCTGGGTTTTGGTGGCTAAACAGCCACTATATGAAGGTGATTTTCTTCAGGCTGATCAGTCATTTTATTCTTTCTGCTGTAATACCAGCTAGTAGTTACAATATAAATACTGACATTTATGCCAAATTTAAAATTTGGCAAATTAAAATAGCGAAATAATCTGCTTTCTCTGTACATGTATCTATGCTTATTTCCAGGTTTTATGTAAGACTATGTGTTTTGCACCCTTTCCATACAGTCAGCTACATAGATTTTCTAAATTAACTGAGGGAAAAAAGAACCTTTTAGCTCAACTTAACTGTTAAAAAACTGTAACCTAAATAGTACTGGTAATACTGTTCTCCATAAACGGGACCAGGATTTTGCCAACATGCTAAATAGTGGTTTTATCATACCAGGAGGTTTGTGCCTTTTAGTGACCACTCAGTTTAGGGAATTCTGAAAACCCACATTTTACAAATTGACTGATTCAATAAATTTATTTAGAAATACCAAAAGCAGTTAAAAACTTCCTTCCCATGATCTTCTTATTTTGTGATGAAACATAACTGAAACAGAATTCAATGGGAAATTAAGTTTGTAGCTGATTCAAAACACCCTGAAGTCCCATTATGTTTTATTTCACTGATTCTGGTACCTTCAGCATATGATTGAAGCCAAGCATTTGTGTAATTGCTTGGTTGTTTGGGGGGTCAAGAGTTTGAGAATAAAACTCCTTATTTTTTTCTCAAAGAAGATATTATTTTTTTTCTTTCTTGCACAGCCATTGAGTTTTAATATAACATCTGTTGTAAATAGCCTGCACAACATGACCAATAATCACAACTTTCTATTAAAAAAATATTCATTTTTGTAAACCACAAAGACATACCTCCAGATAACTGCAGCTACTTCTTTAGCTTGTTTGTCATCACTTGACTGACTTTTTTTTGCTCATTCTGCTCTCCTAGTTTGGTCTCTGCTGTAAACCTTGTAACAAACTGGAAAATTCTGAGATTAATTTGCAGGAATTTCTTGTGATTCACTGAGGGTTGCAGTGCTGTGTGAAGATGGCAGCTGCTGCTGGCTCCAGGGAGTTTTGTGGTTGGTGGTGAAGCTGTGGAGGGGCTGTACCCAGGGTGTGGAGATGAGCTAATCTGGGGCCAAAATAGCATAAGGGTTATGTGAATTTAACTGCCTAAGCAATAGGGGTCTAATCCCCTTGGACACTCCAATCTGACCCCCGGCTGATTCTCCACAGGTAAGGAAATCTCCTGTGGGTACACCTAGGAAACACGCTAAATTAGCATCTGACTTTGCTTGAAGGACTCTGTTTATGTAACTCAGCGATCCCTTAGTGTGCAAAGACAGTGGATATATCCCAATGCATGTAGGAAATGCAATTATATGTGATAGTTATAGATATAAAATGCAACAAATCCCCTCAATTATGGTCTAAAACTGCACAGAGCCAATTTCAATACTTAGCACCTGAAGCTGCTGTCCCAGAACAGTCAGTGCAGGAACACATGACTGGTTTCACTTGTCAGCTGGCAGCCAATATTTAGCAAATCTAATTCAGAAAGTAAGGTCAGGAAACATTCATATGAGGAGCCTTCTCACACTTCTCAGAAGTGTGAGCATTTCATGATACAAATGCAGAAGTAGGTAATAAATGAACATTTATTTTAATGTTAATGCTCATTCAAAATTTGAAGCCAAGTGATCACCTCTACTTAAGCAACTGGTTTTGGCAAGGCTTCCACCAGCATTTTTATAGGGATCAATACTTAGACTTTGTTGTTAGACAGTAGGATCGTGTACTATATACTATTTGTTTCCTTTTCCAGCATGTAAAAGCCAGCAGCACTACCTTGTGAACATTCTTAGTGTGTCTCTAGAGCTCCCACGTGTCAGAAGTGGGTTGGAGCACTATCATGAGGACTGTTGCAGAAAGAAGCATTCTGTCTAAATTAAATCTAAGGACTCCATCTCACCAGATATCATCTCAGTGCTCAGTGACCTGAGCACTCACCAGCTGCCTTGCCCTATCCCTGGTATCTGCAAGAAGTTAACCCAGTTGTGGGCTGCTGAAAGAACTAGGATTCTGTAATATATCACAGTTGGATATGTGATATTAAATCCATAAGCAGATTTTCCTGCTACCTTTATGTTGTATTTTGATTGTAGGCTTATTTAAAATCCAGTGCCAAGGGAGTACAGAATTAAGTAAAAGAGAATGACAGAGAGATTCCTGGCCCAGCAAATACAAGCCTGCACTCAAATCTTGAATTATACTCATGGAGGAAGCCAGGTCTGCAGTAACCCAGGAACCTCTATGTGCCCTGGATCCCATCATCCATCCTGCCTCCATACCAGAGCTGGACCAGCAAGGCTGCACCAGGGAGTGCTTGTCCTTCGTCCTTGGCTGTGCTCCCTAAGATCCATTCAGACTGACTGTCCCTCAGCATTGGAATGTGGATTGTTCAGGATTCTCTTGACCCCAGGGATCTAAAAATGATCCTCAGCATCACAATCCTCTGCCTTGGGAGTGGAGCAATGGAGAGCTAGTAGGGAGCTAACCAGGCATTGCGTTCAGCACAAAACCTTAGGACATCAGTGACAGGCTCACTTGTTTTAAAGACATAATAACACATTCAGTTCCCACCTGTAGATGTCTCCCAGTAATAATCCTATCAATTTGCAGCAGGCATAAAAATTACATGTGAGTAAATTCAGCATGGAGAGTGTAACTGTACAGTAGTGTGATTTTCCTTGTGTTAAAAAGTCTGTTGCAGCCATGTTGCACATTGCAAAAAACGAATGTTACAAATAAATTAAAATCTTGCCCTTTTTCTCCAGAGACAATCCATTAATGCTAAAAGATACTGTCATATGTATTTATTCAGCTCAAAATATAGGCATATACCTGCATGTGTATAGTCATTTATATGACTGTGAACATGTATGTGTGTATGTGGTGTGTGACTGAAGGATGTCTCAGGGCTCCCATTGTGCTTACATTCCAGACAAAGATATTCCTGTCAGATCTGTGTTGTAGTTCAGAATGAGATAAAGTACAATATCATGCACTTTACATGTAAAATACAAAATGAAAAGAAAGGAATGATAAGCACATTTTTCCCCTCTAAATTTCTTGGTGTCTTATCAAATGGACTTGGTTTTCCCTTTCTTGGTAAAAACCACTGTGCTTCAGTAACTAAATGATTCAAACCTGTGCTGTTTGCTTGGGGAACAAGCAGCATAAATGTCCTTTGAGCAGTGCTCCGTGAGTGCTCAGAAGTGTTCCAGTCAGTGGACTACTGTCCTCACTGCATGTTCACTTTTCTAACTCTAAAACCCAATTTCATATTACCTCCCATGTCAATTGGTCACTCATCCAGCTCTCTTATTGTCACTCGGCAGTGGTGGCAAGCCACAGGAGTAATCACATCCTCCAAGGTTGAAATGAGATGTTTTTTGTTCCAATAAGAAAGACTGGCTGATTTTCAGAGCTTGTCTGTCTCTATCTGCTTTTCTGCCACAGTCGTCTCCTGCTTGCACTCTTCCTCTGCTCTTGGATCAGTGCAGATACCTTCATAACCATAGAGCTGCTTTCAATGCCTTATTATTTCATAATGAAATTAATTTAGTCTTTTTTGTTTACTTTCATCTTTAAAAAGCTCTTGAATCATGACATAAGATGCTGGGAGAATTGATACAGGAGCTTCACAATGAGATGAAGACTTTCGATCCCGAAAACCACAATGCTGCGCCAGGCCCTGATGGATCTGGTACAGACAGCAAGCACTGCTGGTTGACTCTGGCATGGCTGGGAATAGGTGTTTGTGGGCCTGCTTGCAGCCAGGACAGACAGTAGATGCTTCTTATTTCTCCCACTTTGTAAAGCTTCCTGTGCCAGCTGTAGCCACCCATCAGGTCCTAAGCCAACCAGCCTAATTTCAGAAGTGTTTTTCTTTCAAAGCAATGATTCTCCTTTGAAGCATGAAGCTTCTCCTAGCAGAGTGCTCTGATGCTCTCTGTTGGATTAGATGTTGGACAGATCACCAGCACTTGAAGAAATCCCATCCTAGTAAGGTTTAGGCAAATGTGCTGGCTAAAATTGCATAGCAGGGATTTAAGCAACTTCCACCGCTCTGAAGGAGCTGCCTGGCTCTTCAGAGACTCCCTGGCTGCCAACAGAGGCCATCACACTACACATGAGTGCTCAGAACCTTTCTGTAGATGTGGCAGTAAGCTGCAAGGCAAAACAATCACAGCTGGCCACTAATGGTGTGTGTCACATTGTCTGGAGAATAGTGGGAAAGACCTAGGGATAGATTTGAGGTGGTGCTGAACACACTCACAACTGATCAGGAGCTGATGGCAAATGTGCTTTAAATATACCTAAGACTATAAAAAGGCAGATTTGAAAAACAAGAATGGGGTACTATAACTCTTTGATGTAGTTATAATCCGTAAATTAAGATAATACTTTTGGAGCATATTTCTATACTTTTGATATCCTTAAAAAAACGTTGCACAGAAGTTTACAAGTTAATTACAAGTTGTTCTAAGAATTTACTTCTTTAAAAATATAAGCAGGATACTTTCACTAGAGGTCTTTATTTTTCTTTTGAAAATTATTTCCTTATCAGCTTCTTTGTACAATCCATAAAGTAGGTGGTAAGGCAAACACCTTTTATATTTGCGACAGGCTTCATTGATAACTCAGGTTGGTCACTCAAGATTGATTAGCACAGCTTAAGTTCTAGCTTTAGACACTTTCTGTGTCTGAGTTTCTCGAGTGTAAGACTAGAGCTGGTATACAGGTTATAAAATTCACCTTATCATTGTTCCCGGTGCTCTTAAACACACAAGTAGAGAAAGATTTTTAGTGTATTAAAAAGTCCAGAAAGAATTTGAGGTTATCAGCATCAGTTCTGCAAAATCTACAAATAATTTTAAAACATAAGAAAAGAATTTTTGGATTTCTCAATACTAATTTGTTAATGACTTTAAATGCTCCATTGTCTATTTTTTCTAGTTCAAGCAGTGGAGTGGTTTTGCAATATATATTTTTTCTTCATATAAGAATTAAACTTTCACTTCACATACTCTTCTCGTTGCTTTTTCCCCCCATGCATGATTCTGAATCCCGAATATGTCTGGGTAATTCCTTGGTAAATAACAGACAGATACATTTTCCTTGACACATAAGAGGCCGATACTTTTAGAAGTATGGTTTGGTTTTTTTTTCCCTGATCTCACTCCTTGCTCTACAGGACTTTGAGGACCTGCAATTATTTCCACCACCATCAGAGAAATCACTTAGATGCTTAAAGGTGAGGACTTGCTTAAGTGCTTTACTGATTGAGCTTTTATTGTGCTGTAGAGTACCAATTAAAAAAAAAAAAAGTCCCTTGCTTCCCTCATGATTCAAAACAGCTAAAGAAACTGAGCACCATACAGAGAAGTTTAACCTTTAGAAAACATTTTGTGAGACATTTTAATGAAATGCAAAGGGTACTTCTAAAATCCTTAGCATTCATCAGCCGTTGTCTCGTCTATCAAAACACCCAAATTAATTAAAAACAGGAACAAAACCCAAGATAAGCAAGCTGGCTCCGGTAGATGGCACTGCTCTGAATAATTTGAGCAGGAACCAGCGATTTCTGCAGGATGCTGCTGCCCGGCACCCGAGCAGCGGCACCGAACCGCCTGCAGCCACCGTCACGGCGGGAGAAGGCGTTTGCATCCTCCTGAGAGATTTTTGCTATATTTTGTTAACGTCATCAAGAGTTTGTTGCTAGCGAGAAAAAATAATTGTAACCACTGCTGTAATCGTGATTTGCTGGCTGCTGCTTGTACCTGTTGCTCCACTTCATAACTCTTCCTCCCGGTTCACTTCACGATAACTCTTCCTTCTCCCCGTTTTGGTTTATCAGCAAACTCAGCCTTCATTCTGTCAAGTTACTGGTGGTGGTGTCAGAGATAGGAAATGTCCCTTCCTGATAGCGTGTGGGTTGCTTTGAGAGATTTTTGTCTCTGCTGAGGGGTGAGTTTGCTGTCGTATGTGCATGTGCTGCTGATTTATTTCCACAAAGGGAAGCAGGGACCTAAATGTTCCCTCTACAAAGGCCCTCAGGGACTGGAAAATTTAACTTTCAGATACCTTAGTGCCTCGAAAAATCCTTTGTCATGGAAGCTCAGGCTTCCTTGGATGAGAGGACTTCGGTGTTAGACTGGACTTGATGTTCATGTTTGGGGTGCACAGAGTTCCTTTTCTGGTTTTATTTCCTATTTTTATTGGAGAATTCCCGTCTCAAGTTTGGTGCTTAAATCACACCACTCTTTTCAGGTTAATAAACAGGGACATTTTTTGGATCTGGGAGCAGTTTTTGACTGCTGGCTTTGGCTATTACTCAGATTTCTTGGGAGGGGAATTGTCAGTGCCCTCAGTACCTCTGAGCTGTAGGGGAAGTAGACATTAATATGAGGAATGGCTTTGATATGAACTGCTGAAGGGAGTACACAGCTTTCCTAGGATTCTGTAATTTGAGGGATCTGACTTTTAGTTAGTTCTTGTTATCAAGCTGGTGAGAACTCTGAAAATAGGCCCCTTCCCTCTTGTTCCCCTGGGTATAGCAAACTGTTGGAACCCTGAATTCTGAGCATAAGAGGCAAACTAATAGCAAACCACAAACTTTCTGGGTCCTTGTGCTGGAAGGACTTGCAATTTTTCTCCAAGTTGCCACAATCATCTGGGATGAACTCTCTCTGTGGGGTAGATGATTCTCTCCAGTCTGAGAACAGCATGAGGAGTCCTTGTCTTTGTTCCCTTCTTTTGGATCCGGTCCTCCTCAGCTGGGAAAAAAGTGCTGCTTTAAAGTGCTTTTTTCCCTGAGGTAGTCATTGACCTGTTGACTAAAAGCTGGAGCTGAGTAACTGATGTAATCACTAGCCTATTGCACAGATTATTCTCTCAGCATCTATTAAGACAAATTATATAAAGTGGACTAAATAGACTGGGCGGATCACAGTCATACAGCCTTGTTGAAATTTCCATTACATGGTTGGAAAAGCAGGAAGAAATCTTCCCAGGATTTGGTGCTCCAAGAAAGTGGAAGGAGAATATGTCTGGAGGTGAGAGTAGTCCCCTCCCTTGTAGGTCAATACATCCTTTCAGGAGAAAGCAAGACTGCTGGCAGCAGACTAAATGTCAGCCCTACCTTTCCCCACGGAGCCCCTGTTGTGCAGTTCAGGCAGTTCCCTGCTCAGCATGCAGGCTTTCATAGTTCCTGCTTTTAGCCCCGTGTAAGATCCAGCTCTCTTCCTTCTGCAGGTCCCAGCCTTCACTGTATCCATTGTATCCTTTTTTCTTTTGTTTCTGTTCTTGAATGGAAGACTTAGAAATCCCAGTTTCTACATATCGCCCCCTTTTTTTGTTATCTTCTGTCAGAAAACTCCAGGGGCAACTTGCTGGCAATGTGCTGTGCAAGTCAGCAGGCTCTTGAAGAAAACAGCATTTTTTTTTCTCCTGATCAGTTTGAGTGCTAGGAAAAACGAAGTGGAGTGAAACACCTCTTTCATAGACACTCAAAGGCCAGACTCTTGGAAGGACTCATCCCCTGATTTTGAGGTTCTGGGGATTATATCCCTTACAGGAGAAACCTGGCAACCATGTCCATTATTTCTTTGACACAATCTTATTCAGCTATTTGTGAATTGCGTTCCATCTTGTTGGTGCTGGACAGACATGGAGGTGGGGGGGAGCATTGCCTTCACCAGCTGTGCTTGGAGTGACTGCATAACCAGAATTGGGTAAAGCACAGACTAGCAGACGAAAATGATAACTTAGGCACTATTTTTATCACTTTCTAAAGGCTCAAGAAAAATAGCTTTCACTGAGCAATCTTCATTCCTGCAACATTTCTATTTCTAAAATTTTCAGTGGGAATTTGAACTGATGTTTTCCAAGTGCATACAACAGCTGGCTTACTGTGCTGTGTGCCACTCTTCAAAAAACCACAATAAGACTAGACAGAGACCAGGAAACACTGAATTCTCCCCCATCTCTTACCCCAGGCAAACAATTCCCTAAAAACAAATTTTCAGACAAGTAAATATGAATATTGTCCTTTGCCATTTCCTACTGAGGTAAGTAGTTTGAGGTCATCTTTTCTGTGTTTACAATGTGTGGCTTAAAATACAAACACCCTTTGTGTTTTGTTATTATTTGCACGACTGAGTGCTTTCATAGATCTATGCTGCAATAAAGGATGGCTTGGAAATTAAACATAAAAAGGCAGCCACTGCCACTGGGGAATAGAGTGCTCTACCAATCAAGACATAGCCTCTGTTGACCAGGCTCATAATGTAATGCTCTTTTAAAAATGTATTTAATGCAGAGCTGAAATTTATGCATCATAAGGGACGATGCAAAACCCACTGTCCAGTCCTTTTCAGCCTTTGGTAGAAACTTTGATCATTAATTTAATAATATATTTAGTTGTCTAAATTTGTAAGGTCTGCTGCAATTTTGCCTTAACGTGAAAACAGACCTTTCTGGGCACCTTGTTCTTACTTTTTTTTCTGTACAAGAATGTCATGACATTTTAAAACCTATGGGCACTTTCTTTTCTTCTGCTCCTTAATTGAACAGCAGGGTACATTTTTAACTGCTCCTTCACTGTGGCTCTGGAATATGCCCAACACAGATGTCTTTCTTTTGTCATTTCTCTTCCTTCCTCTTTAGAAATTTTATCGCCCACACAAACAGGTGAAGCTCAAAAGGGTTTTTCTTCAAAGAAGATTTTAATTCTTGTGTCTATGTTTGCCAGTTGCAAAATGTAATAAATGTATTTGCCTCTGGGCTTGACGATAAGCCTCAGATATTAATTCGGGAACAAGCATTTTCAGAGTTACTAGGCTGCAATTATAGTTGTGTTAGCAGGTGTGAATTATTTAGTTGAAGTCAGAAACCAGTCTTCCTTAGAACAAGCAGGTTTCAGGTGCAGTTTGGCCATTCAAAATGTGTTAATTGCTTGACAGAGTAGGTTATCTCATTATGGGTTGGATTAAATTTTGTTGAAATGAGTAGATCTTTCATTTAAGATAGGTTTATGAAGATCATGGGCATACATTTCAGCCTCAAGGGGAGGCAGTCAAGGCAGCTTGGAAATGTAAGAGATATGTGTGGATGAGCTGGGTCTATCTATTATTTTGGCAGTACAGGATATTTGGATGAGAGAATAACACTAAATGAGAAAGGAAAAAAATCACAGTGAATATTGTATAGCATCTGTGTGTGGTCATGACAAGAGCGTGCAGTGTTGAGGTACTGGATTGAATGAGTGGGAAAAAACCTTCAGCATTCAGTCCACCTGACTTTCGTAGAAGTTTGATGTTGTACATCACTGTGAATGTACAAAATTACAAAACATCCCAGAGTTCCCTGATGCGATCACCAAGTTTTGCATGAAGTAAAAGATCATACCTGTTCCACAGGATCCTGGTAACCCTGGCCCTTTTTGTCCAGGGCTCAAATGCCTTTTTATACCTGTATACTTTTTGTAGCTCAGTTTTGCATGCATGTAATGTTCATGTCTGTGTTAATATTCAGCGTGTATCCAAACTGCCCTGGTCCCAGAAATGCAGAAGATAACCCAATGTGATTAGGACCAGCTGTAAGGGTGGGAGTGATGGGTCTTGAGGGTATGAAACACCACATGAGATGAGCAGGCTGAAGCTTTGTGGCTGGCTGAACTTATCTTGCACATCTCTCCTGCTTTAAGAAAAAAGTCTGCTCACCCGTGGACATGTCCCTTTCACCTGGGTGTTTGGTAAATACCTAGCAGATGAATGTGCTGAGAGAATTTTACTGGAGGAGGAGTGAAGGGAGAGACAAACACTGAATAGGCAAATATTGGAATTTGAACTTAAAACGTCTTTAGAAGTTACCCTGGCAACAGCATCCTGAAGTTCAGGGGTGGAGAGGGAGAGAGACCCTGTCCTGAGGCTGAATCAGTGAGTTGCTTAATCTGGGATAACCAGCATCTGGGAAGCTGTTTGAGGATGGATTGTCCTCTGAAGCTGCTGTTGTGTAGTTTGACTGTTGCACATTATTCATTGCTCAACTGTTTCATGAATAATTTTCAGTAGTCCAAGAAGGGCTCTAATCAGGTTCAGTGGAAGTTTTTCCCCAGATTTTGCCTCTCTGCAAGGATAGGGTCTTTGAATCATGTACTGCTGCTTGGTAATTCTCAGAAGGAAGAAGCTGAATTAGTTTTCCTGGTTCTTACAGCCAGCAGAGTGGAAGCATTTTGTGTCATCTGCTTTGGACCTTGAAATGGGAAAGGTAAAATAAGAGCAGGATGCAAGGAGCAGTATGAATTATAAGGGAAGAGTACTCAGGGTGTATTATAGTCACCTCCATATTACTTATGTAAGGGTGGAAAGACAAAACCAGAAACTTAGACTTTTTCTTTCTGTCTGGGAATTCTTCTAAACAAAAGGTTATATCAATGATGGATAGCTGTTTCACTGGCTTCTCTTTACTGGAATCACTTATAAAACCCCAACTCTTGGTTTGCCACACAAGAAGCCAGGAGCTGTAACTGCCTGCATAAGGGGAAAGAAAAAATGGTGAAATGCAAGTAAAAAAATGAATGAACTCTTGCTGCGGTGGAGCTAACTTGGCATCTCTATTCTGTTCTCTTTACTATATCCAGAACCATGCCAGCTCCGTGCAGGTGCTCCAAAATCAAGGTCACCAAAATCATATGGTCTCCATGAGATGCACTGTCTGTGTATCCCCATGCAGGATGATCCACCAGCAGCTGGTGACTATATGATTCCTGTTTCTTTGAGCAATTTACCAGGTACTTGGCTGAGATACCCTGAAAAGAGCTGATAAGGGAGTTTGGTTTTCCTCAGCAGACCAAAGCACTTTGCTACTTTGTTAGTATAGCTATGAAAAATAAACAACCCCCTAAACATTACAGCCAAGAGAGCTACACACTCTCAGCTTCCTGCATATGATGCAGGGATTATTGCAAAATGATGTTGGAACTGAAGGAGCTTAGGAAATTTGTGGTTTCAAAGTCAGTCCTAGTCAGCACTAATGACCTGTTATTTGCAATCAGCTGGTGGCTGTTCCAGTTTATTCCTTATGAAAGACACATTAATGAGTGTGAGATGAGAGAAGGAAAACACTTTCCTATTGCCATCTCTAATAAAGCAGTAAACATTGTTGAATGGCAGAGTAAAGAGTATGAATTTGATTTGTCCTGCAGGAGCTTTCTGATGCAGAAGTGAATCTGTCTGGTGGCTGAATTATTGATGAAGGTTGTTGTTTTTAACCCTAGTGTATTGCCTGTGATGTGGTAAACATAACTTCTCCACAGGTTCTCATTCTGATTGCTGGCCAAATGTTATTCTTGATTGTCCATCTGTGGCTGCTATTAACTTAGATAAGAGTCACTGCCATGGCTCCACAGGTAGTAATTAGGCACAATTTATTTTTGTCCTGGGTACATCCTTAGTGGTAAGTATTAAAATTTGCATAGAATAATTTTTCATCCTTAAATGTTAATTCTTCTCATAGTTTATAACCAATAGATTGTGGCTTGCACACAGCCTATGCACACAGAAACAACACAGGATCAGAGTAAGTCTTCCTGCCTTCCCTGTCTTCTTACCCTTTGACGCAGTTTTTTGTTGTGCAGATACATCAGAAGCACATCCTGTGTCTGCCTTCTTTAGTCTTTGCCTATACAACTGAGAAATTATGTCAAGGATAATTGCAAAGCTATGGATTTATTACACACATAGGATAGCAACAATCAAATTACCAATATGCCATTAGTGAATCTCGAGACACAAGCCAGATGGAGCTGTGACTACTTAAGACACCTTTCTTATGTGTTTTGCTTCATCTTCACATCAGAGATCCATTCTTGACCATTCAGCCTAGTAGAGATGAATGGTTCCCTCTCACTGCTGCATATCTTGGTGTTTTATTGCAGAACTGTACAAAGTCCATATTTTTTTGGTTGACTCACCACAGTACAGTTAACAAAGCAACTTGTGGTGATGATGCCAAAAGGGAGTTATTTTCCAATGATGCCTTTTCCACAGAAGCCTTTGGACACATTCACAAGAAAAGGAAACCCTAGTGCACACAGCCCTGTGAGACTGTAGGGTACAAGATGAAATGAATGAGGGTGTGGGGAACATAAACCAAAAATCAGAGCATGTTTACAGAAAAGATTTCTAGTCTGTTGAGAAAAGCTGCATCCTCTGTGGCAGAGAGCATTGCCACTGTCATCCTGTTTCTGAACACAGGTTTGCAGCAGCTTTCTGATACAATGTCTACATGGACTTCCATGAAGATGCACTCATCCAAGCCAAGGTGTTTCCTGTGAGCTACTGTGTATAGAGCAAACTACTGACATAAAGGGTCTTTTTGCTGTTTTAAACAGCTGGGAAGAATTTTTTTAAAAAGTCAGGCTTGTGGTTGATGAATAAAACATGGCTCATTGTGATGCCATTCAGCAAGGGAAGCTGTGGAATAATTTAAATTTTTGCGCACAGGGGTTTTGTATACTGGTAAGGACTTGAGGTTTCATTGTGGTAAGCATTCAAATCTATTATAAAATTGTGAGTATAACAGGGCACATAAGAAGTAACTATCATTAAAAATGAGAGTGAATTGTTCCTGTCAGAGGCACATTGAGCATGGTTATTAGAAATACTTTCTGCCTGTGGGAGATTGTTCTTTCTCTTTTCCCTCCCCAAGCTCATCAAAGGATAAAAGCAGAAAAAAATTAGTGTAATGGGTTTATTCTTTCTTTGTGCAGGGTTTGTGGAAGCTAACAGTAGTAAAAACCCTTTGTAGGTTAAAATAATAGCTCTTTAAAAAGCATTCAAAAAAAGGTATATGGGCAGCATTAGAAAAAAAAAAAAGGTTGCATGTCATTTATAAGCTGGTTGGGTTTCAGTGGGCTCCCAGTGTGCTCCAGAAACATATGTTTAATCTGCCACATACAAACCCTCAACTGATAGCAAGATAGTCTTCATTAGAACAGCTGTTTCAAGTGAAATGCCTTAGACATTCAACAGAGCCACATTTTTAGGTTTTGTTTTCAGTTTTACAGAAGTCATGGGTAGAACCTCATTGCCCTGGAAGTCTATATTGTGCCACTACTTTGATGGGCTGGTTACTAGGCCACTGCTGCTAAAGGTATCCTGCAAACCTTTTTTTTTTCCAAAACCAAGCCAACTGCAGCACTGCATCGAACAGGCTGAGTGGTGATGTCAGCACATGCTTAAAACTAGTGATGGCCTTGGGTGCTTAGCCTTGTGTGTTCACTCAGGCATAGCCAAAATAATTAATGTTAAGTCAGATTGCTTTCTTTTCCTTTTTAAATTTAAGTACCTCTGCCTTAAACTTGCTCATTCCACCTTTTAAATATAGCCTTTGGATCACTAGCAACTAGCAACGTGTATTCACCATGTTTATTATTTAGTTGAAGTGGGTTATGATCTTTTCTGGACACTACTGTGTTTGAAAAAGTATTTATGAATTTATCTAGACTCCACCTATGAATTGAAAGGACAACTGCACATAGCTATTCAAAACTTTTCAAAAATATGCTAATGAAAAACTAAGTCAAATAATCAACAAACAAAGAAATGGCAAAATTCAATATTGTCATTTTTAAAGAGCTGTGTGTCTGGCAGCAAGACAGTGTTCATTGCTTTGTGAACATTGAGTCAAGCTGAGGACAGTGTGTTTGGGTTTAAGTAGAATAATTTATTCAGGTTAAAGTGCTTGCAAGATGGGACCTGTGGGACCTGTAAGTGAAAGAAGACTTCCTAGTTAAGGTCAAGCTGTGTCTGGTCTTTCCAAAGCAGTTAGTATACGTGATGGCTCCAAAGAGTCCTGACAATTGCCTTGGGCTCTACGTGAGCTTTTTTTGCCTATTTTATCTCTGGATTCTTATCTGGTCTCAGAATACTCATCACATTGAAATTTATTATTTAATGTCTAATTTAAATGGCCAGAAGAATTAAGTAGATTTATATTATGTTTAAGTTTCAGTCCCAAGTAATTTATCACAAATTTAGTATTACTTTCCCCTGTGGTGTTTTGACCCCCGCTGGATGCCAGGTGCCCACCAAAGCCCCTCTATCACTCCCCTCCTCAGCTGGGCAGATGAAAGAAAATGCAATGAAAGGCTTGTGGGTCGAGATCAGGAACAGGGAGCAATCAATCACCAGTTACCATCATGGGGTCCTCCAGAGGTTGCAGGTGGATCTCTGCTCCACCATGGACCTCCATGGGCTGTAGGGGCACAGCTGCCCCACAATGGTCTGCACCATGGGCTGCAGGGGAACCTCTGCTCTGGTTCCTGGAGCACCTCCTGCCCTTCCTTCCTTCCTCACTGACCTTGGTGTCTGCAGGGCTGCTGCTCCCCACATATTCTCACTCCTCTCTCTGCCTGCAGTTGGTGTTGTGCTGTAACTTTCACCCTTCTTAAAATCTGTGATCCCAGAGGTGTTGCTATTGCTGATCGGCTCAGCCTTGGCCAGCGATGGGTCTGTCCTGGAGCTGGCTGGCACTGGCTCCACTGGACATGGAGGAAGCTTCTGAAAGCATCTTAAAGGAGCCACCCCTGTATTCCCCAACTATCCAAACCTGGCCTCTTCTCCCAGGTGAGCAGCGACAGAATAAGAGGATGTAGATGTAAGCTGCACCAGGAGGGGTTTAGGTTGGACTTCAGGAAGAAATTCTTCACAGAAAGGGTGATTAGACATTGGAATTGGCTGTCCAGGGAGGTGGTGCAGTCACTGTCCCTGGAGGTGTTTAAGGAAAGTCTGGATGTTGCACTCAGTGCCATGGTCTTGTTGACATGGTGGCGTTCAGTCCTAGGCTGGAGTCAATGATCTCAGAGATCCTTTCCAGCCTCATTGATTCTGTGATTCTGTCCCATACTTGATCCTCTCCAATTCACTTTCTATCTCTCTCACACGCTGCTAGAACAGCTCCTGACAAAACCTCTCCTGAATGTCTTTTTAGCCAAAGGCCAAAACAGCAACTTCTCTATTGGACTTCTAAGTATCCCACTGTTCCTGAACCAGCTTGTCACTGGGGGCATGAATATTTTACAATTACCTGCAGTCCCTTCTCCTCTTAGAGAGTCTGCTTCACCTGAGATAATTGTAGGCTGCCAACTTAAATGGTAGGTCTACATGGCTCTGTTAATTAATTGCTGTTTGGCCTGTGGAAGTTTAGGGGAGAGTGTTTTTATGGGGAGCTGAGAAAGATCTTGTTACTTCATGAGAAATGCATGGTCTTTGTCAAACACTTGGTCTTCATCAGGCTCTGGGTTTGTTTACTGCTATTTTACAGAAAGGAAGTAGTATATATTCCATGAAAATATGGCCACAGCTAGTCCCTGGATGTTGGTTTTGTTTAGAAAGCTGGGGAATAAAAACAAAACAGGTGAGAAAATCAGGGTACCTAGGTGTTTGGAGAAGAGAGAGTCGGGAGCAGTGACTTACTTCTGCATTGATTACCTGTATGTGAAAAGGCTTTCAAGAAGAGACAAATAGTGGATTGCCTGTCACTGTGTGTTTGGTATTTAAGCGGTTTTATTTTGATATAAAGCAATGACAACATGGCTGGGCAAAGAGAAAGAGAACTGACTGTGACTAAGAAATAAAATCAGACCAAAGGCTGAAAAATGCTAAACCAATGAGAATATGATTGTAAAAGATCAACCTCTCTAGGAGGCACCTAATTTCTGGCCATAGTCTCCTGCAAGATGCTGTTCTTTCCACAGAGTTTAATTTGCAAATTATCTTTCTTTCTCTGCTAATGTCCTGCAGTGTAACCCCCAGCCCCATCAATAAAAGATGTGGTGATGAGTCACATTCATTGCAGTCATTGCACCCGCAATAAAAATTCAGTCTCTGACAGTTCACAATATACAAATCATATCAGCATGCAGTTAAGGTTGAGGATACCAAGCTGTAATTTAGGGGAAAAAAAAGACATTAGATGGTGTAGTAGTCTTGAAATCGAGTATTAGAAACTGATAAAATTCAGACTTTGGCTTATAAATAAAAAACTGGGTGTGGTAAGGCTGGGAGTGTTGGCTCTGCCCTGCTGCAACAGCAAGATGCAAATGCATTGAGTGTAAATGGAGAAGTCAATTAGGCTGTGTTCAGGGTCACTCCATTCAGGGCTGAAATGAACAGCTGGGTATTCATTCCACAGGTTTCCAAGAAGCAGGTTCTGTTCAGATCTGAAGCAAACTAATAATGACTTTTAATAAACCTTTCCCTTTTCCTACTTGTTACATTTGACATGTAAAAGATTAAACTTTCATTTGTAAACTGATAGGCAAACAGCTCTGAGCAAACTTTGCCCGTGGAAATCTTAAAGATGATTTATGCCATTTTTGCTTGTGTGTCATGCAGAAGAAAGAGACTGCTTTGCTATTTATTTTATTTATGTTGTTCAGTTTCTGAGAGGGAAATGAGAAAAAGCATTCATCAGAATTTCTTATTCAAGCTCTCTGCGGGCCTCAAAATGTTCTGAGAGGAATCAATACGCAAAACGAGGTGCTTGTTTCAGTTTTGTATACTAAAAAGTTTTATATTTTTTCTGCCTGTAAAAATGCTGTTAGACTGGTCAAACCTTTTAAAATGCGAGGTATTGAAAAATAAAAGGAAGTGTTCTGTAGGAAGATGAGTAGCTTGCATACATGTTGTGGATACCTGTAAATGTATTTTCTGGAAAGAAAGAGTGATGTGTACATAGAAGAGCCTGTCATTATTGCTAGGTTTCTTGAATTAGGACTGTTTTTTCTTCTGCACAAAGTTAGTATTCCTGTGAATGCTAAAATAGTGGCAGAGATGTATCATACTGCATGCACAGATACCAGCACCTGTGGACACAGGGACAGTTTTGCTTTTCATGTTTTGGATCCCATATGGACACAGAAAAAGGCAGGGCAGGAGTGTACCTCCAGTGCAGAAGTACCATGGGTCAATCCTCATGGGTCTTAATCAGCTCCAGACCAAAGCACCTACATTTAGGTACAGGCAAGCAGTTTTCCATGTGAACCAAGGGCGTGGTTGTCTAAGTGTTGGTGAGATGCCCTAGTTATTCTGCTGGCCTCTGGTGGCTGCCCTGGAGGGGTGTGAGCCTCTGGCAGGTCCTGTGCCTGCTGTATTTGCCAGCCCTCCCAGGGAGATCTCAACAGCAAGGCTTTGTAACAGGCATGGTGTTTGGGCAGCTGAATTAAGTTCAAGGTCTCCATCTACTCAAAGAGTACCTGCTTCTAATCCTTGCTCATATGAATACATTTACATGCAAATTCTTAAATTTAAGTGCTTGCATCTTAAAATGAACTCTACCCCTGATCTGGCTTCAGGTGAGGTAACTTGGCCAAGCTCTTTGGGTAGCCAGTCACAACAGCTGCTGTATCTTGCTTCACTGTGTTACAAACATGCTTGGAAACTTCTGTCTGCATTTTGTTCAGGATCACATGACTTTCTTCATAATACTAGGCAGCTCCCTCCTCTGCAAATATTTCCCCTGAAATCAATAAAACTTCTTGCAGAAGGAGATATCCCTCCAGGTTCAGAAAAGTTTATTACCTGTTTCCTGGGAAGTACCCCCTATGTGAGGAATTTTGGCTTGTTGGAAAGAGCAGAAGTTGCTGCAGAAAGGTAAATATTTATTAAGCATTTCCACATATTCATGTTCTACCCACCCTGCTTTTTAATTAGGAGTCACTGTGAGTCCAGGAAGCCTGTGCCACTTGTTCCCAGCCAAGGGAGGGACTCTTCTGGTTTTGAGTTTATGCAAGGGTTCAAATGAGTTTCATAAGCAGGCACAGGATGACCTTTTCAAGTAAAGCACTCATGCCTGGTTTAAGGGAAACTATGTTGAACAGAAGTTTGAGAACAGAATGACATAAAATTAATTGGTTTATTATTTTGCTGAAAACCTATAACATGATTCAAAGGTAACAGATTGAAAGGCATTGGATTGAGACTTCATAAAATGTAGTTGTATTTAATATATTTAAATATACACACACACACATATAAATCTAAACATGTATGTTAATAGCGAAAGGAAGTGCAGAAATAACATCAGCCCATTACAGAATGAGGATGGTCACCTAATAAACAGGGACATAGACAAGGCAGAGGTGTTTAATGCTTTTTTTGTCTCTGTCTTCCATACTGTTGATGGGCTAAGGAGATTGCAGGGCCCTGATCAGGAGGACCATGGCTGCGGCAATGATAAACTCCCAGTCAGCCCTGAACGTGTGTGGGATCTGCTGCTCCAATTGGATCCCTATGGGGATTTCAAATTCCCTTTTTGAGTGTGTATTGAGTGTCAAATTTCTGGTAATACAAAAATCTGAAGAATACTTTTTCTTGCTAATGGGTGAACCTAAGGAATTTATGGTTGAAGTAGCCTTGGAAATTCCAAATACTCATCACATAACGTCAGGTGACCACTCATCTTTTCTCATTCATTGCTTTCAGTGTGGGGAAAGCACATACTGAACTTTCCCATCCACATCGAGACCCTGAGTCAAACCCCTTGCAGTATCCCCATGTTTGACTGGAAATGATGCCTCTGCACAGCATTTCCAAACTAAATGGCCAACAGCAGCAACGTTTTTGTTGTACCATTTAAAAAAGTTTTCCTTACCCAATTTTAAGAAACAATTAATGCGAGAGAGATACTCTGTTTTTACAGATGTACTTCAGCTCTAGCTCCTACTGACAATTATACTGTGTCTCCAATGAAGGGCAGTGGTGAGATTTGGTAACTGCAATGGACAGGCAAACAGTGGCACTTACTGATAAATGTGCATTTGTTAGAAGGTCTCTGTTTCATCCCACGTAGGCACATTGAAAGCCAAAGGTGTTTCACTGGCATGCTGGGGTTTTTTCATTCTTCAGTAAAAGCATTTAACATATTGAAATTAGCTTTGTCGAAGCATATTTACTGCTGTTTTGGGGATATTTTTGCCTAGCAAATATCCAAATCTTTTCTTGTTCATACATTGTGAAGCCATACTTGCTGTATTTTCATATTTAGGAGATTGTGTTCTATTAGCTTAAATTCATTAGTGCTTTTTGGTAGCAAACTGTGTGGGAAATTCAATTCAAATTGCTAGACAGAACCAAACATGCTGAAAAAGCTTATAAATTACGTGTTGTGGTCCATCATCATTTATCTTTTTGCTTAGATCAAAGGAAGGGTGTTGCAGGTTGTCCCAGTCAGTGTGTTAGTGTGCAGAAGAAAGGATTTATTGTTAGCCATCTCCATCAGGGGGTCACAAGTTGGACTGGGAAGAATTTCCTAGGGGACATTAGGGGGGGATGCCCTGGGAGCATTAGTGCTGAGCTCCTGAAATGGTCATTGGCCCTCAGTTTGAACAGTGACCACCTCTGTGCAGAGGATGGGGGTACTGAATAACCCCACACAGAGGAGCCTGGCAAGCAGCCTGCTGAGCCAGTCTGTCCTCTGCCTCAGGAAAGTGCCTTTCTCCACTGGGGACTCCTTGAACAAAACTCATGAAAGTAAGTGCTGTGCTCATTTTTATTCTAAGTACAGCAGGGGATCATGGCTGTATAATGCCACCAGAGGAAGCATCTTTCCTCCTCCCTAGCAATAAGCTCAGTGTTCAGGGCAGTCATCTGTGATGTGATAGATGGAATTTCAGTCCCCTCTCCTGTCTGATGGGAATTCAAAACCACATCTTCCATTTTTAAGGAAAGTTCCTGCATAACCCATTGGCTGTACCAGTCCCTGCCATAAAAATATTTTGTACCTCTTGTATAAATACTGTTCATTATAATACCAAGATGTGCCTAAACAAGCCTCAGAGGAGGATGAGTGCTCTGTTTAGCATAATGCTTGCTTCTTTTCTCTGTGCTGGTTTTTCTAATGAGAAGTGGTAAAATTGGCTGTCTTCTGAAATGACTTCTATGTTAGCGATGAGCAAGGAGTGGGGAATGAAAGTTTGAACCCGCTTAAGTAATTGAATAAATTATTATACTTATTTTTTCTATATCCTAGATGAATGCTTTGATTACTAAGACTGAGAGGAATTTGTGTCGCTTCTGCACTGGGTGTAATGAAATTGGTGATTTTGATGTATCCCTTTTAGCTCAAACCCATCAGAGATGGAGAAGAACCAGAACATAGGAAATGCCCTGCCAGATGTGATAGGAGTCATGTGGCCCAGGGCCTGGGCTGGGAGCTTGGTCTCTTATATTTCCATCTCCCCAGGCTCCTGGCTATCTAGAGTGTCCTGTGTTAGGGATGTTAGAGAGTACCCCTGCTCTCAGGGTCCATTTTTGGATCTCATTTCTTTCAAACACACAATACTGTCTGCTCTCACCACCCCCTGTGGCAGAGCCTTGCAGAAATCCTCTACCAAGCATGTGACACGGCTTTCTGGAATTCAGACTGGGCTGCACGCTGCTTCAGTGGAGCTCTGCCTGGCTATGACAAGTTGCTGCCTGTGAGCCTGTGTGGACAGAGAGGTGTTGGGGTCCTGGGGGCACTGATTTCAGCAGGTAAAGCACAGACAGAGTCGCTGTGATGTAGTGTGATAGCAGCTGTGGGCTGGTGGCTGGGTTGCAATTTGTCATCTTGAAGTCTGATTTCCAAATCAGGTCTGGATCTCTCTGAGTTTCTCCCTGCTCCCTTTCCTCTCTTGAAGAGCGATGTCATGTTTCCAACTCTTCTTTCAGCAAAGGGACAATTACAGACTCCAAACACAGCTGATGAATAAATGTGTGGGTTTTTCTAGCATGGGTCGTCTTGTGAGGGAGAGAGGAGAAGTAGCTGTAATCAACACATTGCGAATTAGACCTTGCTTCCCAGTCAGCCTCATGTGTCTGTCTCATACTGCTCCATGTGCTTATGGGCAGCAGGAAACAGGAGGGAGAATGTAAATGAAACATTTGATTATCTCACTGTTCCTTTCTTTCTGACTGTAACGGAATCAGCATGCAAATGCCGTCCTGTGTTTTTATTTTTTTGCATTGACAGTGTAGCTACACAAAAAATATTATGATCTTCTGCTGCCAAATGCAACTGAATGAATTATTCTGAAGCACTCTGAAGCCTGTCTTTGTCACAGTCTCCTATTTCAGTCCCTGTCATGCACTGTGCCTATCATTCATTATAGTTGATGGGTTGAGGGCAGAAAGGTGTCTCTTGCCTTGTTCTCTGGAGAATTTTGTCTTGTCTGTCTCACCTTCAATCACTGCTAATAGCTCTGCTGGAACAAATTCAGGAAGGGGCTGTGAGGAGATGAAAATATTTCACAGGGCAGTTTATATTTTAATAGCTAGTTTTAAAAATGAATTTGCTGGAGCAGACCAAACTGAAGATTGCTTAGAGAGATTTTTCTTACAAGCATTTTAATTAATGTTTTTATTGTTATTAATCTTTAAGCCCTTCGCATTCTTGTTACATTTTTCCTGTCAATTGCCATGAAGGATTGGGTTGTAGTTTGATTGACCAATGACCATTTATCTTATGAATTCATTAGGACGAGTTACTGTTCAGCAAATACTGTGTTGGAAGAGAGAACAAAACAGCACTGCAGCTTTAGGATTGTGTTTTTGTAGGATGCTTTCACAAATTTTCAGCTGCTGCCTCTACCTTGCTTTTTAAGCACATTGTGGATGTTCCTGTCACTGTTCTGATGTCCTGCAAAGGTCATAGTGGAGGAGTGTGACAGAACTCACCATTTTGGCAGGAGCTCCATGGCACACAAGTGAGGGTGGAATTGGTGGACTCTTCTTAAGATTTTTAGATTGTATGTACTATTGTTTTCTTGGAGGACTTTCTGACCTCTCTGTTCCACTAGAATGTCTACCTGAAAAGACAGAACTAAAATTCTAGTCCAAGAATTTAAGAAATACCACAGTGTGTAAATGTTCCTAATTATTTCTGTGAGTATTTTTTTGAACAACTGCAATTAATTGCATGAGGTGAGAGATATATTTGGGTATTCTTAGGAAACGTTTATGTTTCAGTCAGCTGTACAAACAAGTATCAAGTAATCAAGTATCAATAAAAGGAGAGACCTCTCGACATCAGTAGTTTGAATTACTACTTGCTTTTATGTTGCTCTCATTTCTGTTAGCATACTGGAGACAAACTTTTGGATAACAAGAAGGGGTGTTGGGGTTTAGGATTTTAGCCTGTTTTTTCTCTTAAAGAATTTTACCCATACTAGTTGCTAGGGGACAAACCGCTGGACACTTAAAAGAAACAAAAGACCTGGCCACAGAGGCGGGGTGGGACTGGCCACCCTTTTGTCACCTGGGGGTTGGGACACCCGGGGCGGGGGGCTGCCTGGGTGCTCAAGGTGTAGTCGGGAAGCTGGCTCCCGTCGGTGTGGACGTCTCGGTCACCACTGCAGGTTCCTGCTTCTTTGGCTGTTTTGCTTTTCTGCGGGCAAACCCCGGGATTTCCTAAGCCTGCTCTTCTCCTTGTCCCGTCTGGAAACGGAGCTCCTGCGCTCTGCCGACTGAGAGACCTGCCGGGTTTCCCTGCCACAGCTCCGCAGTTTGATACCTCTCACTGCCACCCGAGATCTGCGCTCGCCCCTGCCGTTCCAGCCTGCTGTTCCTGAGGATCCAGCCAGACGCCCAAGAGTTTTGTGAGGTTTTTCTCATACATCCGTGCCCGGGACCCCGCGCTGCCATTCCCGGTGCTCCCGAGCTCGCTGCGGAGCGCCCCCTGCAGCCGCGGGGGAACCATCGCACCCGCCCTGCTCAGCGGGAGGAGGAACTGCACCCAGGGGAAAGCGCCCGAGGCCGGCGCTGGGTTCGGGCTGCTGTTTGCTGTGACTGCCACAGTTATTGCTGTTTGTTTGTGTTGGTATACATATATATTTATTAGTAAAGAACTGTTATTCCTATCCCTCATATCTTTGCCTGAAAGCCCCTTATTTTCAAATCTATAATAATTCGGAGGGAAGGGGGTTGCATTTTCCACTTCAGGGGAGGCTCCTGCCTTTCCTGTCTGACACCTGTCTCTCAAACCAAGACAAGGGGTTATAACCCATTGCTGGAACAAAGGCAGACATATCTGTTGATATTAGTGTAACCTGTGATTTAATTTGATTTTGCATCTGCATCCCATAATTTTTTCACAAATAGTAAATTGTGATTGTGCAAAAACTAGATCAGAAGGATGGTATTAAAACCCTGGAGTGAGACTGAGAGAAATGGGCTCCATTCCTGGCTCTACTGCAGGCCATCTTCGGCAAGGTGGGCAAATCATCCTGCATGGCTGTTGCAAGATATATCCTCTAGAATAGATATCCTTTGGGACATCAAACAGATTAAAGACTCATTCCTCCTGTCCCTCTCTGTTCATAGTCTCAACCCGAGATGCCTGTGGCTCAGTGTCAGTGTCTTCTCAGTATCAGGAGGCACAATGAAAATAAAATATGAATCTGTGAATACTTTCCAGAGTGGTATGAAGAAATTAAATCTGATTTGAAGAAACTAAAGGTACTAAAGATGATTTTTCAGATTACATCAGTGACTAAAGTAGCAATCTCTTTCATTATTTGCTATGATTTTTTACAACTTAATTGCTTTGACACAAAATAAACACTGTATGTTGAAGCCTTTTTAAATTCACTGATTGAAGTGCTACCTTTTCACCCTTTATTATTTTCCCCTGAGATTACAAGATTAGGATTTGTTTGAGAAGAAAATAGGACATTTTGGTGCTAGACTTGATGAAATCATTGTCTGCAACTGTCAAGACAAAAATGACTTGAAGACAGATCATCTTGTTATATGAGGCTTGCTTCAGCAGTCTGGAACTTGCAACCCATTTAGTTATGTCAAGGCATTAAACCACCTATTCAATCAAGACCAGGTATGAAGTAGTAAATTAAGTTTGTTTTGCCAGATTTTAATGATAACTGTTTTTAATTAGTTGCAGAAACGTGCAGTAAAGTAATTACATTAAACGTTGTAGTTGAGGAGCTCAGAGATTAAAATATTCACTTCATGACCAACAGAAGTGCTCTCTGAACCTTTGTCCCGTGCCACTAATTTTCAAGGATCTATGAATGTTGCAGCCCTTTTGCTGGCCTGTCTCTGAGAGCTGTGCTGCAGGGGCACACCCAGTGAGCTCTGGCTGCCCGTGGGCTTTTGGGTCCTGGAGCCACAGCAGCCCAAAGCACTGCCCTGATGCACAAAAGGTGTGGGCAGGGGCTGCTCAGCAACCTCTCTGCAGCCCTGGTGCTGTGCTGTGCTGCTTGCAGGTGCAGATGGAGCAGAGCTCCTGCCACGTGTGACAGGTATCTTGGCTTCCTACAAGGCAGGTGGGTTGCTGTGGTTTCACCCTCATGTGGTGTACACTGTCCTGGTGGCATTTTTTGTGCTTCCTTTGGCATCCTCACAAATGAAAGTAAAAAGGAAGGATGCAGAATGAAATCTCCCTGTCTTATATGAAACTCAAGAACGCCAGTATAAGGACTGGATTATTTGAAAATATGCAGATTAATTATCCTCCTTTTTGGGCCTTTTGGATAGTAGGAAATATAGCAAAATTATTTGGGAATTTATTTTTATTTTGACTTCAAAAGATGCCAATCTCTGAATAGCTCTTTAGTAAAGTCTTGAAGAAACCACGAAAATATGAGACAGATTTCTAAATAATTGCTTTTTAACACAGTGTAAAATACAATTCTTTCTTTTCTTATGTTGTCTGAGTAAAACTCCATCTCTGTTATATCCACCTGACACAGAAAACAAGGCTACTCTTTGATTAGCACGGTAAAATGTGGATTCTGCCTGTATGAGTAATGGAAGGGGTGCCTGAGTCTATGTTTATCTAGACTGAGCAGTCATTAAATTGTGTTATTTTGTCATGTGAACTTATCTAAGAGAATTTCATTCAGAGTGAAATAGGCAGAGGCTACAATCTCTGGAAAGCGCCAGACCATCACTTCTAGCATCTTCCACCCCACACCCCACATTTCTAATCTCACTAATGGCATTGTGACCATTCCAGCTCTTGTGGAGCTCACAGCTGGAGGAATGCAGAAATTCGTATTTCAGGTATCGGCAATGCTCCTTCTATTCTGATTCCATTGGAAGGGACTCAAAATGAGTTATTCTTATCCTTTTCCATTAAGCATTCCTCTGCTTAGTAGCATAAATGTAATTAAGATTGTGGGCCTCATGACTCTTTTTAATGGAATTAGACCTCATGACTCACTCGGGCATTATCTGAAGAATGTTTCCCTATACAAAATGACTCAATCACTAAGATTGCTGTATGGCAGCATGCCAAGATATTAGGACCCAAAGAGCTAGCACTTAATCTGATTCAGGGACATCTTTAATATTTTTTGAACATACATGCAAGCGTATTCCAAATATCTTTCCCTCCAGAAAAGAAGTTAAGAATTTATTTCAGGCACAGTCTTCACTCCGAGATGTCTTACAACATTATCGATCCTTTTAAAGTAATTGAATTTAATTCTGAAACATTTAACAAAATTTCAGATGAAAAAATAATGCATACAAATCAGGACAAAGTTCAGGGCCATGAGGAGGTCACTGAGAACTGAAGGCTGCAACTACTGGCACTTTCATTTGTTTAGCCATTTTTCCTGTTTTTACTCTCTTGATCTCAAGATTGAGTAAAAGAATTGGGTCAGACTAAGTATCCCATTATTAAATCACCACCATTATATATAGTCAAAAATGATCAGGAAAATGTGATGGGGAGCAGCATGCTTTCTTGGTTGATGTCAAGTTGAACATGAGTCAGGCCCTGGCAGCCAGGAGGGCCAAGCGTGTCCTGGGATGCATCAGGCACAGCATCAGCAGCCAGGCAAGAGAGGGATTGTCCTGCTCTGCTCTGCACTGGGGCAGCCTCACCTCCAGTGCTGGGGGCAGCTTTGGGTGCCACAATATATAAAGATATAAAGCTATTGGAGAGCATCCAAAGGAGGGAATAAAGATGGTGAAGGACCTTGAGGGGAAGCCGTGTGAGGAGCAGCTGAGGTCACTTGGTCTGTTCAGCCTGGAGAAGAGGAGGCTGAGGGGAGACCTCATTGCAGTTTTCAATATCCTCATGAGGGAAAGTGCAGGGGAAGACACTGATGTCTTCTCTGCAGTGACCATTGACAGGACCCAAGGAAAAGGCATGAAGCTGTGCCGGGGAAGGTTTAGGCTGGATACCAGGAAAAGGTTCTTCACCAGAGGGTGCTAGGACAGTGGAACAGGCTGCCCAGAGAAGTGGTCACATCACCAGCCTGACAGAGTTCAAGGAGTGTTTGGACAATGCTCCCAGACACATGGTGTGACCTCTGGGGCTGCCCAGGATTTGGACTCAATGATCCTTGTGGGTCCCTTCCAGCTCAGAATATTTTATGATTCTATGATTCTTGTAATATCTCTTCCACATTCTGAGCATAGGTAGTAGTGGGACTTCTTGGTCTGAAGACTGTTTATGTTTAAAATCTCCCAGTGGATTAATCTTCCCTGAACTGGCTCAACCATTATTACTCCCACTTTAATCTTCTTTAGCACTCAAAATACATTTATGTACTGTGCCAAATTCTAACTTATTTCTTAGTTTAAATCTTGTCTTCCAGTGAAATGAGAAGAAATATATGCTATGACCATATTCTTAAAATCTGACATTTATATCTGAGATGATGCTTGCATGGCAAAAGGCCTAATTTTCAAGCATGACTATTTGTTACCAAAAGCCAATAGAGTAAAGAGGAAGTGCAGGTTCTACCTGTACCTCTGCAGAGGTGTTGCATATGACTTTATCCACTTGCAGGTATCAGGACTTAGATCTGCTGGTCAAAATTTTAGTGTGTTCTTCTTACTTGAATTATTGCCCCAAATTATTATTTCTCTGTTCATTGCCAGAAGGCTGGTATTTTTTCCTTGTAAAAGGAAGAGGGAATGATTATTAAATTAACACCATGAATCATTAACAAGAGTTTCTATCAAGTATAAAATTTCTCATGGTGATAAACAGTGAGCAATGTCATTCTTTATATTTGTTCTAGCCTGACAGAGGCCAACTCATCTTCATTTATGGTAAGCTACTAGGTGCTTAATGTCAGAATGGGCTACTTTCAGTCATCTAAAATGAAGCTGTGTGACACGACACAGAACTTAGTGAAGCCTCAGTGGATATACAACAATCTAATAATACCTATTCAGTGATCATGCAAGATCCTTTTAATTGCTGAGTTTTCCCACATGCTGATGCTGAAACTATACCGTCGTCTAAAAAGATATTAAAACATTGGCATAACTTTCTAGAAGAGGCATTTTCTGAGGATTTAATGTAAGCAGCAACTGCATGCATACAACTTTAATATGTCAGTCCAAGAACACACTCTCTGCTGCCCATTACATCTATTCTAGGGTGTGTGATTGATGTGCTGCTCCAATAGACACTCACCTACAGACCCACCTGAAACATGACACTCTGCCAACAACTGTAGGTGTTAAGCCTATGCTTGTCCACTGCTGAGATAGAATTGACATGGCAAGTTGTTTTGTGCTTCAAGTAAATACCAACAGATTTAAAAATAGTAATAATTGTTAAATCCTGTCTTAGCAATAAGGCCTGATCTGTTGTTCAAGACGGTGAGTGAAAAATCTGTCCTTTCTGAAATAGACAGGCACTTTCCCATGGACCTCAGTGGGGCCAGGCTACATTATATGGCTTGTAGAATTAGTTGCCTGTAGATAAGGCCCACAATATTTAAAATGTTTCAGAAAAAAATGGTGGCATTGTTATTTCTGGTTTATGAAACAGAAAACTAGAGCCACCAAGGTGAAAGACTGATAATTCCCACACTCTTAGCCATGAGTTTTTCTGGCTCTCTAGGTGGAGAGTCATGGGTCATTGTGTGAAGCAATACACAAGTATAAAATATTTGGAAATTTCACTACTTGGCCCCAAAAATGCAAGGAGACAGTTATCTAACACAGGGTCATTTGTTTCTTTACTTCATGACTTTACAAAATGCTTTGGATACCTGTGGATAAATAGTCTAATCAGCAAAAACTATTGATTGCTTTGAATGCTGCAGCCATCTGAACACACTAAAATGAGTGAGTGGTTAAATGACTACTGATGCATTTACCCACCAACGCCTTTACCCACAAGCTATGGTAAATTTTGTTTTCAACCCCTATTTTGACTTAAATCATTTTTTTGCAGTGCTCATAATAACTGATAGTGTGAATGTTTCTTAGAGCAAGTGTTTAATTTTCTGAACCAATGGGGTTGTCATAAGGAAAGCAGAATCTTGGTTAAGCAGGAGGCAGCTGTACATGTGATAAGGGATCTTTCCATACACTTTTGACAATGTTTTTCTGTATTGTTCCTTACCAAAGGGGTGGAAGATGTGAAAGGTCAAAGTCCTACTATTGGAATGCTAGACCTCCAAGTTACGGTTCTTGTCTGGGGCCAGTATTGGTGTAGCAAACCTTCCTATGAACTCTGCTGAGGGATAGTGCTGAGTGCTCCATCTGTCCTCCTTTACTCTGCTGCCAGTAAAGCAATACAAAAGAAATATTGTGTGCTTTCAGGTAAGTGGAAGAGATATATTAGGGGAAAAAAAAAAGAAACAAAGAAAGAATAAAAGGAAATCTATCTTTCAATTATGAGGACTTTTTAAAGATGTGGAAGAGAAAATAAATTTCCCTCACTGTAATGTCCTCTCACAGTCAAATTTTTGCCTTCTTGAAATATTTATGAATATTACTTTCTTTTCTTCTTCTTCTTCTGTGCAGCACGTGGTCTTCACTTGGAGAAGTTAGTCTGGTGTATCTTCAAAAGCTGAACTTATCTGAACAACGTCCATCAATCTGACAGATACACTGCTTTATTAAATTACTTAAAGACACTGACAAAGCCCATAACTATGAATCTTAATCTTAAGGATCTCAATTCTAATTTGTACAATGTCTTCCACTAGATTAGCAAAGAGAAAAGATAAAGTGAAAAGCTGACTCTATGTACAACTAGACAGTGCACAGCAAAGCCCAAAATCAATAAAAGCAGCAGAAAGTCTGCTGCTCTCCTTTAGACATCTGCTCATGGAGTGAAGCCATTTTTATCATCAAGTTACCTGGATTACAGAACAGAGTTTATTTTAGATGGCATTTTCCTTTTCAAAGAGTAATAATTTTATTGTGGAAACAGTAGTTTTCTTCTTCTTCTTCTTAGCAGAAAAAAGGCACAACACATTTATAAATATAATAATAAATTCCTGTGATGCATTTTGAACCTTCCTAAGAGAAATTCCACAGATGGAGAAAGGGAATACGTGGTTATCGGGTACTGGTGAGCCAGAAAACAACTCCTCCAGTGTGGGAATTTCAAGACCTCTTTGTCATTAGGGCATTCAAAAATGGTATTCTGTGTAGTGACTGAAAGCTTGAAATGTCATTGTATTATTTTTTCCTTATATCCAGTTAGGTCTTCCTCTGTTTCAATCTGTGACTACTGTCAGTTGTTCTCCTACATTCCCTCATTAAAGAGGGAATGTCTTCCTCACTCTCATCTTCTCTTAACTATTGGAAAATTGCTATTAGGTTCCCCCCAGGACTTCTGCAGACGAGAAAGTCACAAGGGTGTATTTGATACATAATACACATTTATGAATGAAGTCCAGCACCAAATTGTTTGTTTGTTTTATTGCCATCCTTACAAAAAGACATCAGTGAAAATTAAGTGTAATTTTATGAAATAAAGTGCCAACATGGCACATGGAAAGTCAAACATTAAAAAAAAATGCATTAAACCCGCCCCCCGAAAACTCCACTTCTTTATGTAAACATGTTCTGGAGAACAACTTGAAAAGCAATACTAAATTGAGGCTTAAATGCATCTTAAAACTATGTAGTCTTTAGTAAAAATTGTGGCTTTTAAAAGTAACAGTAATCTTTTTCTTTCCACATCCAACCTAAACCAGAAGTCAAACATTACTAAACTTATATTCCTTTGAAGAGGGAATTTGCCTTTTCATTAACAGCTTTCACAAGGAAGGCACTTTCATAGTGACTGCCCCTGCTATGTCAGTTAATGTGTGCAGGACACCTCCAGGCTCATCAGCTGGTGTTCCTTTGTACTCAATTTAGATGTGCAGCTTTTTCTTTCTCTCTTCACTACCCAAGGAAGCTCTGACTCCTGTAAATGGAAAGAAACAAACTTTTTCTGTAGAGAAGACTCCTTTCCAAACTAGGTGTGTGTTTGTTTTCCTTGGGGCAGAGTTAATTTTCTTCACAGTAGCTAAGAAGGGGCTGTGTTTTGGATTCTTGCTGGAAGCAGTGTTGATAACAGAAAGGATGTTTTAGCTATGGCTGAGCAGGGTTTCAAAGTGTCAAGGCCTTTTCTGCCTCTCACCCCACCAGTGAGGGGGCTGGGGGTGCACAAGGAGTTGGGAGGGGACACAGCCAGGACAGCTGACCCCAGGAGCCCAGAGGGACATTCCATACCCATATGATGTTCTGCTCAGCATATAAATCTGGGGGAAAAAGAAGGAAGGGTAGAACATTTGGAGTAATGGTGTTTTCTTCCCAAGTCACTGTTACATGTGATGAAGCCAGGCTTTCCTGGAGATGGCTGAGCACCTGCCTGCTCATGGGAAGTGGTGGATAAATTCCTTGCTCTGCTTTGCTGGCGTATGTGCAGTAAGCCACCATTGCCTTGTGCCTCTCTTGTTACTTAAAGTATAAGGAGCTGGGAACAACTCACATAGACTTACATAGTTAAGGTTTAGGTGAAATAAATAATCTATATTAGATTTAAGAAGAAACAGGCAGATCTTTACCTTACGCAGTTCCAGTTCAAATCTGCAGGCTTAATTATTACCTGTGGACGAAAAGAGATTGGGCATTCCAAAGAAACTACCACATGGAATGCTTAGGACAATATGCATGTAACTTCTATGTCCCTCACCTGATTCCTCATTGAATATCCAGACTAGAAGAGTTTTGACACAGTATAGATATCCTTCTGTAGCACTAGCTATTCTTGTAAGTTATGTTCCACAATAGATGGAGTAATTAAACTCTTTACTACTGTGAAAGACTTAATGGCTTCTGATATATACTACCTCCTACTAGCAGGAAAAAGAGGTTTTATCTCATTTTCTTGTCAGGACATCGCAGTAGTGTTGGCTGAGGGGCTGCAGTGGTTCACTGTGTACTTCTGGAACAAAACGCTTTTGTGATGAAAAATAGGCATCTGGGTTTTAGGTGGAGTAGTAGAAAAAATTGGGTAGGTAGGCACTTGTGGAAGTCAACTAGTCCAACCTCTTGCTGAGCGCTGCTCACCTTAGAAAAGCCTGAGGAGGTGTCATTAAGAAGAGGTGAGTCCTGAGCCTCTGTTTCTTTCTGCTGACTGTGAGAAGAGAGCAGCTTAGATATTGATATTGATGCTGGTGGTACTGAGGTGCAGGGTAGAAAGCTGGAACAGTTTCTTAGTCCCTGCTAGAGAGAGCATTTCATTTTTATCATATCAGGGTCTTGTGGAATTGGGTCACACTGTCCGTAATGCTGTCATCAGATTACTTGAAAAGTCACTTGCCACTTGTTTAGGCAGGATGTGAAGCATAAGAATAAGTTCAACTGCTTTTGTTGAATCTGTTGTGTATGTATAATCTGGTGCGGATGGTGCCTTGAAAGCATACAGCATATCAGCATCTGGTTGGAAAGTAATCTAAACTGCTTAGGCTGAATTTAAAAGCTGTGTGCTAAATGGGCCTATAATTATCAGTGGTATGGCAATTCCTATGTTTGCACCATGAGAAATAAAGAAATTTAGCAAGTTTAAGTTACCTAGTACTGAATTGCCTCTGTAAAAAAATTCCCAGCCACCTGTGTTTTCTGCTCCTATTCACTTACACGTATATTAATAATGTTTGGTGAAAGGCTTCCATAGATACGTAGGCATTATGCTTTTGGTACTTTCTTCTCTAATTTGCAAGTCAGTATGAATTTCCCTTTTCCATTTTTGACATCAAGACGGTGACTCAAAGCCACATGCAGGTTCAGAAGGTGCTCCATGTACTTGGATACTCTTGTAGTGCAGAAGCTGTTATGGAACTTGTTTTTTGGTAAATTGCATTAGAGAATAAGCTTTATTTATTTGATTACATTGCCATTGTGGGGCAAGCACGAGCAATTTAGAGGATTAAACTGAGGCTGCACAGAAATGTGAGAAGTCTATTTGGGGCTCTCAAAGTTTGATTCTTTTGATAAGAGAGTATCTTGTGCCAAATGAACATTGCAGTGGCCTTCTGATTACTTTCAAATGCACTCTGTAATTTCATTATAGCGACCTTGAATTCAGAGTTGTATCAGTTCCTTACAGGCTGACTCATCTTCCCTACACTCTGCTACTCCATGAAGGGTCAAATCTCCGCTTCTTATTTATCCCCTACACAGAATTCCCATGGGCATCTAAACCACATATGGTTTTTTGACACAACACGTTTTGGGCAATACCTTTATGAAGCATTCAATGGCCAAATTAAAAGATGCAATGTCTTTAAGTTCATTACTTTGTATTGACCTCGGCATACAACAGCCTGGAGGGCAATGCTATTTTGGAAGACTCCCTTTGCATTTCCCAGAGCGAGAAGAGGGTACAGATGCTGTTCCAGGCAGTCTGCAATACTCTTGTTTGGCTGCAAAGTATATGACCTTGCTGGTGCACTGAGCACAATGGCTGCAGCACGTTTCTGAGCGCGAGATAAGGCATTTAAGCACTTATGTCTATGAGCCATGACTTAATCATGAGTCATGCCTTGTAGTTTTGTATAGACTAAAGAAAGGTGCTGTTGTGCCTGCAATTTATAAATAAATCTCCAGTTTGCGTGTAAATTATGCAGTAATGTACTATAAAGTTTGAGCAACAAGTAACTTTCTTCCTGCCTTTTTTTTCTCAATTAAATTGGAAACATACTGTATAAAATGTTTAGACATTAAATAGAAATAGGTGGGGAAGGGTGGCTACAGAGTCGTAATCCATTATCTGTATATAAATCAATCTGAAGTAATTATATAGCACATCTTAGATAATGAGGATGTAAGAGGCAGACAACCACCTATCATCTTTCTGCTGCAAGGGAAGGGTCACAGTTTAAAAAGTATATCTCTTTGAGAAGATTTGATAAGTCAGTCCCAGCACTGAACACTTCATCTGCTTGATTATGGCTAGAGCTGGTGTCATCACCCTCTTTTCCACCTACATGTGAGTTTAACTGAGACTTAACACTTCCTGCACCTTGTTACTACTATCAAAGGATGCCCCACACAGGGAACCTGTGAGACAGTGTGATGCCCAGAGCTCTCACAGTGCCCCTAGAGCAGTCAGTGACTTCTTCAGGGGTTTCCACCTTTCGGTAGGAATGGAGTGATAGTGCTTGAACACTCAAATCAATGCCACTGTCTCTCTTTCTACCCAGCAGTCTATACCTGCCCATATGATGATCTGCCCCAGTTCCTTAGGAAGGGCCAGGGTTACCTCCTTTGCTTTGGAAGCCAGAGGGTTGATGCATGCAAAGAGCTGCCTTAGTGGTATGTTATTATGAGGCAGCTCATCTCTGCTCATCTCTGCTGTGTTTGTTGCTGCTTTACTTGTGAGCTCTTTGAGCTTGGATGATACAAATTACACTGGGGAGTGGCTATCAGTTTGCATTAGGAAAAAGTAAAAAATGTACTTGACTTTTCTAATTGTTCTAGACAGGTTTTTTTAAAGAATGTGCTGTTTTTAATATGCCACCCTCTGGTCATTTTTCTGCTTTCAGAGAGAAAACTTCAAAGAAAGAATCTCATCCATCTTGTCCTGAATCTGCCAGAATGCTGTAGACAGCTATGCTACCTGATGTTTATAGGGCAAGATTGAACCATTGATTTTTTACATGAATCTCACCATTGCCCTGAACAAATTCGAGTGAGGTAAAGCTCATGGCATAACTGCAACCCTTACAGATGGACAAGACCTGGTTCATCTGGCATTCTGGTTTGTTTTACTATCTCTGATTAAAGCATTTCTCTGTTAGTATGCATTTCTTTCTTTAACTTGCTTTCAAACTGTTTGTAGTAAAACAGTTGAGAGAAGAGTGTCTCAACTATATATGTGTTACTCAACAAATGCGTTACTGCTATTGTCACCTATGACAGAATAATAAATGAAAAAAATTACTTAATGATTTTTTTTCTGTGCCATTTCAAACCTCTGACAGTTGGAATTTCTGTATTGCCTTTGAGAAAGAAACTCAGGCTGGAAACTGAGTTGCTTAAGAGTGAGATTGTAAACAGCTGCTCCCACATCCCTGCAAAAATGGTTCTTAATCACTGGTGATTTCTCAAAGTTGAGCAAGGGAGATGAGGTTGGCTAACTGAATCCTATGCTTGACATACAAATGGGGTTCCCATCATTCCCACTCTGATTTGTAAAAAACCATTATCTCTAGGAGAAATGGAGGAATGCGTGCCAAGGGTGAAGCTACGTGCTTTATGTTTAGAACACATAGTGATCCTAGCAACTCAACTGTACTCCAGATGATAAATTATATCTCCTGCTCTGTAGGGCAATGAATGGATTTAACCATCTTTCTCACACACAACATGGCAATTCTCTAGCACTTCTGGCACGGATGTGATAGCAGCGTAAGACTATTGAGGACCAGAGCTATCATGTATCACAGAGAGAAGCCTGTGTAAAGCAACAAGCATAAAAATATGCAAACCCAACCCACACTTTTAATTTCAAATACAAATCTATAATAAATTCCAGGAGAGCAGAAATATAAGACAATGTAAATTAACTATTTACTTTAAATATAGAATTTCAAAATAGAGAGCCACCAACCATGAATGAAACACTCTCTTAGAAAAGAGAAAGCTTGCAATGTGTTTTTTTTCTTTCCCAGCACTTATAACAAGAACATGTGGTGCTTTGAGACCACATTTAACTAGAAAGAGATTGAGCTCTGCCCCCTTAAGGTTTTGCTGCAGATATTCCAAATTTTGCACCCACAAAATGATAGATGCCCTCAATTATGGTCAGGGAATGTTTTCTTAGTAATCTGTAAATGGTTTTATTACTATGTGTGCTACTGGGAGTCTTTTTCACTACTTGGTCATAATTATTTCCTTCTGTTTGCCAGTATTCTAGTAATTTTTGCATACTGTACTCATTCTAACTTCCCTGCCACTCACTGCAAGGATTCTTTTCACTATTTTATTTACTTAAAATATTTCTATAACTTTTTGTATTTTTCCTCAGGTCATTTGCAAATATTGATGCAAAACTCAGACGGGGGAAAGAGAGTGTTTTGAATACTTTCAGCTCAGGGAAGGGCAATAAAATACATAACCATGCTGGCTTTTGATTGACTAGCTGATTTCTTTCCATGTAAACAGTAGCATACTGTGATTCTGCTGTGTGGTGTAGAGTATATTCTCCTAGCAAAATATACTCCTAAGGTCTCATCAATTATCCCTTAGTGGCACTGAACATCTGCTGAGGTTTCTTTTGATGCCCCTGTTTCTCTTTTTGCAAGCCCATGAGAGAAGCAGCTTGCTTGTTTTATAAGCTTGGAGTCTGATTTCTCCCTTCAGGGATGAACCTTGTGTTTCTGCATCAGCATCCCTGAATCATTGCCATGTTTTTGTTTTACTTTCAGGATAACCTCATAGAGGCTGGCTTGTCCCATGGACAAATATGGAGGGTGGAAGACCAAAAGATGATTTTTCAAGGGCTTATCACTTTTGGGCTGCCTTTCAATGGTCAGCATGGTTAGCTGTGTGTCTGGGACAGTGGCAATTGACTGTTGCTTCCAGGGCTGATCTGTTTGATCTAACCAGCTTGATCAAGCTTTCTGTGTAGTAGCTGAACACAACAGTAAAAATGACAAAGACAGATTAGCTGCCTTTGAATTTGCCTGTATGTCTTTCCTGCTTTAAATTTTTGAAAGTCTCAGGACCTCTGTCTGGGACCAGAGATACCAAAATTGTCCTGCTTAAGCAATCAACTTTGAAATTTATTACACTCTTTATAAAGATACATTTGGAAAATTACAATAAAGAGTAAAGGATCTCATGGATCTCATCCTGAATCTAATGCACTATCTGGAAAGTTTCCATTATGTTTAAAGAAGATGGAACGGAGCTGCTTCTTTGAAACTGGCACTGTCTCAAATAAAGAGTAAGAATATGTAGCTTGTGAAGACAAAAAGCTATTTCTGAATGAGGAACTGATGTAGAGGAGTTATGCATGGTGGGTGGAGGGACTGGGAATTTAAAATGTTTCGTTGTCTTTATTCTGTGTTGGTCCTCTCTCTTGTGCATGAAACATCAAAATACTACTTTGGATTATAGGCAGATGTCAGTCTTTCTTCCTGCTAATTTTCCCTGTAAATTTTCTTATCAAACGTACCTTGTGAGTAAATTAAAGGGATTCTTAATACCTGTATCAATCAGCTGGGAGAAAATAGAAAATTGTTGCTTGCAAAATTTGCAGGTGACCTCAAGCTGCTGGGTAAGTAAATAAAGAGAGGGACAAGCTAGTCATATGGAATGAGTTGGATTATTCTGTAAGTGGGTTGATCTGAGTTGTGGGCCTTTGAAGACAACTGTAGACTGGATTTTGAAACAAAGAATGTGGGTCCTGCTTTTGAGATAGGACACTGCTATGCTGACATTGAAAAGATCTTAAGAGGAAGGTAGAACTAGCAGGATAGGCATTTCCATTAAGGTAGTTAGCCAAAGAGCTAATGTGACCTGGGTGGTATCAGCAAAGGCACAGGTAGGAGGAGAGGCAGGGCTTCTGTGTCATGGCAAGGCCATCACTGGAAATCTTCAGTTCTGAAGTCCTAATTTTGACAATTCTTCTGAAAAGCTGAAGAAGTTTTGAAAGAGTCTAAGCTGTAGTCTGAAGAACAGGTTACAACCTGAACCTGAACAAATTACCTTAAATTATTCAAGTTGCAGATGTGATTTCCTCACTGCCTACAGATACCGACATGCAGGAAAAGCTTCAGAAAAACAACAGCTCTTTAATGCAACAACAGAAAACTCAGGACTGGGATCTTTTCTAGGCAAATAAAAATTTTAAACAAGTTGCAGATATTTTAAATAGTGAATATGCCTATCTCCTGGAGCAATTCAAAGTAGATGTGGTGTATTCCCACTGCTAGAATTTTAAGAAACTTGGCTGGACATATTTCTGAAATACTGGATTCAGATTCAGTCAAAGTTTAGAGATAATATGGAGTACAATAGGTGAAGTTCTAGTTCCAGGGTTTAGACTAAAAGATCAATGGTTCCTTCTGAATCAAGGATTGATGAGATGTTTAAAGATGTTCTGTTTTAGTGAAGAGGGATACTGTCAGCATCATTGACTGTGCTGAGAATGGTATTATCAGACACTGGTTAGTATTTCAATATTGTTAGACCTTTTAGTGAAGGAATCTACACATTTTCCGATACATGATTTGGGACATGAACCTCTCCCCTTGTTTGGGTCTTTGTCACTCCTGTATCTCATTTGGATGGCAAGAGAGGCTGTAGATATTTCCTGACAGAAGCTTCACACCATGGTGGAGCAGAATGACAGCAGGAGTTTGTCCACCTTCCCTGAGGCATGGGAATTGCTGTGTCTGCATTGGCTGTCCCCCTCTCCCACCCACCCATTCCCATGTGACCCTGCTTGTTCACCAGCTCTGCTCTGATGGCTTCATGAGGAAAAGGAAGATTGCTGCCACTTGAGGCTGGGAAGGGGAAAAGAAGCCAACTGTAGTGAAAAGACTGTGCAGAGGGCTTAGTCCAGCTCTGGTGAGGGGGAATGGGGAGGAAGCACAGGGGAGGCACAAGAGTGCCAGGTAGCCAAGTGCAGTAATCACACAAGGGCAGGGACTCTGCACACACCAGGTATCCAAGTGCAAAGCCATTTATTGTGCAGTCAGGATTCCCTGAACACCAGCACACACAGGATATAACATCATATATAAACAGGAAAGATGTTCACCACAGTGTCCCCCAGTCACCTGGGATATTACACAGATATTTCCTAATATGGTAGTAGATAAACAATAGCCTATAAGGCCACAAACTGTGATTATCACTTCCCTTAGGTCCAACACTGTCCACAAACCCACAACCCTCTCTCAGCCCATCCCTGGTGACCTGGGTGCACTCCCAGGGTCACCTCCAGGCCCAGGAAAGAGGCACTCTCTCCGGCCCTCAGGGCCTGTCTCTTTACCACCACATAGTGAACTACAACAGCCAAGGGTTGGGCTGGTCTGTGCAGCACTCCTGGAGCTTGTATGCAAACCAGCTTGTTCAGCACCTCGTAACTCTGTTATTATTCAGTAATTTTAATTAACAAGACCTAACAAAAGGAGTTGGAACATTCCTAAACTTTAACAGGACATGGAGGAAGATGCATGCATACGAAACAGTCTGGAGGGAGGAAGACCTTTAAATCAGGTTGGAATGAGTTGTGGTGCTTTCAGGAAGAGCCTGCTTGGATGTGGCACTCAGAGCTTTTCTGCTGGGTTGGTGTGCAGCCTGCTAACCTGACTCAAGGTCTTAGCTCAGATCTTGGCCCAGCTGAGAAGACCTGAACAGGGACAGGGACCTAGGATATCAGCTATGGGAACAGCTTGGTCAGAACTGATGTGCAATGGTTGCAAGGATAATGACAGTAGTTCCTTAAGTTTTATAGAGTTATTTAAACACATGGACGAACTTTTCTGAACTTGGTCAGAGATCTCTAAACATCAACCCAAGGCTGTAAATACATCTCAATACAGAGTCTGAATGTCTTGTTTCAAAGAGGTTCCCAGTAAACCAGAACATAGGAATTATGTCCATACCCAGGAACAAATTATGTTCACCTTGTAATTTGATTTTGATGATATGTTTTGCAGTTATCTCCTTTGGCTCTGAGTCATTACTCATAGTAGAAATACTGACACATGTAATGGCTCAAAACAGCGTGTGGAAACTTTCCACTCTTCCCTCTGCCTCTGCTCACCAGGACTCATTCACTCACTCATTGTCTTTTAGCATCAGAAAACATTGGACTGCTTATAACCATGGGGTATTAGTGTGCACCTCAGAAATGTTGATAAAGTTCCTCTTACACAAGTAATGGTGATTTTTAGCCAGACTGAACCTCACCCATGTTGAGCATCTGAAAGGATGAAAGACTTCTGAACACTGAGGCTCTTCAGCAGTGTTCTTCCAATGACCTCATAGGTTTTGTTTTACTTATTGCACCCTCTTTGAATTCCTACTCTAACTTCTCCGCAGCTAAGGCAGATTGTTAGTGGGGATCTCACTGGAGCTGTACATACAATTTTTTGTCTCTGCAATCTGAAAACCTGGAAGAATAGATAAAGGTCCCTAGTACGTTCTTGCAAAGCAGATAAGGAGAAAAGAAATGGGTTCACTTGAAAAGCCCCAAACCTAAAAAAGGTCTTGTTACAAATTAAGCCACAGCCATTCTGCCACCTCTGTAGGCAGAACCAACTTTAAAAATTGACCAAATTGCAAACAGTGACAACTAAGTGCTGCTTTGTTTCTAATTTAGAGAAGCTGCCTTCCTTAACTTCCAAGTTGTTGCTTACTCTCAGTCTTGATTTTAATCTGCATGTTGCTCTTCAGTGTCAAAACTAACCAGACTACAGTAAAGGCTAGCACTGTTTATCAGCAACTTACTAAGGAACAGAAAATAAAACCCGTCTCCAAACTTACATGACCTCCAAAATGCTGTCTTTGTCCACATTTGTTGCTGTGGCTGCATGTGGAAAGTAGTCCTTTGTGTTGAGAATTATGTAGTTCTGTAAAAACAAGGAAAATACTGACTCCTGAAAACATTCTAATTATAGTATTAAGATATAAAATTCTATTTATGACCCTGACACCTAGGAGCAGTACTTGAAGCTCTATTCATAAAAATACTTCTAACTCATTACCAAGAAAGACTACTGCAGTACAGCAACCTTTTTTTTTTTTTTTTTTTTTCTGAGTAGAGGGAGCTTGAGAAGGCATTTAGATCCAGAAAATCCTGCTCCCCTACCTAATGATCTGCTATGGCTCCTGTGCTGACTGACAATTCTTCACATCTGTATTACTGCCTGACCTCAGCAGGAAAGAGACTTCACAGGTGACCATTGGGAAGATGGAAAAGGGTCTTTTTCTGCCTTTATCCCTCCAAAGGGCTTGATTTCATAAACATTTTTATTAAACTCATAGCATGTTCTCCCAGACATTTTTTAAAATGCAGCCATGACTAAAATTTTTTCTTTTTGTAAGATACAAGAAGTAAGTATGGTGTTCCTTTTAAATTAAATTGCCAGGGATTGAAGCATTTGCTGACAAATGGGAGGATTTCTGCCTTTTGAGCACTTCCCCTTCAAGCCAGAGAAGGTTCAGACCCATGTATCCTGTCTCCTAGGAGAAGCTTAAAAGATTAGGCTAGGTCATGGCATCATTGACTCTTCACCTATTGGAAACAGGTCACTTCTCTAAAAACCCTCTGCAAGATCCACTGGATGAAGAGAAAGAGGCTCTGTGTCTGGGTCTAGGACAACCACCAGAGTGGGTAGAGAGCTCTTAGGCTTGGATGAAACAGCAGAGAATGAGGACTTGAATTTTGGGGGGGATTGGGGCCAGCATGACTGCTTGCCTATATTTTGGTTGACTTCAGCAGGAACTGAAGCCTTTTTTAGTTTGTCTGTTTGATATTTTTTTTTACATATCAATAGACTCGATACCCACCATTTGTGCTTTGCAGTTTGAAAGGAACTGTCTGACGTAACAGCTGGAGGAGACAGTAAATCATTAGGACTTTAAAAGCATCTTTGAAAGAGATCAAAAGTCCAAAGGAGAAAAGTAACAAACCTTTGACTCTGCGTACCAAATAAATTATACCTTGATGAAGTAAAGATCTGGGGAATTACACAGGGGCAAGGAATTAGATGGGGGAGTTGGAAATGCTGAAGATTAAAATGATAAACTGGAAAAGCAGAAAGGGAGAGAGTGAGGGGGTAGCTGATACTAAACAGATAGACGGATGGTTCAGACTTCCTTTTGAAAAGGCTTTTTTAATTGTCAAAACTGTAGCAAGCATATTTTTTTTAATCCTCTAGATACTTTACCCTAGAAGTCTTATTTAACACCATAATTACATAATTTTGTGCTCAGTTAGCTTTATAAGCCTCAGTGGAGGATCATGAGCATCCCTTTCACACAACCCTGCATTTTTCTGCTGTTAATTTAATGCTTATGAAGAGCCCATAAATTTGTATTGATCGTTTTTTCTCCTTGCAGACTTCAACCACATTAGTATATGGAACAGATGGGAGTCTTTAACTCATTAGAGGGAACCAGTTTAATACTGATCCCATCAATCTGTTCTATTTTTGCCTTAGAGACAGAAGTTTTTCTGTAAAGGGTGTAGTTTTATGCATCTGCTATTGTGTGTGTACCTAGGTGGCAGGTTCTGAAGCTACTGAAGCAGAACAGAAGGAAACAGGAACATTTCAGAGTAGATGAAGAAGAGACCTTTTGGCATGCTACCAAGCAGAACGCATAATTAGAATGAATTTATAACCGTAGTGCAGCTACTTAAGGAAAAACAGGAATACACAAGCACAGCTTGGTATGGTTCAGAGTTTGACCTGTTCATGTTTAAAAAAACTGCGCTAATTCTACTGATAAATTCTCCACCTCCTTTACATTTAATTACTCTTGGACTTTAAATGCTCTGGAGTGTTTTCTACTTTAGTGCTTCTCTGAAACTGCAACATCTGGATGGCTTTAAGGACTGGTTTGAATCAGTAAAACAGAAAAACATGCTTCTGTGAAAAACAGATTCCCTCCATCAGGTTAGCTTTCTCCTTTTGTTTTCATTGCTGAGTCTAGATTTCTGAAAAGTTAGTGTATGAACTAGCAGGGAAAACACATCCAATGACTGCTGATTTGAGCAGCAAGTAAAACTTTAATTGCACTAGTGTTATTGGATGTGCAAAGGAACATGTAGTGCAGACAAAAACATGACTACAGAGTAAATTTGGTTTAGTTTTAAGAGTTTTTATAGTCTCAGAAAAATGGTAAGAACAAAAAGGTAGGTATCATCCAAGATAGAAACATTTATAAACTGGACAACAGATACATTGTGTGGTTTTCTTCCTATGTTTCTAGTTGGTAGGAACAGGCCCAGAAAAACAGATCTTCATTCTTCTAGAAATTTTCTTCTCCTCTTACTTATCATGTAACATGATACCACAATAATGTCAGTAGTTGCCAATGCCAGCCAGATGTTAATTAATTTCATAACAGCAGCTAATTATGGCGCCTTAAGCTGCATTTCCATCTCTTTTTACTTTTGTCCTCCCAAAGAGCTGTGATACTGGTTCCTGAAAGATCAGTTTGTTTCCTTTTAAGCAAATTACCAAAGAAAATGAATGTAATTTCAGGTTATAGACTGAAGTAAAGAATAAACTCCAAGATCAGATATATTCTTGTTCTAGATTTCAAAAAATAAATAAATATATAAGAATGATGCAAACATTTTCTAAATGTATGTTTGATGAAAAGAATATCTGTAAATCAGTGGTTTCAGGATTTCCAATTGCTCAGTATAAAGGCCTTACAGAACATAAAAATTCTACAGGTATTAGTTTCAGCTTCATTCAAACTGAAATTTACTAGTACTGTATTTGTTATTTATGTTGTTTTCTTTAGATAAAGAAACAGGTGAAACATGAGAGTATTAATAATTTTAACAATGGGGTTTGTAACTGGCCATTGCAAATCCAATGTTTATGTCGGCATAAGGGGAAAAAAAACAACAAAAAACTTAGTCAAGGATTGAATTAATTAGCAGACAGACTAATTTTTCTTTTTGCATCTGTCAAACAGATAATCAATAAAACACTGTATTGTCAATGTGCATTGATTACACCACTGAGTTGTCCTGTTTTGATGTTTTTAGAGGGAAATTTTGATTAACAATGACACTTGAATTACAGTTTTCTTAAAACTTACCATAATCAATCCAGACATGGCCATCTACATTGTCCATCTCAGACCACAAGCCTGAACCTCAGCTAACTGGCATAATTGTCATTTGCCATGATAACCCTTGGTATATGGTGAAATTACAGAAATGTCCTGGGGCCTGTTGCAACTGCAAGACGTGGGCCAGGACCAAAGCCTTTGCCCACAAAGACAGCTGAGCCTATGCTGAGCTGGTAGCAAGTTAAAACTTTCTAGAAGTGACATGTCCACGGCTAGGAGGCTGTTTTGTGTGGGGATGTCCTCAACTTGCTCTCTGCAGAAGGGCCTGTGTGTACTTTAATAATCAGCTGAAAGGAGAATAAGGTTAGGAGGAACAGAACACTCTGTAATGTGGTGGCAACTGCTGCAGGCAGGCGTGAAAAGCTGACTCCAGTAGCTGCTCCAGACACAGTTTGTGTATTTTAATAGATAGATACTGGCTGCTGTGACTGGTGCTCGGGATTGCCCCCTTTCTGATCAAGTGTCCTAGGACAGCCCTGGCTAGTGCAGAGTCAGAGTCTGGCCACAGCATAGAGGCACAGCTTCAACACAATGCCTTCATTGATAGCTGAGGTGATTTTGAACCACTTCAGGTAAATAAAGAATGCAAGTTCTACAAGCCTTAGGCTTCAGTGCATAAGCTATGTTAAAATTTTTGAGTTTTGGAGAAACCAGGACCACTCTTGGACAAAAAGTGGCCTTGACTCCACTGACCTCAGGGAAAATCTGAACCTACCAGTGTGTTTTGAACTGGTGGGCTGACAGGATGGAGGTGTGGGAGTGCTTCAGAGCTGAGCTGTGGAGGGACCTCGGTCTGAGATCGGAATCAATCTGCCAAAATGGGATTAAGCCTGAAATGAGACTTTGGAAATCAGCACCTCTTTGGTACAGGACAAAAGCACAAATGCAGTTGTGACAGCTGCACAGTTAAAGAGTTTTTAGCACTGTCAAACAGAAGTCTCTGGACTGCTTTTCTAGATGGTGATTATGTTCTCTGTTGTCCATATTCCTCTTACTTCAGCTCTGGGCTGTATTTGGCTCTAATATTAAAATGTACCTGAATCAAAATCAAGGGTAACACCTCCACTAACTTCATCTGAGAGAAAAATTCAGGTGTTTGGGTTTTTTGGTATGTTCAATGTTCTGTCTAGAAAGTTTCATTCTCTTTGAGGTGATTTCAGCCTCCTGGAAAAGAAAGGTTGCCTTTATACATATATACATATATACATATATACCTATATACATATACATAAAATACAAAGTAGTAGTATACGCTTAATAAACCAACACATGTAATTTTAAATGTTCATAAAGTATAGAATTTTTTAATTGTCTTCTTAGAAACATCTTACAAATGAGAAATCCCAGACTTTCCCCCAGGTAGACCTTGAGGTCTGATATCAAAGGGTGAATATGTGTGTATGAAACTATACATATTATTCTGCCATGGGTTACCTTGCGGCAATGAAGCTTTCATGATTTTAAATGCATGTAGCCCTGTTTATAGCCTACATAATGCAGTGTTACCTTGACAATCATAATATTTTAACTAATAAGGTTTATTTTAGAAAATGCTGTCTGAAAGTCTTTGAAGATTTACTTGATTTAGAAATTAAGCTGAAGCTCAGATTCTTATATATATTAAGGTCCAAGAACCTGATGAATTGCTGCTGTCAGCTACATGCAAATTGTGCCTTGAAGCAGAGCTTTTGCCTTCACTTCCAAGAGAGCATAAAGTTAATGAGCCAAACATATGAAATACTCTTACACAAACAAAATAGAAGAGAAAAGAAAATTTTGGACTGGCATTTGTTCAGAAATACTGAGACTGGTTGTAAATGTGACCCAAAAATGAACAAAAGCCAGAGTCTATTAAAAAATGAGAAGCTGTTATCAGTGGGAGCACTTTGGAGTTGTAACAAGCTAAGGGCGGCATTTGTGAAAGGTGGTCTGGTTTTGATTTAATTTGCCATCTATTGGTTCATGTGACTAAAGTTTCCCCTAGTGGCTGAACCTACTTTGAAGGAAGCACAAGAGAAACTGAGAACTTGCTGGAGTTAGTTTAACTTGGTTAGAAATTTTCATGTTTCTATGTGTATCTGTTCTGTGACTGCATCCTCTCAGAGGTTCAAGAGCCCTGCCTTGATTGCTCTGCAGAATGAGAGCAGCATGTATTTCTCACTTATTTTGGCATGTTTGGGATGCACTGGGGGAGGTGTGGGAATAGAGCATCAATTTACTATTTTTTTTCTCAAGGGCTGTTTTGTTGAACAAAATAACTCTTTACAGATCTACTGTCTCTCTGTTTTCCTGATACAGAGCCCCCCAGCTATCACCTGGCCATGATCAGGTCTTCTTACAAAGAAGTACATGAAAAGTGTCTCTGGAGCTGTTAAATAGCAAATAAAAGACACCAGTTTCATGAAGAATTTCATAAAGAAGGGTGTGAGAAGGACGAAAGTTTGGCTCATTTACTACAATGGCAGCTCTAAGCACAGGAAACCTCAAAGATGGACAGCTATGGGATCTACTGAAAGAAGATCACCACCACAGAAGAAGAGTATATGTATCACTGCTTATGATACTGAAACTGTGTTGGTATTTTTCCCTGCCAGTTTTGAATTTCCCAAGTGATGAATCCAAACATTTACTGGGGAGATTAAGGACAGAAGAATAAGATCACTTAAGTCCAGATTTGGACTTTGATGGCAATGGAGAATGAGTGGAGAGACTGTGATTTTGAATTAGTAAGATTGATCATCAGTCGATAAATGTCCAGGAAAGAAGGGCTGTAGAGACAGAGTCATGTTATCTGTTTTCAAATGGGATCCTTTCACATTAGGGTTGTGGACAGCTCTGTTTGAAGTGGGAAATGGTTTATTGCTGGTGGTGTTTTCCATGCTATCCATGGTCCACGGATAAATAACTCTTGTCAACTCTAACAGTTGCCAAGACTGTCTATTTGTTACCTGTCATAAACAATAGATTATTCTTGCTTGTTTGTTAATTCTATATATGTCTACTTTCTGGGGTCACTGTATTAAAATGTACACAGTCTTTCTCCTGGCTGCATTGTCCTTAGAAATAATACAGCTACAGCCTTGATGGTTTTTCATCATTCTTCTCTAACTTCTACATGTCATGTGTTATTTCTCCTGCTGAGTTTGGCAGTTCTAGTTATTGAATTAAAACTTTATATAATTGTACTACCACCCCCTCAAAAAAAATCAGAAAAGAAAGCCCCTTTATTAATGTCTGTCAAGATGAGGACCAATTTAAATCAGCCTGGAGCTTTTCTGCTTCAACATTAATCATGAACTCCAGAAAGCTGTGTGTTTTAGCACTTTCTGCCATTTGTAAGCTTATGTTTTGATGGTGGTAAAATTCAGTGATTTAGTAATTTATCCTGGAACTAAGCCGTGAGCACCAAAAATAATCATGTGCCCTTTGCAATCTGCTGGTTTGTGCTTAAAGGATTAGAATTGAATGCACAAACACACATTTTCTAATCTGTGGCCATTGTTGACCGGACTAGCACCACCCAAGATTCTTGTGTATCATTATGGTGCTGGGAAGGCAGGCACAATCTCCTGAGGGCAAGGAGATGGCATCTAGCTCTCCTCCCAGAGTGATCTGAAAGCACTTCATCAAACAGGGAAATAACTACCCTGCATACCTGATCTTGACTAAGAAAAAAATGAAGAATGAGCAGTGAGAATTGCATGTAATCATGTCTCTATAATGATTTTGGTGGAACTCCTCCATGACATACCGAGAATGGAATGACCTTATGTTCATGTGAAAAAACCAACTTTTAATGTGTTTGCAAATGCATACTGAAGTGCTCAGCACTGTGGGTGGGATGCTCTCTGTCTAACTCCAGACACAGGCACCATAGGGATCTGCATCCTGAACCAGGATGTCATCTGGCAGCCAAAGGTCAGCTGAACCCCAGTTAGAAAGTCTACGCTACATCTGCAAAGTAGCTTAGGTCAGTCTGCTTTGTGGTGACCTTGTCAAATTAGGCTTTTCTAACTCTCCAAGTACCTCTTAGGGAACTTGGCCCACACTCTGCTCTAACAACTCCTTCCAAGAGTGAAAACACAAGGGACTGGCCCAGATTCACAGATGTCCTTCCTACTAACATATGAATTGCAGTGCACTCTGCTGCTCTTTATCCCTGCATTATTTCCCTTTCTAGGGAAAAAAGGCCAAAACAAGAGGAAATAGCCTGGATCTTATAAGTTTTCCAGTCCCTGAGGCAACTTCATGATTACTTTTGTTTTGGTTACAACAGATGGCTGTTTGATGACCTTGTCATCAAGACAACCTTCCCTGCCCACAAAATACTTACTTCAAAGGAGGTGCTTTTTGTCTGCGTGAATTTATTTCAAATAGTGGGGGATTTCAGCCAAAAGCCTACTATGAGACAATTTATACTGAGAAGCATGGGAAGATGCACCAGAGAAGATCATGTTTTCAGTAAATGTAGTAGAAGGTGAGCATCCCAAATTTCCCTGCATCTGGCTCAAAAGGGAGGAAGCCTCTGCAGGTATGAAGGTCCTGGGTTAGATTCCCATCATGGACCACTGTAAAATAGTATCTTTCAAAAAGCAAAACCCACTTCATAGGCTCCCTAGAAATAGAACTCCTTTACTCTGGAGGTGCTTACTGCTTCATTCCTGGCTCCCCAGCTCCCCAGCATGTTGGTCATTGGAGACATGAGGGGACAAAAGAGGTGAGGTCACATGGGCCAGCGACAAAGCAGATTTCCATGGGAACATCCTTGAGTGAGTTGGATGTTTTGTCAATGTATTCCCTAGAACATTTCAGTTCTGATAAGCCTGGCATTTTCTGTCAGAGAAATGCCAAGTCTAGAAAAACTTCTGCCATGTCAGCTGCATTTTCAGATCCGTGCCTATTTACATTAAAGCTTTGTCTTTGACACACTGTTGATTTTCAGTTGGAATTAACTAAGATATTAGAAAAAGCTGCCTAAAACAAGTAGCCTTGAAAGGCACACGTGTTTATGTCAACCATAACAAAAGGACTCAGGCTGGTGGGAGGGCAAGACTGTCATTAAATTGGTACTAAGCAGTATAATGGGAGCACTTTTGAGTCCTTACAGCTCGACACTGCATTGCAAGTGAACAGACTTACATGAGAAGAGGGGAGCAGGAGGGTCCAGCATCTTGGCACTTCCCTTCTGAGGCCACCAAGACCTGAGGGGCGTGGGGATGTCTGTGCCAGGACCCTCACCCTTGTCAGGGGGCTGCATGGTGATTTGTGCTGCTTCAGCCACCCTACAGAGAACAGAGTTGCACCGGAGGGATGGTGTGTGAGCAGTACAATAGCTGGCATGTATGGATCATTTAAATTGGTTTACTGCTGCGTGAAAGTGCTGTGTACAATGACTGATGTGAAAACAGAAGAGGAGACTTAAGTATGAGCTATGATACTTGGGTTTCTCCAGAGAAAATTGGTTTATCTTCCACTGGTCCATAAATTCAATTTGCCTCTTTGACTTCCTGTATTGATACAAATGGAGTAAATCAGATGACGGCTTAAGCAGACATGTTGAGGTAAGCATTTTTCATTCCCTTTTTTCAATTAAATGAGCTGCAATTGCATTACGGGCAACTCTGCTCGTCCAACTCATAAATATTCTTAATGCATTCTGTCTAGTGAAACCTGTGGTGACGCAAGCAACTGGCCCTCTGACCTGTCCTCTCCATTCTTTGGCATATGCTTGGAGAGCTACATTTCGAATTCAAGCTTTTGCTAGATGGGATATAGAAATACTGAGAGTTCTTTTTATATCTGCTTTCTTTCATATGTGGGTACAGAGTGTCTAATTGTCAGATGGCCATTAGACCTCAGCAAATTGTAGCTGGAAGCAGGATTTTATAGCAAAGGCTTGCTTTTAAGAGCCATTCTGGTACTGGTTCAAAATTAACTTTCAAAACATTTTATAGGCCATTTTTTTGCCTTAGAGAAGAGTGCACTGGAATGAAGAGGAGATCTAAGGAGTGCAGATGCTTTTGCAAAGCCAGACAGAAAAAGATAAAAGAGTGTCCTGCATGATGCTGCTAACATACACATCAAAAATCAAATGTTGGTTGCAGAGAAAAGGAGAGCAATAGGCATCATTATTTTTGTGCTTGTGAATTAATGCAAATTTACTTAATCTGAAAAATACTGCTTTACTTACTTCTGTAGAGGTAATTTAAAACATGTTTTACAGCCTACACATGAACTAGTTATTCACTGCACTTGCAAACAAAGAGAACATCAGCTCTTTCAACAGTATGGTGCTTTTTCTTTGTTTGTTTGGTGTGGGGTTTTTTTTTTGGTTTTTAATTTTTTTAAGTGCTTTGGCTGAAAGCTTATAAAATGAGGAGGTTCTAATTTAAGCAGAACAATCCTGCAATCCTGCTGACCAAAAGAATGCAACAAACTTAATCAAGGACTAATTTAACTCAAGAGTTCTGGAGCTACTGTGAAAACCAGTTATTGCTTTCTAATTTTAGGTTTTCCTACTGGCAGTATAATAAATTGCCACTGTCCAAATATCCATCTTTATGCTTACATCTGATAAGTATGAGAGTAATATAGATATTTAATTTTTATGTCATATTTCAAGCAAGTGTTTCAGTTTGTAAAGCCTATTTCAGCACTGCTTTGGAAAAGAGATGTAGAGGGAGTATTTTTATGTAGCCTTAGCAACACACCATAATATTTGCACTATAATGATGGAGTTTACTTTTCCACAGTGGGATATCATTGAATTCTAAAGTATTTTCAGAGCATCAGGTGTTGCTTAGAGTTGCAGAAAACTTTCCTGCTGGTGTTGTGACGATCCATAGAACACTTCTTTTTAACTTACCCTGCCCTACAAGATGTGTATAGTCCAGACGCCCTGAGATTACTTGGCAAGACCACTAGGAATTAGTCACCCTGTAAACCAGAGACCAAGCCTTCCACCCTTCAGGTTATGGTTATAATCTGCAGGCTACAAAGTAAGATATTTACATTTCTCTTCTCAGCCTTGAAAGCTCAGCCTTGGCTGCTGAGCAGCAGAGAATTAATGGGTGTTTTTCTTATTCAGTGCATTGTATAGACATAGGAGAGGACCTACTCATGAGAAACATGTATTTTTAACACAGTTCAGGACTGATATAAATCTTCTTCTTCCTGAAAGCATCTCAAGTACTTTCTGCTGAGGGAGGGTACCTCATTCAAGACTGCAAAAGGACCATGGAGGTGAAATTTTTAATTAACTAAAATTTCTTGGCTGCTTTCTGTATTGGGCATGTCATATTTTCATATTACCCTTTGGAATTGTGCCTAATTCTCTCCATTAGGTATCAGAGGATGCCAGGATGTCTGACCTTGTTCTTTTGAGTTGCACTGCACCTGTTAGAAGTGCTTTAACTTGTACTGTGGATCTAACCTTCAACTTGTATCACGGGGTTTTTTAAAAATGTAGAAAGCCAGCTTTTAAAATCAAACAGAAATGAGGCTGAGTTCAAGGCAAGTCCTACAGTGAACTTTGTGTGCTATGTCCTCACTTTGAGAAATTCTTGTTCAGATTGACATGACATCAACAAAATGTAGAGTAGCTGAAGAGTATAGAAAATGAAATACTGATATTGAAGAGAGCGAAGTCAAGTTTGGAGAGGTGGTGCTATCCACCTCTCAAAGAGGGGGCATTTCTGGAAACTTCTCATTGCATGATGCTACTGGGACAAGATTTCTGCTGCCTCTCGGGCTTCCGTAGGCCCTATCTCTGCTGAGAGGAGCTTGGCATATTGAACTTCCCTGAGACTGCTCATCTGTGCTGGGAGACTCCAGTGGGTGGTCAAGCAGAAAGCTGTTGTTATGACAGGGTGATTTGCTGGAGCTGGACATAGGAGTGGCCTAGATGAGAAAGACTTTATATCTGAGCTGGAGGTGTTGGTCCAGGATAATGGAAAGGAAATGCAGTCTACTCAAAATTGTTTGCAGCAGTCCTGGCTGGTGTTTCTGTCACTTAGTGTTTTCTGAAGGAGGTTTTGTGCTTTAAAAGGAAGAATCTGAGTGGCTTGGTGCCATCATTCCCCTATAGAGATTACAAAAAAGTTTGCATTTACCAAATAATGCATTTACAGTGGGTACTACAGATGCTGTTTAATTGCAACTGGGAGATGTAGTGGACAATGTGCACAGTGTGCTGTGGGAATACTGAGCAGAGATTAATTGTCATTATATTTCACTAAGAAACTGTGGCCCAGACTGTGAAGGAACATCCTACCACTGTAAAGTTCTAGAAATCATCTGCTGAGTTGGATTAGCAAATCACTTCTCTCTTCTAAAGCCTGCAGATTCTAACAATTCTTATAATGCTTTAATTCTGTGAAGAATTGTTTCAAAAACTTAAAATAACTTTACAGATAGTATTTAATGCTTTTAGTCTATGTCATGACCTTAATAATAAACAGTTACTGTCTTATTTACAGGATAAAATATTAATGCATAACATCCATTTCAGCTCACTATATTAAAAAACCCCATGAATTATATGAGGTTTGACAGATAGTAAGAATAAAGGAAAAGTTCCCAGAAAGCAATACCTAAATCATACTTGAAATTCTCATCCACTCTTAATATCAGCCTAGAGGTTAGTGCAGTTTAGTCCTAATGGATTTGACCAGAGGTGGAGAGGGCTTAGAGGGCTTAGAATTTTTCCTGAAGGTTGCCCTATCCTTCTATAGCTATGCCAAAGATAATAAAGCTTGTAAGATTATGATATGAGCTGCTTAAGAACACAGCTTGAGTTATGCTGCTGTGAGAAGAAGCACAGAGCTCTATGTGGCCTCCTTGGACTCTGTCCCCACACAGGGTGCAAGAAAAGCTTACTGGTTTAAAGCAGCCAAAGTAAACAAATGTCTTTTTAATAATGGTATGGTGCTGTATGGTCTCCTTGCAAGGGGCAGGAGTGGCACTGGCAGCCTCTGTGCTTGAAAGCCACATCCTTCTCAGCTTTCAGCAGGCAGAAAATGTTCTTTGCAGTTTAAAGCAATGCTCACGGTCACACTGACAGTGAGAATTCAGGGACTTTTCAGAGTGTTTCTGAAAAGCATCACAGTGGGGTTTTTTATATAGCTTGAATATGAGCACTGTCGTTGACAGCCATTTTGCACTGCTGACAGGTAGCTTAGTACTTTATGGCCTCAACTAGCCAACAGATGCCAGCTGGTTCTGTCTGAACAGGAAAGCTGAAATGCTTTGCCTTCCATCAGAATCAGAGCATGCCTTGGAACTTGACCAGAACCTAATTCAAGGTTCATCAGGGGTGTATTCTGGGAGGCTTGTAAAGGAAGAAATCCAAAGTGTCTCGTTGGCTCCTGCCTGAATTTGATCAGTGCAATAAGGGAGACACTCAGGGCTGTGTCTTGCATGTTCTGTACACTTTTACCATAATGTTTATCTACCTAATTTGTTTACTATATGTTAATGGTCTGACATCAAATCATGTTCTTATTCAGTTCTGCTTTTTTTGCAGTCAGAGGCATTATTCTCATACCCTCTGGCACAGATGAGTCCTTATGTAGTTCTTTGGATTAAAAGCAGGGGTAAATCCTATCCATCAATGGCCAGATACTACTACCACAGACAGAACATCCATCATACACTTAGACAATAGTTTAGTGCTACTTATGTTAGAATACACTATTTTTCTTGATATCTGTCTGTAAAAAACAGTCTTCTGATCACTCCAACTTTTACTTCTTCATATACATGGGCATTAATTCCTTCTTTGTCGTACAGTATTTGGACATTGCTGTGAACATACTGAAGAGCTTTGCTAAGGTATCACACAGCATTCAACCAAAGACAACAAAAATTTCCTTTACACTTAAAGTGACATAAGGTAGCAGCTGCCTTGATTTATATCCCACTCTCTGCTGGCTTGTTTACAAGATTAATTATTCTTCCTAGGTGCATCCAATAGCTTTACCCATAATATTTCTGTGTATCTGACTGCAAGAGGCATTAATAAATACACTTAATAAGTCAGGCTCATTTAGGACCACACATGTCAGATGTTCTGTGGATTTTCTAATTAGCAGTGCTGCACACTCCAGATAGGAACCTCCAGAACCTGTTACAAGCAGTCTGGTATTCAGGAAGATTAATCACCAGGCTACAGAGCTCAGATGCTGAATGAGAATGTTCAGTGGAGAAATTAAATCCCTCCAGGCAAACTGTAACTTGCATACCCTGTTTCCACAGTCATCACTCACCTATATGTTTATTTAAGATAGCAAATTACCACTCATGCGTCACCGTAAATTACTTACTGAGAGATGAAAGAGCCCCATTCAGCTCTACCCAGAGGTGCTGAGCTTGGGTCCCAACAAAATGGATACACGAGAAACCACTTATTTGGGTTTTTTTCCACAGTGAAGGGAATAAAAACTGCGTGTGACTTAAAGCACCTACTAAATTTGTGAATATTATAAGAATCCTATGCCTCCCATGACAATTTTTCTCTTGTTTCTATGTTGGCTTCCATGTATGTGTGGAGGAAAAAGGTGCACAGTAGACAGCCTAAAATACCAGATTTGCAGAGAAGGGCCTGGAAGTCCTGCAGGGCAGAGAAGTTGGCTGTGATCCAGGAATGCTTTTGTGGCAAAGAAAGTCAATGGCACCCTGGAAGAGCATGGCCAGTAGGTGAGGGAGGGCATCCTTGGCACTAGTCTGAGCACACCTGGAGTGCTGTCTCAGTATGACAGAGACATGAACATACTCTTAGTCCATCAAAGAGTCAAAAAGAGGTTTAAAGGATTGGAGCATCATTTCTATGATGAGAGACTGAGACACTTGGGAGCATTCATCCTTAAGAAGACAAGGCAGAAGAGAGGGGAAAGGACCACATTAGAGAAAGCAGACTTTTCTGGTCTTCTGATAAAATTTACAGATTCAGGATGTGAGACAGTATCTCCTGTTGTGACTGTCAGCTTGTGTTATGCAGCAGAAAATATGTATACTTTATAATTTTGTTGGGCAGCTCTATAACTGATCTTTTGCCCTTTCCAGAAAGAAATACATCAGTGACTAAAGACTTCAGACACATTGTATGGCAAAATTAAACACACAATAGTATTAGGAAAAGCTATTTTTCTTCTCTTCTTCTGATGTTTATGACAAATGCTTCTGTGTCTAGCTGTAAATAGTTGATGACTAATTCACTAAATTAATGGTAGCAATTTAAGATGAATTATAGCAATATCAACCGAGCAGAAGATATGCTTGTGAAAAAAAAATTTGCAGTGGCTTCATTCCTCTTCTGTATTTTAAGGTTTTACTTAGGATCATATGTCGTATGTCATAAGGATTTCCTTTAACAGCCTCATGTCCTTAAGCTTCTATATACAAGAGCTGTTGTGGAAAAAGGCAGGGCATCTGGACTCTGTCTGGCATAATGCAATTTTGTTTTTCTTCTGAGGTCAGCCAAGTTCATTGCTGAAAGCCAGCCCAGCTGGGAAGATTATTCTGTGACTCTTTCAGGAAAGCATGAAACCAGATTTCAGTTTCTGGAAATGTAATGGGTTAAAATACAGTAATAGCCTTTTCTTCTTCTCACTTTTTATGAAATAATAGAGCTTATAAGCAAACAAATCTATATTCTCAGAAAGGACAGCAGCACAGTCAGATTTATCATGTCAGTTTTCTCTGAGATGTGCAGCTTCCAATAAATTTAACATGCCATCAGTGTGGAGGAAAATGTGTCCCTGAAAGGATAGGTATTGTAGAGCTGAAGAGATTCTCCTCCAAGAGGCATAAAAATCACGCTGAGTTCAAGATAACGTAAAGTTTTCAAATTTACAAGTTCCCTTGGGGGAATTATTAGACAGAAAAATAAAAAGGCTTCTAGTAATACTTTTTAGGTTACAAAATTTATTGAAATACAGAATTCCCTAGGCATAGAAGGCTAGGCCTTGTGGCTTGGGTAAATCTTTAGAAGTAACTAACAGGCATTAAAGAGAGAGCTGGCAAAGGAGAACACCTAATTTCCCTCTAAGGCATTAGATATGTTTGTAACTCTGAATAGTATTACATGGAAGAGATCTACTCCCTTTATCCCCAAATCAAGTAAGTAAAAACCCAGAAATTTCATGTGGTTTTTTTTGAGTAAAACCAAAGCACTTCCCCAGCCAACCCAAAGGATCCCTTTTGCAATGGTGGGACTAGATTCAACCTGATGAGATGGGAGTGGGCAAGAAAAGTGTGCCTTTAATCAGGAATTTCAGAGCTGATTCCAAAAATCAGGGACGCTAATATGCCTTCATCATGTCCTAATTCCTGCCATCCCCAAATTAAGATGTTGACTCATGCTTGTGCCTATATACATGCTTAATATTCCAACCATGTATTCTTTCTTGTAGTCTTGCTGGTATGTGCCAGACCTCTATGCCTGTGTTCTTATCACAACTAATTTGAACTAGTAACTAATTTTTTTATTCATGCCTTTGAAGGCCATGGGTCAGTGTTTAATAAACTGTGTAAGACATTGTCAGGCAGTCTGCAACATGACTGAACCAATGAAATGGTCTACATGTTTCCATACATGGACTGTTATCTGCAAGTAAGCTAGCACCTGTAGGCTACCTATGACCTTTAAAATGTAAATCTAATTTCAGTTTGGTTGTAAATAAAAACTACAGAGACAGCAAAGCATAAACTGGCCTATGCAATTTTCATAAAGATCTGTCGTCCTTCTAATTAAAAGAGATTAAAGGAGATTAAGAAGCACTGTGCTAGGTGATCAAAATGGATAAATCAGTTCTCTCAATGTAATTTATATTATCAGTTAATGTGATTCTCTGTGCCTGCAGTGTGTTTTTAAGACATGATATTTGCATAGGCTCTTGCTGAAAAAAATACCCAGCCATTACTGCCATGAGTGGAATCTGAAGCAGTGGGAACATGCTGAGCAGCAGGATGACAAGACTGAAGATTTGAGACTTTTGGGGATCCTAACTTCAGAGGAAAGATTGCTGTATTTTGTTTGTCATGAATAGTGTATAAATATTGGAAAAAAAGCAGTAACCTCTTGGTTTGGCCCAAGGTTTTTTGTGTTCAGTATGAATGACCTTGCCCTGAAGCACAAGTTCCCAGGCCAACAAGTCATTATAAACCCTGCAAAACACTTGTGGCTCACTGATGGAGAACTGACAAGTTGCTACACCACACTACTCAGTACACCTTGTTAGTAGTCCTTGGACTACCAGCCATCTGACCACAGTTTAGTCACCACTGTTCATCCCCTTCAGGAGGCTTGTGAAAATTTTAGGTTTAATGGATGTTTTGGATGTTTCCACACATGCAAGGGCTAAAGGAGATGTGATACCAGCAGGTGTTGATGTTTGTTCTGTAATGTGCAAACTTAGAGTATGTGGACTGTGTTTATGGGCTTATAACTATGTGATGGTAGTCATGAAACTGTTAGAGGTGCTCAGTGTGTTCAGACAATGTGAGAACATGCTTTTCCTTTTGTATGTTTTATATTTTAAGAAAACAGATATTTATTTAATTGAGAATAACTTTATGAATTTTTGATTCTTAGCAAACCCCACAAGAATGAAGAAGTTAATAACAGATTTTCTTATAGGAAGCTTAGAAATCAAAAAATAACATTCCATATACAGAGCACTTGTTCACATCATCAGCCACATAATTCTCTCCCAGAAGTCTGAACTGGAGTGGATATAAATAATGGGTTGCAGCAGATAACTTGATGAACAATCAATAGCAATTTTTTGCAGGAAGCAAAATCTTAAGAGCACAAAAAAATCACCACATTCAATTCTGCTGTTGTTACCATCATTATCATCACAAGCCCTGTTTCAGCTGAAGAAGTGGATAGCAAAATGAATAAACAGAGGACAAGAAAATAAAGAAGAGTCCCAAAATAATCCCTAAGGATGATCAAAAAGAAGAAATGGAGGAAAACAAACAGTTATGATTTAAGATAATAGTTTCTGGGAATTCCACTTTTAACTATGAACCAGAACTGAATAAGAACTAGATATTACAGTAAAGAAAGCAGAAGGAAAATCAAAGCAAATCTCACAGTCAGCAATAAATACATGTATGTAGACCAAAGATGTCTGTGAACACTATCTCTAATGCACATGAAACCAGATCAAGTGAATAACTGGCTGTAATCACAAATTATATAACATGTGTACACAAAGTGTATATGTGTCCACATACTTATGTAAACACAAAGCTTAGTCTGGAGCCCCATAGCCTCAAATTAGATATTAAATAACATGAGGTAAAACATGCAACTCCACAAAAAAATAGTCAGGCCAGTGTATGTTTACTAAGGCATAACTAGAAATAGGCAATGACTGATTGTCCTAGTTTTGGCCAGGAAAGAGTTAAGTTTTTACAGAGATGGAGGGGACCATGGCCAGGTGCTAATTTTATTCAATACCATGTCATGTCACTTGTCGGGGCAGGAGTAAGGGAGCCAGGAATGAGAGTAAGGGATTCGCTCCTTTCCAGTCGAGGGAAAAAACATGGTGGGTGAAATGGTCCAGTACTGTTTTACTTTCCATGTAAATAATTTCTTAGTCTTATACCTTTTTTTATTAATACTGTTGCTGTTTCTGCTAATTTTTCTTATCTCATTGCTGTTTCCAGGAAATTGTTTTTATCTCAACCCAAGATTTTAACCTTTTTGCGGCTCCTGTTCTCGACCTGTATCCCTGGAGTGGGAAGGGAAAAGCTCCTGTTATCATCTGTTAAAAAGTAAAATAGTACCTCTTTCATTTTGCTTGCCCATTTATATTATCCTCAGCTTTTTGCTGCTGTGGATTTGTACAACAGGACTGGCTGCTGGCTGTGCTGGCACCCTGAGCTCCATGCCTGGTGGCAGCAGAGAGGCTGCCCTGTGACACTGCCCTGGTCTCCCTGCTGTGGTGCCTGCACCTTGCACAGCTCTGTGCTCTCCTGGGCAGTGGAATCCCCAGACAGTGCCCTGGTCTCTAATTAATCCAGAACTTCATCCATAGTTCTATTCCTTGTAACTTCAGGTGCCACATACAGCAGAACACTCCCCATGCTGAAGTCTTTAAGTGGGAGCCTGAAACGTCAAAAGCAGGAAACACCCACCTAAATTTGGTCTTCAGGCATCAGCCCATCTGCTGACAGAATCTTGCTGCTTGTTCTCACAGGACAGTGCCTTCTCCATCTGAGAGTGACGGGTTTTGTTCCTCATGTTCACTGGAGTCACACCGTTAATACAAAACTGTGTAATGTGCATATATTGTACAAACAAGGGACAATAGCTGTAATGACAGGCATGAATCCATAATTTAAGTACAGAATAAAGCCTTATAGAAGCATAGGGCTTCTGTTCAAGACCATTAACTCTAGCGAAAATGCACATTTTTCATTAGGCTCTAATAGCCTGTTGCAAAGTAGGGCAACTGCTGTGCAGTGTTTGTAGAAACAAATTGCTAATCAGTCAATAAGGATCTTTACTGTGCACTTTGCTACAGCCAGCTTTCACCCATTTTCTACTACACTGAATTATTTTAACTCCTTGAATTGTTACTTAGTGAAAAAGAAAATATGTTTTATTTATACAGCATTCACTGTGGCCATGCACAGTGAATTTCGCATCTTGAGTCCATTTTGTTAACATTTATACAGGTGATTTATAATCACTTGGATTTGCCTCATGACTTTTTTTTCTAAGGTTCAGAAAGTTTTTATTGTATACTGAAAGCCGGTAATGAATTGAATCAATCATTCTTTTAGAAATAGATTTTATAATTCCATTACAAGTGCCCCATACAACCTAAATCTTAATGACAGGAGTTGTTGCTACTGGAGCACAAAAGCCTGCTGATCAGTGTGGAGTCAATTATTCACACAGAGGAAAATTACAGGGCATACATATATGTGTGTGCACGTATACATATATATATATGAAACCACATAATTGATTTTATTTTATTGTTAAGAAATAAACTTTAATAATTTGTTTTCTACATATGATAAGATTTATTCATGTTAATGGTACTAGATCCAAAAACCAGAACTGTATTATTCTTCTTGCAATCTAGAATATGTAAGAGTTGCCACGTTTCTTTTAACAATAAAATAGAGCAACTATAGTGGTCCTTGCTATGTATGAACTGATGAAGTCCCGTGGTTTTATGACAAGTGATGATATAATATGAAATTGTGTTTTGATTATGAATGGAATATGAATAAATTCCTTATTTCTATAACCAGTGATAACATTAGCATTTTGGATTGAAATGCTGAGAGTAGTATTTTAGCAGAATTGAAGTTTCTAGTTGTGGACAAGAAGTACTGATTGTGAGGGAAAGACAGAGAGTTTAACATTGGTAGCTTGGAAAATAATGCTGGGACCTGGAGAAATGTAATAATTATCTGCAAATATTTAAATGTTACCAGGATTAAATATTAGGTTTTTTTTAATGTTTGACCTTCAGATAAGCTGGCATGAGAGAAAAATTGCTAGTTGGAAATGGGATAAATCACTATATATGAAAAATAGCCCTGTAAGATGAATGCAAGAAATCTCAGACATCTTTATGTTCAAGGAAAATCCCAGCTGTATCTCTGACATGTGTTTGATACTTAGGATGAAAGATTGCCTCATGAATATTTGGGAGACACATATTTGTTTATGAAATAATTTCACCATTATGACTGCATAGAAACCTGAATTTTAGCAGGATAAGTCTGAAAAATATTGTATTCTCCACATCATGGTAGTGTTATATGTTGGTGTAGTGTGTTGGATTAGATTATTTATTGCCAAGATACATGTACATAGTTCTCTATAAAAACAAGGGTATAAACCTCACTGTAAAGCAAATGGAAAGCAGACTGCAAGAGCTAAAGGTAAAATACTTTTATGCATTTTTCCCTTGTGAGTTGTGACTGTTCTGAAGTAATTCAGGAGCTTTGTACTGCAGCATTATAGATGGCATTATTATATTGGCTGGATGGATGTTATCAAACGAGTGTGTCTAATCCCTTCTGCTCAATCTGACAGAGCCATGGGATGCACATATATGCCATTTCAGTAAAGGTGGCTCATATAGGCTTTTGGAAAAGCATCTGGCTTTTGTGCACTGACATTGAAGTTAATCCTAGCATTCTGAGAAGCACACATGCCATAAGGAGTTGTGAAATTCCTGCTTGAAGTGAGTGGTTGAAATGAATGCAGGCTACTTAATGGTTCAGAAGTTTAAGCCTCAGGGGTAACAAGATAGGATGATGTGAAAGCCTGGTAGTTGGCACCTCATTATATTAAGGAGTCTGGAAACAAGTTGCTAACACGGTCTTTATAAACTAATCCCTTTTCCTTTCATTCATCCTCTCATACATTCAAGAGTGGACCCACTAATAGGAAATCAGTCCAAGGAGCAACAAATCTAAGATTACTTAGACTCTTGTTGTGCCCTATTTGTTGTGTTTCAGAAGAGTATCTGAAGCACTTGTTGGACCCTTTCAGATTTGTATTGCTTTCACTCAGCTGTGTGTGTCCATGGCAATGGTGCTGTCCATTAGGTCTGTAAATTAATTCAGTGTGATGATCTGTAGATACCATGTGAGCATGGTAGCAGCCACAGTCCATCAAAGTGTCCTTGTCCCAGTACAAATATTCCCACTGACTGACTGATTGTAGTTGAATCTTTCTATATTCTCAAACACATTTACTCTGCTTTAAACATTGAGTTTTACCATAATGTTCTCTTTATAAGGGCTGATTTTTATACTTTAATGTTTCCACCCTTCAGGGTTTTTACTCTCAGCTGATGATGCTGAGGTGGTTGCACTATGTCAGTGTAATGGGTGATTATTGTGTCCAACACAATGAATCAGAAAGACAATAACATCTAAAATTCCAGCCTTTGCGAGATGAGCTTTGGTGAGTTGAGGTTTACCCTCAACTTGTTGAAACAGCCTTTCCTCAACTAGATTTGAAAGAAATCCAAGGAACTAGATATTAGGAAGAAATTTTTTATGATGAGGGATGGTGAAACCCTTGGACAGGTTACCCACAGAGGTGGTGGTTGCCCCATTCCTGGCAACATTCAAGGTCAGACTGGATGAGGCTTTCAGCAACCTGATTGAATTGAAGATGCCCCTGCTTACTGCAGGGGTTTGGATTAGATGGCCTTTAAAGGTTCCTGCCAACCCGATTCTGATGCTGTGGTGTTATGACCTGACTGGTATGTCTGCATCTCACGTCTCAGCATTGCAGAGAAACACTTGGAGCTCTCATGAGATTTTTTTTTGTCTGCTGCATGTGTGCAAGGTCTACTGCTCCACTCGACCATCTGGGCTGCTCCATCCCACTGTTTTTTCAGTGGGACCTCATCCCCTGCCTAGTCTTGCTTCTTGGGGAACAGCACTTGGTTTACCTCTAGGGATAACAGAGGGATGTTTGATTTAGAAGCAAGACTGCTGAAAGCAACTTTATCCCAGCAACAGCTTTAGTCAGCTTAGGCTATGACTGTGAAGGCAAATCTGCAGTGCTTCTGTTGTCATACCTGTTTGTTTAGACTATCTGAAATATCTCTACACACCATCACATTGTTCAAAATAGGCTTATTCAAAGTTGGTGAAGCTTTGTTAGAGCTCTGAATACATGAAGATGACCTCATATTTGAAGCAATATAGTACAAATGAAGGGCTATTTCCAGACCTATGTCTAGACTCCTCCTTGGGAGTAATGCCAACAATTTGGATGTTAGATGAGTGGAAAAATTTTGCCCAAGAATATAATTCTGTTTATTTATTTGGTACAAACACTAAAGCATTTTAAGGCTCTCTTAGCTTGTGACTATCTGACAAACATAAATCTAGGCATAGAAATGTAAGTAAATAGAAGACCAACACTTCTGTTACTCATTTTTTCCAGGTATTTCACCCAGTGGAGCTGCACCAAGGGGTGACTGCTTTCCTTGGAGCTAATTGTGTTGCTCTTTGATAGCTGAGGCAAAACAAGTGCCTCCTGTAGTCACACTACTATTCTTTGGAAACATGTTGTGGTCAGTGCAGCATCCATAATTTTCATGGTTATCTAGGGTGAGTTACTGGGATGTTCCTCGCTGGCTCTGCTTCAATGTGATCTCACACTGACCCTAAGTCTCCCAGGGCAGCATTCAGATTCTAACAGTATAGAAGCTATGCTAATTTCTCTCACATTGAAACAGTCTCTGGGTTGCTTTTTTCTGCTTTTCTGCTTTTCTAAGCTGCTCTCTTCATCTATACAGAGTCTCTCTGGAACTCCATGCCAGAGACCCAAACCTCAGACCACTCTCTTCCCCCTCAGGTGCTTTCTCTTCTACAGGACATGCAAAGGGGACAAGAGACTTGTATTCTTTGAAGAGCCCTTTATACTTCTAAATAGACTTGGGCCTATTTAATTGCAAAAATTGTGCATGACAGCTCATAGAGACACTGACATCTTCTGCTGACAGGTTCTGTGCTGTGGTAAAATACTGTCCCTGTCAGGTTTGATGTGCCTAACAGAAACCAGAGCCCCTCAGGATCGCTAGGCCCAAATCACATCTGCAAATCTCCATGAAAATACTTGTAAGTGGGCAGACTTCCAGATATCTAGATGGATATTTGCCCAGCAGATGTGTGAGGTTTTTTATATTTCTCTGTGAAACTCACAGATGAACTCTTAAACCAATTAGTGAACATATATATTAGGCCTTTTTTTTCTTTTTGTGATAGAAAACAGATTTTGTATTTATAACCTTGGATTCCAGTTGGATCCTGCTAGTTTGGACAGCAATACACCAACGCTTTGCTGCTCACCACACTGCTTGACTGTTTGGAAAGCTACAAGGTAGTTCTGGTATGGAGTGAAACCTGTGGTTACGATGGTAAGGAACCACAGCTGGCAGGGGAACAAGCCAAACAAGTGCAATGTTCCTTTATCCTTTAGTTTGCTCAGAGTGGTTTTGCTAAGATCTGAGAGTCAGAGAGGTACTGGACATACTCGGCACTTCCAGTTGAGTAAGAAGAAATGATTCAAAGCAAATGGAAGGCCTGGCACATCACCAGCTGACCCTCCAAAAGCTTTGGGTGGATGTAAAATGGCTACAGGTTCTTAAGAAAAACAAGTCCCTCACACTTCAAAGGACAGATTGTTTAAGGATGTGCTGTTTGCCTTAAAGCCAGTGAACGCATCCTTTTTTTCACCACGACTGAGTGCTGGCTGTGTGCTGAAGTACATCTCAGAGTACAGGGTGCTCAGCCCTCTGGAATGTGACTACCAGGACAATGGTATGTCATGGCACTTATCTATCCTGATCAATTTGCTTTTCTCTCTGTGGAAACTGTGCACAGTGGAGGGCAGGAAGGTTGTGTGCCTGAGCCTTGCTTTTACAGATATTCAGCAGTCAATGAGGGCATGGGCAGCAGAGTACAGATACTTGGAAGAGTTCCCAAGCCCATCAGGTAAGACAGGACCAGAGGCTTAAATATTAAGAGTAATATGCTTTAATGCCTTATTAAACTATTAGTTTACTGATACATAGTAAAAAATAAAACAAAAAGACAAATGCAAGTTGAAAACTTTCATGGTAAGTGCTATTTACAGAGGGAAGAAGTGAGCAAGAGGAAAGAACACTGTGGAATAAAGCTATCCAGATGCTGCCTCCCTAGGAGCAGCAGTGAGGTCAGCTCTGGATTTTCACTGAAAATACACATGCATACTTTCATCCCAAGGGAACCTGTAAACCAATGAAAATACAGATTATTGCTTCTGTCCTCTTCCAGTTTCTCATGCTTTGAGCAATAAAGATTGCTAATAAAGCCAGAGCAATTCCTTTCACTTTTTCAGTCTGACTGGCATTAGGTGTTACTTTTTGTGTTTTTCCAAGTAAACAGGTCATCAAAACTACTGTCTTCCATGCAATTTATTGCTGAAGTAATATTTTTGCTGTGAGGGGAAAAAAATATCCATCCACTTCATGCATCATAGGATTAGAACTCTTTTATTGAACTCAGTAACACAAGGAAAACCAAATTATTCACTGCCATGAAACACTCTAAATATTCTAGGAAATAATCTTCTGTCACCACAGATCAGAGAGGCATCTAAAGTCTTGCAGATCCAGTTACCTATACTTTCACTCTTTCATGCTCTTGTATTAGACAAAGCTCAAAACAGACAGCACCTAATTCTCTTTACTCATAAGCAATTGCCAATTCAGACAAAACCTTACTGCTTGCTTGATCTTTCAGCACTTGGGAATACAAAAGATCTATATACTGTTAGTGTTCTCTTGGATTTCTTAGTCAAAGCCAGCTCTGGAAAATTCCATCTCTTATGTTTTAAGAACAAGAGAGTAAGTGTTGCTGGGATCCCTCTTTCTGTGATCTTGCTCAATGACTGCTCAGCATTTTTCTGGGACATGTAGATACCCCAAGAGCCTCTGTGCCTAAAATGGCAGCTCTCCAAACGGAAAGCATGATGGAAGAGGATAGATCCATAGTTTTATTCCTATTTCCACAATAAACAGTAGTAGTGCTTGAGTATCCCATTCTTTTTCTCATTTTTCCTTCATACCCTCCCTAGAAATAGTGAATTTGTACTGTAGCATCAGCCTGAGCTGGGATTGTCTGAGCTGAACACTCTGATGACTTACTGCAGTAAGCAACACTGCCATTCATCTGCTTCAGTGTTTGCCCCAGGTCCCTTTTAGAAACTAATTTGAGATATGCTGACTTGAACAGTTAATTAAATTTTGGAGGCTGTGCAATTTGCCCAGCAATATTTTAGGAAGGTCTGTAAGCACTGGCTGTTGAGGGAGCAGGCATCTTTATAGAACATAAAGCAGAGATGAAGTCAGAAGTAATCCAAGGTCTCTGGTGTATTATATCATGGTATATTGGATCAGTAAACAGATATCAAGAACTAATTCTGGAAAAAACCAGCTGCAATTGTGAAGTAATGCTCACATATCTCTGAAAATTGGGAGAGTGTACCTTTGCCTAGGTGACAGAACTGTTATCCCTGCATCAGAAATGCAAAACAGGGGAAGAAGGACAACCCTCAGGTTTGTTTCACAGACCCACTTTGAGAGCTGTGATTTCTCTCCCACTATAATCCTGAAAAGTCTGTATTTTAGTGCTCATTGTAATACCCTTCCAGTGAAAGGCAGAAAAAGAAGGAGCAAAACTAATGCTTTATTCTCAGAGACTTACCTGCTATTTATGATTTTTGCACAACTTCCTACTGAAATAATCTGAAACCTGCAGGCTGATGGAGACTTTGTAGTACCAAGGGTCTCTCTGGAGGAAGATTTGCTTTTGTGATAGCTGTGATGTTCCCTGTTTTTGCAGCCAGGATTTCTGTCTTTAAAAAGGGGGCACTGGCATTGGTAAAAAGGTGGAAGACCTCTGGGTGCACCTTTGTTGTCCAGAACTTCCAAAACTGGTGGAAATGTGTATTTCTGTTCTGGTGTCTAGATGAATTCCTTGTGACAATGAGCTGATTATATATCTTCAAGTCAAACACCCTAAGTAAAAGAAATCTAAGCTATTATTGCAATCCCAGTCACACTTTTTCCCTAATACTTGTGAGACATTGATTTTGTTTTACATGGCATACTTTAAGTTTCCAATAACACTCTTTCACTGTGATGGTAGGAGAATGGTTTTAAAAAAACTTTGAATAAATATGATAAAAATTTCCAAAAGTACTTTAAATCAACTACTCTCTGTCAGCCAAATTAACTAAATAAAACCAAACCAAACCAAACCAAACCAAACCAGACCAAACCATAACTCTCTGTTTTGGTAAGAATAAAAAACCTCAAAAAAACCCAAACCCAAATATTTTTTGAACAGGGAGAATGTTTTACTGCACTGTGACAAGAGGAAATACATCCCCAGTTTGCAGTTTGTAGAAAGCTGAATCATTTGAGCTGAACCACTTGAGAGAATTTGACATGTTCAGCTGAGTGGCTCAAGAAAATATGTTGCTGTCTTGAAAGTGATATCTATATGAAGCCAAGAGTTGCTTAATCTTCTTTCCCAGAAGTTCATCACATTAAATGTTTCCAAGAAGACTTCCTCTACTGCATGCTAAACCAGTCTTTGGTCTGCTTATACTATTTTGCTTTTTTTTCCAGTACTGGGAGGTCTTCCATGCTGTGCTTCAACCAGCATAGGTATGCTTGGCATCTGCACGGTGGGATTTTAGCTCTGGGTACAGACAAGAGAGGAGAGGAGAGGAGAGGAAGAACACAAATCACCCTCTAGCTTTCTCAGAGCTAACTTTTGAGAATGTGAAGATATAAGAAAGTTTCAAATCAAATATCCAGGGTTTTCCCATGAATGTTCTTGCATCACAGCCCTGATAATAGGGCAGGAATATTAATTTATTAATCTGAATTTATTCTCCTGACTTGACAGACCTGGACTTGGATGATTTCATTGAGGAAGTTATCTGTGTACTTGCACCATATGTGCTGTGAAATGCATTATTTAAGCAGTTTTTGTGGCAAGAGTTACTATTAAGGAACGTAGTCAGGGTATCCTTGCCTTTCATTGATATCGTAGTCTTCAACAAGCCTTGTTAGTCCCATTCCATCACCAGAAAATCAAAGCAGACATTCATATTTAGGAAAATCTGGCCCTAAATAGTCACTTGTATGTCCGAGTATGAACATTGATAGCTCTGCGTGGGTAGTACTCCTCTGTATTTCCCTTTTATCTTTATTGGTCTTGGTGTTAAATGGGCAGTTTGGGGATACAGAAACTGCAGAACAGATTCACTACAGTGACTTCCTACCTCAGGCAGCAGCAGCTTGAATTTAAAGGCAATCTCCCATCCCCCAAAGCAGAATGCATATATGAAGACAGATCAATGTCCACATCTCCCATTTGCAATAATTCATTTAGTTACGTTAATAAAAGCTATCTATTTAATTTGTCAAATTGCATTACAGAGCCTGCTGGAGCTGACTGGAACTATCTTGTCTCCTGCCCTAGTGCCTGGCTGCCAAATCAGGGGGGTGGATCAGGTTAAGATCAGTTTTGCCATGGCTCATTTACCCCAGCTCTGCTGGTTTATTCCATTTAGCTCTAAGTAGGATGAAGGGAGACAAGCTTCAGCTGATTTGTCCTGTCCTGGAGTACAGCCTTCAGCCCCTTTATGACTGGAGTGCTGTAGATACAAGAAGTGGAGCCACAGTGAGCTCCTGCAGGTCATGAACTCGGGCAGAATGGCTGCTGCTGAGTCGTGTGCTGGACTTCTGCCTAGTTTATGTGAAACCAGCTCCCATGGTTGTTAGTCACTGATAGTTCAGGTCTCCAGCTGGAGCACCTAATTGAAACTGTAAAAGGAGTTTGAAGGCTAAGAGAATAGGAAAGATGGAGGGTAAAAAAATAAATAAAAAGGCTACATGCAACATTGCTGTAAGTCCAAGGAGTCACAAAGGAAGCAGCTGGAGAAGCAGACCACAGCACTAATATAAAACAATGCTTGTATTCTCTTGTTTGGTTTTTTTTTTTTTTCTCTGAACTGCATATTTGTGCCTACAGTGATGTTCATGTGCCCATTTGGTAGATTGCTCTGTCCCATGTATCTTTTTCTGTTCTCTCTCATTTGATCAGCAGATGTGGTTCTTTTTGTAGGCAGAGTCCAATTAAAAATTATACCATATAACCTTACAGCAATGTTGTGAAAACTCCAAACTCTTTATGTCTCTGCAGGACGCTTGACCATAGTTATGAGCTCTAGCCTAGCCATGCCTGGAGTGCTCCTGCAGCCCCCAGCACAAAGCTGGGGAGTCAGTGGCCATCTGTTTGCTCCTAGATGCCTGAAGTGTCTGCAGGATGCTGACTGTGTGGTGATATAACCAGGAGATGAGACACCTGGATTTTGGCTGATGTCAGCCCCCAGGGAGGGTAGGTATCACATGAGGAGGCTGAGCAGTGGTGAGATGCCTAACTAGGACTTTACGGTGATAAGAGGCCAGAGAATGTGAAGCATAAAAATGAAAAGGATTTTGGTTTCTGACTCCTGAGCTGAGGGTCTGTCCTGGTTTTGCTGTTACCCACAGGTAAGTAATGCTGTAGAAGGAAAAGAGCCAGGCATACACTTAGGCTGAAATTTTACCATGCTGCTAGCCAGAGGAGGTTTCTCCAAGATGCGTTCTATGCTGTCACATTTCTTTCCTTAATGCATAGCAGCTTGGACAAGGGTGAATCCCCTTTTTTTGCCCTGGCTTAGAGGCTGAACACAGCTGGGATTTTGCATTGAGGTCATAAGACCATCACCTGCTTCCTATAGGAGACAGCCTTCCCTTTCCTGAGTCTATTTACTAGGAAAAAAAGATTCCTTCCCTCACATCTCAATTTTGATTGCACCATCCTGAATGTCTCATAGAGAAAGTGACTTATTGAGTCCCTGGATAGCAGAGCAGAAATTAAAAAGAAAGGAAAACAAAACCAATTCACATCATGCAGGCTAAACTGGCCCTTGGAGGAACTTCTGTCCAAGTCCTTGAAAGATTTAGCTTGATGCTCACAGGAAAAGCTAGGAAACATATCCCAATTGTGAGGACAAACAGATTTGTAGGGAAGACTGGAGGACACCTGAAATATTCCAGATTAAAACAGTTTTTGTCACAGACATTTAGTAAGTTATTTAACAGAGAGACACACATGCATACTTTCAGTTTTATATGTGTAAGGGCTTATAAATACTTCCCAGAAGCCACTAAGAAAAGAAGAATGTGATTTTGATGAAGAATCAAACTCCAAAATTACAGTATTCTGCATTTATATGTTTTGACAGGTGACACAAGTCAGTGTTTTAGTGGACGTTGTATTTCTGACCAGGCTTGATTAAATGCTACAAAGCAAACACTACCCACTTCCTTAGCTCCTGCAGAAGCACTTAAGATTTCTAAAAGCCATATTTTCGGTTAAAGACTAAGTAGGATAAACAACTGCAAAAGAAGAAGAAAACATGTTTTGTTTGAGGAGGGCTCATTCTCATCCTTTACAAGAATGACTAGAAAACACAATATCACCTTGGGTTAATATAACACATACAGGTCAGTCTTGCTTCAGTGCACGTTGCATTGTGCAAGAGCAGACACAAGATGAGTTTAGCTGGATGCTAAGCTTGAAGAGAAACATAACCACATGACTCCTCTACCATTCACATTGTCTGTCCCCAGGCAGGTATTCAGTTTTTGTAAGTGATGAGCTCATTAAGATTTCTGCTTCTTAAAAGCCCCTCAGGGACATTTGTCTGTTTGCCATTCTGTATTTAAAGTCTGTACCTGCAAAAAATTTATTGCAATGCCATCACTCAGCTATCAGCATAGTATCAATGCCTTGGAATTATAACACAAGTATCTTCCCAAGGATGGTTAAAGTAGTTTATCCAATCAGCTTTGGAAACCAAACAAATAGTTCCAGAACTTTTAACAATATAACCACTTTTGGTTGCATGACAGTTTATTTGGTTTAACATACTTGCACTTTCAGTTGTCCACTTGCGAAATTTTATTGCAAGCTAAATGCATGTCAAGGCCAATGTTTGCTTGTGAGGATCACCCATGAGGAGCAGTTGCAAGGACAGATGGAGAGTGGCTTAGAAAATTGGACTCATGAGAATAAAATAACCAAAATCAGAAACCATACTGGGAAAGGCCAGAAATACAAGTGTTTGTCAAGATGCTTTTTAGGAGAAAATCAAAATGACTTTTGGCTGCAATAGAAGTTCTGGACACAAGTCTGCCATCATTTTAAACTGATGCACAAGGCTTATAAATGCTAAGTATATTGTGTCATGATATTGCTTTCTAATAGTTAAATTGCCTAATTAGGGCAGTCTCCTGTATCCGGTGATATTTTCATCCAGAGAATACACATTTTCCTAAGAAACACAGACAGAAAGCTAACTTAAAAAAGAAAAAAAAGACAACTTTATACAAGAAGCAATCTGTCTTCCTATTATTAATAGTAGAGTATATGTCCAGGTCTTTTTGATGTTAAGGGTTTTAAAAGCACAAAAAAAAGGATTTGAAAGCATCCTGCCACAGACTTGGAGCAGAGCAACTGTTTAAAGTGGGCAATATATCCAGGCTTGTAGAGCTCTCGAAGACACAGGTGCAGGGACCTCTATTAAAGAAGTCTGTGAGAGTGCAACTATCCTGAATGTGAGTGAAGCATACAACTAACGTTAAAATGGCCATGTCAAAGTTTTAGGCAGCTTGCCTTTGGTCCCTACAGGACTGTAGGAAGCTACCTCTAGTGCCATTCACGGATGGGGAAACTAAGCTGAAGTAAATGCATGCTACAAATAACAACTTTTTTTTTTAATATAACACGATGACCCTCATCTAATCACTAAATTCCTGATACCACACATTCTCCATACCATATTTTGTAGTTCTGCAGTTGTGTTCAAAGTGTCTCCTTCACTGAGCATTCCCACAGTTCACTTTTACAGCTCTGTCTGTGGTGAGCAGATGAATCATGCTGTTCCATTCTCCAGAACAAATAAGTCTTTTGAAACTGAGCTTTACTGTTCATATTGTTCTATGTTTAAATTTAGACTTACTCAGAAGCCATTTTTCAGATTGTGATTAAACTCTGTGCAAGCTATCTAAATATCAGAGTATGCAAAGAAGGATGGATCTATACATTGCTTTTATTTATTCTGTGTACCGATATCTGTGCATTGTCTCAGGGTCTTGTTAGTGTTTCAAAAAAACCCTGATATTAAATATCCTTCCAGCTTCAGCTAACAAGTCATTTGTGTTGTCTGCTGAGAAGCTGTCATAGCTGAGTGTGCTGTGGATCAGCCAGCCTGCCAAATAGCAAAATTTTAGCAGCATTAAATGAGTTTTCTTTTGTTAAAACAACAAATAAAATCCCCTTTAAAATATACTGGCAGCTTCGGACTGGGAAAAACTGAAGTGACTATGACAACTCTGTTTTTTTCTCTTCTGATTTATTACTACTTAGATATATGAATGTGATGTGATCTTATATCTGTTTTGCTGTCCTACATAAATTCTGACATCACAGTACTTTTATTGTCTAGGACCAAAAAAGGTACAGGGCAATATGACACCTGTGCCAAGACAACCCTTAACCTTGAAAGCCTTCATTCTCTTTACCCATTCAGCACAGGGCAGCTCCAGTGCTGTAACATAGCTTCACCTTTCCTCAATGCTTTATTCAAACATACAATCCAATCTTCATTAAATATCAGATTACCGTATTAAGTCCCTTCTGATCTATTTCCCAGAGTCATAGAATCATTAAGCTTGGAAAAGACCCATAAGGTTGTAGAGTTCAACTGATAACATGGCAGTGTGAAATCCACTACTAAACCATGTCCCCAAGTGACACAGCTACACACTTTTTAAATGCCTTCAGGGATGATATCCTTCACCACTTCCCTGGGCAGCCTGTTCCAATGCTTAGCCATGCTTTCAGTGAAGGAGTTTTTCCCAGTGTCCAATCTAAACCTCCCCTGGAGGTGCAACTGGAAATGATTTCTTCTCACCTTCTCATGTGTAATTTTTGAGAGGAGACTGACTCTCACCTGACTACAGCCTCCTTTTAGAGAGTATTAATGTCCCTTCCCGAGCCTCCTTTTCTCCAGGCTAAACAACCCCACCTCCCACATCTGTTCCTCATAAGATTTGTACTCCAGACTCTTCTCCAGCTTTGCTGTCCTTCCCTGGACACTCTCCAGCACCTCAATGTCCTTCTTGCAGTGACGGACCAGAACTGAACACAGAATCTGAGGTGTGGCCTCAGTGCTGAGTACAGGGGGACAATCCCTGCCCTGGTCCTGCTGGCCACACTGTTGCTGATCCAGGCCAGGATGCCATTGGCCTCCTTGGCCACCTGGGCACACTCTGGCCCACGTTTAGCTGCTGTCACCAGCACCCCCAGGTCCTTTTCCAGCAGGCAGCTTTCCAGCCACTCTGCCCCCAGCCTGTAGCTCTGCATCACTTAGCAGGTGCCTTTATCACAGAGGGAGATCAGGTTGGTCAAGCAGGACCTGCCTTTGACAAACCCATGTTTGGGCTGGCTGGGCCTGATCCCCTGGCTGTCCTGTACGTGCTGCATGACAGCACTCAAGATGACCTGCTCCCTGACCTTCCCCAGCACTGGGGTCAGGATGACAGGCCTGTAGTTACCCAGATCCTCCTTCCAGCCCTTCCTGTAGATGGACAATATATTTGCCAACTTCCAGACACCTGGGATCTCCCCAGTTAGCCAGGACAGCTGATATATGAGGGAAAGTGTCTCAGTGAGCATTTCCACCAGCTCCCTAAGTATCCATGTGTGGCTCCCATCTGGTCCCACAGGCCTGTGTGTGTCTAAGTGGTGTATCAGGCCTCTGACCATTTCCTCTTGGGTTATGGACGCTTCATTCTACTCCCCATCACTTTTTTCCAGAACAGGGTGCTGGGTGCCTGGACAACTATTAAAGACTGAGGTAGTGAAGGCATTGCACACCTCATCCTTTTCCTAATCCTTTGTCACTATGGCTCCAGTAATGGATGAAGATTCTCCTTAGCCCTTCTTTTGTTGTTGATGTATTTATAGACACATTTTTTCTCATCTTTTCCGGCAGTAGCCAGACTAAATTCTAATTGGGCTTTGGCCCTTCTAATTCTCCCCCTGCATGACTTCATGCCATCCTTGCAATCCTCCTGAGTTGTCTGCTACTTCTTCAAGGTAGGGACTCTCTCAACCAGCATCTTAAGCAGGCCAAATTTTTTCTCTGCAAGTCACAGGTAGCCTTTCTGCTGACACCCCTCCTTACTTCAGTGGCCATTTCAATGGCCACTGTTTTGCTCAGAATGATTTTGATTTTTTTTGCTTAACTTTTTGCTTTTTTTGGCTTAACTTTATCTGCCCAAGATGCTAGGGTTTGGCAGAGCTGCTTAATATCAGTATGGTCAGACAAAAGCACCACAGAAACTAAACTATCCCTCAAAATCCTTTATAGACTGCTGGTGGCAGCCATCTAATATGTCAGTCATTACATGTAAAAGTGAAAAGGGACCAATATGGATCTGGGAATTTTATTTATTGGAAGCAAGACCTTCAGCACCTAAAGTTTTTCATTTCCCTCAGTAACGACCTTGCACTGGGGGCTTTGACTGCAACAAGACCAGAATTGATGGTGGTGATTTACACTTCACTCTACTTCTTGATTTCAGTTTGATGTCTGCACAAAATGATTGACTTGCAAAGTATTTCTACTTCAGCTGGGCCTTGGAGAGTGAAGACAAATAATTACTCTTTTTGCTCTAAGCTTTTAATTTAACAGCTTTTGCTTTAAAAAGAATATCTGTATATGATCCATATCATTTTTGAGGAAGAGGATACAGCAACAATGAAATAAAATGTTTTAATTCTGTGTATATTTGAACACAGCACATTTACTATGGAATTCCTGACAGTTGTTGTGAAGGTCCCTCTGAAGTTCCATGTACACTTACACTGCTCTTTAGATAATTTAAAAAATCTACAAGAAATGGAGCTATAGTGTGAAAGGACTGTGAATGAAATATTTTTGCTTTGTTATTGCAAGTCTATGTATTTCAAAGATTCTATGCCTCAGGCCTCTTAAATATGACTTAATATATGTGATCTAGTTGTTCTAATTAAGTCCTTTCCCTGTATATGTACTTGCAAACTTACATGTATGAATACAGTTAATTTACCACTCTCTCTGTACTTTTCTTAAAATTACTTCAGTGTTTTAGATATTATATTGCCATCCATCTGCAAAACTCAAGCAAAGTCTACCAAGAGGAGACAGTAAATCTTAGCTGGTTGGATTACTTATCTGTCAACCATGCAAAAAATGGTATTGTATTAGGGGTTTGGGGTCTTTTAAAAATATTTGGCCAGAAATAAGAGACAAGTATATAACATAAGTCCTGACAGGAAGAGCTTTTAGTTTAAAGCCCTTCAGAAAATTACCTACATAGAGATGAAAACTTCATTTACCATTAAGTTATGTGCTAAGAAATCCAAGGAATGGTGGTTTTCTAACACAGGATTAGTATAAATATATGATATTGGCAGTGTATGTTTGACAGGCTGTCTAGGGCATGTGCTATTACTCAAAGACTTCTTTAATAATTGGCTTCAAAGAGATATTTCAGCATTTGAAAGAGCAGACAGTTGTTTATTCTGAAAGTGCCAGCAATGGAATTCAAATATCTAGATCAGGTGTACATAGTAAAACCTTGAGTCTTAAATAATAAAATTATAAAAGCCATAGTGCAGACCTTAAAAACAGGCTGGAGAAATGAGCAGCTACAAAGTTCATTACCTCTTAATCCTGCAGGATTCACATTTCATTAAAGAGGGGATCATTTCAGGCATTGAGACAGAGCATTGAATTTATAAGCCTCTAAGGTGTTTCTAATTTTCCTATCAACTACAGGAATGTTGGAAATGGGTAGGCAGCTCATGTGAAATAAAATGAAATGCCTCTTAAAACAATAATATTATCGTAACCAATTAGCAATTGCAAATTTAGCAGTAAATACTGTGCCAAATACAGTGTTTGACTGGAAGAGGATGTCTTTGCACAGCAACACGACAGTTTTATAAATCCTCTACTACAGGAAATAGTTCTGCAGTAAAATTGTTAACACCACATTGCATGCACAAGGTCATAGAAAACCTGCCAGACATTACTCAGAACAAATGAGAGTCAAAGAACAGACAGCTTTTGAATTAATTTTGCTAATAGAATTGTACTGGCGAAATGGCTGTCGAAGCAGAAGGCTAAGGATATAGTTATTATTTGTATCATTATTTATATTATAACAGCATATAGGTATTCTAGACTACTTTAAGCCTTCTTGGGCACATTGCAGACACATAGGAAGAGATGTTGCCTTAGAGACCTTAAAGCAGAGCAAAATAAACAAGTTGAGGAAAAGCAAAATCAAAGAGGTGCAGTGAGTTTAGGTGCAGTGACTTCTGACGAGGCAACATATGAGAGATAGGAGGACACACTATCTTCACCAGCTCTGCTCTGCTGCTTGCCCAGCTGGCCTGAACTAGAACAGTAGCTTCAAACACCCATTTTGTGAAAGTGCCCAAGATGGTCTGAGACATCCAAGAAGGCATTTTGGATGGATCTGCCAGCCTTCCAGTTCCTTCCAGTACTAAAGACAATGGCATTCCCTTCCTGATCCACCACTCATGTTAGGTTATAAGGCAGGGCACTTAAGAGGCATGCAGCCTAATTTGGCATTTATTATTTTATTTTTAATAGCAAAACTATAAGCTGAATCTCAGGAGTTGTGTGCCTAGCTAGTTTGTATAAATGTTTGCCCTTGTCCTGTCATTTAATCCCTGGTAGCTTTACATAGATTTTCTTCTTTGGCTGTATGGGAATAACTCTCCAGAACATAGATTGTCTCTCTATATATTTGTGTTTTTCTTCAGTGCAGCCATTTGACCCTTGCAATAATAGTAAAAACCATTGTAATTCATAAGAAGAAATGATATAATGAGAAATTAGACAATCCCAGAAGAATAGTCTGATGCAAGCCTTTGTTATGGTAGAACAAATAAATCCAACAAACAGATCCAAACCTTTTCATTATCTCATGCCCTTAGTGACAGCTTGGGAAGAAAAAGGTGGGACAAAAGAAGTATGAAGACTTTGAAGAGGTCATATGCTTCCAAGGCCTGCTTCAGCCTCCTCTAATGTGTCTTCTAGTGGAATCCAAATGATACCACCTATGTGACTCCTAATCTTGTCCTCCTTGTCACAAACCTTCAGTTCCAGCTGCATTTATATGATATGGTCGACCTGCAATTAGAAAATCAATTTTTTGGTGCCTTAATGATTGTCAATTACAAAGACTCTGCTACTTATGTAGAAGTTTAGTAGCTCTCCTTATAAAATATTGTACACAGGCCATCGCTGGTTACAGCATAGGTGCAATAAGGTGCAGGACAAATGCATCTATCCATTCCCGTCCTACTCTGTTGGAAGTGCCTTGAGTTAGAAGCAAAAGTTAGCTTGGTATTCCCAACTTGATTTGTCCCAATACATAAATTGTTTAGTAAAGCACCATATTTTTTGTTTGGTCTTGGTACAGGCCTTTGTTACCCTACAGTGTTCTGTGTGACTGAAAACCATCCCAGACCATGCATTTCAAGTGGGTTTGTAAACAAGAATATCCACACTGATAACACCTGCCACAATGGCTCATTGTGTGATTAACAAGAATCTATTACTAATGTGACTTTTCCTTTTGAATATTCAATTATGGTTTGTAACTCTTCTATTGCATCCCCACTGTTTGTTTCCAGGATTACTCTGGCATACAGTGACAGCAGAGACAGGACCATTAGCCTTCATTACTAAACTGAGTAATGGAAATGCTCTGCATTGTCCTGGTATTGCTATTCAGTGTCATATTGCCAAATACCTATTTTCTCTGATATTTCTTCTCATGACTGTAGATACTGTAATTGACTGTAATTGCTGTGAGACCTCTGCATTTTTATGTCCCTATTTTTAAATTAGAAACATGTAGTTAAATAAATCTTTTTGCGGACAGTTTCTCTAGGCTCATTAAAAACCTTTGCAGTATTCCTTAGGTTGTTGGAAAGAGACATAAATCTACAGGAGATGTTGAGAGGGAAATGGATGAGAAGTGCAGCTGTAAAGGCTTTACTAGGTTAAGTAAAATGGAATGACATCAGAAATCCCTCAGACAAAGCCTTTCTTTCTGAACATATGGGATACAAGACGACTCATTTCTGGTTTTGCCTTGGTTTGGTGCATGTATTTCTCTCATAGTAAATCTGAATAGAAACTGCTTGTGAATGAAAATTAGGCAATTATAAAAAGGCAATGCCAAGTATCCCAAATTTTGATGCAAGCATTCATGCAAGATAAGGTAAACATATATTGTAGTCAGCTCATCAGGCATGGGACTGAACTGTTTGTACAGTAGAGGTTTTCTTAAGTTTGTATTTCTGTTTTGAGGTAGTTTAAGCTGATTTAGTATTCAAGGAGCAAACATTCAACTCTTTTTAAAAATGAGGTCCCCTTATAAAATGTTAGCATGGAAATCCTGTGAGAGGTCCTGTTCAGGAATGAAGGCTTCATCTTTCCTTATTTAGAAAGGGAAATAAGCTCCTTATGAAAATATAACTTGTTTATTTTCTTATTCAAATATTATGTTATGCTGCTAAAATGACATTTACATTATATTATAAGCTGTTTTGATTAAGTGAGTTCCTTCACCAGAAACAGAAAACTGGATTTTAAACTGATGGAAAATATAAATTTGATTTTTAGTCCTAAAATTTGGTAACTGTGCTTGTTCCTCAGCATGGACACCTTATGCGCATAGCTGCTGTAATGAGTGCATACACAAATATCAGACACTATGCAAGTATCATATTAACTTACACAGTGGAAGACCAATCAATCTTTGTCAACAACCACTAAATGATCACTGGATCATTAGAGTTTTAAGTCATTGAGTCCAAATCTTCCTTTCCTTTTCTCCTGCGATAGGTGTTTCTGCCTCCACAGAGCTGATCCTGCTCAACAGCATGTTCCCATGTGTGGTAGCAGGAAGGTGTCATTACTGTCCAGTGTCGACGATTCAGAGGCGGTATAAGATGACTTTTCAGACATTTGTGTTTTTATTGTCAGTTGTCTTGGCATTGTTTTGAGTAAAACAATCTCCCGTCTTAACTAAGAACCATAGTGATTTTTCTTTTCCATTTTCATAAACCAGAGCCTGGTGTTCTGTGTAGTTTTTTACAGATGAAATAAGTAATTTTAATATCCTACCTTAAAACTTAAGGAATAAAGTTGTCCTTTTTAGGATGGCTGTCTTACGTTTAGTTATTGAAGTTTATCACCAATCTAAAATTAGTATATGGGTTTGAGTGTATAGTAATTAAAATGTACATCTAACAATATCCAGCAGAACAGATAATTGATGTAAAAGAACTCCATGTCTTTAAATATTACTTTCTTGTTGGCCAGGAAACAAGAATGAAGCAGAAGTTATTAGTTCATTGCTTTGTTGGATCATGATATTTTTTAACAGTCACACAGAATGATAAAGTTTACATAGCTCTCTGATACACAAGCCCTGAGAAACTGCATTACATCTGGTGTTCAGTTAACTTTGCTGTCATATTTCTTCCATCTCATCTTTGTGGATATGAAAAAATCTGTAGAGGCTAGAAATCTTTTTTTATTGCTAACTACTTACATTCCTCTTACATGCTGAGCAACTGGGCTTGCAGTTTGTGTGTTGGCAAAAGTAGCTGATGATCATTACTGGAGTGGGAAGAACACATTGTGGAGGAAGTCAAGTCAAGATACTCTAGATTTCAAAGATGCTGGTATTATGGGAAAGTAAAAGAAGGAAACCTTAACATTATTAGAGGAGCATTTGCATATTATGCTGGACAGTTCCACAAGCAAAGCAGAACTTCACTGATGATACTTTTTGTTTGTGATTCTGTGAGGTGATGTGGTTTTTAAAGATGGCTCTCTCCCATTTTTGACTGACTATTGGTAGGCAATATGCAAGTTCATACCCAGACAACTCATGTGGTGCTGAGGACAGATTTACTGTGCTTGACCACAGACCAGAACAATGCAATTACCAAAGGTTGGAGAGGCAGTGAAAAGGCCTAGAGGCTGGTGGGCAGCAGGCATCTCTTCATCCTTTCACCATGGCCATGCTCCTGCTCAGCCTCACAGGAGCACAAGCCTTACACAGCCATGGTTCTGCAGTGGTTAGTGGCGTAACATAAAGGGGGTACCTCTGTTGTCAAAATAGCATTGACCAAAGATCATCTGTGTTTTTTCTAACCATGCTGAAACCACAAGAAGCCAGATAACTGGAGCTGCCCCACACCTTGAATGGTATGCCCTCAGTGACACATAAGTTTTGGCAGCATCTTTCTCTTTCAGTCTTTTTGAAAACCGTGTCAAATATTTTGATGGATGTGAACTACTGAATAACACAAAGTGCAGTTCAGCATTCTAATCTCTGTTATTAATACATAGATAATAATTACATTCCATTAGCAAATTGGCAGGATATATTCAATTCCATTTGCTTGCAGTGAAATTCATTAGCTTGGCAAAAAAAATGACCTTTTCCATTTTGAAATAAGTAAGTGAATTTTAACTGCAGAACACTCTTACTTGGAAGATTTAACAAGTGGCTAAGTGTCATTATACGCTGAAGGATGCCACTCAAATTTACTTCAAGTGTGCTTAGACTCCTAGAATGATGCACATTAGGACCAGGAGCAACATGAGATGTAGGTCTGTGACATGCAGGACCCGACCATCATTCCTGTTTTGTCCACAGGATCTATTTTAAAACTACTTCTGCCTTGTGTCTACAATATCCCAATTATTTCAGAAATTCAATCATATGATAAGGAATTTTGTTCTAATTACCATTGTAGATCTATTCTATGGTATTGTATACTCATATGTCTTTTAATTAATCTATTTCTAATAATTAATATTGTCTCTTAATAGATTTCCACTTTAAATATCTCCTCTCATTGGTCTTTGTATATAATCTTATCATTCTTAGCTTCCAATACAAAGTGATTTTCTACCACCAGACATGTATTTATGCACTAAGTACAAAGTTGAAATACCACTGCTGTTTTTCTGTGCTTTGACTGTTTGAGGCAGAAATCTATTACCCACAGGACTAAAACTGCTAATTTTTGGGCACTGCAAGAATCTTTCTTTCCCACTTTCTCTCAGATTTCAAGTGTTTACAGGATCATATATTTTGAAGTAGGATTTCTTTCACAAAAAATACTGATGTGTGTTTTTCCACATTCATGTTAAATTCTTTAGGACTATATAACCTCAGGAAATGGTCTTTTCAAATCCTTTTCCATCTTGAGAGCCATTCTATCCTCATTCCTCTGCTCTGCATGAGAGGTTTCCACATTTTGCTTCCAGTTCTTGTTTTTCCATCCCATTACCCACGTTTCCTGCATTAGTCCACAAACAACTTCATTGTTTCCTTTTGACCTCACAGTGTTTCCTAAGTCAATTGAATATAGCCAACTTGATCAATTCTTCTACCCACAGAAGTGGAATTTCTTTTTTTCCCCGTTCTGTCCACTACTTTATTCTCTAGCATAGCCTTATATCTGACTACAGTCTCATTTACATTGACTTTACTTTTATTTATTAGCACCAGTTGTGCAGATAGGGTATGTCTCTTCCAGTCACAATATGTCTCCTGCAACCTAGATGGATGTTTTCCTTTATCTGTTTTTCTAGTCTTGGTTGCTGAAGGTCAGTGCTCCAGTCAGTCAGGTGCAAACTCACCCCTGGGAATTATTCTCCTTCTGGGAATGCTTCCTAAAGGTTAAAAGCCCCAAAGTCCCTAAACAGAGTTTTCTAGGCAGGGTTTTGCTGTGTTTTTGGCCAGAGCTGGCCTGCACATGGCATTTTATCTATCATGTAATGTGGTGAAACTGTTCATTAGTGCTTCCACTGCAATCATCAGGGCAATTTACTGCTTTTTCTTCTTTTTTTTGTATCTGTAGGATAATGGACTTGCTTTTTTTTTATAAGTTACAAACTACAAGATATCAGGGGTCTTGTCTTAAAGCACGCTTCAGTGTTTCAAAGATGCAGGAGGGAATCAAACTACTAATTGCAAAAGAGACCAGAGCGTTACAGCCTCAGGGAAATGTCTCCACTATTTGACACTCTGAAAGCCTCAGACTGTGCTTATTCCACAAGGGAACACCTCAGTGCCCTGGAAAACCAACCAGTGTGCCTTATTTTCCCCATCCATGAGCAGACAGTATTGTTCCTGTATTTTTTCAAAGCATTTGGGGGATAAGTACTCTGGATATTTGGCGTGTGCCATTATTTGGCAATGCCATTAGCATTTGGAAAGCCACCCATTTGTATCATTCCTGTGATGATCAAGCTCTTAATAGGAGTACAAAAGCACAGATTTAGTTTTCAATCCGCTAATTTTTGTATCTCTAAATAACTATAACACATTCAGTGCCCAGGATGACTTCATGTCCCTCTACAAAGGGAAAAGCTATCAGACCCCTGCTCCAGTGGGCTCACACAGAGGTTGGATCACAGCTGCGATCCCTAGGTGTGGGATTTCCTGCTCCCATAGTGTATTTTGTGCTCTTGTCAAACTCACAGCCCCTGTCCCAGTATGACACCCCCAAGTAAAAATTCTTTGGCAAGGGGTCTGCAGGAGGGAATCCTACTGGATGTAGGTTATCCTGGAGCTCAGGGGCTTCTCCTCTTCTTTGTGACTGTGAGGACAAGGAGGAGATAACTGAAATGAGAGCTCTATTTCCAGCATGGGAGCCAGGTTTTGGGGTAGGGCTGGAGCCACTGTGACCATGCTGATTGCCTGGGTGAGGGCCAGATCCCACTTTGCCAGGACCACCTCATCTGTGTGGGGCTGTGTTTGTGAGACAGAATGTCAGGTGATGCTGAGTGGTAATAAAATAAACGTCTTTATTTTTAATAGATGGACAAAACAGACCCAAAACCAGACAGTATTTTCCTAAAACGCATGGACACTACTGAATACAATACAAATGAAGTTAAAACATATATATCTATATTATGCTTCCTATCTGCTTTGTTGAATATAGTCTTAATATAACATTTCTGACACAGACAAAAATATACTTTTTTTTTAAACTACATCCACAAATACTGCCCTGATTAATAGCAGACTTACAATAACTTACTAACTGCACATGAAACTTGACCAATACACTTGAAGGGCAGAAGGAAAAATGAATAACAGTTTTTTCCTATGATACTTCTATTTGAAATCCTAAATTCTTGTACTATATGAAAATAAAAGACTAAATCTGACTTTATTTGATCCACTTAATGTTTACATTCAGTTCAGGTTCACAAAAGTATGGTCTGTTTATAATACGTATACCATCCCATTTGGACAAGTAGAGATGAAATAACTTTTTTGACATGTCAGCTATGTTATCAACCTTGATTTTATGAACACATCTCATGCAAAGGAGGTAAAAACCCCCCGTCAAATAAATGTTATTCACAAATGTTAAGAATGTGAAAGTAAAATGTATGATTGTTATGAATATTTAATCTTAAAACTGTAGGCTCAGAAACAATAACCTCAGTGTCTGAAAATGAGCTGTTTTCTTCACTGATTATAAATCCAATTTACTGCACAGTACCACTGTCCACAAATTGCAAAAAGGGAGAAAGACTGATGATTCCTCTGAAAATAAAATCTGCTTAAAGAGTCATGTCCTGTTGGCATTTTGCTTGTGGAAGTAACAGAGGGGTTTTTTGTTTGTTTTGTTTTGTTTTATTTTGGTTTTGGTTTTTATCCCCACAGCTATCAATCACAGATATGGCCTTTGGTTATATGAACAACTCTGTACAAATTTAATGGTAGGACAGCTTAGCTAAGGCAATAAAACCTGTAAACAGACTTTGCATGGGGCTGTTTGGTTTGGCTTTTGTAGCCCATCTAAGCAGGAATACTCCATAAAACCACCTCAATTAAAAAAAAATTCTATGGGATAGAAAGCGTAAAATATTCTGGTAATGTTGAAAGCATCTGGTTTGAAATTTTTGGACTAACACTTATTTTATTCAGCTACCATTTATTTTGAGCATTTTAAAAGCATTTACATTTTTATGGCAACAAGTAATACAAAAGAAAAAGTCTTTTTTTTCAATCAAAATTTCTTGAATTATTCCTGCTCAATCCCTTTCTCTTTCCTTTTTTTTTTCCCACAGCTGGGCATTTTGAAATAAATAATATAGAAATCTTGCTGTATTCAAAGCATCTGGTCATTATGCAGCATCTCATAGTGAAATTCTAGCAATTTCTGGACAAAACTGAGGTAAGAGAAAATTTTTAGGAAGGCCTACAGGTGACTGTAAAATGGGATCCTTTAACTTAATTTGGAACAGCAGCATAAGGCATTGGCTATGTAAGGAGGTAAAACTGCGACTTCATGTTTTCCCATAAGAAGGGATTTGGGCTAGTGGATTCGGGCTGAAAATGGAAAATAATTCAGCAGTGGCTCTGTTCTTCCCCTCTTTCCTCTATACAGTCTATTTCCTCATCTCTCTTCTGTGGTTCATGGGGGAATTAATACTGCTGGGCTCATGTTTGATTTGTGATACTCAGCACCCTGAAATCCATTGGTGGCCCATTCACTCCCCTCGCAGGAATTTATCATTTCTTTGCTATGTTGGCTCTTCTGAGCTTTTAGTGCAGATCCTGGTTTTGATTCCCTCCACCCAGAGCACACTCCAAACTGGTAAGCACAGTAGTACTGCAGGTCACAATGCATATTCAGAACTGAGCTGCAATGTTATTTTTAAATGCAGTGTATGGAGAAAAAAAAATAAATCAACATCTCTAAAATTAATTTTCTCTACATATTAAATATATATATGCTGTTAAGACTCCACAAAAGGAGCAAAACACATCTAAGGATTCAGCCTTGTGAAAGCTTATGTCAACAGTGAATGCACAAGTTGATGGCTTCTTCCTTTAGCAGCAAAACCTATTCTTTCATCTGCTATCCTCCAGTATAGCTCCTCGTGCTGTGAGTATTAAAAAAAGAAATTTCATCAGTGATCAGCAACAGGAGAATATCTGGATTTCAACTGAACATTTTGCGTCATTCGCAGATTTTAAAAAGAATTATTGGAGCATAACTCTTAATTGTAGAGAAATCTAGCTACTAGAGCTCCCACTGAGAAAGGCACATACCAATGGGGACATACACAATCATCTTGGCCGTGGGCAAGTGGAAATAACATTGCGTGTTCCTGCTGGCCCAGGCAAAGCCAGAAGAGGCCTCATCTCCCCACTTTGCTGCTTCTGGCCAGCACTGCCATTTGTGAGCAAAGTCTTGTCTGCCCCTGGCCACTGCTGCTGCCCTGCAGCCTCACTGTGGTGGCCAGGAGGACAGGGACCAGTGAAGGAGTCCAGCACTTAGTGAAAGACACCAGTGTGCCTCTCACTATGTTGATGGGTTCAGCTTTCCTTTCAGTTCCCCTCCAAGCTGCTTTCAGAGGCAAACACTTAGAGATGTGGAAAGCTGTCAAGCAAGCCTGTTTTTTTGAGAAATTTTTGGGGAGATGTTATTTTCTATGGAAAGTCTGCATTTTCCAGAGTAATCCCAGCAAGACCAAGGCAAAAGACTTCTTGGTATCTTTAAGAATAGCTTTTTTTAGAAAGTGAAAACTGGGAATTTTCTGCAAGGAAAACCCTCTCATCTCTCTTTTCAAGCCTTCTTGATTCTCTTTACTTTTCAATATTTATTCAATTGGTGAAGTTGCTTGGTGTCAGACTGCTTTGCTTGTGTTCATTTTGATGATAAGTCAAGATAAGGCTTCTTCTCCCAACACTGAAAAGTTCTATTTTGTTTATATGAGTTTTTCTATAAGAGCCATTTTTCACAAGATGAATTTCAACTCCAGTTATTGCTCTAAGAATTTTGGTGACAGCCACTAACCACACGAAAAGAAAGACAACACCTATATTAACATATTTTTCTTAAGGTTGTCTTACATCAGGTATAACATAATTTTAAACTGGTGATTGACTTTTAACTTTTTAAAATTAATATATCATGTTTAGCACTCCGATAAGTAATTTATTACTATTTGTGCATTTTGCTGTCTCATACAAATAATAAAATACTCGACTGTATTATTTAAATTTCTTTATGAGGAAAAAAAATACCAGACCAAAACCCCAGGGAAGTTATCTATCTGTCTTTGCTCAAGCAACTAGCTCTTTAGTAATAAATCACTTATAGCTGTGACATTATATTTTCACTTAATGCCAATAAAATGCTGAGTGATAATATTTCAGACTTACTGTATTATAATTTCTCCGTATGATATCCTAGCTAAGAACTGTTGCACATTTTCTGCTACATAGATTTTAAATTATACTTTTTTTTAAATTTTACAGTATATAGTTCTGGATGGAAAGAATGGGATTGAGTGTATACTTTAGTAAACACTCTGTGATCTAATCCAACATATTAGATAATAGCAGAAAAGAGTTCCTCTCATGAGATGCTCGTGCTCCCAGAAACAACTTAAAGAATGTGCAGTGGCATTTTATTCCCAATTCTTGCTTTTCTTCTGATAAAACGCTTCTTACTATTCTTTGTAGTATATCCTGCTTCTCCTTGTTTTGCCTGTGGCTACAAGTTTTTTTAATTATCTTCAGTGTTGGACAGTTCTGGACTCGAATCAACGTAGTTGAAGGCTTCCTTGTTTGTGAAAGTTGAGCTCAAAGTTAGACTGTGTCGTGGATTCACAGGTGCAAGTTCATTTAATACAATATTGTCACTTTTTACAAGAGTCGCTTTGTCCATGTGTTCTCTACTGTATCTGGCAACAACAGCATCAAGGAAGTCCAGCTTTGGTGGCAAAGTCCCACTTTCGAATAAGTATTTGGCTAAGTAGGAGACTATAACGTTAGTAAAGAAGGAGGTGAGCATAGCAAGCGTTTTAAATGGGAATCTCTGGATATAGAGATTGTTATCATCTTGATACCAGCCAGGGTAGAAGATCAAGGGCTGAAGGTAGAGGTACGGTTCTCCTCCAGTTATTCTGAGAACAAGGCCAAACAGGTATCCTGCAATGGCACCGTAGGTGTTGGTTCCTTTAATAAATAACACACACAGGAGCTGGGGGAATATGATGATATAAACAAGGTCAGAGCTGAGGTACCAGAGGCCATACACTGATGAAGCCAGCAGGGCCATTGCTGTTGCTGATGCTCCAAACAGAAGAACAGTGATTCTCATGACCCACACAATTTCCCTGTCTGAAGCCTGCAAAAAAAGGGAAGTGTTAGGTGCTTTTTTCATGTCTGTACATGTATTTCTACACTTATATACAGTCAATATAAAATACTGAATTGTAAAATAAAGCTTTGCATGATTCATTCAATGATAATTACAAACTAATATCTCTATCTCCATCACAAGCTCAGAGAGAAAACCCTAAGGGTTATGGTTGCTGTTGCCAAAGTCATTTCTCTTCGAACGTAGCGAAAAGCTTGATAACGAATCAAAGAGAAAAAACAGCAGTGTAAAATAACTTTTAAATAAAGTCACAATATGGTTCAACTAGAAAAAACCTGTCAGCATCAGAATTTCTTCATTTCCTAAGAAAAATTCCAAATCACTAGACCATTTTGTTGTTAAATGATTTCCTGATAAATGAAAGATTAGAAAAATGTCTCACTTTGTGAAGATTTTAAGTAAAACTTATGGCTGTAGCAACAGCAATTAGATGTTTGGATAAATTGCAGTGCCATGAGAACTCTTGACAGCTGCCCTCCTCGAGCCAGCTTTTTCATTTCTGTCATCAGTCACAACTGTAATTATTTTTATGATTTTTAGTTTGTTCAACATACTGTTAGTAGCTAGGAACATGAAAGAGGTGTTTCATTATGAAATTACCAGTCTCTGTGTCATAGAAATTACACATCTAGGTATCTAGTTAAGGTCTCACCTAAAATTTTCTCTAAAAGTAAAAACGAAAACATTGTCTCACATTTTGCCGAAAGGAAAGCTGGTAAATGTTCCGAGCAAACATAGAACTTGCTGATAAAATTGAAGAGTCAGCTGAGGACATCACAGCAGCAGATACAGCACCGAGGCCAAAGAATGAGATATAGACTGGGCAGAGGTACTGCAGCACGATGGGTAAAATCATATCTGCTTCTTTTTTGCTCTTGGGGTCAGGGACACCATAGTCAGTCTGGTTCCAAGCTGTAATATGGACACCAGTATGTTAACAATAACATTAGTGGTCAGCACCTCTTGACTTCATGTGTAGCAAGCCATTCATATTACCACATTTTCATGCACATTCAATGATCAGACTGTTACTAGGGCCAGACTGATGGCATTTCAGAGAGGCAGTGTCACACTGGTTTCTGTTAGGCAGATTTAATTCTACTCAGCATTTTTCCTAGTCTCTAAAATAAGCTTTAAATTGCTCATAAATGTAGTTTTATTCAATAAAACAAGTCTAGGATCCATGTTTCTTTGTGATGTGTTTAACTACGCTCTTTGATTACCAAGAGGGATCAAAGCCATGTAAAAACACTTCTAACAGAATATTTTTAACAGTTTATCTACACTGTCACTGTGATGGGGATCACTCTCACTATGACCTTGGCAAGGATATATTGGTCAAGGTAAGAAATTTCTGATAAATCAAAGAATCATGATTTATTATTCTGATAAATCAATGATTTAAGATCATTGAGTCGAGCTGTTAGCCTAGCACTGCCAAGCCCACTAATAAACCACATCCCCAAGACCACACCTACACATCATTTAAATAGTTCCAAGGATGGTGAATCCATCACTTCCCTGGACAGCCTGTTCAAGTGCTTGACAAACCTTTTGGTGAAGACATTTTTCCTAATATCCATTCTAAACCTCCCCTGCTGCAACTTGAGGCCATTTCCTCTCGTCCTGTTGCTTGTTATGTGGAAAAAGTACCTCACTACATCCTCCTTTCAGGTAGTTGTAGAGAGCAATAAGGTCTTCCCTCAGGCTCTTTTTCTCCAGGCTAAACAACCCCAGCTCCCTCAGCCACTTGTAATAATTACTGTTACCACCAAATAAAAGTACCGGAATCTAACTCAAATATAATATGTCTGTAGAAACCTAGAAGGTATGAAATTATTTAATTTCATCCACTGGGGTAAGAACAATTTCCTTTGAGAGAAATATTCTATAAAATTATTTTTCTGTGTGGTCTCCTGTTGAAGGAGTTGTGAGTTAATTAATGATGCCACCTGGCTATGTAACCTATACATCACCTATATCTAACATAAGATTTATTTTCATGCTCTTATTGCACTATTCATTTAACATTTATTGCAATACTGATTTTTAATCATTTACCTGTAGATGCTCCAATTGCACCAATCAGTACTGCAGGAATAGCCATCACGAGACAGCCAAAAGCAGCCAGGAATGACAGAACTTGAGCATATGTGGCAGAAGATGAGGAAAGAACTCTCTGGAAATATGCTTGCCATGGAATTCCTCCTAATGTCTACAAACACAACAGCATGCTGTGATTGGGGGGTAACTGAATCGTTTTGCTATCACCATATAGAGAACATGGAGAAGGATCACTTCAATACTGAAAGCCATACTGCTACTTTTTCATTTATTTATTGAATATCAGCCAGTCAGTAATAACTGCAACTTTCATTCTCACAAGCAATGTCAAACCTGTGTAAATCCACTTAAATCCCATTCTTTTAGACAAGTTATTTTTTTATACGGTTAGCATAAACACTTTGCACTTTCATAGTCTCTGTAATCCCCAAATCTTTTGACTTGATAAAGCTTTATGAAAAGTATTTTCATATTTCATATTTGAAGAATTTGCCTTCTAATACTCCTCCTCCACTAAAATTAGATTAGACTCTGATACAATGTCAGAGCAAGATTTTATCTTCCTCTGTGAATGCAGGCAGTCATCCATGGAAGGCGAGACATTCTGTATACATAGGAATCTGAAAAATTATCCTCTGACTGCCTTAAGCAAATACAATACCAATAGAAATGGAAAACAAAGCAAAAAAAAGAAAAGTTTTCTTTTGTGGTGGAAACTCTTCTCTTTTATTTGGATATGTTACTGAAGATCCTGATTAGAATTAAAATTATTTTTGCAAAATATGACACAAAGATTGAAAACCTGAGTGCTAACAATTCTGTCTCGAGAGCAGGATTTGAACAGTCTCCACTAAGTAACTGAGTGTCTGTCTCTAAACAGCATGGAAAGAAAACCAAGCAAATTGCATAGCCTAGTTCTAATACACTAAATGAGGCAGGAGGCAGTTGGACCAAAAAGTGTGTATGCAGGTGTTTCATATATCTTCATGCACACATAGGGACTAAGTTAATGTTTCACAGACAAGTCTGGTTTTGACTTGCTATTTATGACTGTTTTTCTTCGCTGCCTTAATAATAATGCTCCTTTATCAAAGCTTTCCAAGAATATGAAAATTTCTTGAGCTATAATGAAACAGACAAAATTAAAAGAAAATGTGTCATAATATCAGAGCTTTCCTTTGGTCAACAGCAGAGATGAAATATTCAGGCTTACAGGAGAGGATACAGCCACTTGAGCTAATGTCATACTTTGGATCTCTGAGAGAATGCCGAATAAAAGAACACATTCTAATAGACCAATTATAAGAAAAACCCCGAAGATTTTTGGCTGAGAGAATTTTTAAAAAAGCCATAAAATGTAATCCCAAAGTACAACATGATATAGAACCAGTGTAGATTTGCATAGGGACACTGGGAATGGAAAATGTTAGCATGTGTTTCTAGATCCTCTAATGGAAAGTACTTAATAACCACTGATCCCATGTGTAATATATGGGTATTAAATAATGAAAGCCCTTGGTTCATTCTGGCATGTGTGCATGTATGAATTTATCCATCCTGCCATCCATCTCTGCACAGCTTTTTCTTTGCCTATACCTATGGCGTATTTAATCATTTGTGTAATGTATTTATTGCCTTCTGCAAGATGCGAATTCCTCTGCCAACAATGACATCAGTTAAGCATTAGCTGCACACTTTTATTTAATTTTAACATGTCAGCTCTTTCAGTCTGATGATATTTAAATTGCATTCCTGGCAATGCTGGCTGATATGTCACTGAAATAATTCAAATGTGCAGAAATATCAAGCAGGAGTCAAGAGGGTAAAAGTTTTCAGTTTGATAGAAACTCTTAACTGGACTCTATTATTTTCAGCTGTCACAGTAACATAGTGTAAGTACTTAAATGCTTCATTCCTTCATACAAATCACCACTTACCAGTAAAAAGAAATTGTCCAACCATGTATAAATGTCAAGTGAGTTGATAGATCCAAGCCAAGGTGCTTGGTACACCTGGTGCACAGCCGTGAGCCCAATGTCTGTTACTGCAGGATGGGACATAGCAAAGGGGACACTGATCCACTGTAACCAAAGAGAAACAATGTGCTCAGGTCTAAAGAAGATACTCTAAATTTGTGAAATTTTAACACTCATCTAGTTTCCTTATTCTTGCTTGTTGCAGATTGAATACCAAATTATCAAGATGATTTGCAAAAAGTCAGATTATGTGCAGGTGGAACATCTCTGAAATCCACAGAGTTTGGTAGTGGATAGCTCGCATCTGTCCTGGAGAGTATGACCAGAGAATTAATCAATGGAAACTGCAAAATCAGCAGCAAAGACTCATTTACACATCTTTGTTTTATTTTACCTAACCACCTCATATATTATTTACACTCTTTCCTGGACCACACAGTAGAGAAATACTTACATACAAATTGCCATGTAATAGCATCAGGACTTGGCAGTATACAGGTATGAGACATCACATCTGAAGGCTTGGGAATTTGTTTTTAATTCAGTACTAAACTAAGTATTGAAAGACTGTGAAAAGACAGGATTGCTGTTGGTACAGCCTCATTTCTCTTCCTCCAGAACTCATATTAACCCACTATTACAGCACTTTTCTGCCTCACAGGTGTTTTCTAGGGGTCTCTTGACCATTTTCTGTCTGTTTGTTTTTTATCTAAACCAAAAAGTCTTCCCAGTGATGGTTTCTGCCAGAAGGTCCAATTCCTTCTTCAACTGACTTTATGTACATTAACTTGCAAAGTCATTTTGCAATCGTGTAAGTCACTGACTTTCTGTGGAGGAGAAACTCAGCAGCTCCAGCTGAGGTGAAAACCAGGCTTTGGACTATATGGACTAGATCATCACAAGCCCAGCATCCTTAGGATCCAGTGATATCCTAAACCACACAGGTTGCCACAATCACAACTGATCACAGTTGAGTATATAGGGGCAGCAGGAGCAAGGAGGGGAAAAGCCAAACATCTTTCTCTATTTTGTTGCACAATTATTGCATGCAATACTATATGAAGAGTATTTTGTAGGACTGCCTGTTATTCAGGTAGTTTATCCCGTACCATAGAATTCTGTTCTCAGTTAAACTTTGCCAGTTTAAGCAGTTGGGCAGAAAGATTCCCTTCTAACTCTCTGCTTGAGCTTTTCTGTGAAAGAGCATGTATCGGTTTGGCACGGCCTGGTTTTAGGTAGCACGGGGCCACAGAGATGGCTCCTGTGAGGAAGCTGCTGGAAGCTTCCCACCCTGTCCAGCAGAGCCAGTGGCTTATGGCTCTGAAGGTGGACATGCTGCTGGCCAAAACTGGGCCAATGAGAGAGGTTGGTAACGCCTCTGTGATGACATATTTAGTAAGAAAATCAAAACAAAGTCACAAGGTTTTGGATTCTAGTCAGAGAAGAGGAGGAGGTGAGAACATGTGAGGGAAAACAACATGGTGACACCAAGGTCAGTGCAAAACGAGGGGGAGGACGTGCTCCAGGTGCTGGAGCTGAGATGCCTCTGCAGGCTGTGGTGATGACCATGGTGAAGCAGCTGTCCCCCCATGGGGATCCATGGGGGATGCAGTGATCCACCCACAGCCCATGTGGGAGGTGTCCATGCTGGAGCGGGTGGATGCCTGGAGGAGGCTGTGATCCAGTGGGAGATCTGGTGGAGAGAGAGGGCCCCTGCTTCCAGGCTGGAGCAGCCTGTCCTTGGAGGGCTGCACCCTGAGGAAAGAGAGACCACAGCACAGCAGTTTTGGGAGGGCTGTGTGCCCGTGGCAGGGGCTGATGCTGCAGCCAGGGGCGGTGTGGCTGCTGCTCCTGAGAGTGGGCCCATGCCAGGGAAGTTCATGGAGAACTGTGTCCCCTGGGAGTGACCCCATGGCCTCCCAGGGGAAGGGCTCCTCGCCCGGAGCAGCAGAAGGAAAGCTCGGTGATGAACTGACCAAACCCCATGCCCTGTCTCCCTGTGCTGTCGGTGGGAAGGAGGGAAGGGCTGGCGGGGGAGAAGGTGTTCTAAGGGCTTGTTTTACTTCTCATTATCCTCCTCTGACTCTGTTAGTAATAAATTCACTTTGCAACTTAAGTTGAGCCTGTTTGGCCCTTGAAGTGTTTCTCCCGGTCCTTATCTCACTCATGAAGCCTTCTTTAACTTTTTTTTGCTTTTCCTTCCTCTGCCCAGCTGTGGCAGGGAAGGGTGAGTGAGCGGCTCTTGTGGGTGCCTGGCATTGGACCAGTGTCAAACTATGACAGAGTACCAGAATTTTTCAACTGTCTCCAAGATATTTTGAGGGAAAAATAAACATATTGTCAAAATTAATGGATATTAATATTCTCCTTCCTGAGAAATTCAGGGGGACCAAGGATGTCAAATAGATTTTTTTATTCTTGTTTCTGAATCTCAAATGTCAAACATGTCCAAGTGATGAGCTTCTGAACAGATGTAGTTTGGCCATACTCTACTGAGATTTTCAGTAGGGTAAATATCTAAAAGTCCATCTGGAGTCTGCATGCCATAGCACAGGATTTAAGAGGTACTGTATTGCAAATTCATTATGAGCTTTTGTAAACCATTCCAGTTCCTCACAGTAACCTAGCTTTTTGTGGTCTCAAAGACTAGCTTTTCATTAGTAAATAAAACCAATCAAGACACTTTCTTTGGCCCTGCAGTTTACTGGGATGTCATCGTTTATACATCTATATATTTAGACTCCTTTTGCTGCCAAAAATGACAGCCCTGAACTATTCCTGGGAATTATCTGGGAAAATATAGAGTTTAGAATGGGGAATTAATAATACAGATGAGGAGATAGCAAATAGTGGGGATACAGTGCAGGCTGAGGGAAAGTCTCACCAAGCAAGATAAATACAAAGAGATGAGAGTTGCAGGCGTGGGTACAGGAAGGTGAGGAAGGAAGGAGAAACACTACATGAGATTGTAAAGGGAAAGACAAGGATGCACATGGAGTGGCTGGGGTAGAGGTTATGGAAACCTAAGGAAAAAGCTGTGGCTGAAAGGAGGAACAGGAGTGATTACAACATGCCTTTTGTCTTGTGTAAGAACCTGAGAGAAACCAGACATTAGAGGAAGGAGCAGCAAAGTTCTGTGACAGTGGGAATAAAAACTGCTCCAAAACCTGGAGGAGAAGCTGGGATAACTGAACCTGTGCCATCTTCTGCTGTGACATCTACTGTGAGAGTGTCCCATTGCATCTAACACTGCTTCCCTAGAGCATGACCATTTAGATACTGAGTCTTCCAGCCTCACTGATGACACTCTTGAGTTCATGAATATGGGTTCTTCTGCATTACATTATTGCTATTTATTTCAAATGGGAAATTACATAAAGAGCCCAACCCGCATAAAAACAAAACACTATAAAGCTATAGATCAAATAATTTAGAAGACTTATATACAACCTTCATTTGCTTCCCATCAGGTTCTTGCTGATTTTAATGTTACTCCCATGGGATCAGGCTCTCTAGCAGTTGATTGCACTGGAAGAACATTTCTGTACTTTGATTTGTCTCCAGTTTTGGGAATTTCTGTAATGCATGCCATCTGTAGAAACTTAATGTTTCACAAATATTAACATTCGTGTTTGGAAAAGAGACAGTATTTTCCCCACTGTTCAGATGAAGAACAAAGATATGAGGGAAGAAGGTCTGGAATAACTTTTCATTTGAGGTGGCCAGTTGGAATTTGGATTTACTTTTTCAGGCTATTTAGCACCATTTCCATTAAATCTCGAATAGTCCTCACAGTAAGATGCCACAGAGTGAGGACACACAGAGAGCTGGTTAGTGACCACCTGTGTAAGCACTGGCTGAAGCAATTTCCCTAGAGCTGCACAAGAACTCTGGTGAAAGCAGAGAAAGAATGCCTGGCCCCCAAGGTGCTATTTGGTTCCTTCATCTTGAGCCACTCTATTTGTTTTAGCATAACTCAGTCCTCTGCACACCTGTGACTGCCTATTACTGCCACTGGCAAACAAAGACAGCAGCTTCTTTGATTGCACCCCTGTGATCTGGACCCTGTCACACTGATGTTTTTCAATTTGGGGCTTGAAGAACAGCACTAAATAAAAGGCTACCCACTAGCATATCATTGATAGTTGAGGAGGGATTTTCACACTAAAACAGCCAAGACATCTGGTGAGACTTTGTATATTTTGGTCTCCAAGGATGGTGGAGGGAAATGAGGAAAAAACCAAGAAGGTTAACTAAGTTAACAGGAGGTTAACTAAGCTGTGTGAGTAGGTGACAACCACAGAAAAGAGAAACAGTAGAGTATCAACTCTGCAGGTCCAGAGCCAGCATTTCCTGACTACTTTACCAACATCTGATGCTCAGTGCCTGAGCCACTGTCCTATAGACGGACAGGGAAGGATCAGCACCAGTCCTATTCTGAGTTAGATATATACTCAGGAGGAAAATTGCAAGAGTGTTTGGACTGCCAGACTGGCTGGAAAAAAGCCAGAGTCATACCTCTTGGACAGCACTATTTCCAAAGTACGGGCTGTACATTGATGCAAATGCAGACTCTTTCCAAGTCAGCGCTGTGTGAGTGGAGTCTCATTGGCAATGCTGTGTCTGATACATCCCAGGACACACTTGGCCATTCTGGCTGTTCAGGGCAAAATCCTTGACAAAGTAGGGCAAATAAAGCCAAACTTACCAGTCCCAGGAAGATGCAGAAAAGCTGAACTACGTCGGTGTAGGCCACAGAATAAAGCCCACCCACAAGCGTGTACATTGTGGCAATCAGGGCAGAAATAATGACTGAAATATTGACATTAATGTCAATGATCACACTTATAGTCGCACCTAAGGGGAAAACCAAAGCACTGCGTGTTAGTGTGTATATCACAGCATGTCTGATGAGAAGGCCCAACTTTGTTAAGTTGCATATATAGGTCCTGGTCTGACACTTAGTGACAGCACCAGTAATTCCCCCCTCTATATTCTGCACACGCTTTCTGCACCTTTGAAGGGGATGGGAAAAAGGAGGCTCCTGTTGGTCTAAGTTTAGCATCTGTAATTTTGCAGGTTCTTACGAAATGGAGGACAGAGGGGTCCCAGCAGCCCTTCCTGACATTGCTCAAGGTCTGTAAGGACTACTCCTTCTTGTTCTGCCTGGGGAAAGCAGCTATGCACATCCCTGATTACCACAGTCTTCAGAAGAATGTTCTTGCAATGCTACCAGCCAGCTGCCACAGCATTTGCAGGATGAATCCCCTGAGGTCCTGTGAAACTGTGTCTGTCGAGTGTAGTTTAGTTTCCTCACTTGATTCTCTTCCAGCAAGCCTTCCTTGCACTGGACTTTCCCAGGCTTCTCAGGGTCCTGGAATTCCTAAAAACTGCTCTTACCAGCAAAGAATTAAGCAGGAAGTGCACTGTTTACCTCAGTCTTTTCCACATCCTTTGCCACCAGGTGCCCTATCCCATTCAAGAGCAGTCCACATTTTCCCTTTTGTTAGGATGGACTGTTCTTGAGCATGGAGGAGCTCTGAATATCCCTGAATATCAACTAGTTCTTCTGGATTCCAGGACAGTCTCCCATGGGATTCTTCTAAGCAGAATGCTGGAGAGGCCAATCTCTACTCTTCGGAAGTCTATGGTTGCGGCTGTGATATTTGCCTTGTTCTCCCCATCTCAGGACCGTGAACTCCATTATCTCATGAACATTGCAGCCAAATCTGGCTTTGACCTTCACACCCCTGACTTGTCCTTCCTCGTGTCTAAGTAACAGGTTCAACAGAGCACCTCCCTACATCAGCTCCCTGACCATTTGTGTCAGGAAGTTGTCAGTACACTCAAGAAGCCTCCTGAATAACTTGTGTCCTCCTGCACTGCCCTTCCAGCAGCTATCAGGATGGCTATACATTTCCCTTAGATGTATTAGCTATTTCAAGTGATTGCAATGTTTTAACACCATGTTCAAAAAATTCCTCTCCTTCTAATTAGGGTGATTTAAATGAAACATCTTTCAACAACTTTTAGTGCTTGCAGTTATTTATATGGATATTCTGGAGCACATATTTGGAAGAGTTTTGGCCACAGAAGACAACACGGTGTGTGATATATAAGAGCCTCTGGGAGCTGACAGGTGTGGTTTTTGCTGCACAATGAGCCTTCAAAGTTCATGTGCTTAAGGATTACAAGCTCAGATCTCTTTCACAGTGGTAGGACCTGTGTTTCCCATCCACAACCCTGCCAAGCAAGGAGTCATGATGAAGAGCAAGCAGTGAAGAGGACTGGATTAAATGTTCATCAGTGAAGATAGGTGTGAAAAAAGGAACTAGATTATTCACAGAATAGTTAAAATCTACAATGACCTTTATAATCATTGACAGTCTTAACTATCGACTGTTATATAAATCTAGAAAGGTATTCACACCACTTGTGTTGAAATAAAACAGAACGACTTGTCCTTAATCAAAAATATTCCAAATACTCTGAGTGTTCTTCAAGTTATTCAACTCCTATCACCTCAGCATGCAGTTTTTTTCTTAGTGTTTTAAGGATTTTATCATGAAATTGTGGTAAACAAGCTCCCCATTGCTTTGCAGTTCATCAGAGCGCAGTTGGAGAGTACCTTCAAAGTTTATTTTTTGTTTAAAATAGCTTATGCTAGAAGGCATTACCACATGCATGTGCATTATTAGTATGATTAGTTGGTAAAAGTCAATTACTGGTGCTTCAACTCAAGGGCTTTCTCTGTTCTTAAAGGGGTTTCTAAATTCAGGCCTGAAATATAATTAAAAACCCTGGAAGCTGATTTTTTTTCAGGACTGGATGAGTAGTTGGGTGATTTTCTATTGAGTCATAGTTTCACCAGTTCTCTGAATCCTTTCTTGAATTCTAAGTATTTTCTTCATTTTGTCAAGAAGAAAGCCATTTAGAATTGAAGAATTCTTCAATTTATTGATCAGCATCTGGTTTACTTCTATTATTTGTGTTATGGAATGTTCTATATATGCAGATCTCCTCTATGCAAAGGATTATTTTGTTTAGATGTCTTGGCAATGCTGTTGCATATCATTAAAGGAAAATTTGACTGGCTTCTCTCATCCCAGAGATGTAAAAGAAAAGCTGGATCAGATTTGACAAAAAAGGGGTACGTGCAATCACTCATGTCACCCTCACTATTAGCAGAATTTTGTTCCTAAATCCTTTCATGCTCTTTGAAGAGGGACAACTTAAAGGCATGTGAAACTGAATAGATACTTTGCATGTCTTTCCCATATCAAAATAGTAAAGGGGTACCATTACAAGATTGAATTGCTAGTTGGCATGGGTCTTAGAAATGTCACCGTCTGAATCATTTGGCTTAAATAGTTACCATTTTAAGCCAGAATTTTAATGCATTTCCAATATTCTTAATAATTTCGACCTTTAATAAATTAATTTTTATACTGCTTATTCCTTACCTAAGGCAGAGAAGATGGCAGCAGCCCAAAACATTTCTCCCATTAAAGCTGGAATAAACAGTAGTCCTCCCATCCTTTTTCCATAAAGCTGCTGAAAAGGGTCCAGCATTGTCACATAGCCTTTGGATCGCATGGGTTTTGCAAAAAAAAGGCCACCTACAAAGAAAAAGCAGCGTAAGACACCAGCTGCAGTTTAGAAATGCATTGCCATTATAGTCATTGTCACTTAAGAGTACAAAAAAGTCACCAATACTGTGTGTTTGTTTGTTTGTTTGTTTTAAAGTAAAAAGTACAGTTAAAATATTCTCTGGAATCTCTTACCTCTATCTACAGAATTACTTAAGCACACACTCCATTAGTATCTCTCGTCCTATGATAAAATAAAAGGCTTTTTTCTCTTTTCTGTCTCGGTTTATGTAATCTTCCATTATGGATGCTGTCAGAGTTTTGTCTAATTTTGGATTAGCCTAAGGGAATGGCTTTTCTACCTAATCCTGTTGATTCTTAGACCAGAATCCAGCATGAATTTTCACATAGTCCTCCTCTAAAAATAAAACTGTCTGAGATTCCTGAATCAGAAATAGAATTTCACGTGTAGTTTAGTGCACACACAGCAAATCTGATTCCTTCAGGACAATTCAGATTTATGATGTATGTTTTGAACAACTTTACTACATCTGCAAGGTAGGTCAGAGCTCTTCTGAGCTCTGCAAGAGTCAGATTCCATGAATATTTGTCATACACTTACTTATGTACATTCCAGAATTTTGATATATCACAATTCTGCTCTGCCTGGCTGGTATATGGGCTGGATATGCACCTAAATGTGCAAAGACCTCCCCTCCTCTAATGCTTTCTGTCTTGGGAAAAGAAGGACCTATCTCAGGAAAGCTGAAAGAGCCCTTGTATGGAAACCTGTGCAGTTGAGATCTGCAGGTGACTTTAAGCAAGTAGACTTCTACCACAGTAAAACTGCTGTAAAAGGTATAATAATGAACAGGAAACCCTCTCAGTTCCCAATAAGATATACTGTGTGGTATTTGGCAACCCTTAACTAGGTTCTTCATGACAAGATATGTCATTTATTCACTGTATTGTGCAGAAGATTTTCTGAATTTCTATGTATTGCCTTTTATAACTCATATTTCTCCATTTCATCAAGTTCCCTGAACAGCAGGTACTGGCTTACACAGTGTCATCACAGTTTATAGTGCTTATGGGAATGCTGTCTTTAGGCAGATAGATGCAGAAATCCTCCAGCATTTTTTTTCTTTTTGCTATTCTTGATTTGGTAATGGATCCTTCTCTTATTCTACTTGTTATGCCATCATTGCAAAAGATAATTAAAGAAGAAGAAAAAAACATACTCTATTAAGATGTTCAAACACCAGCCACAGGAAATAGGAGGTATTCTAACCTCTAAAACTAAATTGCTTGAAAAATTAGGAAAAAAAGTTGTATGGAGAACAAACAGGGAGATTACATCAATCTTAAATACTTCCAGTCTGAAGCAACAATATTTCTCCCAGCCTTGTATTTATAATTTTGATAATTTATTTTTTTAAAGAAGGATAAAAAATTCCTCCCCTCAAACCTTCATGTGTGGATCATGCTGACAGAAATACTTTCCTGTCTGTGCTCTGCAGGGAGATATATGGTCACATATTTGGACTTCTTTTCTCTGCAGTGTCCCCCCTGCCCTCCCCCCCGAACATTATGGTTGATCAAATAGGTCTTGACAAGGAGTTTAGCAGACTTGACATATCAAACTGTTTACAGAGATTTTCTGGTGGTTTTTTTCAATAGCCAAACCTACCAGCAGAAGGGATCCAGTTTATATCAGTATCCTTTTATCAGACCCTAGTTGTTTTATTTCAAGTAATGGACCTGACATCAAAACCCTTTAAAATGAGGGACTATTAGTTTTAGTCTTTGCTTACCTAAAATCAGGCTAAGGGAATATCCAATAGGTGCCTGAGCCCAAGCTAGACCATAGTCTGGGACATACACAGCTTCGGCTGTCCCATTGATGTAACCTCCTCCAACCCATGTGGCTGAAAAGGAAGAGATGGAAAAGTCTTTAATGTCCACAAAGAAAGAAAAGCTCACACACTGTATAATAAAATTGTCATTATGTATGATACCGTTATTTTTTATTATATGCCAGGCATGGCATCCTTCTGTTAAAGGCAGCCCTAATTTGAACTTACAGCCTAAGCATATGAAAAAAGAAGTCAAATGGACTGAGGCAACCATCAAAGTGTCTAAGTCTCTGTAGAGTCAGTGAAGATGTGAGGGCTGAGTCCCCCACTACTTATTTACCATTACTGCTTTGTTTGTGTTAGTCCAAATGAAGGAGAGGTATAAGGGGGGATCTGAAGAAGAACATTTAAATTAGGCAAAAGTTTAATGAACACTAAATTTTCTAGGGCCTTCATGAAAAAAAAAGCCTTTAAAACCTTGTTAAATTCTAAATTGTTTCTACATAAGGCGTATTAACAAACTCTGAGTTCTTGAAATACTTCTATATAGGGTTGTGGTGCTTTTTTTGTTGCTATAAAATTTCTGAACTTTGATTTATTTATTTTCTGCTTCCTTGAGCTGTATTCCATAAGGGATATGTGCTATGTCCAGTATTTCTGATTCTCTCTCTCTGTCTCTCTCTCTCTCTAAAAAGCAGTATTTTTAATATACCAACCTCTGACACTTAATGAGTTGATTCTCTGCCTTTAAGGGAAGTTTCTACATTTGAGAATTTGGGATCAACAGTATATATGAGAGAAAAACTCTAACACAGAAATGTATCGCGATTACATCTGCAAAAATACTTCATAACAAATGAAGTAATAAAGTTTATCCCTTCCTGTTGCAGATTCCATGCAAAAGCTTTTTTTATTATCTCTAATATATAATGAGCAAGTTTTATAAATCTAGGTTTGCAGTTTGAACAAGGGCAGACAGACGACTACAAGTCCTAGATTTTTGTAGTGATGTTTTGGTTTGTATCAGAAGCCTTACTTTCTCATATAAGAGTAGTTAGGGTTTCTGTGTAAAGAGTCTCAATAGTTTGAAATGTATTTTCCCTAAACATTCCTCAGAATTACCACATCATCCACCATCGTACAAGCAAACTTGATTTTGTGTTTAAGACAAACAATTGGAGAGAAAAACAAATTAAGAAAATTTAATAAAATTCCTTAAGAAATTTCATTAAGAGCTAAATAACCACTCTTTTCTGCTTGACTGTGATATCTCTCAAGTACTACTAGAGGGTATTCTGCTGAATTTCAACATGTCTTTAGAATCAAAGATCTCCAGCAACCTAAGAATTACAACTGTCCCCCTTTCAGCAATTTGAAGCACAGAAATGGACCATTCTGTTGTTGGAAATGGTATAATGGGCTTTTATGTGGGATCTGCATGCAGAGAAAGACTGCAGCAAAAGAAGTGACACAAGGAGTCCTGTTACAAGTAGACTTTTGGTTATTAAGATCTACTGTGTAGTACAGAGATTAGAAGTGAGTGATGCCCATATGGGACCACATGGGCAAGATGGGTTAAGGCTGATGCTAGATGAGAAGAACAATGATACATAATCTACACAAAAAATTGTCAAACATTTGGGATTTTGTGACTCTTGACAGTGTGAATTAAGATAGAGGGGAGTATGATACTTTGTTTGCCAGACTTCTAGAATTGTTTGGGTTGAAAGGGACCTTAAAAATCTATTTCTAACACCTCTGTGATGGGCAGGGATGCCACTCACTAGATCAGGTTGCTCAAAGCCCTGTCAAACCTGTCCTTAAACACTTCCAGGGATGGGCCATCCACAACTTCTCTGGGCAACCTGTTCCAGTGTGTCACTACCCTCACAGAAAAGAATTTCTTCCTAATATCAAACCTAAATCTATCCTTCTTCAGCTCCCTATCTCCACCTCTCATCCTATCAGTACATGCCATGATCCCCATCTTTTTTATAAGCCCCCTTTAGGTACTGTAAGGCTGCTATCAGGTCTGCACAGATCTTTCTCATCTCCAGGCTAAGCAACCCCAAATCTCTCAGCCTGTCCCAGGTATCAGTGTTGGGCCGAGTCCTGTTTAATATCTTTATGGATGATCTGGATGAGGAGAGTAAGTCTGCCATCAGCAAATTTGCAGATAATACGAAGCTGGGTCAGAGTGTTGATCTGCAGGAGTGTAAGATATGGACAGGCTGGAGAGATGGGCTGAGGGCAGCTGTATGAGGTTCAACAAGACCAAGTGCTGAGTCTTAGACTTTGGTCACAACAACCCTGGGCAGTGCTACAGGCTGGGGATAGAGTGGCTGGAAGGTGGTCCAGCACAAAAGGACCTGGGGGTGCTGGTCAACAGCAGCTGAACGTGAGCCAGCAGTGCCCAGGAGGCCAAGATGCCAATGGCAACCTGGCCTGGATCAAGAATAGTGCAACCAGCAGGACCAGGAAAGACATCATCCTGCTGTATTGGCACCTCTAATACTGCGTCCAGTTCTGTGCCTCTCACTTTAAAAAAGACATCGAGGTGCACAAGTGTGTCCAGCAAAGGGCAACGAGGCTTTTGAAAGGTCTAGAAAACGTCTTATTAGGAACAACTGAGGGAACTGGGTTTGTCTAGTCTCGAGAAGAACAGGACCTCATCGCTCTCTACAACTACCTTATAGGAGGATGTAGTGATGTGGTAGTCTTTTCTACCATGCCTGCAGTGAAAGGACAAGAGGCAATGGCCTTAAGCTGAGACAGGTGAAATTCAGGTTAGATGTTAGAAAAGAATTTTTGATTGTTAGGGTGGTCAGGCATTGGAATAGGTTGCCCAGGGAGGTGGTGGAGTCACCGTCCCTGGAGGTGTTCTAGAGGCATCTGGATCTGGTGCTGAGTGATGTGGTTTAGGGGTTAGAGTGGTAGTGCTGGGTTGACAGCTGGACTTGATGATCTTAAAGGTCTCTTCTAATCCTGATGATTTTATAACTGTGATTCTAAGTTTTTTTCAACAGGGCTGCTCTTAATCTGCTCCTCACAGACCCTGTATCCATCTTTGGGTTTGCCCTGATCCAGGTGGAGTATCTTACACTTGGCCAGGTACATTTGTATAGGATCTCTTCCCTCTAGATTATCAACCAGAGCTCTCATCTTGGTGTCATCTGCAACCAAGCTTTTGAATAGTACTGGTCCCAGCACAGACCCCTGAGCAGCACCACTCAACCTTCAACTGAACCTTAAGACCATGGCTACCTGGGATATGTTGCCTGCTGCGTCTCAAGCAGCATAGCCTTATGGAATAAGCACCTGTATGCAATATCAAAAGCAAATATTTAGAAAGGGAAGTATATTTGTCTCTTTCTCCAGAAAATGCATAAGCATGAATTCTACATGAATGATACTTGGTTACAGGTGGGAATAATATCCCACAGTCAAGGACAGATATCCAAGATTGCTGCAGCTGTGGTCAAGGGGGCTTCCAGTTCCAGCACTGATTTGCCAAGGGTTGCTACAGAGGTGTCAGGTGTTCTCCAAGGAGCACTTGGATGCCATGACTAGCTCCCTTGTTTTCTTCTGGAGAAGATCAAGTCAGTTCCCTTCTGTGTGATGTTGTAGGGGTCATTACTCTCCCCTGTCTGCCCTGCAGACAGATATTGCTAAGGTGGCATGAAGGATTTAGCCCTTATTTTTAATTTTATTTCTTGATTTCTAGATTGGGGTTTGAAAAATTGCTGCTGATCAATTTTTCTGTGCACATGACTGTTCCAGAACATCTGTCAAGGACCACGGAGCTCTAGGAAGGTGCTATATGTCTTTTTCTGAGGGGGTGAATGGGTAGTCAGCACGTACACTGACATAGATAAATACATTAGAAATGAAATAAAAGGATAAGATAGGATGGGATTTCAACCTTTGATATTAATTTTCTGACCCTTATTTGCTAAGCCACAATTTAAAGTTAGTTTAATACCTTTATTTTTGGTGAAATTATTTTTTTTTTACCTAAATCAGACAAAAGGAACACAATATTTAATAATCTATGGAAGCATTCATGTGGTAATCTATTTTAATCTTCCCTCTGCCTGCCGTCTGAAGAGCAAAAAAAATGCAAATACCAAAATCCATTTAAAACATGCACCCTAAAAAATGATTGGACAAATACTGAGGGTAAGGAGTGTAATTTTTCTTCTCGCTCCTGTGAGATACACAGAAATGGATCTCTGAGTTCTTGATAGATATTGATACATACTAGAAAACCAAATTTTTTGGCACTTCTTTGGAACAATATCTTGTCTGACCACTCAAATTATTTAATAAACTTATCGAGTTCTGTAAAATGAAAATTCTTATCCAAGGATTAGAATGAAATAGAATAGTGTAATGTTTCTTTTTCATGTGGAAGGATATGTAGCTCTATCCAACTAAAATGCAAAAATTACATCAATAGATTATTACTTTTCAGGTCATATTTGTGAGCATTTATTTATGTAATCTCAACTATTTCCTTTAAGGTTTAAACTCAATCACCAAAATCAAATTAGATTCAAGTTTGTTGCAGATACCACTTCTTAAAAAATTCATTCACCAAAATAAGGAAGCCTAGTATTTAATGCAACATTTTATCTATAATTATGTGAAAATGATACACAGATTATATATGTGTCTATTATGGTACAATATTAGCTCATTTTAGTATGAGATGTTGTGATCCCTCCACAATTCAACCTTTTCACTCTTTCTATTTTTTACTTTCAGACACACTCAACCTTCAACAGGCTTTGTGTTCAGCATTTCAGTAGCTGGTTGATACAGCTTTTTCTTCTTCAGGATCATAGTATATAGCCAAGAATATCCACAGCTGTTATTCGTAGGTAGTGCTTTAAGATTATTCAATGTTGTTTAGAAAATCAACTATCATTACTCAGGAATCTTGAATTTGATGCTTATGTTCTGAATTTTATTTTAAATTTATAGGCTAAGTGCTGTCATCCTCTCCACTAAGTAGCCCTAGAAACTTCTACTACTTTCATAGCCAATACCCCTGGAACATTGTAGTGTTTGTCTCAGGCAAAAAAGACAGAATAAGGCCTTATCTCATAACCCAAAGTGCTTCATGAACATACAATTTCCTTTCTGGAGATCTTTAAAAAAAATCTTGCTTTCCTTTTGCGGGGTAGGCTTTGCTTTCTAATTTATATTTAGACAATGAAACCAGAAAAATATAAAGACAATATTGGAATAGTCATGTATTGTGCACAGTCATGGTTGTGAAGTGCAAAATCAGCATCAATAGTTTCTTAAAAAGCAAGTATGCCCTCGAGTAATGTGTCCATTTTGTAAAAATTACAAACCTGTAAAATTGCAGATTTTCATCAGCTTACTTTCATGATTGTTTTATTATGACTTTTGAAATCGAGTGCCCCAAATGCCCTCAGCGAGACAAAACTCAGACTAACCCCTGGTTCAGCAGATTTGTGCCCACATCTGGCTTTATGTGCCTGGCGTGGTTCGCTGCCGCTGAAAGTGTAGGTTAGTTGCCATATCAAGCTTTAATTGCCATATTTAAGGAAGTGTAGGGCAGAAAGAGTGTCAGGCCTGACAGTACAAAATCCATGATAGTTTTAGCTACCCAAAGGCTTTGGGATCAGTCTGATCTTCTACTGCAAGGATGGGATACTGCACCATCTCTAGAGCTTGCACGGTACAGGATGAACATGTGTGGGTGTGAATTGTGGTGGCTATAGAAATTGCCTGAGATATAGGAAATCCCAGTTCAGGTCTCATCTGGGCTTCAGCTGTTACACAAAATATTCCTGCAAAATAGGATTAAGGAAACCAGAATTTGTGTCTTTTATATGCAAAGCCGTAAGTTGTAGCCACTTCTTTGGGAAATGCCTTTTTTATCTCCCCCAATTTAATTTTTGTTGTTTTGTGGCAACCAGTATTTCTGCAAAATATTCTGGTTTCAGTGCTCTTGAAAACATTACATTCAGCAGAAAGCAGTCTAACCAGCTCTTGCTGTGAGCAGAATCTCATCATATCTTATGCATCAGTAGCCGATGGATGCGTGATACAGTAAATTACAGCATAGTGCAAAAGGTAGAACATCTGACTGTATTCAAACTTTATTGTCTTTTACAAACATTCTTTACTCAATATCTAAATATTCAGTCTATGAATGAGCAAAATGTCCCTGCAAAAGAATGTGAATTTATCTCAAATAAAGAATGCAGAATTTTGGCCCAAGTTGTACATGGCTCTTCCTTATTAGATAATTGTGAAAGCAGAACAGGACAAAACAGCAAAACATAAATATAGTCAGATAAATTCGACTTGACAATTGAAAGGAGTTTGCCTGAATAGGATTTAGATTAAATAAATTAAAAAAAAAGCATGCCTAAAAATTAAATGGCCTTAATAATAATGGTGGGCAAATTCACTCTTCTTAGAATACATTTTTGTTCCAATACCGAAATACAAGTTTTGAGATTTTGGACTGTATTGTGAGTATCTTATTTACCCAGGTAAGACAGCTGGTTTGACTGGATCTGGGAGTCAGAGAGCACTGTTTACAAAATCAGTGAAGAACTCTTCCGTCACCCAGGGTTTTCTTACTGATACTACTATTGAGAGTAATGCATTATTTTGTCAACCTGCTGAAAAAGAAGCTAAAAGAATCCACAAAATAAGTTTGCTGAAATCCATACAATCACAAGTTTGGAGTTATGCCAGTTTTCTTTTAGAAAGTTAATTTATGCTGCACACCCTCCCCTCCCCACCAAACTCCTTCTCTATAAACTTTGTTTTACTCAGATTAAACAGACCCAAAACTAACGCACAAATTTGGATAGTTTTAAAAACAATAAATTATTTTAAAACTTTCTTACTAATCTATATTAATTCCATACTTTTGTTCCAAACATATCTGATCTACAGATGAATATGGAAGCAATGAACAGTAATGAAAATATATGCTTCCTGTAAGATTTACAAATATTTGTTGTTTTTATACAGATGCTACATCCGGCTGTTCACTAAACAATTGGATAAAAAGTATCTGTATTTTCCCCATTTTGCATTATTCAACACGCAGATTGCAATTCATTCAGATGGAAAACTGACAAGTTACACGCTGGCTAGGAAACAAAAAGGTGTTTTTTTACATACCTGTCATTGTAAATCCACCAACTAGCAAACCAATGTCTCTTCCACCGACTATAATAGCTTCGCTGCGATCTCCTTCACTGCCGGTGTTCTTGGTTTTCCAAGCAGCCCATATCCCTACTGCCAGGATTGCCAGGTAGAAGACAACTATGGCCACCAGTCCCTCCACATGGAAAGCCATGTTGAAGTCCCAGCTGTTTCTTTTATCGCTATTTCATTAAGACCTCTGGAGAGAATGCAATAATACGTCTGCTTTTAACAAACCTGCTCTTTAGCATCAGTGTACAAAAACCCTCAGATGGTTATTAAACAGACTATTCTGGTGAATTTATGAAACGAGAATTTCAGATGTAATTGAGATTAATGTTACATGCCAATTACAGTGCCTGTGGAGCAACAACCAACGGTTATAGCCTCTGAATGCGAAGGGGAATGAATGACATGGCTGAAAGCTACACTATTCTTAGAGGTCAGTTATTGAGCACTGAATTATTCTGGTGTCACCAAGTCCTCGGTGTATGGGAACTTTTCAGTCACGGACTAGTTTGGTACAAGGGATAGAAGATCTTGGCCATGTGGACTATTACAAAAGTCTCTATTTAGTTTGAAGGCAAAACTGCTTTAAGTTATACTAGAAATATGGATAAGTAGTAGCTACAACAGCAAAACACATCTTCTAAGCGTTTGTGTTGGAATGTTGTCTTCCCCCCTTGTAACATCGCCCGTATTTTAAAATCTGCGCTTCCTTTTTTGCAACATTTAATTGTCCAGCATGAAAAGCATCAATCTGTTCTCTCTCACAATTTGAAAAGCAAACGGAAAGCTTAAAAGCTGTCGGAAGGCAGAAATGTCGAAGTATACGAGCGACAGCGGGGGAAAACTCCCGAGCGACGCAGGCAGCGGCTGCCCCGTACCCAGCCTCTCCCGGAGCCCCCTCCCCGTCCTGGCGCCGCCGCTCCGCGGTCGCTCGGGCACGGCCGCGCCGCGGGACCCGTCCGCGCTCCCGACGGCTCCGCGGCTCCGCTGCCGTGCCAGCCGCCCGAGCCAGCCCTACCTCCGGGGCTCCGCGCTCCACCGAGCCGCCTTGCGCCGCCCGCCCCCGCCCCGCGCCCGCGGCAGCGCCGCCCGCCCCCGCCCCGCGCCGTCGGGCAAGGAGAGGAGCCCCGCGCCCGGCGCCCACCTGCGCTCCGCCGCCGCGCAGCCCCGCAGCCCGCGGGGCACGGCCGCCCATCCCGCGGGGCGGTGTCGGGGCCGAGCGCCGGGGGCTGTGTCCCCGCCCGGGGCTTTCCCGCTGGCCGGGAAGGAGCGAGGGCTGGATCGTCTCTGGCCCCGCGGTGCCGACGGTGCGCTCCGAGTGCTGAGCCTGCGACGGGGGTCTCGTGGATTAAAAAGAGGAAAATCCTTTTATAAAGGAGGAGGGTTCATTGGGGTGAGAGGACCGCGTCCGTCAGAGCTGGGGGGAGGAAGGGGGAAAGACGTCAGAGTGATAGGGGACGTTGGGGGGAAGTAAGGATGACTCAAGGGAGACTGATTGTCGTGTCATGGCAGGGAAGCAGGGTTAGGAAGTGAAATTGAGGTGAGAAGACAAAAGGGAATGAGGGGAGACAGGGAGGAACAGGATCATATTGAACCAACGGGAAAGAGGAAGAAAAGAAAGGGCGGATCTAAAAAGACGTGCTGAAAAGAGAGATGGAGGAAGGGAAGAGGGCAGAGGCAGGGAGAAGGAAGGTGAGCTCTGTGCTCTCCTTCCCCTCCCTGGCAGCCTTCCCTTGCCCCTGCTGGGCCTAGCATTGCACAAGCACCAGGCCAAGGCATGTCCATGAGAGGCCATCTTTCCCCACACCTCCCTTCCAAACCCAGTTGAACGTGCATTGGCCTTTCCCAGATCTGGGACAGCTAGTTCTTGGGGAGTCTCCTTTTTTTTGCTGTGCCTTTTATGAACCTCACCTGCAGAGCTAGGGTAATACCAGCTTTCCTGTGCTCGCAGTTTTGCTCCAAATGATGCTGGACAATGTACTTCTGAGTGCTGAGAATAAGGATACATACACGTGCAAGAGGACCCACACATGCCCTTGCCCCAGTTTTGACAAAGGGAAGTTCATGCTGAGCTGTGGCAGTCTCTGTCAGCTCTTGAGAGGCAGTTAACATGGGCCATTGGCTCATGCAAGCTGAAAAGTAGAAATAAAAAACCCACAGGAGTACAGAACTGCTACTGGCAAAAGAACTAACTTGAAGCAGAAAATCTAAAATCATCCTAGACTCAAGAAGAAAACTGCAATATGGAAAAATTAGAGAGAAGGAAGGTGGCAATTCGTAAAAGCTCAGTCCACTGCAAGGAACGACTCAAGTGCTGGCACTTTCCTGCATATTTGCCAACTGCCTGGCCAGTTTGGCTGGCAGAGCAGCTTTGTCTGCCTGCTCACGAACTGCTGAGCACATCACACCACGTTAGCCCCAGCCGTTTATTATGTGCCTCACAGGCAATAAATTATCATTGCGTACTCATAAATTGATTGTGTGCATAAGACTGCTTTCAGGTCTGGCCTCAGTTGAGAAGCCCAAATAAAGGCGGCCAAAGAATTAGAGGTTAGAAATGTTACTGTTTTTGTCAGCCAGACTCACGGGTTGTTCAGGGATGCTACTGGTGCCATGTTTGCTTTGGGAGAGAGCAGTAAAAACCTCCTCCCTGTAGTAGGCAGCTGAGACATATCTTAGACACAGGTGAGCATCAAGGCATCACCAAAACAGAAATAACTGTCATAGAGCAAAAAGTATTTAAAGGTATACAATATGTATAGAGGTATAATTAATACATAAATAGTAGGTAGGAGTCACACACCTTGGAAATAAGGAGGGTGTCTCAGTTAGGAAGAAAAAAATGTTCTAGCAATTAAAATATGATAGAAAAATCTTGGATGCTAAAATGGATGTTAAACTAAATTCGCACAAAGTTTTAATTACATTTTAGTCTGGTTTTGTCCAGCTTAATAAAGAAAAAAAGCCATGACAACACAAAGCATGGCTCAAGCCTATCATAGGCAAATTTAAAAAATATTAACCAATGGAAAAAAAATCCTTTCTTAGATTAAATCCCAACTCTGATCTTCAGTGAGGACTATAACTTGACCTTGGTGGGTTATATTAACACTTTTGTATGGAAATGGAGTGGGAAAACTGGTTTTTATTATCATTATCTCTAGGAAATAATTAATTTAAAATTCATTGTATTTTAATCAAATTCATTAAAATTAACCCTGCCCATCTATTTTTTTAAATTTATGTAGACTCCTTTGACAAGTTTTGTCTCTTTGATGCTTTAGAATGATTTGCAACTGTCCACCCAATGAATCAACTCTGTCCAAGTTTTACCTTACAAGTCTGCTTTACTTCTGTAGTTACTTAACTACAAATAAGTTAAATTACACCTCCACTCATGAGATATGCATTTAAACTCTTTCTTCCTTTAGTTGATACGGCTTTGAGCTTTGAAACTGCTTTCACCTGGATGTACCTGAGAAGAACAGAGACATCTATTTTAGGGAACATTAGTTGATTTAAAAATTTACTATCCCTTTTTTTCTTATCCCCTACTACTGTATCAGGTAGAGTTCTAGCGCTTTCTTTTGGGAAAGGACTGTGCCATGCTGGATCCCTGTGTGCATTCTGCCAGCTGCACCCCAACAGCACCCATCAGCCACACCAGAGCTCAGTCTCAGGATACCTGAGGGTGTGCACAAGTGAGTACCAGTAAATGTTATGTCCCTTGGGAAAAGACGTGCTTTGGTGCTGGAAACATTACATGCAACTTCAAGGGCAGGATTCCATGTGAGACCCGACCACATTTCCAAAGAGACTTACTTCTGATGTCAAAACGCTTAGAACTGAGGTCATCTTTTCCAGGAAAAGAGGCAATATGCTGGTAGTTTGTGGCTTCTAAAGCAATTGTACAGCATCTAAACATGATTTCCTTCTTTTAAAGAGCACAACTTGAAAATATGCTGTTTGAAAAGAAATCCTGAAACTTAGTTTTGTTTATATTTAAGAAAGGACACACTTTCTAGTGGAAGCTGTCCCTGCCCATGGAAGGGGGATTGGAACTGAATGATCTTTAAGGTTCATTCCAACCCAAACTATTCTACAGTTCTATGAAAGTGGACATGGACTCCTGCTTTTAATCACATTTCTTTATAGAGCGTTAAGGAGTGTTTGCTGGAAACAATGGAAGTTAGCTTTCATGTACAATAACTGTCTTTTCTTTTAAGTAAAGATGTCACAATATTTACAAATATTTGTTGAGCCCACATATGAGTATTTGGACTCCCTCTTGGTAATAGCAAAGATTTTTGCTATTGTCCATCACTGAGACTTTGCTTGGGAAAAGGTCACCCTGGATGTAACTAACAGAGCTGATAAAAATAAAAATATTTGTTTGGGGAACATTAGGCTAAACAGCCACCCAGTTTTGTTGTTTTTTGTTGTTGGTTTTTTTTTTTAATGCTTCCTACTAGTTGGTCTCTCAGAGGAGTTTGAATAGTAGGAAATATGAGGGACAGAAACTGAAGTCTACTGCCAATAAACATTTATATGAAGGACTACAATTCACAATATTAAAGAAGTCACAGGTTTAAGTCATGATGTAGAACATCTAAACAATAAATATCTATATGGCTATATAAACTTTCAAGGCAAAATTCTAATTCCTATAGATTTCTACGTTTAAAATTTTCATGGTGTAATTATGCATTTTATGAGATTGGCTTACAGAGTTACTTAAAAACACTCTCTTTCTTAAGAAAAAAACAAAGAACAACAACAACAACAACAACAAATAACCAACCCCAGGGTTTTGAGGTGTGCTGCCTTAGTAAAAAAGCTTTTACTACAGACTTCTTTTCTACTGTGGCAAATGCTACGTGATGTATTTTTTAATAATGTGCTATAGTCCCAGACAGTTATTAGTATAAAACAAACAAGCAAAACAAAACAAGGAATTATAAGAATCTAAAGTTTAGTACTTAAAAATATAAGAAAAGCAGAGTTAAGACTGTGTGTGAAATCTCAATGTCCCGTTATCCATGTCCTTTCTGAGTCTTTAACTGCATGATCACATACCAGTTTTTCCTTGAGATGCCTGTCTCTTCCAATAAGAGTTAATCTTCACTATTTCTATTTCTCATTAACCATGTGGCTTACACACATGGTTAATGAAGTACACTTCATTCAAACTTTGCAATGAAAATAAAACTGGTGATTTTCTCCAGGTTTCTGTGGTGCAAAGTATTAGTACTTCACAGACAATTACACAGATAATTGTATCTACAGAGCACACTAAGGGAATACATGACACCTTTGTATAGATTAATATATTTAAAATATAGGTCCAGTCAATGTCTGTTGCTGCTTTATGCAAATCTCAGAAGGAACTAATGTTTTGTTTTGTTTTGGTTTTTTTGTTCTGAAGTTCTGAAAAAAAGAAAATCAATATTCAATCTAAGTCAGACATCTGGCATGAAAAATTTCAGCTTGTAGCCTGGTGCCTGGCAAAGTTGTATGCAATTAAAAATAAGCCTTTTGTTGTGGGAAATTTCAGGCAACCTGAACTGAACTAGCTTTTGAAAACCTGTTGTAAGAAAGCTGTTGTTAAAAAATTGAAATTAAGGGATTGAAAGAGAAAATAGAGCACATTCTATTTTTTCTTTCTCTGACACCATGTACTGCATTTTTCCTGATTGTGAATAAGAGCAAATCTGATCAAAGATATACTGCTTTATGGTGAACTCTTATATTTGAATTATACTCACTAAAATGAAGCAAGTAAGAAGTTGTGCACTATTATAATTATTGAATACTGATATTCCCAGTTGTTTCCAGAAGCCAGTGACATCAAAGCTCCATTGCAATAAGTGCTAAGCAAACGTATTGTAAATAGAAGACCCTGATGCAAAAGCTGCATATTCTTCCTTATTCTTTTCTGCGTTGTTGATCATCACTGAATAGAGTAAGAAATAAGCAAGATAACTGTAACAAAATAAAACTATAATACAAGCTTAATATAAGACATAATGCTAAATATCCATTTAGCAAGCTATTCAAAAGTAATGCATGTCATTATTTTGATTATTTAAAAAAAATACAGTGAGTTAGAATCAATAAAGAGGAATAGATAAACCAAAGATCCACCTTTTTTTGAATACCATGAACTAAATGAGATCAAGCTGATTGAAATGCTGATTGGATTTCTGGGGAAATCTGTCCCTGAGCAATAAATCTGTCTGAATAGAGACCCACCATTTATCAAGTTCACAGCAAAAGGCTTTTGAACTGGTGGACAGTTGGCATAGGAACACCCTCAGCTATAGGCTAACATTTCTACCATTTATAATTCACCTTGTATGACAACTTACAGTGTGTCAGTGACCAATCACATACCCATGACAGAAGGAACATGCCTACATGGGCATTATGATCTTGAAATTAGTAATTTCCATCCCCACAGGAAAGAGAAAACCAAGTAAACCCCAAGGCTGAAAGAGAAATGTAGTGATTGGAGGCTGCCAGTGCTTCACCCCACCAATCAAATCATGCAGTCATGAGCGAAGTGATGCACAAGTGGGCCACAGATCTGTTTGCAGACCTTGGAGACAATCAAGTGTCATTGCAAGAGATCCCAGAGCAAAAGGAGAAAGCAAAGGAGGAAGAGGAGTTTCTAAACCACTTTTGGAGCTATTACTGACTGTATGAACATTCTGAAACCATGGTGAAGATGGTTTGTACTGAGTTTGGGTTTGAATTGGGAAGGATGCAAGAAAAACAAAAGACTAACAGAAGAGTTTAATCCATGCTCAGTGGTTTTTCACTTTTTTGTTACTTGGACCTGCAGTGCCAATCATGAGGACTTGATGTCCTCCTGTCTGGATGCAAATGGTCCATTATTTACTAGAAAATTTTCTGTTTTGGTATTGGAAAAAATAAGTAGAAACTGAGAAAACATTTCAGGAGCTTTAAGTTTTCAAACTTAGTTTAGGAAGGAATTTTTTTGGGGGATAATATGGAAGAGACCTTTACAACAGCAGTTTCAGGAGAGTTTAGAAAAATGTGCTTCTGTACCTTCACCAGAAACCTGCACCACCCAGCATCATGCTGCTTTGAACTTTGTTCTGATAGGACTTCTGTTTTTAGAGGAAACCTCTAAAGAATTTTGGTGAAGCCTCTTATGACTGGTTCTTTCTCATTATGAACTTCAGATGAGTAATATAATATTTATGGATCCATGGATACCACCGTCTACTAAGAAATCAGAAAGCAAATTGAATTAAAATGAAACAAAATTAAAAACAAATAGTAAAAATCTTAAGCACTAAACTAAACCACACAGAAACTGCATTTTGTTAACTATGATCCAAAGATAATATATGAACTTTACTTTAGATGTTACTATTATTGGTAGGTATGGTACTCATGTTCTTATGACAAACATGATTTTCAGTGCATAATTTTGACCACAAGGGAACTGAAAAAAAAATTGAAGAAAATCCCATTGTGATTAAGCTATGGCAATTTCCTTGGAAATATCTAGTGAGAATACTGTGGAAAACTGGCCCTCCAGGTGTCATTATCTGGAACTGATCCTAAACAATACAAATTGACTTTCTCTGTGGCACTGGGTAAATTGATTTATCAAAAACTGGTGCTGTTTGGACTCTCACTCAAGTCCATACATTTTGGCTAAAGAATTGATGATTTCTGGAGGAAAAAAATCTTGAAAAATTGATTGGATTTTGTGAGGATTTTGAAATTAGAGAAATCAAACCTTTTTAAAAAGTATTTTTAAATAGCACTAGTTTATGAGTAGTGTAGCTGAAATATCCATACAAGTCAGACCGCCCTATTTGGGCAATGAATTAGTCTGTTGCTATGTGTATGGTCTATAATAACAAAAAAGTTGAAACTAGTGTCAGTCAATTACAAATCTCAAGAAAGAAGAGAAATGTATCAGCTTTAAACTAGTTTTTAATAGAGCTCTTGTCAGAACAATTACTAGATCTCCTGTATAATACTTACAGAAACCTAATTAAAGCCTACATCTGCTTAGCTAATTGTGAAAACCACATAAAATGTGATTTAAACTAGCATGTTTTTTTTCACAATGCAAGTTAGGCAATGGAAATTAGGCATATATAGATGGGCAGCCATTGACAGGGAGAAACCCACTAAACCATGACATTACCGTACTTGAATGCTTCTAAACTTTTCAGAGTAAACATGAGACCTGCCTTTTACAGAGCTCTTAAATTCTGTCTTTAAAATTGGCCAGTGTCTCTTCAAACGTTCATCTCAGTTCTTCTACTCCGCTACTCCATTCCTTCAAGAAAATTAAAAAGTCTGTACCTTCTCACTGATGTCTTAAATAACACAAGACATAGTGCATGGTTGAACAGAGGACAAACAGAAATGGAAATCCTTCCTGTAAAAGCCAGTAATACTAAAAAAAGTGTCAGCTTTTTAGCAGCCAATAAGCTGCATACAGCCATCAGGGCAAATTTCAGACCTGCTTCTTAATTCTGTGATCTAATTTATAAGCGATCTACAGGAAATGCAATTTGGTATTTTGAAATTAAATAATCTGTCTAAACAAAAAAAAAAAGTATTATTTCTCTACTGTTAAGTCAAAGAGCTTGAAATAGCATTTGCAGCCAAAATGAAAGCAAATGGTGAAATTATTCTGATTTTATCCCCACTGAAGTAATTCCTCTCATCAATGTCAACTGATAGGAAGTGATTTTAAAAGCACATATACTGCTATGAGGAATTTGAAAGCAGTGCCTGTAATTAGTGTGGGAAATTGGTATCATAACAGACATATCCTTGGAGGAATATGAGGCAAATGTGGGTGGTTTTTTTGGTTTAGTCATAATCTTAGACAGAGTATTCAGGAGTTTATAAAGATAATGTATAAGTGCAAGCAATATGATAGTTAAATGTCATGAAACTTTTCCTGAATTATGTAAAATTGTCAAATTAGACAACCTACACATTTAATGATGAGGTTCGCAAAGTCAATACTTCCGGTCTGAAATAACGTCCAGTTTCACCAGGACAGTCCTTTCTAGTCCCAGGTTACTATTTTATGAGTAGTTTCAAACTTCACAGGAGAAGTAGATTGGTTTGTTGTTGTTTTGTTTTTTTTTTTTTTAATTTGACTAATGCACATTCAGGAATGTTACTGAGCACAGTACCATAATACTTAGTTGAAGTTGACTGGAGTATTTTTTCTTGTTTTGAAACAAGTTTAAATCAATGAGATTAAAAAAGTACCTCCAATTTCAAGAAAAAATCTTCCTTTTGAAACAGTTTCAAAGGTTTTGGAACAGAAAGGGAAGACAACTGGATTAACAGGGTAATCTGGACATTTTTAAAGATACAATATAAACATATTTATCTCAATTCAAGGGATTGAAGTGCCTGGGCATTTTGTAGCCCTTGTACACAGATGTATATGATGCAAGGCATTGTTCTTTCTTCTGTTTGTATCACTTTGTCATTTGTTTCAGTCAGTGCTGCTTAGATACAAATATCTTACTTTCAGTATCTGCAATGGCATCTATTTAAAACAGAGGGTATTTCTCTGTTTATATGTCCATTGCTATCACTATTCAGTGATTGCATCACTATGTTGCAGTCAGACTCTACTTTCAGTAATTCAGGTTCTCATATGGATAACTAATTGCTCATCATGATAATCCTTTGGATTTCAGTGGTTCCCCCAAGAGGTTTACAAACTTCTTTAGCTCTGAATCTCAGTACCTACAGATATATTGAAACTGACCAGTCAAATCTGAAAAACGCTTTCACTGAAAAGTTCTTGACTGTGGACAAAAATGTCTTATCTCCTCTTTCATTTAAGAATGTTTTCATCCAAACCCCACCTTTTCGTTTCTTTTTTTCTCTGAGCTGAGTGTGTACTTTAAATGCAGTAAGAAAGCTTTTGGCACACAAATTTATTTTGATAAAAATTACAAATAATAGATCTTGTATCTTCTGTATATCAGTAAGTGTATAATCCCAATTCAAAGAGGCTGCTTCAGGGCCTGACAGAGTTACTGTAACTGACTTCAGTGGAACTTATATCAGTATGTTAAAAAATGATGACTTATAGAAATTAAATGGAGTCCCCAAATGCCATAGATTTGTTACAAGACTCTTGGTCTGCAAAGCAGAGTGTAAATGACCAAAATATTCCAGTAGTGAGACAGAGAATACTTGATAAAAGAGCATCTGATCACAGCAAGAAGGATTTTGAAGGTAGACTTTGAGATCAGAATGGGCAATGTTGATCAGAAAACCTTGTACCTACCACTAATTCTTGGTCCCTTGGTGCTGTTTGCAAGGCATTCGAGGTTCTCTGTTTGTCAAAACCCCACACTTCATAGTCATAATTGTGGCCAGTTGCTAATCTTGAGGTGCTCAAGGAATGGAGAATGTAGCCTTTCGAAGTCTGTGGTTCCTGCAGACCTGGGTCAGAGCAGGTAAAGACAAAAGGAAGCTTGCATAGCTAAACCAGTCTGTGGATCCATAAAGGTTTAAGTATCTGCTTTAAAATACATGAATGTTACTAAAACTCTGGTGAAACTGACGCTGTCAGTACAACATTCTTTAGCAGTTTTGATTAATTCCATTTTTAGTTAGAATAATTACTTCTATAATTTTATTTATGAAGAAAAAAAAACCCAAATAACTGAGTTCACTAACTGATCCTTAAGGTATTAGTACTTTGACACATTTGGGAAACAAATGTAAATATAATGAAAGCTGGTATTTTTCTATTATTTGTTGCTCATTGAATTGAAACTGGGAAAAACTGATATTAAAAATTGAAGCAAACCAGGTGACAATTCCATAGATGCATTTCACTTGGGGAATTTGCTAAAAATTGTGTCTTAGAGTATAATTTTGGAAAGGGCTCATAAATTAGCAGACGTGAAAAATTAAAAAATAAGAAAAGGAAAGAAGCTAGGCTCCATTACCCAGTACTTTAGCAGATTTATTGAGAAGTCACCCTTTCAGCTAGTGTTTTTATAACTTAAACAAATTACAAGTAAACATCATATTTGTATGTGACTTTTCATGAAAGCAATGTTTCAAAGTGATTCATTATTTATTACACGCTCTGTGGTATACAGGCTATCCATCCAGCTGTTAGAAGTAATGAGAACAAGAAAAAGACCTTGTGTGCTTTAGCAGAAGATTGCAAACCTGAAGTAACTTTCAAACAATATAAAAGGAAGGGATTTACCCACAAAACTGATGAAACTTATATCAACAAATGAGAGGCTGTTCCGAAATTCAGTAGCCCTTCCTACTCGCCTCCTGACTATGACTTAGTGTGTCAATGGAGTGGCTTGTTATGTATTGGCTTAACCAGTATATATTGTTATATAGGATTAACTAGTCTCTCCCTATCTTCTTAGAGTAATCGAAAATATCAACACATGGGGGAAAAAAAGCCAAAGACATATACTTCTTTTTTATAATTAATTTTTCTTTATTTCTTTTTTTTTTTAAAACAGGTTTTCTGTAATTTATAGACTGGTTTCGTGCTTTTATTACAAGAAGTATAAACTGGCGCAAAAAATTATGTTAGCATTTATAATAACATAATTACTAAATGGTTGGTTATTTTAAATTCTTATATGCACAAGAATTAGTACAGATTAATCAAATTAATTTACACTAAAATTCTCTCACTAAAATTTAAGCAAAAATTTCACTGGATTTCCGGTAAAACTATTATTTTTACTCTTGTTTTGTTGTTCTACCCGTCTCCCTCTTGCAGTTCTGGGAAGTGGGAAGCCGGCAGGCGCCCGGGGGCATCAGCACCATGGACAGAGCGGCGGTGACGGGCGGAGCTCAGCCGGCACCCGGGACCCATCCACGGGAATTCCTGAAGCCTCCCAAAGGCCGGGTTGCCTGAGCCACCTCTTAGCCTGCAGCAGAGCCTGGCAGTGGTGCCATCGATCAGCTTCAGTCACCCAAATAACCCGTGTGTTGGGAGCAAGGAGGGAAAGATTACCGTGTGTGAAGGTCTCCTAAGTTCCACGACCTTAGAAAACACTGCAATGAAAAATGGAGTAAATCATGCTTTGCCAGCTGAATAAACTACTTTGACACTGTTAACTCTTTGATGTAAGGACTGTATTTTTCTTTCTGTTTGTTTGTTTGCTTGCTTGTTTTGGGTGTTCTGTGGATTTTGTTTGTTTGCTTGCTTTTAACAATGTCAGGCATATTGCGGATACTCTTAAAACATGAAAAGGGACCCATATTTGAAAATAAGGGTCTAAGCAATATTAATTATGACATCCCTACTTGTTAAGTAGCAATCATTAAATTATTATGGATTAAATAGCTTGTAGTCAAATATACAGACTATTTTGCTCTCTTCCTCCCTTCCAGAGGAGAAAACTGACACTGGGCAGTCTCACTGGGAAGTGGGACTTCCACACAACAGATGTGTGAAAGCAAATGGGGTATGTAACACTGCCTTTATTAAAAAAGCCCCCCAAAACCCACCAAAATATTGTCAAAGATTTTAATTTCTCTCTATTCTGATCTAAGTCAGGAATGACTTAGAAAATAATTAAATTTTCCATTAAGTGAATTCAAAGCCTGTATCAAACCCAGTACTGTCATGGCAGTAGATAGTGTCTGTGGTTCAACTGTACCAATCTTAAAAAAAAAAAAAAAGAAATCTTCTTACCTAACTTCAGACAAAAACACCAGAGACATCTTCATGTGACTTGGTCACTCCAGACTCCCTTCATGGTCAGTGAAGTGTGTGCTCACTTGAAGTGAATGGTGCAGGTCACCTGAATCTTTGAAGACATTTGGTAAGGACAAGGCAAACTGGGGTCATATTTTTTTCCAGTGGTTAAAGAGGATCACTGGAGTACCTGCTTCAGAACTAGACTTATCCACTGCAGATGCCTGTTTTTATCCAGTCAAAGCCCTCAAACACTGACACTAAGCAGTGTGCAAGCAACTGGGCAAGCATCAAGAATGTCTTTGGGAGGATTAAATATCTAGGGGTGAGGAGGCTGCTGGGAAGCTCCACACAGCTCATCATTTGCCTGGAGGATATACCACCAGATGATAGAGAGTACCTGACTTGTTCAATACTTCCACTCATACTGAAATACAACCAGATGACAAAAGTCCACAGATTAAACTTCCTCTGCATGCATTTTATACCTCAAATATAAGCCTCTGACAAGAGTATTACATATGAGACCGTAACTGATTTAGCTTCACATTCTCCTCGCTGTCTTGGATGCTGGTTATACTTCTTTAGTTTATTTCATTTTTCAACATAATTTCCATTAAAACTTCAATGACAAAAAGTGAAATTACTCAAACAGATGCCGAAATCTGAAAACATGTTTTAATTCAACTTTCATTTCCCACACCCTCCCCGCCTTTTTTTAAGGTACGTAATGTTGATACAGAGAAATAGAGTGAAAAGGTGGAGATAAAGGTTACATTACAGGATCGGGTGATTAAAAGAAAAGTATATAAAACTCCCTCTTTTGTATTCGGGGTCTGCTTTGAATGAAACCTCTTCTTCCTATCAGTCCAATGAAAATCAAATGCAGAAGAAATTAGTGCAATATTGTCCCCTTGAGTCTGCAAGTAGCTGAATCAACAGTTCTGCTTCAGGAAATAGGAAGGATGCTCTAAACTCAGCAAATGAAGTGGAATTTTTTCTTCTAGACATGGACTGGAGTATATACTGAGATCTTTCTGTCTCCCTCACTTTGCTGGGAAATTTTGTGTTATTAAAATCTTTCTATAGGCGCTTCCACTTACTGCCAAAGTTACATGGTATGGATTTCTTTTAAGCCTCACTCTGTGCTTCTCCATCCAAATTAGTGAATGAATAATTATCCCAGTAGATTACAGTGTGATGTTTATGCAAGAGTTTAGAGTTGTTTTCTGAACTCCTTGTATACCAGAAAGGAGGCCATACAAGTGATACAGCTTTCAGCTTTTCTTCTCATTTATAGTGCCAGAGTGGTAGATAGCTTAGTTATATCTATGGTATGTTTGAAACTGGAAAACTGTGGATAATAACGCAAAGTACAAGAAATATTGATTTTTAAATTTATTTCCATTTTTTTTTTCGAATTGAAAAAGCTAACTGTTCCACTTATCTATTCACAAATCTCATATTTAGTACTGTAAAGTATTACTTCTTAAGGAAGTAATAATATATAAGGAAGTTGTTGTGGCGCTTCCTGTCTCACAGAGCACGTCCACAATCCTTGCAACAGAATTTAGATCCTCCTGGGGACATCAAGGATCATGAATCAGGTCCTGTCCTGTCCTGTCCTGTCCTGTCCTGTCCTGTCCTGTCCTGTCCTGTCCTGTCCTGTCCTGTCCTGTCCTGTCCTGTCCTGTCCTGTCCTCTCCTCTCCTCTCCTCTCCTCTCCTCTCCTCTCCTCTCCTCTCCTCTCCTCTCCTCTCCTCTCCTCTCCTCTCCTCTCCTCTCCTCTCCTCTCTTCCTCTTTATGTGATTCTCCTCCTAGCAACATTATTTCCTCTCATTTCAGAGTATGGCATAGCTATAATAACAGCAAATAGGAAAAACCAATGGACACATTTTGGATCCCTACTTCTATATTGCTTCAGGGGAAATAGTTTATGACAATCTCATTTTATGTCTAGACTGCATCACGCTCTTCAATAGCTGGCCTATGCTGAGGGGCCATTCCCCCTCCTGCCTTGTTCCCCCCTCTATTTATTGCTAGTTCACTTGCACAGGGGGAAGAGTCACAGATCACAGAAATATTATTTTATGTGTCACAGCTTGTACCACTGCAAGCTGATTAGATGAAGTAAAATGGTATTGCACTGTCTTATACCAGCGTGCTAGATAAGTGACAGATATATTAAGAAAAATAAAATTCAGCTGTTTATGGTTTTCCTAACTACTACCCACAGCACACTGTACTGTTCAGTTATCATTTATGGTTTAGTGCCAGAGATAATTTGCAGACTAGCATGTTATCATTCAGGGAACTGGATATTTATATTTGTTTAAGCCTGTGGGACTCACACATCATGTGAGCCTGCCAGTTTCCTTGTGTCAGGGCAGATGCACGTTGCCGTTGTGGGGCACAGTGAAGGGAAGGAATCCCTCCTCACACAGGCTTACTTCCACTTTGGCTCTGGCTTTGCTCCATATGCTGTTAGGCTAGAGAAAAAGCAGACAGAACATGCCTAGATAGTTGTGTCAGGTATGTGCCAATCCCTTACCCGTTTCTCAGTCAGTAAGGAGGGGTGAGCAGCAACCACTGCCCCCAGCATCCCAGCCTGTGGTACATGGAGGTGACACCAAACTATGAGTGTTGCCTGAGCAGGCACGTGGTCTGGGCTGCAGTCCAGCACACACCCTGTAGCACAGCTCAAGAGGATCCTCACTAAAGCCTATTGCAAGCAAATTTGGGTTTTCAGGAATAAGGTGGTAATACAATTCTAAATGGTATTTCTTAAAGGGTCAAAGAAGTAGGTGACGAATTATTTTTTATACTATTCGTAACCTTCTGTGCATTTTAATGGTAACTACAATAAAACACTGTTTTGCTTTATCTTTATTCATTTATTTATTTATTTATTTTTAAATTCCAAAGACAAACACAATCTTAGCATTTTCAGATTCAAAGAAAGCTGGATTGTGGTAATGAACCACTGAACTATGACCCCATGGGGAAAAAAAAGAAGAAATGGATCTAACCATGAACACAACAATTTTTGGAAAAGAAAAAGACTTTTGGAAGGCAAAATCACTGTCAGCAAGTAAATTACTTTGTATAAATCAGACGCTGACTTCAGTTCTCTGTGCCTCCCCCCATAGTTTTTTCCCTTTTTCATCACAGAAGGCTACATGGAAAGTGTGTCTCATTGTTAAATGATCTGAGAAAGGCAGAAAAGGGGAAAGGACAAGATCATTTCAGTGGTATAGATGAGCAGACAAAAACAATAACAAGGCAATCAACTGAGCAAACAGAGGCTGTGGCAGTAACAAAAATTATCATCATTCTCAAAATCTGAGATGCAAATAAATTTGTAGAGGAGATATTAATCATGACATAATTCCTAACAAATAGGTTTGCTTATAGAAGGGCTTTTATTCCTGCCTCTACTAAACAAAATCAGTAATCTTCTTCCTCTGTGCAAGATTTGTAAATCTGATCAGACCCCTTTTCCCCCATCCAATTACAGTTTAAGACTAGATCTCCCACTGCTCTGAATTACCATGCTTCCAAGGCATTCATGGAACTTTGTTGATGTGCATTACTTGATGTTTGGGTTCTTTGTAGGGATGGTGAAGACATGAAAATAAACCATGGAGTTGAAAACCTATTTCTGTTAAATCTGTGAACACAGCCTGGAAAATGCAAACTTTCCTGCAGCACGTGAAGATATCAGGAGCAAGTACCCAGCACATAAGAAAGCATATAAAGATTGTGGTGTATTCTTACTTGTAAAGGGGTATTTACAAGAACGCACTCCAAGATGCCATTTAGACTGTATTCCATTCTGGAATTTCTCTTAACAACAACAAGAACATCTTCACATGTACCTCTTAGATCTGATTTGTTCAGAGGATATTTAATGCACAGATCTGGTTTTGAAATAAACATCAGCTGATCACCTTATTCTTTTAGTGAATCTGGAAACTGTATTGATTAGGAAATCTTCAAAAGTGTCCTTGGAGATTGATTTTCTGGCATCCATAGGTTTAAAAATTCATAGTCATAGAATGTTTAGGTTGGAAGGAACCATAGAGATCCTCGAGTTCCCACTCTTTTGCCATGGGCAGGGACACCTTCCACTAGACCAGGTTTTCCCATCCTACTTTACTTTGAACACTTCCAGGGACAGGGCATCCACAGTTTCTCTGGGCAACCTGTTACTGTGCCTCACCACCTTCTGAGTAAAGAATTTCCTCCTAACATCTAATCTAAACCTCTCTTTTTTTATGATCCATCTCCTCTGGATAATGCCATGTTTAAGAAGAAGGAGCTAATGAGAAATATTGCAGTGTAGATTTTAAAGCAGTTTTGACAAGAAAGGATTGCAAGTACAGCTGAAAGCTTGTTTTACATTTAAAAAATCACCTTGGACTCTTGAGCTTTTTAGTATCTTCTCCTTTCTAAAGACATTTTATTCTGAAAAGCTGAACACACTCCCATTAACAATATGTTCAGTCAAGAGCATCTGGGGAAATATATTTGTTGTATTAAAAAACCCACACAAATATTCCCACATTTTCTGTGTGGGATAACACATAGCAGCTGTATTGTAAAACCTCATGCTTTGCAGAGCACAGTCCATCAGAAGAGAGGTGTTTTGGTTCATCAGAGAGAGAGATGGCTATAAATCACCAGGTGGTAATAGGAATTGTCAGGAAAAGCTCTGCTCAGCAGCACAGGAATGAAGGCACAGAGGAGAGTTCGGTAGGAGGGAAACTTCCCTGTCCACCTGCCACTCCTTCCCTGTGCCCCTACAGCCACATGCTCCCAATTTTAATTTCCTGTTGTAGTGGTTTGGTCTAAGGTAGCACAGCTCCCCTCTGTTCTCATTTAATCTGCCTTCAATGCCTTTGCCTCATTTAACCCACCTTTGCCTCAAACAGAAGAGCTTCCCATCTCTTTCCTACCACCCATTTCCCTGAGTAGGCTGCTGAGATACTTTATTTACTGGCACCCAATTTGAGGGCTGCCTGTCTATTAATAGATGTGATCTCATATCCCCGAAAATCCTTGCTGCTTTTCTGTCTGGGACATGCCATGCTCGTCATGGGTGAGAATTAATGTCTCAGTATTATAAAATGAATCCCTAATGGAGGTTCAGACCTTGGAGATTGTAAGAAGCACAAGCAGTTAGTGTGTGACACTGGATATGATTGTGTATCTAATTTATATTAATGGAGGTGGGAAGCTGATAAGAGAGTTGTGATTATTTCCCAGCTCAGCAAATGTAGGTGCCTTCCAAACTCCCCTGGGATAATTCAGCTACTTTGACAATTCCAAAAATTGCTGGAAAATTAAGTTTTCTTATAGATATCTGGTGATTTATTCAGCTTTTATTTGGCATAAAAAGGCAAAGTTGTTTTAAAATGTTTTTTTCCTCCAGGTAGAAGCCTATAATCACAGAATTATTTGGGTTGGAAGAGACTGCAAAAATCATCTAGAGCTAACCCCTCTGCCATGGGCAGTGACAGCTTTCACTAAAACAGGTTGCTCTCAGCCCCATCCAACCTGTCCTTGTCTATCTAATCAGTTCAATGGCATTTTGCCTTGCAGAATGTTTCATTTGCTCGTTTTTTAGAAAGGTTTGTTTCTGAAAAAAATGCTCCAATGTCCAATCTGTCTGGTATTCTATCCATGGCAAAGAACCAAATTTTGGCCCAAGAATCCTGATGTTGTAGTGTTTTAAAGATAGAGCATTGAGGTTTGGTGTTTTAAAAGTGCCAGTCTCCTACAGTAACGGTACTAAGATTCATTTGATGTCTGATTTGAGGAACTGAAATTTAATTAAAACAGAGAAGGGGTAAAAGGATTTTACTGTCATAATTACTTTTATTTCTGTCCATTTTATTTAAGAATATTTTTGTGTTTCAGGCATACTTTTGGGAAGTTATACTGTGGTTGTGAAATACTGTATTTCCATACAATCTCTGAGATTATTCCTTTGGATTTGTCACAAACACTTTCTGGCAAGGCCCTGCATGGTGCAGCAATGAGGTACTAGAGACACTGGAATTTTACTAGAGACACTGGAAGTAAGTAAATGCAACAGGATATGGTATCACAGATCCTTTCATCCTGTTTCTTGCTTGCATTCTGCACCCAAAGAAGATTTCCCTGAGAGTTTCAGGGGATTTTGTATGCTCTATTGCTTGGAAGTGACTTTGCAGGATGATGTCTGCAGAGATCATCTGTGCATCCACAATGCTGAGCCTGGTGTCAAGGTGGGTCCCTTGCTGAGGAACACAAAGCAAAGCTGCATCCGTCTGCATCTCAGACTCCTCTAGGAGTAGAAAAAGAATGAAGCAGTTTAAAGGTACTGTGATTCCAGAGCTTTCATGTGAGAAGAGCCACTTGAGACTGGTAAAGATTACAGCCAAGTGTATGATACCTGCTGGAGTGTGAAAAGCCTGGAATTAGAGAAAATAATTACTCACCAAGCAGCACCCACAGCTAAGGGAAGATTCCTGCAGTGCCACACAGTGATGACCTCCAACAGAGCCAGTGGGGAAACAAAACCCTTGCCTGCTGTCCTCAACATTTGGTGGAAAGAATGCTTCCTTTCCCCAGGTGGGTGAAAGGGGCAAGGATGGGATGTTCACTCTTTAGTTCTCTTACCAGACATCAGAGATAAACTGACATGGCTTCTATCCCTTGGATCATTCAAGAAGAACAAAGAGAAGAGAAATATTATTTTCACTTCTTCCTCAAGCCTTTTATTTAGAAGTAGATTGTGAAAAATAGAACCAGGTTTTTAAGCTCTTTATCCCATCTGGTCTTGGGATAACAAGATTATACAGACATGATGTATTTTGTCTTTCTTGAGGGAAAAACAGAGAAAACTCTTGGAAAGACCAAGATTGCAATATATAAAGATTGTAAGGTTTTTCTCATAGACAACTTCTGTTGCACTTTTCCTATGGTCATTTTAAAATAGAAAGTGATCAACAATTTGGTGATCTCTTTTGTATGATGTTATGAAGCTTAGAACAGGGTTAGCATTCTGGGTTGTCCACTCAACCTAGTTAGTGAAGGGAAACTAATCTAGACTAGATTGCAAGCATCCTTCTATTAATTTGCACTGAAGATAACAGAAATATCTGGTAAGTCTGATGATTTCAACAGGTCAACCCACCAAGGTCATCAGCACAATTCTTTTGTGTATTCAGTGTTAGGCACTGGGCAGGGGTCAGGGCAGAAACATCGAGTAAAAGAACAACCAGATTGTGCACATGTGAAAGTTTATAATCTGAAGAGGTTACCATCTCCCTCAGATCCATATTTCCTTCTCTAGTTCTCATTGTTTGAAATGTGCTTCCAAGCTGGAAAGCACTGGTGTCTCATGGAGCTGCAGACCAGCTATGCTTGAGAATCCTGCATGTTGCTGCAGGTCTGGACCTGCTCAGGTATCTACTTCTGGGAGTGGGTGTTCTCTGGAATGGTCACAACAGGAAAGAATTCTTTTTCTGAGGAATATTTTTCTCCAGCACACGGAACAAAATCTTTGTTTGGTAATTAATGTGTACAAACACAGCACAGAAAATAGATCAGCTTCCTCTCAGGTCTGAACAGAAATCATCAACACTGTTAGTGTTAGTGTTTAGTTAGTTGTGTTTCTGCAGTTGTTATGAAGGTGCCCAGACCTCTTGTTGTGCACAAGTGTCTCTAGATTTACTCATTACAAACATAGCTTTTTGCTGCCTCCATGAATAATGGTTTTGGATCTCACCAAATATATTCTATATTCACAGGTGGAAAGGGAAAAAGGACAGAAAAACACTATTTATTTTGTCCCCTACCTCCAAGTCTTATCAGAGAAAGCAACTATTTACAACAAAATAAGCTAGTAAAAAACCAAGGGACAATAAGGAAAAATTGTTTTTCTTCCAATTCACAATTCAGTCCTAATGTGGGCAGAAAGTATTGACATGTTGTAAGCATTGTGTAGCTGCTATGGATAACGTGAGGCTCTTAGTTTAAATATTCACTGATCTGAGAACAAAACTATATCCAGACCTGGCTATCAAAGATGGGCATTTTCTTCCAGTTCAGGTTAGACATTCATGCATTCTAAGCATCAAGGACTTTGTACATATCTCAGGAGAGGGAGTGGATTTGCTGTTAGCTATTCTACTGTTACTGCTCTTTGATGTATGCTGCTTCATTTGTAGATGAACGACAGCTTTATCTCAGTTTTACTTAGGGATAAGCTGCCTCTCAATTGTCTTGTAGTAAACACAAAGAGTTACCACAACAGAGCTGATGTGTTAAAAATCAATGTATTACTTTATGCAGTGGTATCTTATTCTTGTGCTCCCAATCAAAATTTTGTTCCTGCCTTCTGTTGTGTGTGGCTTTCCCTTCCCCTGACAAGGAACTTCACCTTCAGCAAAGACACCATTATTTAATGACTTTTTCTAAGGATATATGTTTTCTTTTGTAATAAGAAATATTTTCTTTGCTTTTTTGTGCGTTTACATGGTGCACCTCCCTCTGGAGTTGAGATGATTTATACATTGACATGAAAGGGCGGAGATCTGGATCTGTTCTTTCTGTGGCAGAGCCAGCATCAGAGCAGCGCTGATGATCAGAGCTGCTACTTGTGCTAGGCTAGTTAAGTGAAGAAATACAGGTGTTCTATTCCTGATGCTGCCAGTTAGAGACATTCTACATGTCGGAAACTCACAGAAATGCCAAAAGAAAAAAATAATGACAATTTAGGCGCAGCCATTGGTCAGTCAGAAGACATTAGAGACTGGAAGAAAAAATTCTTAGCTGTAACCCCTTTGTCACGAAATGATGAATGCATCTTTCAGATTTCAAAGTTTAAAAAAATTTTTGGAAATATGTTTGTTTTAGGAGAAAATATAAATACCTTATAGCAAGTTATAAACAATAGCCTACTGCAACAAAACATGAAGTAATTTGCAGTGATAAAGTAGAAGAAAAAACATAGTGAACTTAACATTTAAGGAGAAATGAGAATTTTGATATAAGACTATGTAAAGCATAATTCTATATGATGTGTGTTTAATGTAGCTGTGGAGGCAATATCTCTTTTAATATCTGAAAATAAAGTGTTAGCTCATGAAGAGCAATGAATAATGAAGCAAAAATTCCAAAGGAGCTTAAAACTTAGTTCTCATTCTTTGCATTATGTATTCTTTTGAGGCAGGCCAGGAAATAAGAGACCTGTTTCAGAGAGAAAATTTAAACATAAAAAGAGGAGTAAGAGCTTTAAACAGTGAAACCCTTAGGAGCGATAAAACATCACAGAAAGGAGACTGGGGAGTAGTTGCAGGTATTTTTGAGGGTGGAGTGATGCTGAACTTGGAAACATGAAGCTAATCCATCTGGAGAAAAAATAAGCTGACACACATGTATGAAATGGGAAGGAAAAATCTCCAGACCAGTACTGCTAAAAGCAAAGAGGATGTAGATGCATTTGCAATGCAATATCACTTAGAAAGAAAAGGCTGGTAGGGCACGCAGCTGGATGGAGGGGAGAGGGGGGATGTGAGGACATAGATCAACTGCTAAGAAGAGCAGCATCCTTTGCACATGACCCTGCTGCTCCAGGCCTTGCTGGTTACACATGGTTAGAATGACTCCAGAGGTAAGTGGGACTGATTTGTTGTAAATGTTTTAAAATAAGAAAAATAATTCACTTTGACTGAAACCAGAACTCAAGAGAAGTACCAAGTAGCCATTAATTGACACGTGAAATCAGCAATGGAATGAGCTGATTATTATTTTATATTAACCAATAAAATATTTTTCTAGTGATGAGCATAATAAATATTCTGATAATATGATGTGTTTGAAGGGAGAAAAGTAAGCAAATCCCTTTGTGGAACATGGAAAAAGAGAAAAAAAGAAGTAATAACAAAGAAACTGCATGGAAAAACCAGTTGTTTAAAGCTCTACTTAAATCAGAATCTCTGTGTGAAAGGTGTTGAATGCTCAGGCTTTAAAAGCTAAAGCACTAATTGGTGTCATAGAACTCTTTGGCCAGATACTGCTTTCCTTATAGTTTCCTTATAGAAGCTATAAGGAATTCCTACAGAATCTCTTCCTTATAGCTAATTTAAACCTACCCTTTTAAAGTTTAAACGCATTGCCCTTTTCCCTGTAAAAAATACCTCTCCAGGTTTCTTGTAAACCTCTTTAAGGGGGAAAACTAACACATATTTGCCAGAAAAGCTTAATGGCATGTTCTATTTTCACAGTATTTCAGAGTTGCATTTGTGGTCGGGCAATGAAACGTAGCCCCCAGGAAACAGCTTTATCTCCCCCCTTTTTTGAAAGGTCCTATACATCTTCTGGGGACAGTGACAGTGGGATCAGAGATGAGGAGAGAGAGCAGGGCAGCCCCACAGGTGAAGCAGAGCCAGCAGAAGGATGGGGGCTGCCTTTCTCTTAATTTCGAGTGAAGCTGTAAGAGAAAAAGAAGTAGGAGGGTTCCACCTGCCGGCCAGACGATTAAGCCAATTGCTTCTGTAAAAGGGAATGGGGTGGGTTTCCATCTGCGATTCTTTGTGTTTGTCTGTGCGAGGCAGAGAGAGACCAGCAGCACAGGTCTGCCTGTTTTGCTGTCCATACCCATCAGCAATCAGAGCTGCACGCAAAGGGGGCTTCATTACTGTAATGTTTTCTCTTGCAATGATTTTCTCTCGAGGTTAAATAGATTAGTATCAGAGGTCCCCAAATTTCCTAATTAGCTACAAACCTAAAAGCAATCAGCTCAGATCTATTTACATGCAAACCCCACTGTCTATTCTACTGGTGGTTGCTGAAATAAATAATATAGCTCTTAAGGAGTCATTTTCTTGTGACTAATAGGGGCTGAGAGTTGCAGGTCGTGATGTTCATTACCTAATAGGAGGTTTTTTTTCTTGTGAGTCAGAGCTAACCTGATGCCCTAGAATGGAGAAATGAGACACAGTGTTTATTAGTCAAGTGTCACAAACCCTGGAAACTTGTCACTTTTAGAAGCTGAAATTTGAAACACAGGAAATAAATTACTGATTTTCTGTCACCTTTCAAGCACTACCCAAAATACCGATGCAGCTGCTTGAATTTTCTGCTGATCCCGCCCGATTTGACTCATGACCTTGTCAATTGACACATTTTGGAAATCCAAGGAGCAACATTTTGCATCTTTGTGATTTTTATTTCAAGTTGTCTTTAGACATCCTGGGGCAGGTGCTGTTTTGAGCTGCTTCAAGCCCTGCAGCAACACTGGCAAAACCACCTGCAGGAATTTGCCTTGTGCTGGGCTTCTGGAAGAAAGAGGAGCTGAGGACTTACCTATATAAAACCTTATATACATATTATGTGAACATAATATGTGTAACATGTAGCATTGCAGTTAGTAACATTATGTCCACTGATTTTTCATACAATTTTTCATCACCTGTGGGATATTGAATAAAATGTAAGGTAGAATACATCTGAAAACATTGTACAGACAGCTAGAAAGCAATTGATTTCCTTTTTGTCTCTAAAATGTACATTCTAACAGTACACTCTGCAGCAGACCAACCAGTAACACCAATTAGTGAGCATGTTTTGAAAAAAATCTAGTGCATGTCAGGAATACATAAAGCAGAGGCAGACAGTAAAAAAAAAACCAACAAAAACTTTGCTAATGTAGGCAGTTGAGTCTTTTGCTTCTATAATTCCATAACAGTACCAGAAAAAAAAGCCAGAGATGTGTGGAATGCAAATCTCCAGAAGTCAAGGATGTTTGCAGTTATAGTGTGTAAACAGTATCTAATTTTGTGGGGGAATTGATTAGAAGCACCACTCATCCTTGAAAGAGCCAGATAATACATTTTAGAATCAATCTGTAGCTGGATAAATGTACAATTGAAAAGGCTCAACAAATCCCCAGGATTCAATGGATTCTTGTTACAGGTTAACCATGATGTAAAGGTAGCATTAGTCTTCTCTCATTACCCTCCTGGGACTCACTTTCTCTCCTGCTATATGTTAATCGCATATTTGATGGGAGAGAGAGATACCACCTTGTGGAACTGGTTAAGTGTTCCCTCTTGATTTCAAATTATTGTCTTAGAAAAATACTGCCCTTCTGTAGGATGTAAAGATAAAAACAGATTTCCTCTGTGTAGGCCTGTTGAAATGTGACTGAGGAGCATGCTCCTTAGAGTGAACAAATGGCAACTGAGTGCATGGAGGAAGGACCAGTTCAAAATGGAGATCTGGGCCTCATAGCAGCTGGGGAGTTTGCAAGTTGACTTCTTACTTTCCTGCTTCTGCAGGAACAATCCTCTGAATGTGAGAAGGCAGATTCTGCTTCTGTATTTGCAGTCAGAAAAGAATAGGCCCCTCAAGATTATAATGAGTGCAGGATGGAAAATGTCTCGTGCTGTACTTGCTGGTCAGAAATGAAGCTTTAAATTAATTTTAAAGTACTGTTGGCTTTAAACCAGTGGGACCACACTAATCTGTTTTAGGGTGCTGCATGGCCATGTACATATACTGCCTGCATTTCAAAGAGAAGGTGTATGACACATAACATGAATCACTATTTTTGACATGCTGTTGCGCTCTAAGATTATGTCAGGAGGATGTAAATAATTACATTGGCTGCTGGTCTCCATACTGCTGCTTTCTATAACACAAAATTAATTGTGATGCAGCTGACAGAGAAACCAGATCCAAACATCCTCCAACATACTCTTTTAAGTAGAATAATCATATCCCAATTACTACTCAGATTTAACACAGGAACAACAATGGCTGCCTAGATGCTGTCATCAAAATTTATTAATTCATTAATCTTGCTTACATTTTGTTAGTAGAAATAGTTATGGAGTGATTTTTCTTTTTCAAACACCTGGAGTTTTGCAATCATCAGGAAAGGCTTAGTCACCCCTCCTTCTGTGATCTGAAAGAAAAGAATACGAAAAGAACAGAGCAAAGTCCATATACAGAATTTTGTGTGCTATGCAGATCTTGTGCTTGGTTTTAGTTTGGATTTTTGTTTGTTTGTTTGTTTTTTTTTTGTCAGTTAGTTAGTTTTTGGAGGCAGGGTACGGCAGTGTGTGCAATAAAGCTAAAGCAGAATCCACACCATCCACTGTGGTTGGTGGATGAATGCCTGAAGATGCAGCAAAATGAGACATGAGCCAGCAGCAGCTGCCCCTCCCGGGTGCTGCTGCTTCGCTAGAGGGAGATAGAGCAGCAGCTTAGAGTTTTGTTTCATCTGGTTTCAGCCCCTGGAAAGGTTTTCTTCTGTGAGAAGGCTTCTTGTTAATTTTCCTTCCAAATCCTCCCCTTCCCTTTTGCGAGTGCCCGTGGCTGATAAAAGAGACCCAGCAGAGGCTCTTGCAGAAATGTTTGAGATTCAAAATATACAAAGTGCAGTGCCACTACATATAGTATATGGATCTTTGTAGTATGCTGGCATTGGGCCATATTCTAGGATAATTTCTCCCTTATTCCTGCTAGGGAACGGATGACTGGGCATTTGTACTGTGCTTGTGAAAGGAGAAAGTTTCTCTTCAGGCCAGGCAGGGAGCTGGCATCTGCAGTTTGCCTTTCTTTGTGTTGTTTTGCCAATGCCATCAATCTACACCCCCCTTGAAAAGAGCAAAAGGCAACCTGAGAATAGTGGAATAGCTACCTTAAATCAAAATAAACCCACAATGACAGATCAAACTTGCAACACAGACCCCACTTGTTCCAGCCCCAGGGTAGCAATCACCTCTATAGACTGCCCTGTCCAAAGTGGTCTGGGCAAAGAAGGACACATTGATTTGTGGAAGGGGGTCTTGGTTTCTGAAAAACACCCCTGTTCAGGGCGTGAAATCGTGGAGGTGTCCAGCACAGATGGCCAAGACAAGTCATAGAATATGCTGAGCATAGAATATGCTGATTTGGGAGAAACCCACAAAGATCATCAAATGCAATTCCTGGCCGTATGTTGTATACTCCAAGAGTCTCACCATGTGCCTGAGAGCATTGTCAATGCTCTTGAAGCAATGTTTCTTGAACTGTCAGTCTTGGTGCTGTGACCACTTCCCTATGGAGCCTGTTCCAGAGCCCAACCATGTTCTGCATGGAGAACTTTTCCTAATATCCAGCTTAATACTCCCCTGACATAGCTTCATGTCATTTCCTTGGGTCCTGTCCCTGGTCACCACAGAGGAGAGATCAGTGTCCACCTCTCCTCTTCCCCTTGTGAGGAAGTTGTAATTGCAATGATGTCTCCCCTCAGTCTCCTCCACGCTGAACAAGCCAAGTGACCTCAGGTGCTACTCATACAGCTTCCCCTCAAGACCCTTCACCATCTTTGTGTGCCTCCTTCGGGTGCTCTCTAATAGCTTTAAATCTTTCTCGAGTTGGGGCACCCAAAACTGCACACAGGACTCGAGGTGAGGCTGCCCCAGTGCAGGGCAGAGGGGAACAGTCACTCCCCTCAACCCGCTGGTGAGGCCATGCCTGGTGCACCCCAGGTTGGCCACTTTGGGTGTTGAGATGGAAAATC